>OZ024729.1:14846961-16084865 GCA_964016875.1 Fallopia convolvulus | reverse complement strand
AGCCAAGGAGAGGATCGGACTTGAGTCGTCGGGTCGGTGGACGAGAGTTACCGAGTTCGTTGATCGAGTATTTCGGTTCGATATTTGTTTGTTTTCGGTTCTCTTCTGATTTTTCTGCAAGACAATATTTTGTTATTTAATTTGAGTAGTAGTTTGTTTTCAATGATTTCCTTTATAGAGTTTATTTGTTTCATAGTTATGATTAGTGAGTAGTTTTCTTTTCTAGGATCGGGGTTAAGCCCGGCATAGTTGAGCATGTTTGATTAGTAAGATTGTGTATTGAATGCCTTTTATCTATTATTGAGATTGTTTGTCGTGTTTATACCGAGATGAAAGTTGAGGTAATTTGAGTTTTTAACTTGATTGAAAGAGAAAGTTAGTAACTTGAAGGTTGATATTGTTTGAATACGAAAGTTTCAAGCTTTAGATCCAAAACAAACAATTAAGTGAGTTAAGTTGCGAAAGTAGGTAATTTGCTTCATGATTAACGAAAGTTGATAAATCTATCTATTTAAAGGCATGATCTATTCTCCTTACGAGTTTATATGCTTAGCTATGTTGAGGTGTCCCTAGTCCTAGATCTTTGTTTTTATTTGATTATTCTTAAGTGAATTTCGTTGCTGAGTTACTTGGCTCGGTACCGAACTGGTTTAGGTCGTTGGTTTGAGTCTTTTGCTTACGGTGGTTCGTTAACGACCCTGACAACGTCGTTAACGAGGCTGCTTGTGTGTTTTTGTTTGATTTTGTTTGTTTTTTTAGTAGTCGATAAACGAACAACCTTGCTTCCTGTGGAACGATCCTGACTTCGCTATACACAGCGGGGTCTTGACTTATAAATTTATTTGTTGTCAAGATACCCTCCTTCAACAGCGGCCTCGCCGGGACCCCATGCAGATCTCGAAGTCTTGCTCGCGGCGTTCTAGGATGCAAGACTCGGAGTTGTCCAAAACGGCGGGGAGCATGAGGCATACCCTGAAGTCCCGCTCGCAACGTTGCCCCGTCGAGGCCGGGATCTGCTTGCCTATCTTGGACGAGATTCAAAGCGCGTCGATGCCCAAGGGCTTCCATAGGTCGCAGATGGGACTCTACGACGGCACGACAGACCCGGAGGAGCATGTGAAGCATTTCGCCGTCCAGATGAATGTCAACTCTTACAACGACGCCATCTTCTGCCATGTCTTCCCGACCACCCTAGAGAGGGCTGCGATGACGTGGTTCATAAGTGATGCGTTTCGGCTTAGGACGGCATCAACGGTATCTATCTCATGCCAAGCTATTCCACCCGTGAGTTCGATTCAATACCGCCTTCGACTATATTGATGACATCTTTGCTACAAGATGCATTTTCGGATCAATCGGAGGAGTCGAGAGTTGAGCCAAGCATTTCCGAGGGGATCTCCGATGGCGCGGTCAAGGCCATGCCGAACGCCCCCGCGCTCCAGCCGTTGGAGCCCGCACAGCGCTCGCAGAACACGACTAGTCCCGAGCGCGGGCTGAGCGCCGAAAAGCGCGACCGCGCTTTGGCCGCTCGTCCCCGTGCTTCGGCCGCAGAGTAACGACGACTATGAGCACGACCGAGACCTTCAAAGCGTGACCGCGCTTTCTCGGGCCAAACCGCGCCCCGACTGGAGCTGATTCGAATATGTCCGAGCTTGTGCGAGGTCCTTCCGAGGACTCGGGTGTTCGGGTTTCTATCTTTATTTTTATGTCGGGTTTTTAAGAGAAACAATTACTTTAATTGGTATTATTTTCAATTCCGTCATTTATTTTAATTAATGGGATGGGTTGGGCTTGCATGCTTGGGCCCATCTTCATTAGGGTTTCTAGGTTAGAACTAGTTTTCTATTTAAGTTGTCAGACTTTCTCAATTGCAATTTACGCTTGAATGAATTGAATTTGCCTTTGTTGAATCGAGTTTCTCTTCCCTAGGCATCAGGCGTCAAAATCCTTCTAACCCTTCTTCCAATCGCCCTACAATCATTCTGAGGTTTCGCTTGTCGGAATCATTACCACATCGAGACGCCGTTAGAACCCTAGCGACGTACCACACAATCACGACCCGCGTGCCCCTGCGTGCCATTATCTTGCTTGCTTCCGCTCCATTGTTCATTCGAGATCGTGACGGGATTCATAATACGAGACGTCGGTCCTTGTAGCGAGGCGAAACGTATCAACTGGCATCAGAGCCATCGTCTTGAAAGTCTCCTGATTCGATCTTTGCACTTTCACCACCATAATTCCGCCATTAATTCAGCAAAAAAATCCAAATATTTTTTTAAAGCCAAACCCTAATTAATTGTTCTTGTCCCTTGAAGTTTAATAGTTGTGTGTTTGATTCATTGCTTTGATATTGCTTGATTGATTGCCCATCGTTAGTAATTTTCAATTACTTGATAGGCTATCTTGCTTGTTTTGATTGCATTGAACTATATTTATCACTACATATCTATCGTTACATTTTTGAGGTCACCGAATTTCAACATTAAAAAAACAGCAATTTTCGGCCCTCATCTAATAAAAAAAAATCATCAGTTGTGGGTGGCATAACCAAAATAAGGTAAGCCATTAAACCACATTTGTTCAAAAAAAGAGGAGAGAATTTGTGGGTGGTAAAGCCAAAATAAGGTAAGCCATAAGCCACACTTTGCTAGTGATTTTCACTTTGTTAGTGCTTGCATCATTCCTTGTTTGCTAGTACTACTCGTTTGATATTACTCAATTGTGTGGTTTTATATCTTGCTTTCACTTTGCTTTGTTCAATAACACCATTGTTTTACTCGTGAGCCTAAGCCGCCTCTCGCACAAAGAGCCACCCGTGACCTTGTGTGAGTGCTTTGCTTGGATCAAGAGCTAAGACTTTGAGTGTTTGCTTGCCATTGTTCATTTTGTTCTTTGTTACTCGCCATGTCTTCTCCTTCTACTTCAGGTTCCTTGCAAAATCAAGAGGACGATCCTACACTCAATCCTACTGCCTTGATCGAGGCCATGCCTGTAGAACAAGAAATTGCTCTTTTAAGGCAACAAATGGCTGATATGCAAGCTCGTTTTGATGCCCAAATTGCATCCCTTGTTCAGCAACCGATATCGTCTCAAATGCCGCAACCGGGCGTCAACACTTCGAGTCCACCACAAGACCCAGTCTTGGCTGGTCCCCCGGCACAACAATAACTCCCTCCCGGGTCGTTGACGCGCGCCCGCGCTAAGGCCTACGGTATCACCATTGGCGCACTAGCATCATCGGTGGCTCCGATCATGCATACCCAGCCTATGCCGCTTGCTACACAGGATCCCCGCGGCAAGGACAAGGGCCCCGTTAAGCCTAATTCTCCACCGGTGGAGGTCGTGACTGAATCAAGGCAAGGTTAGGAAGCCCACGTTTTGCATAGCGATCCAATTGCTAATGCTCCGTCTTCGAGTGCCTACGCCGAAGATCAAGGTATGTATTCTCAACCACCTATTTTTGATTCTTATGGTCCCGAGGATGATGGCTACTACGCCACCACCTCGCTTGGTGCTCCGAGTCGCCCACAATATGTGGATGACGCTAGAGCACGCCGACTTTATGGAATGCGTGACCAACGCTTTCCGGCACCGTCTTTTGACCATAATGTTTTTGCTACAACCAAATGGCCTTATGGGAAGGAATCTAGTCACAATCGTCGACATGGTTCCTTGGAGTACAATTTTGCTACGCCGGTTATCCATGACGACTTCAATGAGTTCGATGATGAACAAATTGAAGATTCGGGCATGGTTAACCCTCATCATTTTCCAGCGTTGGGCGATCCTCCTAAATTGAATGAGCGCCCATCGGATTGGATTCTGCCAGCCCCCACCCCTAATTCTGGTAATGCCCAAACGCGTCAAAACCGGCGCGCCTATGATCATGTTACTGAGCGGCGCACCCAAGCCCCGCTCTGGCAACATCATCACGGGCAAGATCATTATTACAGGCAGGCGCCGGCCTAGCCTAGGTCCCCTATTGACCGTGGACATGATGTTCGTGTTGCTAATGGCGATCGGGACACTCCTCGGTACCAACGACACGAAGTCAAGGTCAAGATTGAACCGTTTGAAGGGCATCATGACCCTGCGGTCTTTTTAGAATGGGTTACTACGAGGGCGCATACTTATGTTCATGTATTTGGTATAGTTTTTAGTGTGTTTTCTTAGTTATTAGGTTTAGTTTTAGTAGTTTTAGAGTTAGTTTTGTGTGTTTTTGGATGAGTTTGCATATTTTGTGAAAAGTATGGAAGCTACTCTGTTTTGTGTCTTTTGTAGGTTTTAGCAAGGAAATAGTGCTTTTTTGAGCTGAATGGAGTGCTATGATGGAAGACGGAAGAATACGAGGATAAAGAAGTCGAAGTCAAGCTTTTTAGAGTTGAAATGTTGAAGAAAGCCAAATCCAGGCTCGTTAACGAGGTTGTGAAGGGTCGTTAACGAGGCTTAAAGATAGAGTTTTTCGAGAGTTCGTTGAGATGTTTACCGACTCTGTGCGGAAATTTATTCCGTGTCGGTAGGGGTTTTAATGAGTTTTTAGCGTTATTATATTTTATATTTTAGGTCTTGTTATCTTTCTAGATTTTATTTCTATCTTTTTAGAGTTAGTTTCTATCTTTTAGGAAAGTTTTTATCTTTTAGTCTTTTTTATTAGATAGCTTTATTAGTATAAATACCCTTCTTTTCTAGCTTAGGGGGGTGTGTTCGGACGTATTGAAGGAGGAGCCGAGAGAGAACGAGTCGGAGAGAGAGGAGGACGAACCAAGGTTAACGAAAGTGAGCTAAGGTCGTTATACGTGTTTTCGATTCGGTATTCTTGTTGTTTTGTTTTCAATGTTTTCTCTTATTGAAGTTGTTTGCTTTATAATTATTAGTAGTGAGTAGTTTTCCTATCTAGGGTCGGGGTTAAACCCATCATAGTTATGCATGGTTTTATGAGTAAGTAGATTGTGTTGAATGCCTTTTATCTAATTTTAAGATTGCTTGTTGTGTTTATGCCTAGATGAGAATCGAGGTAATTTGAGTTCATGACTTGATTGAAAGAGAAAGTTATAGACTTGAAGGTTGATATTGTTCGATTGCGAAAGTTTCGAGCTTTGGATCCAAAACAAGTGATTGAATGAATTGGTTTATGAGAATGAATTGATTTGCTTGCTAATCAACGAAAGTTGATGAATTTATCTATTTAAAGGCATGATCTTTATCTTCTTACGAGTTTATATGCATGGCTATGTTGTGATGACCCTTGTCCTAGATTATTGTTTCTATTTGAATTTCTTTGATTATATTCGTTACTGATTTCGCTGCCTCGGTACCGAACCAGTTTTAGGTCGTTAGTGTGTGTTCGTAGTTTACCCAGGTTTGTTAACGACCCTGACAAAGTCGTTAACGAGGTTGGTCGTAGTTGAGTTGTGTTGTTTTGCTTTGTTTTATTTCTCTTAGTAGTTTGATAAACAAGCAGCCGTGCTTCCCGTGGAACGATCCTGACTCCCCTATACTCAGCGGGGTCTTGAATATAAATTTATTTGTTGTCAATAAAACCCTCTCAACAAATTGTTGCCGTTGCCGGGGAAGCAACAATGTTTGTTTGTTTATATGTGGGTCTGGGAATAGCCCGACCCCGTTTTTGTTTTTAATTTTTGTTTTCTTTGTCTGTTTTCTCAGCGTATGCCAACAGGACCTCGAAGGCTCGAATTTGACAACGCCGGTTACTATTCCGAACCTGAATGTTCTTTGCGTCGTAGATGCCGAGAAATCGAGCTATGGCTACACCCGAGGAGTTGACTCGCCAGATGGCCGAACTACAAAGGCAGATGGAGGCGTTAAAAATCGAGAAAGAAGTCGTTGCTGCCGAGGCTGAGCGTCAACGAGTCAACAATGCTCGTCTACATGAAGAACTGAATGCCTATCCACGGACTGCCAAAGACTAGATGCATCCGGAACTGAGGGTGCCAGAGTCTCCAATGTGCTTCCGAAGATAGAGAAACCTTTTGAGATTAAGTCTCAGTTTATATCCTTGATCAAACGGGCTCAGTTTGAAGGGAAACCTTCTGAGTGCCCTATGGAACATATTAGGAATTTTCTTGATTTATGTGACACCATAGCTGCTGAAGGTGTATCACTTGAATATGTTCTGTTAAAAGCTTTCAGGTGGTCTCTTACCGGAAAGGCCCTGAGCTGGTTGGAGAGCTTACCTTCTAAGTCTATCAGGACTTGGAAAACTTTATATGATCAGTTTCTTACATAGTTTTTCCCTCCTGCCAAGACAACGGAGTTGAGAAAGCGCATCACCTCCTATCACCAGCTGCCTAACGAGACTTTCGTTGAAACATGGGGAAGATTTAAAGAGATGCTTAGACAATGCCCTACTCATGGGCAACCCTTATATGTGCTCCAAGAAATCTTTTTCCAAGGTATTAATGCAGAGACGAAGAACCGCATCAACACGCATACAACGTGCGGTTTTATAGAGATGGAACCTACGACTGCATGGGAATTGTTGGACAAGCTGTCTAACTATGATGCCATGTATGGTACCCAGAAAACTCCCCAACCCCAGAAGCGTCTCTACATGCCTAACAAGGATGATGTTGACCCAGATGTCAAAAATCAATTTCTACAAGACGAGGTCAACCGCTTGAAGAAGCAGGTAAGTTTTCTGAAATCCTCTCAATCTTGTCAAGAGTGTGGCTCTTCTACCCATAGTATGACTAACATAGAGCAGGTGAGAGCCGCTGAGACATATGCTAGAGTGAACTATATGAGAGGCCCATACAGAAACCAGCCTAGTAATTTTGACAGGTCGAACAATTATCCAACATGGGGCAACCAAAATCCGAATGCTAACTATGCAGTGCCTCCACCGGATAGAAGATCTGCACCATATCGACCTACAGGCTATCAAGAGCCACCATCATGGGTACAAGGGTTACAGGAAGGCATTAACGGAGTGAATAACAAGGTTAACAAAGTTCAAGCCAACCTGAACAATCAAAACAAACGATAGGGAGAGTTCGATGTGTGGAAGAAAAATGTCGATTCTCAACTAGGGAACCTTGTTGCACAGATTCCAAGACCACATGGGCAACTCCCGGGCCGTCTCGAGGAGAACCTTAAGGGACAAATTGCAGCGGTACACCTTAGGAGCGGAAAGACACTACCGGAGCGTGCCCAAGCTAAGGATAAGACTGAAGAGGACGCCACGGTTCAGCTTGGTCACAAGCTAGCGAGAGCGAGTACCGAATCGGCGCACCATGGTAACGAGGCTCCCAGGGTCGTCAACGACCCTAGTTTAGGTAAGTTTTCTAATCCGAGCCTTCCTCTCAATCCCAGGGTAGTTAACGACCCCATCAGGGTCGATAATAACCCGCCGAGGGTTCCTAACGACCCTAGTGTCGACCCGGTAGCATCACCTCTCGAGCCTGACTTGGTTGTGAGAATGGTGAAATCTTTTCCTTTTCCTATCAAGAAATCAAAGGACTCTACTGAGAGTAAGTTCAAGCGTTTCGTAAAGATTCTTCAGGGCATTAGTATTTCCATCCCATTCGCTGAGGCCCTAAGCGAAATGACGGCTTACACGAAATTTTTGAAAGATATTCTTAGCAGGAAAAGATCCATCACAGAGTTGCAAGACGAGGTCCGATCTATTGCTCTACCAGAAAAGCTAGGAGATCCAGGGAGGTTTGCCATCACAATTGGCATAGGCGACCACAAATTCAAAGCTTTATGTGATCTAGGAGCCAGTACTAGTTTACTTCCTCTCTCAATATGGTCAAAAGCCAACATGGGACCACTGGAGCCTGTAGATATGAACCTCTACATGGCAGACAGATCATGTGTAAAAGCCACAGGAGTCGTGGACGACTATCCCATTCAAGTTGGGAAATTCTTTATACCGAATGATTTCATCGTCCTCGATATGCCTGAAGACCCCCACGTCCCTATTATCCTAGGCAGGCCATTCCTATCTACAGCAGGTGCTAGGGTCGATGTACGGAAAGGACTTCTCACTTTTGATATTGGAGAGGAACATGTAGAATTTAACCTGGACCAAAACGCTAATGACCCAACTGCGGCTGCACAGATCGAGTTGACTCAGCCTGAACTCGACATAGCTGATCCTACCGAGCCTCCTCCAATTACCAAAATGGAAGAGAATCTCACACAAGTCCCTACCGACCCTCCTTGGCCCATTACCGAGTCCTAGACACAGGGCTATAATCCAGGTGAGTACTCTAATCATGAATTCGCTAATGCTGGTTATGATTCTTCTTCTTCATACTTTGTTCCTACATCGTGCCCCTCTGTGTATGCTATAGAGGAGTCCAGACCACCTTGGTTTTCGGATTTCAATAACTCCTATGTAGCAATATCGGGCATATTGATAGAAGATAAAGGACCAAATTTAGTAACTCAAGCCAATAATGCCTACAAAGCTAAGTATGGGGTATCTCAAGACCCCAACATAGCTGCAAAAAAGCCACCTTGAGCCAAGGTAAGTACGTCGGGCTGACGACATTAAAAATAGCGCTTACAGGAGGCAGCCCGCTTTTAGTATAGTTTAAGTTTTTCCCTTTTCCTTTTTCCTAGTTTTATTTTGAGTTTTAGTAAGTAGTTTAGAAGTAGAAGATAGAATAGTTTCTTAGCTAACAAGATGCAGGAGCAGGGCTCGTAAATCACTCAAGAACGGCTACGGTGGCTCGTTAACGACCCACCCAGGGTCGTTAACGACCCGGTTTGGCGACCCGACTCGGCAAAACGGGCAGGTAAGTTTTTTTTAACCCTAATCTATCTTCTATCTACCCATGGGCCGCCCCCTTTCACCTCTACCCCTACCCCTACCCTCTCCTATATAACCCTTCTAAACCTCCAAAAATTCCACTCTCAATCTCTCAATCCAAAAAGCTTAAATCCTCCAAGATCCCTACCGGTTTTGCTTCACCACCGATCGGAATTTTCACCGCCACCAACCTTCGGAGACCCAACCAGTTAACGAAGCCTGCCGCTCTTGTTTTCGTTACCGACGAGATCCAAGCTCGTTAACCATCCAATTTTCGATCTTTTGTTCTTCAATTACTCAATCTACCAGTATGATTTCTAAACCCTAAACTCTCTATTGCATGATTCATGGTTTATAGGGTCGAAATTTCATATCTTGTTCATAGAGGATCGAATGGCATGTTTGTTGCTCAATGAGTTTATTGATTCATGAATTGGTGGTTAATTTTGATTTCTTTGGGTTTGTTCTTGCTTGGATTCTCCATTGAAATTTGATTTAGGAAAGCATGAACTACCTTCTTTTAGAATTGTTTTAATCTTCACCATTAGTTTCCAAGGCAACTATAGCATGTTCGGGATGGGTAATTGAGTAAGTATGGGGTGCATGTACCCGATTGTGTGTCTTACATAGGATTATGAGGGATGCATGCTTAATTCATGGCTGAATTTTAGAGCTTTACACTCGGAAATTTTCGACTAGTTCTTGTACAGGCTCGTTAACGACCCTGCGTATGATCAAAGCTGAAAAAACCCAGTCCAAATCGGTTACCGACCCCAATTGGGCAGTTAACGAGGCATTCCGAGAGCTATTCCGAGACCAAGTATGGGGTCTCTTGTCTATCTAATTGAGTGGATCTTATCTTGGAAAAGTCGTATTTTTTGTAGGTCCACATGGCAAGTTCTAGCCGAGCCGCTACCCGAGCCCAAAAGAAGAGGAGAAATTAGAGGTCCCCATCTCCACCTCGCATGGACAACGTGATCTTGCGTACTCAAGGACAAGCGGACCGCTACAATGCCATACTAGATAAGGACCACAACATTAGGTGGTTCTCGAGGTCGAGTGCAAAGCAAATGCGGATCTACGATGATGTCAAGGAGGCCTTCACTATTCTCGGTGTGCCTCACTTGTTGAAGAAGGAGAATTTACCACACTTTCCGGCTCTCACATCCAAGTTTCTAGCCACTCTTGAGACGAGTTTTCCAACGAAAACTTCGGCGGGACGCATTTGGTTCAGGCTCGGTAATGTGAACCGTGAGTATACTTTGGCGGAGTTCAATGCTATTCTGGAGCTCCGGAATCCTTATCGAGATTACAGCCTTAAGGATTACAAGGTGACGAGGACTTGGAGCTACATCACCGGGGAGGTAGAGCCCTCCGCTGCGACATTATCCGAGGCAAGCATCATCAACCCCATATTCAGGATCATTCTCCGAGTCCTAGCCGCTACATTCTGGCCAAAGAGAGAGTTGAACAGGCCAACATGGATAGAGGTCGCATGCCTCCGCACCATTCTTTTTTAGGAGCCCGCCCCATTGAACTTGGGGTACGAATGGCTATATTATGTGGAGAAATTAACCAAGTCAAAAGAAGTATGGTGCGGGAATCTGGTTAGTCTCTTGGCGACCAATCTTGGAGTTGATCTCACCCGCTACACTCCGGCCCACGCTCAGCTGCTCAACAGGAACTATTTGTTTAGTTCCAGTATTTTCACTCAGGTTCGGGATGGGTACATTACAAAAGTTCAAGGCAGAGATGTTGCATCCACCCTAGACAAGTTGGAGCTGCTTTATGTACCGAATTGGTACGAGGCATGGACGGGTCATGCATTTCCATTGGAGCCCAAGCCGCAAGATGAGCTTACGCTTAGGCCGTGTGAGTCACGATTTGAGAGAGAGGGAGAAGAGATGGAAGAAGATGATGAAGATAAGACTGAAGAGGCAGCTACCGAGGGAGGTACAGAGGAGCTCGACATCGATGAGGATGACCTCGATACAGAAGTTCTAGGCACCAATGTCTTCATTAACGAACCTGCCAGGGTCGTTAACGACCACTTCGAGGCCTCTACCGATGCTCCTACCGAGGCACACAGCTTTGGTAACGACCCGCCGAGAGCACCTACCGATCCCCTGCAGCCACCTATCGACCCTCATTCTTATGGTATCATGCCATACAATCCGGTGCTTTACCAAGACCACTTCCAGCCTCACTACCAACCACCTCCTCAGCCCGAGTACACTGGATCAAGTATCCCACCACCATGGGCCGAAGATCTTTCAGCTCAGATCCAGCAACTTAACCTTCAGCAGACACATATTCATCGGAGGATGGATAGATGGGAGAGTGTCTATTCTGCTCGCATGGCATTTGAGGATACGAGGCATCAGTAGAGAGAGGAGGATGATGCAGAGCGCTGTAGGACGATGTATGACTTCATGGGGAACTTTGAGCATTACTTTCCACCACCTAACCGCTGATTCAGTTTGAAGAGTTTTCTTGATTTCTACTTTAAGACTTTGTAAGTTTTTTCTGTTTTTCTTTTCTTGTTTTTCTTGTTTTTCTTGTTTTTCTTTTCTATTTCTTTTCTTCTTCTTATTTTTTCTTACAGTGGGGACACTGTAATTTTAAGTATGGGGTGGGAAAGGGTAGAAAACTTGTTGTCTTGTGTCTTGTGTTTGTTTTATGTGTTTTATTTGTTTTAAGTAGCTCTTTGTTCCATAAAATCGAAAATTAAAAAAAAATCGAAAAAATTTGAAAATTCTAAAAAAAAGAAAGAGAAAGAGAGTTTTAGAATTGATAAATATACCTTTCTTATGGTTCTATGATAGTAATTGCTAGCATGGTCATATAATTCCTTGCAAGCATGTCTTTGATAGTTTAGCCTGATTCTTGTTTTGAAGATTGTTTTTAGGAAGGAATAGCATATGATGAAATTGAGCATGTATACTTTTTAGCATAAGTGATGCAATCCAACAAAAAACATTTACCTTGTGAGATTATTTTTGGCCTTATAGGGAGAACATTAAAAATCCCTCTTCTTTTCTTGTGTGATTTACTCTCTATATGCATATTATCTCTTGGAATTGTGATGGTTATCTATTACTTAAGACCTATATAAGATTTAGAGTTCATTACTTGTGAAAGTCAGATGATAGAGAACTTTTTCATAAGCCCTATTAATCCTTATCCTACCTTATATTATTCCTCTTTTTGAAGCCAATTTGAGCCTTATAGCCTTTTATTTTTAGCTCCACAAAAATGTTCCCTAGCCATGATAAGCTTGACCCTATCCGGGGATTAGGACTTAGTATTGGTTGTTGTAATGGTTTTGTTGAGTGAGTTGTATTGGTTCAAGTGTGGGGTAATTTTGGGTTGGGTATTTGAGAATCTTGCAGTTTGTTATGTAAAAGGATTTTGGTTCCCTGAATGCACTTGCAAAGAAAGAAAAAAAAGAAATCGGTACCGACTTCCCACAGGAAAAAAATGAAGATGATAAGGGAAGAAGAGAGAAAAAGAAAAAAAAGCTGAATAGTAAAAGTCTGCATGAGCCAAATTTCCTTGTTGTTTGTAAGCAAGATTAAGTTGGGATAAATGGGTGAGTGAAAGAAAAAGTGCATATAGAAAAGTGAGTTTGGTATTGTTGTTTTTATGAGAGTTTTGGTATTATGTGTGAGTTTTTAGGAGTTTTGATTCCCGGATATTATTAGCACCACATAGCCAAAATATTTCCACGCCTATTTGTCTTTACCAAGCCCCATTACAACCCGGCCGAATGGAAGCTTCTATGAAGTTTTTCATTGAGCCTAAAGTTCTCTTGATGACTTTTGCTTGTTTTGAAAAATCTTAGGTGGAGAGTTTGGTGATATAAGTTCCAATTTCTATGAGTTTTTGTATGTAAGATGAGTTGAGAGATTGAATTTATAAGCCTAAACACATGAGAGTTGAGTGAAAAACATTATCCCTTGTGAGGTTGGATTGTATTTTCTTATGTTTATTTGGTGCATATATGTGTGATGACATTAATAGTCATTTGCTATTTTCTTCTATATGTTGAAGTTGCTTTTTAGATGATGGCTATAGCTTGATAGGTATGATTGTTTGGTTTTGATTAGTGTTTAGTGATTGCTTGAGGACAAGCAAGTCTAGGTATGGGGTATTTTGATGTTCATGTATTTGGTATAGTTTTTAGTGTGTTTTCTTAGTTTATTAGGTTTAGTTTTAGTAGTTTTAGTAGTTTTAGTAGTTTTAGAGTTAGTTTTGTGTGTTTTTGGATGAGTTTGCATATTTTGTGAAAAGTATGGAAGCTACTCTGTTTTGTGTCTTTTTGTAGGTTTTAGCAAGGAAACAGTGCTTTTTGGAGCTGAATGGAGTGCTATGGTGGAAGACGGAACAATACGAGGATAAAGAAGTCGAAGTCAAGCTTTTTAGAGTTGAAATGTTGAAAAAAGCCAAATCCAGGCTCGTTAACGAGGCTGTGAAGGGTCGTTAATGAGGCTTAAAGATAGAGTTTTTCGATAGTTCGTTGAGATGTTTACCGACCCTGTGCAGAAGTTTATTCCGTGTCGGTAGGGTTTTTAATGAGTTTTTAGGGTTATTATATTTTATATTTTAGGTCTTGTTATCTTTCTAGATTTTATTTCTATCTTTTTAGAGTTAGTTTCTATCTTTTAGAAAGTTTTTTTCTTTAGTCTTTTTTATTAGATAGCTTTATTAGTATAAATACCCTTCTTTTCTAGCTTAGGGGGGTGTGTTCGGACGTATTGAAGGAGGAGCCGAGAGAGAACGAGTCGGAGAGAGAGGAGGACGAACCAGGGTTAACGAGAGTGAGCTAAGGTCGTTAGACGTGTTTTCGATTCGGTATTCTTGTGGTTTTCGGTTTCTTCTGAATTTTGTAAGACGATATTTCTTATTAATTTGAAGTAGTTGTTTTGTTTTCAATTTTTTCTCTTATTGAAGTTGTTTGCTTTATAATTATGAGTAGTGAGTAGTTTTCCTATCTAGGGTCGGGGTTAAACCCGGCATAGTTATGCATGGTTTTATGAGTAAGTAGATTGTGTTGAATGCCTTTTATCTATTTTTAAGATTGCTTGTTGTGTTTATGCCTAGATGAGAATCGAGGTAATTTGAGTTCATGACTTGATTGAAAGAGAAAGTTATAGACTTGAAGGTTGATATTGTTCGATTGCGAAAGTTTCGAGCTTTGGATCCAAAACAAGTGATTGAGTGAATTGGTTTATGAGAATGAATTGATTTGCTTGCTAATCAGCGAAAGTTGATGAATTTATCTATTTAAAGGCATGATCTTTATCTTCTTACAAGTTTATATGCATGGCTGTGTTGTGGTGACCCTTGTCCTAGATTATTGTTTCTATTTGAATTTCTTTGATTATATTCGTTACTGAGTTCGCTGCCTCGGTACCGAACCTGTTTTAGGTCGTTAGTGTGTGTTCGTAGTTTACCCAGATTCGTTAACGACCCTGACAAAGTCGTTAACGAGGTTGGTCGTAGTTGAGTTGTGTTGTTTTGCTTTGTTTTATTTCTCTTAGTAGTTTGATAAACAAGCAGCCGTGCTTCCCGTGGAACGACCCTAACTCCCCTATACTGACTATAAATTTATTTGTTGTCAATAAAACCCTCTCAACACATACTTTGCGCTGTTGTAATATCCCCGCTTTTGAGCATGTACAAGCGGCTACCTTACATTTCCGTGGTTCAACCAGGGTTTGGTGGCAACGCTTTGTGGATGACCGTTTGCATCGGGGTCTTACCGCAGTGACTACATGGGATCAGTTGGTCTATGTTATGACTCAAAAATACTTTCCAACTGACTACCGTAACCAAATAAGGTTAAACATCGCTGATTTTCGCCAAGGATCTTTGTCCCCTGTTGAGTATTTCAAAAAAATAGAGGACATGTTTTTCAAGGCCAATATTAGTGTTGCTCCATCCACATTGCGTACTAAATTTATTAGTGGCCTTAATTTGCCTATTAAAGATCAGCTTGAGATCCTTCCTATTAAGGATATCAACACATTAGTGCACACGACCATGAAAATTCATCAACAACATGTGCACAATAAGAGTTATGGTTCCCGAACATCTTCGGGAAGGTATGTTTCTTCCAACCCTCGTCAATACGGTTTTGTTACTAATGATAATTCTAGTGTCGCAGAACAGGGTTCATCTACTCATTCGGGCGAACCGACGGTTCCTAACCCTTCACGCCAGGCTCCTCAAAAGTCGGCCCCACCAAACCGTGAACGCGCCCGAGATTTGGAATGTTACACTTGTGGTGGGCGTGGTCACTTTCAAAAGGACTGCCCCAACCGCAAGAAAGTCATATTTGTGCAAGCTTCCGCTGGATATGAGTCCATGGATGAGGAAGAAGTTTCGACCCCGGCACCACTTGAGGAGGCTTATTCCGTCCCTTAGGCGGAAGTATTGGATTGTGCTCCGCCGCCGGCCAACATTGGGACTCCTTTGGGTTTGATTGCACGAAAAGCCTTAATCCTTCGTGAAGACAACCTCCATTGCCAGCGGGAGAACCTCTTCCACACTAGAGCTCTTATTGGTTCTACCAGCTTAAGTGTGATTATTGATTTCGGGTGTTGTACCAATGTGATCAACGAGAGGGTTGTAGCTCATCTTGGGCTACCTACAACTCCTCACCCGGCTACTTACGGTCTTCAGTGGCTCTCCTCCAGCTCAGGTACACAAGTTTCTAAACAATGCATGATTTCCTTTTCCATTGGTCCTTATACCGATTCTATACTTTGTGATGTGGTTGCAATGGACGTCATCATTTATTATTGGGACGTCCATGGCAATTTGATAGGCGTGTTCTTCACGATGGTTACTTAAACACTTATGTGTTTACGTACCACGGGAAGCGCGTCAAGCTCTTACCTATGTCGCCAAGTGAGATTTTGCAGGATCAGGTTCAAAGGGATCGACAGACAGCACTTGACGTTGAGGAACAAGATGCAAAGGCCAACGGGGTGCCAAAACCAAATCTCTTTGATTCGCATGGCAATGGCACGCCCCGCCATGATCCGAGGCTGCCTGACACGTCCACACACTCTAAGCCAACACATGGCGTGCCTCTTCAAGGTTCGGTTGAGCGCCGGTTGTTGTTGACAGTTCCATCATTGTATCCGGCGCCATTTCTTGGGGATAAAACTGCCTCACCGATTCATTATGAAGAAGCGAGGACGCTTCCCACTCAAGGGGGGAGGATGATGCATTCTGGCCTAGGACGGCATCAACGGTTTCTATCTCGTTCCAAGCTATTCCACCCTTGAGTTCGATTCAAGACCCGCCTTCGACTATATTGATGACATCTTTGGTACAAGATGCATTTTCGGATCAATCGGAGGAGTCGAGAGTTGAGCCAAGCATTTCCGAGGGGATCTCTGATGGTGTGGTCAAGGCCATGCCGAGCGCCCCCGCGCTCCAGCCGTTGGAGCCCGCGCAGCGCCCACAGAACACGACCAGTCCCGAGCGCGGGCTGAGCGCCGAGAAGCGCGATCGCACTTTGGCCGCTCGTCCCCGCGCTTCGGCCGCAGAGTAACGACGACTACGAGCGCGGCCTGGACCTTCAAAGCATGACCGCGCTTTCTCTGGCCAAACCGCGCCCCGACTGGAGGTGATTCGAATATGTCCGAGCTTGTGCGAGGTCCTTCCGAGGACTCGGGTCTTCGGGTTTCTATCTTTATTTTTATGTCGGGTTTTTAAGAGAAACAATTACTTTAATTGGTATTATTTTCAATTCCGTCATTTATTTTAATTAATGGGATGGGTTGGGCTTGCATGCTTGGGCCCATCTTCATTAGGGTTTCTAGGTTAGAACTAGTTTTCTATTTAAGTTGTCAGACTTTCTCAATTGCAATTTACGCTTGAATGAATTGAATTTGCCTTTGTTGAATCGAGTTTCTCTTCCCTAGGCATCAGGCGTCAAAATCCTTCTAACCCTTATTCCAATTGCCCTACAATCATTCTGAGGTTTCGCTTGTCGGAATCATTACCACATCGAGACGTCGCTAGAACCCTAGCGACGTACCACACAATCACGACCCGCGCACCCCTGCGTGCCGTTATCTTGCTTGCTTCCGCTCCATTGTTCATTCGAGATCGTGACGGGATTCATAATACGAGACGTCGGTCCTTGTAGCGAGGTGAAACGCATCAATAAGTCTCAAGATCGGGTTTGTGGTTCGAGGTTTATCGCACACTTCAGTGGTTCGAGGAAGCGCAAGAAGAACATGCGGGATCTCCGCGGTATCGAGCAGGGAGAGAGCGAGTCGCTGGGCACCTTTTTCACAAGGTTCACAACTACGGTGGCGGATATCGCGCATATCGACGAATCGTCGGTGCGCGACACCCTCATGGGCAACCTTTGCCAAGGGGCTTTCAAGAATTACATTTTCTTGAAATGCCCGGCGACGTACGACCGCATATGCGCCCGGATCACGGCCCAGGTATATGCCGAGGACGCCGCCAACCAAAGCTCTCGACCGAGGACCGACAAGGAAATCACGACCGAGGCTAAGGGAAAGGAAAAGGTGGTTGCGCCGGCTACAAGGGATGCATATGTAACGCAGGCCCAAAACCCCGTCAACAACAACAAAAACAACAACAACAACAACAGGAACAACAACAACTACAGAAACAACAACAACAACCGCAATAACAACCGCGGTGGCGGCGGTGGGAATTAGAACTGGTTTGGCGGGAAACAACAAGGTTATAGAGGCAAGGGCGGCCCTTTGTATAGCCCAAACGAGAAGGGGCGCGCCAATCCTGCCTCGGGGTCAAACACAGTACCACAAGGCCCGATTCAGGCCATGGCCAACAACGTCGAACAATAGGCTCCCGCAAAGTAGGCATGGTCCGAACAAACGACGACACCCGATGGGTATATTCATACCATCTCGGGTGGACCTTCGTTGGCTGGATCAAGCCAGGCGGAAAGAAAGAGGTACGCGAGGGCAAGCCATCATGAGCCCTCGGTATTCAGCGTCGCACAAACCTCGCGGTCCCACGCAGGGTTGGCCTTCACCTCTGAGGATGCCGAGGGTCTGCACATGCCACACTCTGACCCTTTGGTTGTGCATGCTCAAGTGAGCTCAAAAATGGTGAAACGGGTACTGGTGGACACGGGATCCTCCGTGGACATCATGTACTACGGCGCTTTCGAACAGTTAGGCATCTCCGAGACATCCCTGAAGCCCTACGTTGGGAAACTAACTTCCTTCTCAGGGGACGAGGTTGACGTCGCGGGTCTTAAAGATCTCTGGATGACGCTGGGCACCGGGTCGACGAGGCGAACCGAGATGGTGGAATTCATCGTGGTACACTTGCCCTCGGTGTATAATGCAATCATCTAGAGAGTGTCCTTGATGAAGTTTCAAGTGCTGGTATCTATCTACCACCTTAAGATGAATTCCCCGTCGACGGCGGGGTCGGAGAGGTGAAGGGCAACCAAGAAGAGGGTCGCGTTTGCTATATGGCCTTTGCAAAACAGAAATGCCCGGTGTTCATGGTGGAGTCTCCCGGCGAGGCTGATCTCGAAGTCTGGGACTTCAGGTTCCCCATCCTAGAGGAAGAGAGAAGGGTTGTTACCCCCTTCGAAAATGAAGCCGGGAAAATCTATCTTGGAGAGTGTCACTCTGGGAAATCAGCAACATCACTGGAGGCCTCCCTTGCTAGATCCCGAGACGTGTTTGCCTGGACCGCGAAGGACCTCCGCGGTGTCCCGCGAACCGTGGCCCAGCACTCCTTGAACGTTGATATTACCACCCGTCCCATGGTACAGCGACGAAGGAAGATGAATGAGGAGAGGGCAAACGCCGCAAATGCCGAGGTAGCGAAGCTGCTGGCTGCGGGGTTTATCCGCGAGGTCCAGTACCCTAGATGGTTATCCAACGTTGTGCTAGTAAAAAAGGCCAGCGGAAAATGGCGAATGTGCATGGACTTCAAGGATCTCAACAAGGCCTGCCCCAAAGACAGCTACCCCATCCCCTCGATCGACGAGCTGGTCGATTCAACCGCTGGGCACGGGGTCTTGAGCTTCCTCGACGTGTACTCAAGATACAATCAGGTTTTGATGAGCCCGCGCGACGTGGAGGAGACGTCCTTCATGACACAGCGAGGGACCTACTGCTACAAGGTCATGCCGTTTGGCCTAAAGAACGCAGGGGCAACCTTCCAGCGCCTCATAGACCGAATCTTTAAAAATCATCTGGGGAGGAACATGTCGGCCTACGTCGACGACATTGTGGTCCGAAGCAAAACCCCCGAGGAGCATCTGGTCGACCTCGTTGAGGTCCTTGCTACACTCAGGCGCAACTGGCTTAGCCTGAACCCCGAGAAGTGTGTATTCGGCATATCGTCGGGAAAGTTCCTAGGCTTCATGATCAGCAAGTGCGGGATCGATGTGAACTCCGCTAGAATTGAATCAATTCTTTCGATGATGTCGCCGCGATCTCGTACAGAGGTACAACGGCTCAACGGCGCCGTAAACTACCTGGGGAGGTGCTGCTCTCGTTTGACGGACAAGTCTCTACCCCTCTTCACGACCCTAAAGAAAAACAACAAGTTTGTTTGGGACGAGGAGCTAGATCTCGCCTTCTCCGTGTTGAAGGCATTCTTATCAAAACTTCCCACATTGTCACCTCCAATGGCCGGCGAGGACTTGCAGCTGTACGTGGACGTAAGCCCAGAGACAATCAGCGCGGTGCTAACAAGCAAAGCTATGCACCCAGTCTACTTTATAAGTCGCGTGCTCCAGCCTGCGGAGCAGCGATACTCCCCGGCAGAGAAAATGGCCCTGGCTGTAGTAACCGCTGCAAGGCGCTTACGCCCTTACTTTCACGTGCACCCTATTCAGGTCCTCTTCGACCTCCCACTTCGGCAAATCCTCCATCAGCCCGCCCTCTCGGGGCGTATGACGAAGTGGGCGGTCGAGCTCTCCGAGTTCGACATCAGCTACCTCCCTAGGAATGCAATGAAGGGACAAGCCCTCGCCGACTTCGTGATGGAAGTTACCTTCCTCGAAACTGATGCGAGCTCGGAGGAGTGGAAGGTCTTTGTTGATGGCTCGCAGTGTGACGCCAGAGGTGGGGCTGGCGTATTTCTCGTCGGTCCCTCAATTGAGAGAGAATAAGCCCTTAACTTCGCCTTCGACATGACCAATAACGAGGCCGAGTATGAAGCCATGATCGTCGGGATAGAGTTGGCGCTCCTCAGTGGGGCTCGCAAGATCAGAGTATACACCGATTCCAAATTGGTGGCGAGGCAATTGAACGGACAATATGACACCAGAACGAGGTTCCTGCCCGCGTACCGAGAGAAAGTTAAAGCCTTGGTGTCTTGCCTCGAAACCTTCGCGGTAGAGTCCATCACACGCGCTGCGAACACCAAAGTGGATGCGCTCGCGAGGTTGGGGTCGGCTCTCCCCTTGGAAGTAGGAAACCGCGTGATGGTGGAAAGAAAGCTCTCGCGGAGTGTAACCAGCGAGGTTCTCTCCATCACACTAGGGGACTGGAGGGTTCCCATCACGCGATATGTGGAGAGCGGCGTCCTCCCTGAAGATCTCGCAGAGGCTAGAAAGCTCAAAATGCAGGCATCCCGCTACTGTGTCATCGGCGGCCGGATCTATCGTCGGGGATTCGCAAAGCCCAACTTGCTATGTGTGCCAACCGAGGCCATAAAACACATCCTGCTCGAGGCACATGAAGGGGTCTGCGGTGGCCACCCCGAGTGGCGCGCCTTGTCACATAAAATCGCCCATTTGGGGTATTTCTGGCCCACCCTCAAGCAACACGTGAGGGCCAAAAGCATGGTAACCTCCAACACGCTCCGACATCACACATGCACTCGATCCATGCACCTTGTCCCTTCGTGATGTGGGGGATGGACATCCTAGGGCCATTCCCCAAGGCCGTTGGCCAGGTGCAGTACATACTGGTCATCATCGACTATTTCACGAAGTGGGTTGAGGCAGAGGCAATGGCAAAGATCACACGGACAAAGGTCTGCAACTTCCTATGGAAGAACCTCGTGTGTCGCTTTGGGGTCCCCATGACCATCATGACTGATCATGGCCCCCAATTCGACTGCGAGGAAACTTGGACCTTTTGCTCCGAGCTTGGTATAACCCTCAAATTCTCCTCCGTGGCCCACCCCCAGTCTAACGGCCAGGTGGAGAATGTCAACGCCCGTATCCTGTCCGATCTTAAGAAGCGCCTGGGCATAGCGCAAGGTCGTTGGGCGGAGCTTCTCCCGCTCGTCCTATGGACATACCGAACAACCACACGTCGCACTACAGGAGAAACACCTTTCGCTCTAACCTACGGTGCAGACGCGCTGGTTCCCGTAGAAACCTTAGTCCCTTCGACAAGGGTTTTTGACTTCGACGCAAAAGAGAACGAGGCCAACCTCAAGGTTGAATTGCTTTTCAGGGACGAACTTCCCGAGATCGCAGCCCCGCGCTCCAAAGAATACAAACGACGTGTGGCGGTGTATCACGACAAGAAGGTTAGGCCCCGGGTTTTGATCACGGGTTGTCTCGTTTTGAGGCGTACCAAAGCCGGCAAACTGGATCCGACTTGGGAGGGTCCGTACCTCCTCGAAAAAGAAGTCGCGCCCGGGGCTTTCAAACTCAAAGATAGCGAGGGGTGCACTCTAAGTAGAACTCTCTGAACTCTCGCCGTTTCCAAAGTTTTGTGAATAAAGGGTTACGCAATGTTTTCCAAATATTGTCTCAAATGTGAAAACCTTGTTGCGTGGGCACGGCCTGCGAAATTCCACCCCTCGCTTCCCGCTTGGGGTTGGAGATAGGCATGGCAATGGTTCGGGTCGGGTGCGGGTGGACTACTTCCACCACCCGACCCGACGGGTTTAAACCGCTCACCCGACCCGACAAAAAATCCGATAGGTTCCACCCGAACCCGAACCACCCGAAATCCGTCGGTTTTCAGGTCGGGTCGGGGTTTTTTCGGGTGTTGTAATTTTCTATTAGTTTATACAACTTGAATCTAAATTTCCTTTTGTACACAAATCATATATGCAATGTTAATCTTGAAATTAAAAATCTACAATGTACAACTTTAATTTAAGTTACAAATCAATACAACTTGAATTAAAATACACACAAAAGAAAATGCCATGTCGATGAGTCATTCACTCAAAATTACAAACAAGGCAAGAAGATACCATATCAATCTGAACAGAGAGCTATATTAAATTATTCTAGATTCCAAAAGAAATAGACTCATCTTGAGATAGAGAAGATTCGAAATAGATACTTGACACAGAAGAAGAAGAAGAAAGAAATGCGTAGAGCAGGCACGGTGAACTTCAAGCAGGCATGACAAACTCCGAGCAGTGGGTGAGCAACGGGTGAGCTCCGGGGAGCATAGGCACTCCATACTGGAAAGGATGCACGAGGGCTTCCAATTCGGGTCGAGATTTGGGATCACAGTCTTGCAACTCTCTCCCTCTTGTCTTCTCTAAGTGGCGTGAGGCACTGAGGCAAAAGGACTATGAAGAGGCTAGCAGCGGCGCTCAATTGGGAAAATGATTTCTTGGGTTAAACATTACTATATATACTCTAGGTTAAATAATAAAATCAATTTTAATTTAATATACATAATAAAAGGTCGGGTGGGCGGGTCGGGTGGGCAGGTCGGGTCGGGTCGGGTTGGGTCGGGTCGGGTGACATGATCACCCGTAACCGAACTCGACCCATCACCCGAACACCTGAAACCCGTTTTCACCCGAATTTTGTCGGTTTTTTGCCCTTTTTTCGGGTCGGTTTTAGCGGATATCCATCGGGGATGGGTTAAATTGCCATGCCTAGTTGGAGATTCTCGGTTTTGTGTTCAATTCCACCCCTCGCTTCCCGCTTGGGGTTGGAGATTCTCGGTTTTAAGTGTTTAATTCCACCCCTTGCTTCTCGCTTGGGGTTGGAGATTCTCGATTTTATGAACAATTCCACCCCTCGCTTCCCGCTTGGGGTTGGAGATTCTCGATTTTAAGTGTTCAATTCCACCCCTCGCTTCCCGCTTGGGGTTGGAGATTCTCGATTTTAAGTGTTCAATTCCACCCCTCCCATCCCGCTTGGGTTGGAGATTTTCGATTTTAAGTGTTCAATTCCACCCCTCGCTTCCCGCTTGGGGTTGGAGATTCTGGATTTATGAACAATTTCACCCATCGCTTCCCGCTTGGGGTTGGAGATTCTTGATTTTAAGTGTTCAATTCCACCCCTCGCTTCCCGCTTGGGGTTGGAGATTTTCAATTTTAAGTGCTCAATTCCACCCCTCGCTTCCCGCTTGGGGTTGGAGATTCTCGATTTTACGATCAAATCCACCCCTCGCTTCCCGCTTGCGGTGGGAGATAATAGAATCCATCATGCGTGATCCGAGCGAGGCTCGGGGTCACTGCATGGAATCCATCATGCGTGATCCGAGCGAGGCTCGGGATCACTGCATAGAATCCATCATGCGTGATCCGAGCGAGGCTCGGGGTCACTGCATTGAATCCTTCATGCGTGATCCGAGCGAGGCTCGGAATCACTGCATAGAATACATCATGCGTGATCCGAGCGAGGCTCGAGATCACTTCCTATAATCCATCATACGTGATCTGAGCGAGGCTCGGGGTCAATGCATGGAATCCATCATGCGTGATCCGAGCGAGGCTCGGGATCACTGCATAGAATCCATCATACGTGATCCGAGCGAGGATCGGGGTCACTGCATGGAATCCATCATGCGTGATCCGAGTGAGGCTCGGGATTGTGGCACAGTTACACAATAATTGACCCGATGTGGCCCGAGCAGTCCGCAAGGCTTTGCGGGCTCGGGCCGTGGGGTTGGATCGGGATATGGTGAGCCCTTGGAAAACACGCAACACAACCACAAGAAAAAGAAGAAAAATCGCATAAAATAAGGTCGCGAAGGCTAAAATATCATAATTACATACCCTAGTGGGGCCACCAAATACTTAAAAACAAAAAACAAAAATTACAAGGACAAGTAGCCTTCATTCACTCCTTCTGCGTGTCGGCGGTAGGGTCCATGGAGACATGGCGAATGGGTGAGGCGATGATCACTTCGAGGTCGGAGGTCAGCGCATTCTGCGCGGGGTTGGGATCACCGAGGGCGAGGCCCAAATCTCCCTAGACTGTCGGGCCTGCGGCGGGCGCCTCGATGCTTTCACTCGGCGTGTCCCTGCCCTCGTTGTCGGGGAACAACTCGCATTCTTCCTTGGGCTCTTCCCCGGTTTCTTCCCCCATGGTCAGCCAGTAGTTGGGGATAAAGAAGGCGATATGAGGGAGGGTCGATGTGCCCGTATTTCGCCACCGCTTGCTTTACCCCCACGCGAATGGTCCGCCGGTACATCCCGTAAACGCTGCTCAGCAGCTGTTCCTTATACTCGGTGGAGTTCACATACTTGGGCTCCGCAGCCTCCACCTCTTCGTTAAGCTCTTTGATGCGGTGGTGAAGGTTGTTGTTCTCCTCCTCGACTTTCCAGAGCTCCGACTCCTTCTCCCTAAAAAAGTTATGCTCCGCAGAAAGCTTGGTCCGGAGCTCCTTGATCTTAGCCCAAAGGTCCCCAACCAGGGCCTTTGCCGTCGCCTCCTCCTCCTTGGCCTTCGCCTCCCCCTCCTTTGCCTTTGCCTCCCTATCCTTGGGCCTTGGCTGTTGCCTTGACCTCATCTGCCGCCGCGATCTCCGCGGCCCGAGTCCGCCTCACGGCCTGTGCAAGCTCCTTCTCCTTCCTCGCATACTCCTCTGTGCGAGCCTTGAGCTCCGCCTCCATCTTATCCATATTCTTATGGAGGAGGTTGATACGACTACAGTTGTAGTTCTCGAAGAAGTTGTGCTGAAAAATCAAAATACATCAGTGAGGAACAAGCATGAAACTAGCAATAAAAGCTTGCAAAAAAGACGCAAGACCTACCATCGCGGAGTAGCGGAGGGCCTCGTCAATAAGGGCTGCCTCGGAGAGGTTGTTCGCCCACGCGATCTCCTCTTTCTAGTCTTCCTTGTTCCAGTTCTTGAGTGCGCCCCGGGACGGGCCGGGGCAGTGGAACTTCTCGGCAGAAGGACCGGTGGAGGAAAGAGCCCGACTGGCGAGGTTGGGGCTCGGGACGGTCTCCTTCCCCGAGGAACCGCGTTGGCCGTCCCCCTTGTGCTTCTTCCTCTTTTCTTTACGGGGCAACACATCCGCATCCTTTCGTTTGGACCCGGCCCCGTCGCCGGATCCCCGGCGAGCATGGGAGGACGCTCTGGTAGTGTCTCCCTTGGCGGGCCCACCCTCAACAATCTTAACCTCAGCGAGGTCGCAGGGGCCGTCTCCTTTGGAAGGGAGGTTGGCGGCTTGGAAGAAGAGGTCGACGCCTTTACCACAGGGCCCTTCGGGGCTCAAGAGGTCTGCGCGGTGGGGGCCACGAGTTTCTTTCCCTGCGCCCTCGAGGCCAGAGCATTGAAGAGATCCACTACAAGAAAATAAAAAACAAGTTAGATAAAAAGAATAGAAAGGAGATCATCGCAAACAATCAGAGAATGCGTGATCCGAGCGAGGCTCGTGATCATCGCAAACAATCAAAGAGTGTGTGATCCGAGCGAGGCTCGTGATCATCGCAAAACAATCAAAGTTGTGTGATCCGAGCGAGGCTCGTGATCATCACTACCTACAGAATAATAAGCAACGCAAGAGCAAGGGAAAATATAAGTACCCTCTTCGCACTCGCGGGGTGGAGGGGTGAGACTCAGACCGGCCCGCTCAAGCATGCCTTGAGCTAGGTACTCCCAGTACGGTGCCTGGCGCACCGGTGTGAACCGAGCCTTGAGCTCTGTGATGTTCTGCGTCCCCTTGGGACGAACAAAGTTGTCTGGGGCCGAGGGAAAGTTAAGATACCTCTCAATGGGGTCCCGGACCAAGAACCATTTGTCTTTCCACTGACCGACGTTTGACAGGGTAGTGGTGATCTTTAACCCAGGCAAACTAAGGTTGACGAGACAGGATTCACGTTCTCGCCTCCCCATGAACAAACTCGACATGACGTCCAGGTCCGGTCCCTCCCCAGGCTTCGGATGGTGTATGCGCATAGAAGCCTCCATGCATTGGGGAACAGTTGCGCAGGGCAGATGTGCATCGCCCACAAGAAATCGACTATATGTCGGGCTAGAGGCAACCTGAAGCCGGCATGGAGGTTGGGCAGGTGTACAACAACGCACCTCTCGTACAACGCCAAGGAGCAGCCCTCCTTTTCGGGAAGTGCCAACTCAACCCTCTTCAGCCAAGGGAAGTCCTTTGCAATCTTCTCGAGGTGTTCCCGTTTCAGGACTGTCAGAGCCCCCTCGGGCAGATAGATCCCCCTCGTGGGGTTCGGGGTCATGGGTATCCTCTCCTCAAGGATTGGAGGGATACTGGACACGGAGTCGGTAATATGCTTTGCGAAAAAACTCGCCTGGTCGTTGGAGTCAGACGACCTCGCAGCAGACCCAACAACCTCCTCATCAGAAATCGAAGACGAATCCATTTCAACCCCGCAAGACGTGCGTAGCTGGGGGAAGCACGAACTAATAGAGATATCAGAGTCGCTAGAAGAGGGGTCGCTGAAGACAAGCGAAGGGGACCTCGGGTTTTGAGAATCGTTGGTCTCGACACTCCCTACGGTCTCAGAGGATTCTTCATAAAACCTCTCCTGAAACTTGAATACGAAGCATGGTGGAGGGCTCGACGAAGTTCCTCTAGGCATGAAAGAGCGACGTCTAGGTCACGAAAGGTGAACACCTGGAAAAGATGAGGTTTTGAGATGTCGAACAAAGCCACGAAAGAATGAAAACACGAGGTGGTAGTACAGAGGGACACAACATCCTAGGGCTACTTTGACAGCTGGGACAGCCTAGGGGAATGTGAACTCGCCTCCTCCGTTTCGCCGCCGTGACACCGGCGCGAAACGCCAGAAAACTACCGTCTCCCACTAGGGCACGAGACGATGAAAGAAAGAAAAAACGCCAAAAACACAGAAGAGAAGAGTTGGGAACTTACTTGTCGGAAGTTTGGCGCGAAAAAGGCGGTTGCATTCCTGGAGACCGTCGAGAAACCATCGACTGCTTGTCGGAGATCAGAAGAACGAAAGAGAGAGAAAGTGTGCCTGGTTTGAAGAAGAAGATGAAGATAAAGTGAGAAGGGGCGTAGAGAAGACGCCTTTATAGAACACGGACTTGGGCCTCTCCCCGCTCCCAAAAGAGCTTAATGGGCCTAATACACTTTAAGGGCCCATTAATAAAATAAGGGAGAACATGCCCAGGAGTCATCGAGCACATACCAGGAGAAAAACCCAAGTGTTAGGCCTCGCAAAAGAGATCCTCGCAAAAGAGTTCGCCAAACCTCTAACCTCGCTACCCGTAACCTTGAAGCTAAAGCTTCGCACCCTGGGTCCAGGGAACCGGATGTCGCGCATATATGACATGCGGTCCTTGGGACGAGACCCCCAGGCCATGGGGTTGTGATGGTGCGCAAAATAGCAGAATAAGAGGTGGGACGGGGTACGAGGATTAACGGGATTCGACGAGGTTCCCAAGGACAAACTCAAGGCCCATTGCCTTACCCATCCTACAAAATGACAAATCCATACCTTTGCGAGGCCCCGAGACCTCGCGATCGAGGTCTAAACCTCGTTGCTCAAAAGCTGACACCCCCGCCCCATCTAACCACTCAGCGACCACCGCTCTACCGACCAATAATCAACTGCCTCACACTTGACCAATCAATGAGCTTGATCTCGGGAGTCCCACATCGAGCAAACATCAAAACCCGATCCCTCAAATCTCTATAAATAGAGGAGAACCTCGTAGGTAGCAAGGGGTCGAAAAACATCTTGAACTCAAGAACTATCTTGCTCGTTGAAGATCGACGTGTTGAATCATCATTAAAGACCGCGCTACAGCCAAGTGAAGGTCCACAAAAAGACTTCAAGTCACCCAAAGAGTCCTCGTTCCTATCAAAGATCTCGCTGCACCATCTTGCAGGCCACAATCACTGCACGCTAAATTTGCTGCTCAATCTCGCTGCTAGAGCTCGCTAAACAACCTGTTGGTGATAGAACCTCCTTGTAACTAGGAGATCTCGAACCTTGTTATATCGAGATCTCGAATACTCTAAGAGAGATCTAGGGCGTAATCTCACTAATTGTAATCTCGTTACTTGTAACCTCGCAATATGTAATCTCGTGCTAAAGATATAAATAAAAAGCAAGTGTTTGCGCAGTCGAATAAAAGTAATCTCGTTTCTTGTCTTCTAGCGCTGGTTTATTTCGGGTTTCATCAAGTGCAAAACTCAAAAGAATACGAAATGATTCTCTTGTGATATTTTATATGTGCTTACTTGATATATTAGGAAAGATTTGTAAAGATTGAGTGTGTGTCACTTCCCTAATCGAATGGGAAATGATATCAAACTAGATCTCTCTTACTCTATCTTAAATACTTTAGTGTTTAGGATAGAAGGTAAGACGATTGAGCATAATTTGTCTCTTGTGAGAAAGAGAGAGAAAACTTGTGCATGGGACTCGTGCAAGTGGTGTGTTCGAGTGTTCTTAGGAAAAGCGTGAGGTTGAGAGTTGTGAGAGACAAAGGTAGAGTGTGGTTCAAGGATTTTGGGATTCAATCTTGTACACGAGAGAGCTTTGTAACAACTCAAGAAATCAAAAGAGCGAGTCTAAGGACTCTTGAAATTTGACCAAGTGAGAAGCTTGGAAGGGAGTGGTTTTTCTCTAAGTAAACTAGTTGTTTTACGAGGAGTTTCCACTATATATCACGTGTCATTTACTTTTGGTAACATTCTTCCTGTTTGATTATTCCGCTGCACTATTACTCAAAGTTGAAGACTTCGCAGGGGTCGCCGACTTGATTAAGTACTAACGATCCTACAAATCATTTAAGATGGGATAGAATCCATGAGAAATAATTATATTTGGGATATTATTGAGTTGTCATAAGGTGTGAAACCCATTGGTTACAAATGGATATTCAATACCATAAAGGGATTCATAGGCAACTTAAAAAGATATAAAGGCTCTTTAGGTTACAAAAGAATTCACTCAAAAGAAAGTCATTGACTTTAAAGAAAACTTTTAAAAAGAATGACGACACTTGTAGTTCATTGTGATTAGAGCTACATTAGATGGATGTAAGAATAACATTTCTCAATAGATATATTGAAGAAATACTTTATATGGTTTAAAGTTTAAAATCCACAGATTTGAAACTTGTGGTCTATAAAGAAATCCATTTGTAGTCTCAAAGATGCTTAAAGGTAATTAAATCATGAGTTTCAGTATTATCTCATTTAGTTTTGAGGTAAATAATGTTGAGAATAGTAAATATCACAAATTCAGTGGGAGCACGTTTAACTTTTGATGTTATATGTCAATGAAATAATACTATCTAGTCACAATATAGGCCTTCTATATAAAACCAAGAAATGTCTCATTAGGAAATTTGAGATTAAAGATCTTGTGATTTAGGCATAAAGCGATTGCAAGCATGTTTTTAAGATGCCATTGAGTATCATGAAAGAGCTATACTGTTAAAGTATTAAGTAGATTTGACATGAAAGAAAGTCCGCAATAAGGTACATATATCACTATAGGTAATAAATTAAGTCTCGATGCCCTAAAAGAATTTTGAGATTGAAAAGATTGTTGACTCTCTCTACATTGATTAGTGAGAAGTTGAATTTTTTATTTAGTATATACACATCTAGATATGGTGTATTAAGCTATAATATTTAGCAGAAACTAACTGGACCTCATTAGAAAGTAACCATAAAGGGAGTCATGAAGTTTTTATAGAGTGAAGGACTTCATTCTAACCTAAAGGAAATCAGACGATTTGGAGATCATTGAGTATTTTAGCATCGATTTCATTAAGACTATGATTTTATTTTGGCTAGAAGAGCTATATTTTTAGAAAAGTGTGAATCAAACACTTATAGCTATTTCTAATATAATTGCATAATTTTGTCACTATGGGAAATTCAATTACATTGAAAGTCTATTAAAGTTACTTTGTTACAATAAATTGCAGTCTTATTCTTCTATAACAACAAAAGTTGTTTAATGGAGAAACACATTAACATTAGGTTTTTGTTAATAAAGGAAGATGTTCAGGATGGTCACGTATTTTATAGAATACATAAGGACGAGCTCCAAGATATTGGATCCGTTGTCCAAGAATTGCCTCCTAAAGTTTTTCATGAGCATTCTGCTCTTTATGTTTTGGCATACTTATGGTACTTTGGTTTAATGGGAGTTTGTATGGATATTCTATGTTTGATGTATGCATAATAAAGTTGTTTTAATTTAATTCATAATGAAGATTAAAGAACTTATTTATAAATTTTTTTAATTGATTTCCAAATAAAGTAGGACCAGATGGAAATAGGCATTTTTGAGATCACTTTGCATGTAATTTCCATGCCACTTATCCATACTTGATCTATGTCGTTGAATATACTAGTTTGGTGAACACGGAAGGTTTAGTTACGATGACTTGTGAAGAATGCCATCGTGATCTTATATTGTTGTAAGAGATGGACCAGAATGAAATGAAGGTAAAGTCTATAGAATTATCCAAGATGTGTACACATAAAGAGTTTGGTTAATATAATATTTCTTTTGGTTCATGTGTAGCCCAAGTGGGAGATTGTTAGATTTTTAATCAATATTACATGGACTTACATATTTAATGGAACAATTATATATAATATATGGCTAATTATTATTGGGTTTAATTTAAGTGATTCAATTAGGTAAAACTCATAGACTTTAAATAATTGGTATGTGCCAATGGATGGATACCAGATTTGGCCCAATAGGCTTAATGAGATTCTCCTAGGTCAAATAAATAGAGATTTTAGGTTATTGTCCCCAACACGCTAAATCATTCAGGCTTTCTACAATACTTTCCCCATCAGAGTGAAAGCATAAACTATAGATTTGTCTGAGGAATCTCACATACCTACGGATCTCGTTCGTAGTTTTGCATAAGGTTCAATTGTCATAAGGATTAAAGATATGTCAAATTTGGTGTTTATTAATAACCTAGTATAATCAATTTTGACATTTTAGATTTAAAGGGGATTAATTTGCAACCACTAATAATATTTTTAAACTTAAAAATCTCTGATAGTAATTACTTCACACCCCCACTTCAAATGATGTTTGTGTCCGTCCCTGCCAAAACATAATATCCTACTAGTTGAATTCTCGTGATACTCACGGGGTGAGTTTACTAAAGATTATACAATAATCTAATATTAATATAAAATTTCAAATACTTGTATATAATATACAATAAAATTATGTAACTTATAAAAAAAAATTTAAGATCGTGCCACATATTTTAATTGAATATATTTAAAAATTATTTTTATTAGTTGTTGAGATTTTGCCCCATATTTTGATTAAAATTTTGAAAATGTAAATTTCACTTCAATTTAATATTTTTAAATATTTTTTGTTAAGATATTAATATGCATAAAACAATAAGTTTTTATAAAATATTGATTAAGGTTATACATGGATAACATTATTATAAAGATTAGTATAGAAGATAACATAGAGAAAAAAATAAAAAAATATAATGCTATAACTTTAAGGTAATTACGGCAGGATATCTAGTAAGGATAATATAACTTATTAAAATAGTTTTTAACGTTAATTTTTTAAAATCCATGTAGATATATCAATGTATATTAAAATGTATCATATATTTTATAAATAATTTTTTATATTTTAAAATATCAACATATAGATAAAAAATTATATACTTGGAGTGCAAGATTTGTTACAAGATAAAAGAAAATTTATTATGTATAAAATTAATATAAAAAATATTAGCATATAAATCAAGTTTTGTTAAAAGATATGCATAAAATTAATATAGAAAGTATCAACATATAAAGAGATCAAGTTATCATAATATAAAAAAGGATGATTTAAATAAATAGCAAAAAAAAAGAGGCTAATTAGGTGGATATTAAGGAGTGTGTGAAAATTAGCTAAATAGCAAAAACCCCCATCACCCACCCCACACCCCACTCCCACAGAGTTGACTCGGTCGTTGACCTGGTTGACTCGCCCGTTGACCGAGTTGACTCGGTCGTTGACCGGTCGTTGACCGACCGTTGACCGGCGTTGACCCACCGTTGACTGGTGTTGACCGGCGTTGACCGACCGTTGAACGGCGTTGACCATCATCACTATCACCACTTTCATAACCGTCATCACAATTTTTTCACCCTCCTCACAACTTATTTCACCGTCATCACAATTTTTTGATGACAAAAAGTATAATAAAAGGTAAAAAGTGTCATCAAAATGTCTTGATGACACTTTTTGATGACAAAAAGTATCATCAAAGGCATTCAACCACATAAAAACAACCGTCATCACTGTCATCACAATTTATTTCACCGTCATAAACAATTTTTGATGACAAAAAGTGTAATAAAAGGCAAAAAGTGTCATCAAAATGTCTTGATGACAACTTTTTGATAAGAAAAAATATCATCAAAGGCATTCAAACCATATAAAAACAACTGTATCACACGGTTCGAACCGTCATCAACTATCATCACTTGTCATCGTTACTTGATAACGGTTTGATTGTCATCAACTATCATCTCTACTTGATGACGGTTCGATTAATTTGTCATCGAAAGGGCCTTGATGACAAACAAGTGTCATCAAGTGTCATCAAACTATCATCACTTAAGCGTCATCAAATATGTGTCATCACTACTTGATGACGGTTTGATTGTCATCAACTATCATCATAAATGTCATCGCTATTTGATGACGGTTCGATTGTCATCAATTATCATCACTACTTGATGACGGTTCGATTAATTTGTCATCAAAAGGGCCTTGATGACAATGGTCTTGAAGACAAACAACCGTCATCAAGTGTCATCATTCAAAGTTTGTTGGTTTTTATCATCATCACAAAAAAATTTGTCATCAAATCTCATCACCACACAAAAATAGTTGTCATCACCGCATAAAAAACGATTGTCATCACAAATGAAAAAACAAAGTTGTCATCAAATATTTATCGTCACGTTTAATTTTTTAGTGTCATCAAATATCATCACGTTTAATTTTTTAGTGTCATCACATATAACTTTTAGTATCATTATTCAAAGTGTCATCAAATATGTGTCATCATGTACGATTTTTTCATAAACTGTCATCACTACTTGATAACGGTTTGATTGTCATCAACTATTATCATAAATTATCATCAAGACATCAAAATGTCTTGATGAAAACTTTTTGATGACAATAAGTATCATCAAAGGCATTCAACGACATAAAAACAACCGTCAACGCACATAAAAAACAAAGTTGTCATCAAATATGTATCATCACGTTTAATTTTTTAGTGTCATCAATCATCACATATAATTTTTAACCGTCATCAAGTGTCATAAAATAATTGTCATCAAGTGTCATCACATGTTTTTAAACGGCCTTGATGACATTTAACCACATAAAAACAACTGTCATAGTCACATACAAACAAAGTTTCCATGAAATAATTAACATCACTTGTCATCAAAAAAATTATTAATAAGTGTCTGATAGCTCGCATATAGGAGTAGCTTAGTTGCATGTTTTATATATGTTTTAGGTTAGTTTTTATGTAGTTTTTAGGTTTTTGTGTTATCGGGTATTATGCGCTGGTTTGCTCGGTTTTACAGGTTTTTAGGTTAAGGAGCAACAGCGGGGCGAGTATAGATGGATCATGGTGGTGATGGACGAGGCAAAGGAGCCAAGAGAGCTAGGACATGCTAGGAGAAGAGCCAAGGCAAGGAAGAAGACAAGCAAAAGACAAGCCAAGTGCTCGGGCTGAAGCCGAGCAACGAAGCCGCGCAATCCCAACTGAATGGGGAAAGCGCGGGATTGCAGGAGAAAGCGCGGCCGCGCTTTCTGGTGTCGAAGCCGCGCATTCGGAAGTTTTCAGCGAGCAAGTGTTTTGGGCCGAGATTGGTTTTGGGCTTTGGCATGTTGGTTTTTGGGCTTGTGTTATCCGAGTATGAGGTTTAAGATATAGTGTTTGAGGATATTTTTAGGAGCATATAAATACTTTATGATAGATTATTTTATAATAACTTTTGATCATACTTTTGGAGGCTAGGGTTTTTCTCTCAAGGAAGACTTTGAAACCTTTGTAAGTTTGATTTTAATTTCATTATGCATTGCTAATTTTCCTTTATGTTTGGCTAGTTATTGAAGTCATGATTTGTATGTAGTTGTGAGGTTTGATTGATTCTCAACAAACTTGAATAGAAATTATTCCCTATGCTTAATTGAATCAGAATTATTCTAGGGTTTTGTTAGATTGATCACCTAATAGAATTTCTAGGTTAATTTACAACTAAATCTGATTAATTACCGATTGGAGTTAATTAGATCAAGAGTAGACTTTAATTAATTTAGTACCGGTTGGACAAGTTGATTAAAGTAGGGAATAAATTCACAAGTCACTTAGATGTCTGGTTGCTCTAAGTTATTTGTTTCTATTGATAACTTGAATCGTCATGTTGTTGTTTAATTGAATTTAGAAGGTCTTCTAGATTGTTAAATAATTAGGATTGCTAGACTGGTTGTTCTATCAACTATATATGAAGTTCGGGTTTTAATCCTTAATAGGATCACTATCCACAATAGATTATTCAAGTGAGAAGAGAATCAAGAGAATCGATGATCAATGAACCAATATCATGATGGATTTAATTAGTTGAACACGTTTATCTCTCATATATTCAAATCATCCTTGCATTCATATTTATTTCTATTTTTGCATAGTAGATTAGATAATCATTCTGAAAACCCCCATATTAGTTACTTGGCACCTAAGTAATTACATAAATACACGAGTCTCTGTGGGATCGACCCTTGCTTACCATTCTACTCAGATTGGTTAAGTTAGGATTCTTTGATAGGTAAACGACTGAAAAATACCTCATCAAATTTGGCGCCGTTGCCGGGGACTCGTCGCTATTTGTGTTTATTACTCTTGTGCTGTTTTGGGTGTGAACCTGTTATATGGTTCATACCCGTGCTACTAACTCATCTCCCTTGTTGTTTGATCCAGATATTGACAGGACACTCTTCAAGCTAAGGAAGGAAATCCGGAATCACTTTCAGGCATTGCCATTCTTTCTTGAAGACTCTGACTCGGAATCTGAATCTGCTGAATCTGTCAAGATGGGTGACCGAACATTGAGAGAGTTGACTGCACCGAATCTGGCACAACAACCGTTGGCGGTGCAATTTCCTGCTCTTGCTGAGGGAGTCAAGTTTGAGCTGAAATCCGGGTTGATCCACCTTTTGCCTTCATTCCATGGGCATAGTGGTGAAGACCCCAACAAACATCTTTCTGAATTCCATGCTGTGTGCTCGAGCATGAAGCCTGCTGATGTAACTCATGACCAGATCGCGCTGAGAGCCTTTCCTTTTTCTCTCAAGGATCAGGCTAAAGACTGGTTTTACTACTTGGCTCCGGGAAGTATTGATACATGGGCTAAGATGAAAGAAGCTTTTCTGGAGAAGTACTTCCCTGCTACAAGACTCAATGATCTGAAGAAGCGAATCAGTAATATTGAACAAGAAGCCAATGAGTCCTTGTACGAATACTATGAGAGATTCAAGAGGTTGATAGCCAGCTGTCCTTTCCATGGCTACACTGACCAAGACCTGATCTTATATCTGTTTAATGGCCTCTTGGATGATGAGAGAAGAATGGTCAATGCAGCTTGCCAAGGTCACATTCTCAACAAAACTCTTGTTGCTGCGTTTGACCTGTTCACACAACTGTCTGAGGGCACAAGACAGTTCAAAAGAGAGACGAGCTCGAAAGCTGCAAACTCTGTGGTGGCTAACACAAGAATTCAAGATGAAGTCACAGAGTTGAAAATGATGATGAAGCAACTGTTGCAGCAAGGTGGTAGACAACAGGTGAAGTCCTGTGAAATTTGCTTTGATAACATGCATCCCACCGATTCCTGCCCTACACTTCAAGATCAGAATGCTGAGGTGAATGCAGTGGGAGGATATGGACCACCTAGGCCGAGGTATGACCCCTTCTCCAACACCTACAATCCAGGCTGGAGGGATCATCCTAATCTGAGGTATGGAAATTCCAACAACCAGCAGTTCAACCATCAAGGTGGCCAAGCTTAGTACAGACCGTCTTTCCAACCTCCGGCTCAGGGAGTGAATTAGAATGCTATGTCCACAGAGGAGATGGTCCGACAGTTGACTCAGTCAGTCTCTACAATGCATGGTTCTCTAACTCAGCTTCAACAAGAAACCAAGTCTAGTATAAAGAATTTAGAGAACCAAGTTAGTCAGATTGCCAATGCTGTGGGCAAACTGGAAGCTAGAGATTCAAGCAAGTTACCATCCCAGACTGAGCTCAATCCAAAACAGAACGTCAATGCTATTACTTTGAGAAGTGGGAGAGAGCTGCAAGAAGAGCCTAGGGACGGGCAAGAACAAATCAGAAGGGGGGAGGAAGAAGAAGCTAAGGGCGAAACAGAGGAAATTCCAAGCAAATCATTCGGCGATGATTTGCTCAGCCTGCCTGCTAAATGCGCGGCCGAGCAAATGCAACCCCGCGAAATGCCATCTCAGTCGAAAATGCGTGGGGACGAGACGCCAAAAAGCGCGGCCGCGCATTTGCCAAGCCGCGCAATTCCGTCCCAGTTAGGATTGCGCGGGATGACATCGGAAAGCGCGCCCGCGCATTCTGGACTAAAGCCGATCAATTCAGACGATGTTGAAGGTTCGTCTGCAACTCCTCTAAAGTCTTATGCACCTGTTCCGCCTTTCCCAGAGGCACTAAAGGAAACCCGAAAGCTGGAGAATGACAAGGAATTGTTCGAGACGTTCAGCAAGTGTGAGGTAAATATTCCTTTACTTAAAACTGATTAAAAGCATTCCTAGATATGCTAAGTTTTTGAAAGAATTGTGCACCATCAAAAGAACTCAGAAGCTAAAAGGGAAACAGAAAATCTCTGTAAGTGAGCATGTGTCTGCTGTGTTTCAAAGGCGTATGCCTCAGAAATGTGGTGACCCTGGCATGTTTACTATTCCCTGCATTATTGGTGATACAAAGATTGATAAAGCCATGCTAGATCTAGGAGCTTCAATTAATGTTCTACCTTACTCTGTGTACAAAATGCTTGAACTGGGTCCTTTGCAAGAAGCTGGTGTGGTTATACAGTTAGCTGATAGGTCAAATGCTTACCCTAGAGGAATAGTTGAAGATGTGCTTGTAATGGTTGATAATCTCATATTTCCTGCTGATTTTTATGTCTTAGATATGGACCATGATAAGCATGCTGCACCTATTTTGCTAGGTAGACCTTTTCTGAAAACAGCTAAGACTAAGATAGATGTCTGTAGTGGTTTTCTTACTATGGAATTCGACGGGAAAGGGTAGAATATAATATTTATGATGCAATGAAATACCCTCCCGAAGATTCCTCGTTGTGCTTAGTTGATGTGGTAGAGCCACTTGCTCAGGACTTTTTCAATATGCATGAATCTGAGGCTCTGCAATCCACTTTGGAAAATGCCATTATGAATAATACTTCAGATTTGGATTTAAAGACTGACTTGCAGGAAGTGGTGGCAGAGTTGAATGCTCACTTTGAGCGTCCACTTATGCCACCGGGCTCAAAGCCCATACCACTAACCTTGCCTAGCGAGAAGCTCTTGCCATCTATTGTGCAGGCACCAGTGGTAGAATTGAAGCAACTTCCAAACCATCTCAAGTATGCTTTCCTAGGTGACGGGGATACCCTGCCAGTAATTATATCCAACAAGCTCACCAAGGAGCAAGAAGGACGATTGGTGGCAGTTCTGAAGGAGCATAAGACGGCTATAGGATGGACCATTGCAGACATCAAGGGGATTAGTCCCTCAACATGTATGCATCGGATTCTACTAGAAGATGAAGCTACACCGTCTAGATAGCCCCAAAGAAGGTTGAATCCCCCGATGATGGAGGTGGTAAAGAAGGAGGTGCTGAAGCTCCTTCAGGCAGGTATGATCTTTCCTATTTCTGATAGCAAATGGGTCAGCCCAACTCAGGTTGTCCCTAAAAAGGGTGGTATCACAGTGGTTGAGAATCACAAGGGTGATCTCATTCCCACACGAGTTCAAACCGGGTGGCGAGTTTGTATTGACTATCGTAAGCTTAACGCTGTAACCCGGAAAGATCACTTCCCATTACCTTTCATTGACCAAATGCTGGAACGACTTGCCGGTCGTTCATTCTACTGTTTTTTGGATGGATATTCTGGATATTTTCAGGTAGCCATAGCACCAGAGGATCAGGAGAAGACAACATTCACTTGTCCTTTTGGCACCTTTGCATACCGAAGGATGCCTTTTGGACTGTGCAATGCCCCAGCTACATTCCAACGGTGTATGGTTAGTATCTTTTCTGAATACATAGAGAAATTTATTGAGGTATTTATGGACGATTTTACCGTCCATGGGAATGACTTTGATTCATGCTTAACTCATTTGACACTAGTGCTTAAAAGATGTGAAGATACTAATCTTGTTCTAAACTCTGAAAAATGTCATTTTATGGTAGAACAAGGTATAGTATTAGGCCATGTAGTGTCTTCTAGGGGTATTGAGGTCGATAAGGCTAAGGTTGAAGTAATTCAATCTTTGCCTTTGTAACACCCCCTCCCTATTGTACTTGAGATGTTACCGCCAGTAACCCTAATTAGTCCTAATTCAAGGTTACCCAAGGCTTTAAACTTATAATCACAACAAGTATTACAACACTTTATTACAAACCATAGTATGACTTCCTTCCATACACAAAATCCTAACCACAACTTGGGCAAAAGTAAAATATTTACAACAGACTTATTCTTCTTCAAGCGACCACTTTCAAAACCTTTTTACATTCTAAACTCCTTGGCTAGCCTTCTCTTCGCAGATTAACCTCTTTAGTAGCTGATGCGTCGTATACAGACGGTGGGCACCAGCCGACCATGCAATTGAATAAGGTGGTCGGATTAGTCTAATGAAAGACTAAGCAAGTGGAGAAAATGACTGGTTCTTATGGTAGTGACTAAACATATTGGCATCAAAATCCGAATGACAACCGGTCGATGATCCAACAGTTAGCAGTCCCATAGAGGATAAGAAATGAGGCATGCATAATCAAAAGATAGGACACCACAACTTGCGGTTCCATTATGAAACATGAACAATTGTTGGGAACTTATATTAATCACACAATATTTTTAAAAGCCTTCATCGACTAATCAGATTGACTTAATCAGAGTTTGATTAAGAATCATTCATAACCGGGAGTATGAATGGTTATCGAATAGACTAACCATTCAGGTGCATTAATGTGCCTAACGCACTTATCTTTCATTACTTTCAAACTGTGCATTTGCATCATTTAGTAGTTTTTACATAAATCGGCCAACAACCGAGATCAGAGGGTCTATTTCATCCATGATCATTTATTTATGCTCGGCCAACAACCAAGATTCGGCCAACAACCGAGATCAGAAGTCCATTTCATTCACGGTTCTTTAAATGTATGTGCTCGGCTAAAAACTGAGATACGGCCAACAACCGAGATCAGGGGGCCTATTTCATCCATGATCATTTATCCTTGAACTATTCTACTTCACAATCATGTCTCAACATGAGACGACTAACACAGAAGGTCACAAACAACGAACCTAAATTCAGTTCTAGCGCAAAACTGAATAAATAACATGGTCATTAATTCTAACAATTATAACATCCTATCTTATTTTGTTAAGCAAACAAGTTGTTCCCAACACAAATATTAAATGGGATTCAATTCCTCATTTAATAGCAATAATGCAAGAGAGAACCGTCCACTTGCCTTATAAGGCGTGCTTTACGCTCTCAGCGAGTCCAACAGAAATCTTTATCTGCCTTCTGCCAATTATAACAACAGATTCTTCAACCACAAGCTCATGGATACAATTCTTAGTTGTATAATCCAATTCTACAACTTCCTAATCGATAAACGATTTGATTTCCGAATATCGATATATATATATATAAATCCTTAGTTTTCATGCTTCAAGGAGCCATCTTGGCAGAATTATAACTAATTATCCGCTTCACTTTTGAAACAATTTTCTAAATAAAAATTGTTCATTAGTAGCAGTTCTACAAGATTATAAAATCTCAGATCAAACGGATTAACAGCGAATCCTGAGTAATTATCCGAAGTCCTTTACCTGACAATCGATGTTTAAACTTGTCTTCGCTATAAGTAATAATCCAGACGTTCGTTTCTCGAGCGGTTTGAACCTGTGGAACCGTATCAACGTCAAGATTATAAAAACCATAAATTTACTTAGTAAAGCGGACCCGAAAGGTTCTTTCGGTGGCTCCGTAACCACCCCGCTAATTAATTTCGAGCGTTAATACCTTCACTCGAACTTCGAGCTTGTTCGGCTCGATGGTGGTTCAACCCAAGGACCCGAGGTGGCGGTGTGGTGTCCGGTGGTAACCCCTGGTGGTGGGTGGTGGTCGGCGAGCTGCTGTTTGCCGGCGGCGGGGCGGCGAGGCAGAAGAAGGAAGCCGAAGTGACGCTCAACTCCTTCCCCCGAGTCCGACGTCGTCCTAATTCGTGTCCCTCTTGGTTCGGCTTTCAAACAGCCCGGTTCCACAACAAAGAGGAGGTGATGAAGGTGGTGGCTAGCTAGGAGGTGGCAAGGAAGATGGTGGCAAAGCAAAACCGGCGGTGGAGATCCGAATCAATCGCTCGAGTTCGTCGTTTCGTCCGTTCTCTATCTCTCTCTCGGTGCTTTTGATTTGAAATGGAAGGGGAAGATGATAGACTTTGAAAAGTCAAACAAATTGGCTTATACAATCCTATCTCCCAACTCCTTAACATCTAAGCAAGAGACGGTAAAGTGTAATTTTCCGTCCCGGAACGGGACTCGCGTTAAAGCGGTAAAATTATGTACCTCGGGTGGAAAAACTCACTAAACGAAAAAGGTCCCGTAAATTATGTAGACCAATAAAACCAATTTTCCATGATTTTATCTTGCTACCCTCAATTTTTAAGGCTTCCGTTTCGTATTTTACATTCCTTCCGGTACATAATTAAAAAGACGGCTTATCCAATAAATATTCTTTTTCCACTGAAAAATCCTAGAATTCACACCGATCCATAAAATCATTTCTTTGTGATTTTAGGATATCACCAAGAATTTTCTAGGATTTAATCTCCAACAAAAATATTGGATTAAGCGTTAAAACGGACAAAAAGGTTAAAAAGATATCCGAGAAAAATTCGAAAATATCCTTAAAAACCGCAGCTATTACATTAGTACCCCCTTAAAAATGGTTGCGAGCACGAAACCAGAAAAGTCAAGTTACAGGAAACAAAAGATACCGATGTACACAATTACATGAACAAGACTGCAAAGCTGGTAGTACCCCCTTAAAGATTCACACTAGGTGGATATCAACTCAGGATAACGACTTAGCATTTCCTGCTCTGTTTCCCATGTTTCCCAAGTTGTCCCCTCTCCACCATTCTTAGACCATAAAATTCTTACCAAAGGTATTTCTTTGCTACGAAGCATCTTCACACGTCGTTCCAGAATTTTGATTGGTTTCTCCTCATAAGTACCATTTTGTTGAACTTCAATATCATCATAACTAAGGACATGAGATTCATCCGGCACATATTGTCTTAACAAGGACACATGAAAAACATCATGCACGGGGTGTGTTGCCGGAGGTAAGGCAAGTCGATAAGCTAACTTACCCACTTTCTCTAAAATCTCAAAGGGTCCAACGTATCGAGGATTGAGCTTACCTCGTTTACCAAAACGAAATACTCCTTTAGATGGAGATACTCTCACAAAAACTTTGTCACCAACTGAAAACTCAATATCTCTTCTTTTCAAGTTAGCATAAGACTTTTGACGACTCTGAGCTGTTAACATTCTCTGCCTGATCAAAGCTATATCAGTTGTAGTCTTCTCAATCAACTCGGGTCCGAGAAGAATCTTATCCGCACCTTCATCGCAACATATCGGGGATCGACACTTACGACCATAAAGAGCCTCAAACGGTGCCATCTTAATCGTAGAATGCCAGCTATTATTATAAGTGAATTCTATCAAACTTAAACTGGTATCCCAACTGGTTGTTCGATCAAGTACACAGGCACGAAGCATATCCTCAAGAGTTTGAATTGTAATATTCCTCCTGGTCTTCTATGTTCAATCTTCACTTTCTGGCATACCATACATCTAGCCACAAATTCTGCCACATCATTCTTCATGTTGGGCCACCAGAAATTTCGGCGTAGATCTTTGAACATCTTGCTAGAACCTGGGTGAATGGAATATGCAGAGGAATGAGCTTCCCTCAAAATCATCTTCCTTATGTCTTCAATTGCAGGTACACAGATCCTATCCCGAAACCACAAAGATCCATCATCCTGAATAATAAATCCCGGTGCTTTGCCTTCTTGCACTTCTCCGCTAATCTTAATCAAAACAACATCTTCTGCTTGTTTCTCCCTGATTTGATCTAGCAGAGTAGCTTGAATCTCTAAGGTACTCAAACAACCTTGTTGCCTTTCAAACCAAATTTCAGTTTCTGTTTGTATCAATTCCTGTTGTAGCCTTGGTTGAACTGTCAACATTGCTACTATAGCTTCTTGCGCAGTTTTTCTGCTTAAAGCATCTGCCACCACATTGGCTTTACCTGGATGATATAGCAGCTCAATATCATAATCTTTCAACAATTCCAACCATCTTCTCTGTCTCATATTCAACTCCTTTTGAGTAAACACATATTTTAAACTCTTGTGGTCAGTAAAGATTTGGCACTTGACACCATAGAGATAATGTCGCCAAATTTTCAAAGCAAAGACCACGGCTGCAAGTTCTAAATCATGAGTAGGATAATTCACCTCATAAACCTTAAGTTGTCGAGATGCATATGCAATAACCTTACCATGCTGCATTAACACACAACCCAACCCTTGTTTAGAAGCATCACTGTAGACTACATACCCTTCATTCCCATCTAGCAGAGTCAAAATTGGGGCACTGGTAAGTCGTCTTTTGAGTTCTTGAAAACTTGCTTCACATTTGTCATCCCACATAAACTTTTTATTCACCTTACGAAGTAATCCTGTCATAGGTAAAGATATTTTCGAGAATCCTTCTACAAAACGTCGATAATACCCGGCAAGTCCTAAGAAACTTCTTACCTCCTTAACATTCTGAGGTTGTTTCCATTCAGCGACTGCCTTGACCTTTTGAGGATCTACCATTACTCCATCTTGATTGATAATATGCCCCAAGAAAGCCACTTCCTTTAACCAGAAAGCACACTTAGATAACTTAGCATAAAGTTCATGATACCTAAGTATTTCAAAAATTATCCGAAGATGCTCTTCATGCTCAACTTCATCTCTTGAGTAGATCAAAATGTCATCAATGAATACCACTACAAACTTGTCGAGATATTCATGAAAACATCTATGCATTAAATCCATGAAAACTGCAGGTGCATTTGTCAGTCCAAAAGGCATTACCAAGAACTCATAATGACCATAACGAGTTCGAAAAGCTGTTTTTGGAATATCTTTTTCACATACTCTAAGCTGATGGTATCCTGACCTTAAATCAATCTTAGAGAAGATCTTTGCACCCCTTAGCTGGTCTAACAAATCATCAATCCTTGGTAAGGGATACTTATTCTTAATGGTAACCTTATTCAGCTCACGGTAATCAATACATAACCGGAAGGTTCCATCCTTCTTCTTTACAAAAAGTATCGGAGCGCCCCAGGGTGAAGCACTCGGTCTTATATATCCCTTTTCCAGCAACTCGTCGAGTTGTTTCTTCAATTCCTTCATTTCGATAGGAGCCATTCTATAAGGTGCTTTAGAAATTGGTGCCGTTCCAGGTTCCAACGTAATTGTAAATTCAACAATACGCTTTGGAGGTAAACCTGGGAGTTCCTCGGGAAAAACATCAGTAAATTCTCTAACCACAGGAATTCCTTCAATATCTACCTTCTTTTCATCAGACTCTTCAAGAAAACACAGATAGCCAACACATCCTTGACGTAGCAGTTTAGCAGCCTTCATAGAACTGATCAGCTTCCCATTTTCTGCATCACCTTTTCCTTTGAAACGACACACATATTTTCCTTCTTCCTGGATGGTTACCGTTCGGGAACTAAAGTCTATTATAGCTCCATGTTGTAATAACCAATCCATGCCTAAGATGATGTCGTAAGGAGCCATTGGAATGCATATAAGGTTGGCTTTAAACTTTCGACCTTGAATGCTAATGGGAAAATTATTAAATTGTTTGGTTCCTACGATCTTTTCTTTGTTTGGTAGGTTCACCACAAAAGGTTCACATGAATTAGTGCATTTTAGTCCTAATTGTTCTACACAATTCTCAGATATGAAAGAATGTGTTGCTCCTGAATCAAACAACAAGAAAACAGCAGTTGACTGAACATATAAAATACCTTGGCATACAGGAGCTTCTGGCTCATCACTACGTCTCATCTCATAGAGACGCTGACCTTGCTTTGTTGATGTCATTGCCGATTTTCCCTTATTCTGAGCAGTAGACTGAACAGAGGCTGATTTAGCAGCTTCAGTCGGAACACGGCTATTCTGAGCAACAGAGGTTTGACGTGACTGTGTTGAGCCATCTTTAATCTACGAGAAGAAAGTACGTATGTGTCCTTCTTTCCCACATTGATAACATTTCCTTAAAGGCTTGGAGCACTTCCTACTAAAATGACCTGCTTCACCACAATTATAACAAACCATCTGACTCTTCTTTTGTCCAGCTTGGAAAGACTTAGTTGATCCGGATTCAGTTTTGGCCCGGTTTGACTTTTCAAACTTCTGGGAGGGTGCCGGTCTTTTGAATCCACTAGATTGTGAACGTTGTTGAGATACTTGCTCTCCTTTCTTTGCTTCCTGATCAGACCTTTCCAAAGAAACTTCTAAGCGGTAGGCTGCATCAACATACTGTTCCAAAGTTGAACACTTTACATGGACCATTAGTGGCTTCATCTTCGGGTTTAGCCATTCATAGAATCTCTCAATTTTCTGCTCTTCAGTAGAGATTTCGGGTCCAGCATACTGTAAAAGATGATTAAATTTGGCAGCCATCTCAGGTATTTTCATACCCTCAACTTGCGGGTATGAAAATTCTCTTTCTTTTTCTTTCCTCATAGCAGCAGAAAAGAACCTATCTAACATCTTATCTTTAAACATTCTCCAACTCAGTTTTGGGTGCCTAGACAAACCAGTACTTTTCCACCATTCAGTCGCACCTTCCTTAAGCTGTAAAGCAGCAATACGTACCTTCTCAGACTCTGTACATGAGATATTTTCCATCAACTGTTCGATGTGGGAAAACCAATATGCTATTTTAACAGGTTCACCTGTTCCATCATAGTTGTCGGGCTTCATGGACAGGAAAGTTTTCAAGGCCCGAGAAAAATTCATACTTTGAACAGGTGGAAGCTCTTGAGGGTATTCAACTTCTATATTTCCTACATGTCCACTTTCTTCAACTTCAGGTGCAACATTTTGAGCAGCTGGGAGAACAGACTGAATAGTTTGAAGCATTAAATTCTTCAAAGTCTCCATAGTTTCCTCATCGAAAACTATATTCCTTATAACCTTCGGATCAGGTTGATTCGCAGGATTTTGAGACTCTCCTCTCTCCTTAGAATTCCTATCTGAACCATCCCCTTGCTCAGATCTTCCTGTGTTTACCATCTGAATGAAACAACAGAAAACAAAACTTCCTTTATTCCACATCAAAGATAAGAAATCAAAGAGGCATATATACACAAAACTTCCATTTATTTATATCACATCATACACCAATTCTATTTTACAACTCTGTTCTGCAAACAAAGTTAAAACCAACTTATTTACATAAAGGGACTTGTACTTCCACAAACCATTATATCAACCATTATTTACATTCTATAAAGGCACACTTAAAACCATAACTTCTTAAACCTTACAACAAACCTTAATTTACATCTAAGAAAACCGACAAAACCAACTTATCCATCTCGTCTCGTTCATGCCCTTATCCATTCCTCACTACATTGCGGGAGGATGACAGAAGTTATCTAAAAAGTCAGCATCAAACTGCAAAGGATCTTTTAAGGCATTCTGATCGTATAGGAGTGATTCCCCTTGCTCCAGTTTCCTATAGAAGAGGTTTCTACGCGGAGGGCTTAAATGCAGTCCCGCAATGCCCCAGATAAAAAGATCTTCATAAGGTTCCAATTCTCGCTTCCAGGCTTGCACGGCATTCATTAACCTTTCTGTCTTTACCTCAAATTTCACAAATTGAGTTCTCCCATAGGATATCCAATCCTCCCAAGACTGTATCATCATAGGATTTCCACCTTCAGTTTCCTGAACCTGATCTTTACCAGAAGAACTAGGACCTGCCGACCCTACTATCTGCTGAGGATAGTTATCCATAGAAGGGGAAAACCGTTGAGATGAAGTATACACTCCAGACTCATGCGAAGATAACGAAGATTGACTGGAATTCGAATACCGTATCTGCTCTGATTGTGGAGCCTCTTCTTCCTCAGGGTCTTCTTCTTCACTCGAGATGATTATAGGGTTCACTCCCACACCCAATTCCTCATCGCTAGGTATGTCTACATATTCAATTTCCATTCTTGGTGAAGCTGGAAACCCTTTGATTGAATTTACTCGAGAAGATTCTGCTTCATCAGCAGTGGGTGCTCCATTCTTCGCTCTTTTTCCGAGCTCATCATTACTATGCTTCCCTTGGTTCCTCTTCATTTCCTTGGAAAAAGAACAAGCAAAAGAATTTCGAATCTCCACAATTCTATTCATCAAAACTTCAAACCTATTTCCAAGGTTTAAAAGATATCAACTGGTAATCTATTTTTAGAGAACCTTCGGCTCTGATACCACTTCTGTAACACCCCCTCCCTATTGTACTTGAGATGTTACCGCCAGTAACCCTAATTAGTCCTAATTCAAGGTTACCCAAGGCTTTAAACTTATAATCACAACAAGTATTACAACACTTTATTACAAACCATAGTATGACTTCCTTCCATACACAAAATCCTAACCACAACTTGGGCAAAAGTAAAATATTTACAACAGACTTATTCTTCTTCAAGCGACCACTTTCAAAACCTTTTTACATTCTAAACTCCTTGGCTAGCCTTCTCTTCGTGGATTAACCTCTTTAGTAGCTGATGCGTCGTATACAGACGGTGGGCACCAGCCGACCATGCAATTGAATAAGGTGGTCGGATTAGTCTAATGAAAGACTAAGCAAGTGGAGAAAATGACTGGTTCCTATGGTAGTGACTAAACATATTGGCATCAAAATCCGAATGACAACCGGTCGATGATCCAACAGTTAGCAGTCCCATAGAGGATAAGAAATGAGGCATGCATAATCAAAAGATAGGACACCACAACTTGCGGTTCCATTATGAAACATGAACAATTGTTGGGAACTTATATTAATCACACAATATTTTTAAAAGCCTTCATCGACTAATCAGATTGACTTAATCAGAGTTTGATTAAGAATCATTCATAACCGGGAGTATGAATGGTTATCGAATAACCTAACCATTCAGGTGCATTAATGTGCCTAACGCACTTATCTTTCATTACTTTCAAACTGTGCATTTGCATCATTTAGTAGTTTTTACATAAATCGGCCAACAACCGAGATCAGAGGGTCTATTTCATCCATGATCATTTATTTATGCTCGGCCAACAACCGAGATTCGGCCAACAACCGAGATCAGAAGTCCATTTCATTCACGGTTCTTTAAATGTATGTGCTCGGCTAAAAACTGAGATACGGCCAACAACCGAGATCAGGGGGCCTATTTCATCCATGATCATTTATCCTTGAACTATTCTACTTCACAATCATGTCTCAACATGAGACGACTAACACAGAAGGTCACAAACAACGAACCTAAATTCAGTTCTAGCGCAAAACTGAATAAATAACATGGTCATTAATTCTAACAATTATAACATCCTATCTTATTTTATTAAGCAAACAAGTTGTTCCCAACACAAATATTAAATGGGATTCAATTCCTCATTTAATAGCAATAATGCAAGAGAGAACCGTCCACTTGCCTTATAAGGCGTGCTTTACGCTCTCAGCGAGTCCAACAGAAATCTTTATCTGCCTTCTGCCAATTATAACAACAGATTCTTCAACCACAAGCTCATGGATACAATTCTTAGTTGTATAATCCAATTCTACAACTTCCTAATCGATAAACGATTTGATTTCCGAATATCGATATATATATATATATATATATATATATATATATATAAATCCTTAGTTTTCATGCTTCAAGGAGCCATCTTGGCGGAATTATAACTAATTATCCGCTTCACTTTTGAAACAATTTTCTAAATAAAAATTGTTCATTAGTAGCAGTTCTACAAGATTATAAAATCTCAGATCAAACGGATTAATAGCGAATCCTGAGTAATTATCCGAAGTCCTTTACCTGACAATCGATGTTTAAACTTGTCTTCGCTATAAGTAATAATCCAGACGTTCGTTTCTCGAGCGGTTTGAACCTGTGGAACCGTATCAACGTCAAGATTATAAAAACCATAAATTTACTTAGTAAAGCGGACCCGAAAGGTTCTTTCGATGGCTCCGTAACCACCCCGCTAATTAATTTCGAGCGTTAATACCTTCACTCGAACTTCGAGCTTGTTCGGCTCGATGGTGGTTCAACCCAAGGACCCGAGGTGGCGGTGTGGTGTCCGGTGGCAACCCCTGGTGGTGGGTGGTGGTCGGCGAGCTGCTGTTCGCCGGCGGTGGGGCGGCGAGGCAGAAGAAGGAAGCCGAAGTGACGCTCAACTCCTTCCCCCGAGTCCGACGTCGTCCTAATTCGTCTCCCTGCTGGTTCGGCTTTCAAATAGCCCGGTTTCACAACAAAGAGGAGGTCATAAAGGTGGTGGCTAGCTAGGATGTGGCAAGGAAGATGGTGGCAAAGCAAAACCGGCGGTGGAGATCCGAATCAATCGCTCGAGTTCGTCGTTTCGTCCGTTCTCTATCTCTCTCTCGGTGCTTTTGATTTGAAATGGAAGGGGAAGATGATAGACTTTGAGAAGTCAAACAAATTGGCTTATACAATCCTATCTCCCAACTCCTTAACATCTAAGCAAGAGACGGTAAAGTGTAATTTTCCGTCCCGGAACGGGACTCGCGTTAAAGCGGTAAAATTATGTACCTCGGGTGGAAAAACTCACTAAACGAAAAACGTCCCGTAAATTATGTAGACCAATAAAACCAATTTTCCATGATTTTATCTTGCTACCCTCAATTTTTAAGGCTTCCGTTTCGTATTTTACATTCCTTCTGGTACATAATTAAAAAGACGGCTTATCCAATAAATATTCTTTTTCCACTGAAAAATCCTAGAATTCACACCGATCCATAAAATCATTTCTTTGTGATTTTAGGATATCACCAAGAATTTTCTAGGATTTAATCTCCAACAAAAATATTGGATTAAGCGTTAAAACGGACAAAAAGGTTAAAAAGATATCCGAGAAAAATTCGAAAATATCCTTAAAAACCGCAGCTATTACAGCCTTATCCTACTAATGTGCGTGAAGTGCGTTCTTTTTTAGGCCATGCAGGGTTTTACCGCAGGTTTATCAAAGACTTCTCAAAAATTGCCTCCCCCTTATGTGAGTTGTTGAAGAAGGAAGCAGGATTTGAATTTGGTGATGCATGTAAGGCAGCGTTTGATGAGCTAAAACTCCGCCTCACCACAGCTCCCATTATTCAAGCCCCTAATTGGTCTCTTCCTTTTGAGATCATGTGTGATGCTAGTGATTATGCAGTGGGGGCTGTGTTGGGACAAAAGAAGGGCAAAGCATCTCATGTGATTCACTACGCCTCTATGACATTGAATGAGGCCCAGAGGAACTACTACACCACGGAAAAGGAGCTCCTAGCAGTTGTGTTTGCATTGGAGAAATTTCGCTCTACTTGTTGGGAACAAGAGTGATTGTTTATACAGATCACGCAGCACTCCGCTATCTGCTGACGAAAAAGGAGGCCAAACCCAGGTTAATCAGGTGGATCTTACTGTTGAGTGAGTTCAACATTGAGATCAAAGACAAGAAGGGGGCTGAGAATGTGGTTGTTGATCATTTGAGTCGTCTGGTGATGGAAGAGCAACAGAGGCCAGAGAGTTCACCCATTCAGGAGGAATTTCCAGATGATACCTTGTTTGCTATTAAGGTTGTAAAGCCTTGGTATGCACACTTGGTTAATTTCCTAGTTATGGGTGAGTTCCCACCAACATTCACAAAAGCTCAGAAGGACAAGTTAAGAAGTGAAGCAAGATACTACATCTGGGATGATCCATATTGTGGAAGCACTGCGCTGATCAGGTAATCCGACGATGTATCCCGGATAACGAGGTAACTTCTATCTTAACCTTCTGTCATAATTATGCATGTGGGGGCCATTTTAGTTCCAACAAAACAGCTAGGAAGGTATTGGATGCAGGATTCTACTGGCCTAGCATTTTTCGAGATGCTCATGGGTTTTGTAAATCATGTGACCGATGTCAAAGAGTTGGGAATATGTCCCAAAAGAATGAGATGCCTCAATCTCCTATTGTTTTCTGTGAAATCTTTGATATATGGGGCATTGACTTTATGGGTCCATTTCCTAATTCTTTTGGGAACTATTATATTTTGCTTGCGGTGGACTACGTTTCCAAGTGGGTGGAAGCGAAGGCCACCAGGACTGACGATTCTAAAGTGGTGACAGATTTCTTGAAGACCAACATTTTTACTAGATTTGGTGTCCCTAGAGCTTTAGTTAGTGACAAGGGCTCCCACTTCTGTAATAGGATGGTGAGTGCATTATTGAGAAAATATCATGTCACACACAGAGTCTCTACAGCATACCACCCTCAGACAAATGGCCAGGCAGAGGTGTCTAACAGGGAAATCAAGTCCATTCTGGAAAAGACAGTTGCACCAAACATGAAAGACTGGAGTGCTCGGTTGGATGATGCACTATGGGCATACAGGACCGCTTTTAAAACACCAATTGGGATGTCACCGTACAGGTTGGTGTTTGGGAAAGCTTGTCATTTACCGGTGGAAATTCAACATAAAGCATACTGGGCAGTCAAGAAGTGCAACATGCAAGAAAATGAGGTGGGCGAATTCAGGAAACTTCAACTCCAAGAATTGGAAGAAATCAGGCTTGAGTCTTATGACAATGCAGTGATATACAAGGAAAAGACAAAAGCCTGGCATGACAAGCACATTTGGAGGAAGAATTTCAAGGTTGGAGACAAAGTACTTTTGTTCCAATCACGCCTCAGACTATTTCCCGGGAAACTAAGCTCAAGATGGAGAGGTCCTTTTGTGGTAGCAAAGGTATACCCACATGGCGCAGTTGATATCTATGATGGAGTTTCTCATTCCTTCTTTAAGGTGAATGGTCAGAGGTTGAAACCATATTATGAATGGTTTAACGGTGCTACCTTGGAAGAAACGGCTCTCCACGAGCCGGAGCAAGAGCCTTAGTATCCTTTTTCCGTCAAGCTAAAGACGTTAAACAAGCGCTTCTTGGGAGGCAACCCAAGGTTTAGAGTAGTTTTGTTTTTCAGTTATAATCTTTTGCTTTTTAGGTAGTTTTGTGTGTGTGTTAGATATCCTAGGTCTGAAGATTGATAACCCGAAGAAGCCTTCACCACCACCGTCGGATTTCCCGCCGCATTACCCGGATAGCTAGTTTCTTTGTGAGTTTTTCTCTTTCCTTTACTTTTTACTATACTTTGGGGACAAAGTATGTTTTAAACATGGGGGAAGGGAATTACTTGTTTTCATTACATGTAGTTGCATTAGTTTAGGTCATATTTAAATTTCTGCATGCATTGATTAAAATTCTAGAAAATGAAAAAAAAATCAGAAAAATTTGAAACAAAATACAAAAATATTGCATTTATGTTCTTATTTCCCCATTGTTTGATTTCTCTTGTGTTTCTAAGTTAAGTGTAAATTCTAACCCATGATTTGCATGATATGCTGAAGTTGATATGATAAAAGTATGATCATTGATTAATTACCTTGATTATAGGATGGAGCATGTATTTAGCTTGAGTATTTGATTCATTCTGAAGTTCTAGACAACAATTTGCCTTGTGAGATATTTTTGGCCTTTCATGATATATTTGTTTTCTACATTCTTGAGTGTATCACCATGATTATCTAGCTCTAGAACTTGCGTTAATACTCTTTGTCAAGACTGCTTTATATGATTGAATGCATGACATTAAAATGATTGAGGCAATGTTTCTTATAAGCCTATTATTTTCCCTTCCTACCTTACAAGATCCATGTTTTTGACACCCCACTTATTTGAGCTTTAAGCCTATTTTTATTAGCTCCACAAAATTTTCCTAGCCTAATAAGCTTGACCCATCCGGGATTTAAGACTTTAGGTTATGTTTTTGTTTTGAGTGAGTTTGATGTAAGTATGGGGGAGTTGGAAGAAAAGGTAGAAGAAGAGGGAAACAACTCTTGGGTTTCAAAGTGAAAAAAAATGAAGATGAATTATGTTACAAAGCAAAAGGAAAGAAAAAGAAAGAGAAGCAAAGTGCTTAATTGTAAATGTAAGGAGTTGGTAGAGTGAAGTTGGGAAGTGTTATGAAAAAGTGTTGAATTTTGGGTTAGGATTAGTTCTTTATCCCGGATTTAGCACCACAGACCAAATATGACCCCTTCCTAATTTCTCTTTACCTTGGCCCCATTACAAGCCTTAAAAAGACCTCTTGATTTTTGTTATGTATTTGATCCCCAGCGGTGGAGATTTAGAACTCTGATGCAAGCTTATGGTAGTCTAGTTTTCATGGTTGATTTTGAGTGAAACACGTCCTTAAACACTTTGAGAGTTGGAGTGCAAACACAATTACCTTGGTGAGGTCTAGAATGGATGAATGGTCTCAACTTGTTGCTTATCATAATGCATGTTAGGAAGTCTTGGTCGGGTTTTTGATTATATGTGAAATGCGTGTTTGACTTGAGATGGATGTATGATTGCATTTCCGTGGTGTGATTTGGATTTATGACTTGCTTGAGGACAAGCAAGGGTTAAGCATGGGGGAATTTGATAGCTCGCATATAGGAGTAGCTTAGTTGCATGTTTTATATATGTTTTAGTTAGTTTTAGGTTAGTTTTTATGTAGTTTTTAGGTTTTTGTGTTATCGGGTATTATGCGCTGGTTTGCTCGGTTTTACAGGTTTTTAGGTTAAGGAGCAACAGCGGGGCGAGTACAGATGGATCATGGTGGTGATGGACGAGGCAAAGGAGCCAAGAGAGCTAGGACATGCTAGGAGAAGAGCCAAGGCAAGGAAGAAGACAAGCAAAAGACAAGCCAAGTGCTTGGGCTGAAGCCGAGCAACGAAGCCGCGCAATCCCAACTGAATGGGGAAAGCGCGGGATTGCAGGAGAAAGCGCGGCCGCGCTTTCTGGTGTCGAAGCCGCGCATTCGGAAGTTTTCAGCGAGCAAGTGTTTTGGGCCGAGACTGGTTTTGGGCTTTGGCATGTTGGTTTTTGGGCTTGTGTTATCCGAGTATGAGGTTTAAGATATAGTGTTTGAGGATATTTTTAGGAGCATATAAATACTTTGTGATAGATTATTTTATAATAACTTTTGATCATACTTTTGGAGGCTAGGGTTTTTCTCTCAAGGAAGACTTTGAAACCTTTGTAAGTTTGATTTTAATTTCATTATGCATTGCTAATTTTCCTTTGTGTTTGGCTAGTTATTGAAGTCATGATTTGTATGTAGTTGTGAGGTTTGATTGATTCTCAACAAACTTGAATAGAAATTATTCCCTGTGCTTAATTGAATCAGAATTATTCTAGGGTTTTGTTAGATTGATCACCTAATAGAATTTCTAGGTTAATTTACAACTGAATCTGATTAATTACCGGTTGGAGTTAATTAGATCAAGAGTAGACTTTAATTAATTTAGTACCGGTTGGACAAGTTGATTAAAGTAGGGAATAAATTCACAAGTCACTTAGATGTCTGGTTGCTCTCAGTTATTTGTTTCTATTGATAACTTGAATCGTCATGCTTTTGTTTAATTGAATTTAGAAGGTCTTCTAGATTGTTAAATAATTAGGGTTGCTAGACTGGTTGTTCTATCAACTATATATGAAGTTCGGGTTTTAATCCTTAATAGGATCACTATCCACAATAGATTATTCCAGTGAGAAGAGAATCAAGAGAATCGATGATCAATGAACCAATATCATGATGGATTTAATTAGTTGAACACGTTTGTCTCTCATATATTCAAATCATCCTTGCATTCATATTTATTTCTATTTTTGCATAGTAGATTAGATAATCATTCTGAAAACCCCCATATTAGTTACTTGGCACCTAAGTAATTACATAAATACACGAGTCTCTGTGGGATCGACCCTTGCTTACCATTCTACTCAGATTGGTTAAGTTATGATTCTTTGATAGGTAAACGACTGAAAAATACCTCATCAGTGTCATATGAAAGATCATTAATAAGCCTATGTGGGATTTGAACCCACAACATCACTTTTCTTCAAGCAAAATGCTCTACCATTTGAGCTAATAGGCTATACACATTTTAAAATTTTAAAATGAAAGTAGATCAAATACATTTCCAAAGAATGACCACAAGAAAATATGAAAAGTGAAAAGTGAAAACTAGCAAACAATGACCACAAGAAAATTACAGCCCTTGTGCAAAAAATTATAAGGAAAGCATATCACATAATATGCGCAAAAAATTATATGGAGATAAAGAAAATCCATTTACCTCTCACGTCATGTAGATTGTTTCCATTGGAAGTGTACTTTCACAATGATAATACATACATCAACTCACATAAATGATCCCATTAGAAGTGAAGACTTGATCATAAAGGTCTAGGTGGTGGTGGTAGATGTACATTGGATTGGAAGTCTGATGTTTGACATCTTTCAGCCCTTAAATCATGCAAGCATACAACACATGTACCAAAATGTATTATTATTCATGCAAGCATAAAGGTCTAGGTGGTGACATCTTTCTAGCTGTAGCTTTGCATTGGAAGTGTGCATTTTCAATTCAAAGAATGTTATTTTTCACGTAAATTCCCTTCGGTTAAAAGAGTGAAATTGCATAGATAAGTAAAATATAGTGAGAAGTTGGAGGAAGTAGAGAGAAAGACCTTGAATTGGGAATCTTCATTAGAAGCACTCACAACTAGATATCTCCAATCATTATCATCTATGTCACTACCTTCTATCTTCTTATGAGAAGTCATTTATACCATTTGCAGATTCAATTTCATTGTTCAGTCTAGTTCTCAGTAGCCAGGTAGAACACGTTTTGCTCCCACAGAATCAACGAACATGGATGGTCAGCATTCTATGACGCATCATCTGAAGCACGTGTTCCATTCAATTATACAACAGATTCAGCAACTTCATACTAAGAATTCTATCAAATTATACAACAGATTTAAGAGAATAAATTGTTCTAATTACGGTGAAATACCTTCAATTTCATTGATCTTGTGCTTTAATTGCTCAACAGTACCATTCAATTCGATCTCCACAGTAGGCCGTTGCCTCGACGAGAGTCTAAAGACGATCAGAATCCGCCTCGGGATCAGCAACGGCGGGAACGGAAGCGGATGCATCGCCGGCGCAGAGGCGGGGGAAAGCTGCTCGCTCTTGACGGTGATCTTCGGCTTCTCCGGCGAAGCGGCGGTGTTCCAATCGTCGTCGAGGACTTTGCCGTTGAAACTCCCCATCGTCATTATATCCTCGCCGGCAGCAACGAAACAGATCCTCACCGGCACAGGCTTCCTCGATCGGCTCGAGAACATCAGATCTGGCCACGGAAGATTGAGAAGTCGCCGGAGTTCTCGAACGCGTTGGTAAAGAAAATCAGATCTGGTCAGGGAGAAAATCAGATCTAGTCAAAGAGGTGAGAGAAAAATAAAAGAGGCGCTTTTATACTTGACAAAAACCTAAAAAAATGGATTTCGATACAAGCGCCTAATTAGGGTTGTTATTTTTGCGTTTCAAGCAAATCTTTTCTATAAAAAATTGGATCTATAGAAAAAATAATACAAGTTATTATTAAAAAGCTTGACATTATTTCATTCAAGTAATGCTACATGGCGCAATTTTTTCAACATACATAGTTTCTGATTTATATTGTATTAGGTAGATAATACAATCCACGTAATAAGAGGTAATTACCAACAGGAGTAATTAACCAACAAGTTTTAGAGACTTGCATGATAGACCAATCTGGAATATATGACCAACATACGTACGTACACAGCCTGGTCAACACGAACCAGATGAAGTACGTAAACAAGTAATTATTCTCAAAATATTATACATGAGCAAAGTGGCCGTACGTAGTACCCGGCCTGCGAACTAGTCTTACAACACAAAGTAGCTCACAAGTTTCTTTTTATTGAACTCCTGTTTATGCATATAGTGATGTAGAGAATTTATCCTCATATTATATACCCATATATGTATTGGCAGCTTAATTCTTCTGATCGATCTCGATCATTAATTATTAACTACCAATTAAGTGTAATTGTCGTTCGTTGCTCTTACGGATCATGTTGAGGCACCCTACCGCCCCTACGCCACCAAGGATCCCTGTAGCCGCCACCATGATGACCGCGGCCGCCGCCACCATAAGACGCTGCTATTTTGCGAAAACCCCATATATCATGGATTAATAGAAAAGACATGTCTAATCATACATAAGAGATGGACTCCAATATGATGTAACTGATATATCGCGGATAAAAACCTAAGATACATGCTCAAGTAATGACAAATTTAACTACTTAATTACCAAGTTTACGGGGTATAGTGAAGTGAGAATGAGAAGCAGCTGCCCCCATTGAGAAGAAAATTAAACCGATGAAGACCACCAGCAGAGGGATCAACTTAGATATCTTAAGTAACTTCATTCTCATATAGATGGTTGATTGCTCTATGCAATATATATTTACGGTACATGATCGATTATATAGAGGCAATGATGAAGACAAGTCAAATGTACCCATGTCTTTATACTCAACGAGGGAGGCCGGGTATCATATATCTTGATATGTCAATTAATTGGGTTGAACGGGTCAGGTTGGTCAGTGTAGACCTAGCTAGTGGGATGTCATGGTCGGGTATCATATATCTTAATACCTCTTTATCACTACGCATTCGTTTGAGTCAAAGGTCACAACATTGTTCCCTTAATCACATAGTTGTGCAACACACAAGAGATTGTATCCCAGATTTGTTACAAGATTAACATTGTTGATTTTAATTGATTTGTTGAGTCTAACTTCTCATGATCTCTGAATGGCTCATTTGTTCTTGTTGTTGAAGGAAAAGTTTTCTCCTTCGACTTGGGTGTTAAGCGAAACTAGATTGTTTCTGTTCCCAACCGTGTGGTTGGATCATGCACTATCGATGAACCACATACAATTCTCCCTCAGTTTCACCTGCAAAACAATCAACGTTTGACATTATGAACTTTATTGTTCATAGACAGATTATGGGAAACAAAATTATCATTGTGTGATATGATGTTGTCCCTTATCTTGTGATTTACCTTGAAACTAGCTTTTCACTTTTGACATTGTTCCTTGTAGTATCCATGGTTCCCACAAGCCATCAAGTCTTGTAGTATCACCCTAGATAGTATTTAGGATGAGGCCTTTGTACTAGCATGTGATTACAACCGTTGTACAAAGTTCTAGAATGATCCTTGTGTAACTAGATGATGGACACTTGTCCATAGATCCTGAGATTCACCTCACTATATAAGCTGTATATCACAATGAATACATGAGCTGGTTTTTCCTAAAACACAAATCACTCCAATTGCTGTATGGTATCAGAGCGTGAAAAGGACAAACGCCCCTCTGATCCCAATGACAACCAGTACAACACCCACCATCATTCCCCCTCCTCCTGCATCTCTCACACCCCTGGTGGCGCCATCAATTCCGCCACCTGCAACAACACCTCTATCCACTCCTCATCTACCCTCTTTTTCCAATTTTATTACTGTTAAACTCTCACAAGACAATTTTCCATTATGGAAAGCCCAAATCTCCCCTTATCTTCTTGCTCATAAGCTCTACTCGATTCTCGCTGAACCATGCCCTGCTGAAGGCACCCTCGGGTTCGCCGACTGGTTTGCTCGAGACCAGTTGGTAATGGCGATTCTGACCTCGTCACTGACGGAACAGGTCCTAGCTCAGACTATCGGGTGTTCCACCTCCGCTGAAGTCTGGACGCTCCTCCACGAAGCCTTCACAGCTCGTTCCAACGCCCAAATTGTCCAGGCGCGTCTCCAACTCGCTACCCTAAAAAAGGGAGCTGACAGCATCACCACCTACTTTCACAAAGCCAAGTCGTTGGTAACGACCCTTTCCGCCGCCGGTCACGTCGTTTCCGACACTAAGTTTGTGGTTTTTCTTCTCGCCGGCCTTGGGAGCGACTATGAATCCATGGTAACGTCTCTCTCCACCCAGCCCTCTCTTCTAGCGCCTAATATGGTTCTCTCTCCCCTCTTGGTCCATGAAGCTCGCTTAGCCCAGCAAACTGTAGCTCAGACCCAGTCCATCTCGGGCAACAACACTTCTGACCCCAAGGCTGAAGCCAACAACACCACCAGCCGCCATCGTGAAGACAACAATAACGGACGCGGGCGAGGGGATGGCCGAGGAAGGGGTCGGGGACGTGGCCGCAGCCGGAACAACTACTCCAACTTTACCGGCCACCCCGATAACTGTCGTATCTGCCAAGTGTGCTCCAAGCCTGGGCACACCGCACTTATCTGTCACCATCGCTTTAACCAGGCCTACCAGCCCCCACCACCTCAAACCTTCCAATTCCACTATACTGCCACCCGTCCATGGTATCCCGACACCACCGCCACCCACCACTTCACCCCTGACCTCTCCAATCTACGCATCGACAGCCTCCCTTATAATGGCACTGAATCGGTCAACCTCGGCGATGGATCCTCTGTTCCCATTCAACACCAAGGCTCCTCCTCCTTCTACGGTTCCAACCGCATCTTTCTCCTCAAAAACTTACTTCATACTCCCTCTATCTCAAAGAATTTGCTCTCTGTTAATCGTTTTTGTTGTGATAATGTCGTCTATTTTGAATTTCACGCAAATTTTTTTGTTGTGAAGGATATCCACACCAAGGCGATCCTCCTCCGGGGACCCGTTGAAGACGGACACTATGTTCTTCCGACCACCACGCGACCACCACCACCCTCACCGGAAGCTCAATTCACCGCCGCCGATAACCCGTCTCCTTCAACCTCTTCTGTTCTTTGGCACTTCAGATTAGGGCATCCCTCAGCCCGTGTCAAAAATCAAGTTCTCAAGCTTCTTCAGCCCAACAAAAAAACAGGCATGCTGGCCCATATCTCTTGCCCATCTTGCTCCTGGGCCAAAGCCCACGCTCAACCTCATCCTGGTACTAGCTCCTTGTCTACTAGAATTTTGCAACTCATCTTTTTGGATGTATGGGGACCCGCTCATCACATTTCAAAAAATGGGCACAAATATTATCTTTCCATAGTAGATGATTATTCAAAGTTTATTTGGATTTTCCCTTTTTCTAGTAAAACAATGGTTCCTACCCTAGTTCAAAATTTTATTAAACTTGTCTCTAATTTCTTTTCCTCAAATGTTGGCTCAATTCAAACCGACGGTGGTACCGAGTTCAAACCACTATCCTCCTTTCTCACTCAATTGGGAATTTCTCATCGTCTCACTTGTCCATACTCCCATCAACAAAATGGGAGTGTCGAGTCCCGCCATCGTCGTATTGTGGATGCCGGTCTCACTCTTCTCAAACACGCCTCTCTCCCTCTCCAATATTGGGATTATGCCTTTGAGACCGCCACCTATCTTATACACCGGCGACCAACCCCGATATAAACCACCAATCCCCCTATGAATGCCTATTCGGTCGCCCTCCCGATTACAATTTTCTCAAAACCTTTGGGTGCCTTTGCTTCCCAAACCTCCGCCCCTATAATTCCCACAAATTGGCTTTTCGCTCCACACCTACTCTCTTTTTGGGTTATAGTAGCAACCACAAAGGGTATATTTGTTTTGATTGGGTCTCCTCCCGCACCTATATTTCCCGAGATGTCCTCTTCCATGAAGACATCTTTCCCTTCAAAGCCCAACCTCACCCCTCATCCACGGCCCACGAGCCCAATTACACCACACTTCCCTTTTTGTCTCTACCTATCCTCTCCTCTTCTGATTCCTCTTCATCTGGGCCGCTCCCTCAGCCCATTAACCCCATCTCCCCTCAGCCCACTACTCCAACCACTCCCCCCACTCCTTTACCTTCTCCTCCACCTATCTCCCTCGGGCCCAGTGAGCAGCCCATTCCTGCACCCCAACCCACCAACACTCGTATTGTAACCCGTTCCCAAAATCAAATTGCCAAACCCCTCGTACGCCATGACGGCACAATACCGTGGCCACCCAAACCCCAAACCCATTCCACTACCCTCGTTCCCGATGAACCCACTTGCTACACCGAGGCGTCTAAATATCCCGAGTGGCGCCAAGCTATGAATGATGAATTCAAAGCTCTCCTCACCACTAAAACTTGGACCCTCGTTCCACCCTCCACCTCTAACAATGTTCTTGGTGTCAAATGGGTTTTTAAAACTAAATATCATGCCAATGGAACCATTGAACGCCGGAAAGCTCGCTTAGTTGCCAAGGGGTATCATCAACTCCAAGGCATTGATTACAATGAAACCTTTAATCCCGTTGTAAAACCCTCTACCATTCGCCTTCTCCTCTCCCTAGCCTCTATGCGTCGGTGGTCGGTTCGCCAACTAGATGTCCAAAATGCCTTCTTACACGGGGACTTGGCGGAGGACGTCTACGTTCATCAACCCCCCGGGTTTGTTCACTCTTCCTTTCCTAATTATATATGCAAGCTTCAAAAATCTCTTTATGGTCTCAAACAAGCCCCTCGTGCTTGGTTCGCTAAGCTTAGTGATTCTCTCATCACCATGGGGTTCCGTCATTCCGAGGCCGATACCTCCCTTTTCATCCATCGTCGGGGACCCGATTATGTGTTCATTTTGGTGTATGTCGATGATTTTTTGGTCATTGCATCCTCTCCTCAGCTCGAAATTTCTTTCATCCAAACCTTGTCCCAACAATTCCCTGTTAAAGACCTTGGCCCCTTATATTTTTTCCTTGGTGTTCAAGTACATCGGGATGAAACCGGCTTCTACTTATCCCAAACCAAATACATCAAATCCCTCGTTCAAAGCGCCAACATGGACAAATCCAAGGCTGTCCAAACACCCATGGCTACCAACTTTACCGCCTCTACCACAGAGTCCTCCACTCCCTTTTCGGACACCCAGCTCTACCGCAGTGTCGTGGGCAATTTGCAATACCTCTCGCTCACTCGGCCCGATATCTCGTTCTCGGTCAACAAGCTTTTCCAATTCATGCATCAACCCCTTAACATCCATTGGCAAGGTGTCAAACGTGTACTCCGATATCTCAATGACATTGCTGACCTCCAATTTAAGATCTCTTCTGCACCAAGTACTCAGTTATCGGCCTTCTCCGACGCCGACTAGGCAGGGGACCCCTCTGATCGACGCTCCACTAGGGCGTATTGCATCTTCCTCGGCGGCAATCTCATATCATGGTCCTCAAAAAAACAGGACACGGTTGCCTGCTCTTCCACCGAGGCCGAATACCGGGCACTTGCACAAGCCACATGCGAAACACTTTGGCTTCAGCCCCTGCTCGTTGAACTTGGCATTCCTCTACCTTCTGCACCCACACTTTGGTGCAATAATCTCGGGGCAACATATCTTGCGGTCAATCCGGTTCTACACCATCGCATCAAGCATATCTCCCTCGACTTCCATTTTGTTCGAGAGCGGGTTCGCAACAAATCACTACACGTCGCCTTCGTCTCTTCCAAAGACCAAGTTGCTGACCTGCTTACAAAGCCCCTGCCCACAGCTCGCTTCCAACTATTGCGATCTCGACTCTGCCTTGGCACGCTCGGATCGAGGGGGGGGGGGTACTAGCATGTGATTACAACCGTTGTACAAAGTTCTAGAATGATCCTTGTGTAACTAGATGATGGACACTTGTCCATAGATCCTGAGATTCACCTCACTATATAAGTTGTATATCACAATGAATACATGAGCTGGTTTTTCCTAAAACACAAATCACTCCAATTGTTGTACTTTGGATTCTGTTTCTCTCAACAATTTCTTTGCAAGACACTCTGAAACTATTTCCCTTGGTAATTTTGACATAGAATTTGTGAAAGTTTTTCCCAATATAATAATCACTTTTCCCTTAGGTTCCACTTTCTAGAACTCAAATCCTTTCCTCAAGATGGAAGATTTTGAATTTTTTTTTTTCAGTTTGAAGTTCCAAGGCTCTACTCTCAATTATCACATTTATGGTCATAAGTTCTTGATTGTTCCTATGGTTGTTTTCAGGATATCGAATTTCATGTCTAGAAAGAACAAAATTGGTTTTGGGAACATCAACTACCCTTTTTCCCTAATTTTTCTCAAGCCTTTTTAGGAGATTATCCTCTTCTAGGGTAAGGTCCACAATGTTAGTCTTAAGATCATTGTTGATGATCTTTAGGGAATCAAGCTCTTTTCTCATTTCATCACGCAAGAAACAATCCTCAGATTTAGTATTTTCAAGATTAAAGCATAGTTCATTATATTTGTTCAGTTCCTTTTGAAGTGTCATGTTATCTTTAACAAGTTTACTTAGAATGCGAATAAGACTAGGCTTATCACACATGTCAAAGCAGGGCTGGTCAAAGGTCGGGTTATGGGTGGGTGGAGCACTTCCACCACTCGACCCGCGAAATAAATTGTATTCGCGGAACCTTTCACACATATCCAACCCACTCGTCACCCGTGGGTGAGTCGGGTGACCCGTCACCTGCGAATTCTAAAATTACAATAAAATTTTATAAAATTTCATAATTAATATAAAAAAAAGTTAATGCAATAATATGCTTACTGAAGTGATATCCAGAATATTTTCAAACATTTTATCCGTGAAGATTCACATATGTTGACCCACAAATTTCTATATCTTTCATTTGCTTAAGTTCCAACAGTAATCCTCAACTTCCTTTCATTAAAACAAGTTCTTAAGTTATTCAGACCCCTTAGCAAAAACTCTTACATTATCGTAATGACATTCCATTAGAGATTTAGCCTTTAGAGCCCGTATAGTTTTAATATCTTAAAAAAACCCCAAAATTAAAACAAAAAACCCTCAAGTCCCAAACTTTTTTAGGAAAAAACTAAACTTAATTTTAATTTAGGATAAATTTTTACAGGTGGTAGACGAGTGAAATGGGTGGTGGGTGATGGGTCGGTTAAACGGGTGTAAAATTTCACACATATCCGACCCGTCACCCATTTCAACCGTCACCCGCTTTAATTTATTACAGTTTTTCACCCGTATAATTGGGTCTGGTGAAGCGGGTGGGTCAGTCACCCACGGATAATGTCCAGCCCTATGTCAAAGCAATTAGATAAGGTTTGAGTGCTTACCTCCTCTTGTGGTTCTTGTGAACCATCTTTAATTGTCATAACACACACGTTGGGTTGCCCATGCCTTTAGGTCATTGTCATTGGAGTCATCCTAGGTTACAATGGTCCACGCTTTTGATTTATTTCAATCCAACAATTCTTATTCATTTGTATTTTGCACTTAAGCGTTCATTTGGGCATAATCTCTACACCCAATTGACCCCGGCCAAAACCTGAACATGATATTGTTTGAAATATCCGGTCAAAAACACTCGTCGAAACCCGATATTATCTATAATAATGACCCAATCCTAAGTAGTAAATTACCCAATCCTAACTTCACGCATATACATTCTTTGGTTGAATTGAACCGGCATTGGTGAGCAACAATATCAGTTGAAAAGTCTACATGCAACCTCTGAAAAAATCAAAAAATTGTATCCGTTGGTTTGTCAAATTGTATGCAAAGGTCTAAAATTTGATCATTTCAAACTTATTGACTAGAATTTTTTTTTGGTAGAATATTGAATAGAGATTTAAATACGCTAACTTCAACCTATCTAGCTAAATAAAAATCAATGATAGTAAATGAGCTTAATTGTATCTATACGAGTCTACGACTAAGCCAAGGGTATGAAAAAGAATTTTAATCAGTGTGAGTGGCGTCGTACCTCCACTGTGCAAACTGCGAAGTGAGCACGCCACTCTAGGGGTGTCAATTGGGCGGGTCGGGTCGGGTCGGGTTTGGATCGGGTCAAGTCAGTTTCGGGTAAGTTCGGATTCGGATCAAATTTGAATATTTTAAAAATCGGGTCAAATTGGGTTAGATCATTTCGGGTCACATGCTCAATTAATTGGGCAAAGTCAGGTTTCGGGTCAATTTCGATCGGGTCATTCGGTTTTCGGTCCAACTTGATTTTGGATAAGTCCGGTTTTGGGTTTAGTTAGATTTCAAACTTAGTCGGATTTCGGGTGAGTCGGGTTTCGGGTTTTTCGGGTTTTGGGTGAATCGGATTTCGCCTTTGGCCAAATTTTGGGTTAATCTGATTTCAAGTAAGTCGAATTTTGATTCAAAAAACTCTGATGTGAAGTTTAATCCATTTAAAATCAAATCTAAATTCGTCTTAAAAGAGGGTGAGAGATACGAATCGGATCTAGATGAACATAAATAAATATTAAAGAGTCAATCTGGGATTGAAGTACAATATTCAAGATTGGCCACCTCAGCCTATGATTTTAAACAAACTAAATTTCAGAGAAATGATTCTTGATCAAATTTCCAACCATATAGTCCCCACATAAACTTGTTTCTTTGAGATTTGTTTACGTTTGGAGATACTCCAAAAATTTTCTTTATAGAAGAAGGGGGCTTCTCGCCCATGAGATAAGAAAATCTCGGATGAAATTATTCTAGTTTTAAACCTCATTAGGTTCATTGAGGAAGAAGAAGGCTCGATTTAAGGAGTTGGGAAGACCCAAAACTACCGCTTTAATTATTAGTAATAGATAGATAGATCAGTCCGGATCATCTGCTACAAAGTATATTGCAAATGCTGCTCCACCACTTAAATCCAGCCACATGTCACTTTATTTAATTATTTTTATAATTCATGTAAATTACCAAAATTATACTAATAATAAATTACCTTATTTGCCTCTCTTTCTTTTTTCCAATTCAGTGGCTCTCACAAAACACCGCCAAATAACCTTCTCCCAACCAAATACAGTAATAAATTACCTTATTGGGACTAGTTGGTGTTATCTGCTGTGTAAAATTTATAAGTAGTTCAATTACATGGCAAATTTATTCATTATACATATGGTTAAGGTGACGGTGTATTTGTTCATAATTTTGATTTAGGGTTTAGGGAAAAAGTAGAGCTAATTATACTGTGTTATAATCTTAATTGGAGTCTTAAAATAAAGTTGAATTGTAGCTTGAATTTCAACAATTACTCTACTTTCGTAATTGTATCGGCAGATACAATTATGGGTTTGAGAAGGATTTTCTTGACGCTCAAATGCTCGATCGAATAGACCGATATGGAGCAACTCGTTTTAATTGGATGATGCATTGCCAAGAGCAACGTAATTGATTTTAAAGTTGAGAAAGGGGACTTGGTTTCCCATAAAGCTATAGTATCGAATTCCATTGGCATTAAGAACATTTTCTTAATAAAAAAATTATCCTTTTGTGTGTTATTATTTGTTTGAAAATAAATCATTAATGAATGGACACGTGGCTGGATTTAAGTGGTGGAGCAGCCTTTGTAGCATATTTTGTAGTAGATGATCCCAACTGTAGATAGATATATATTAGTGATTACATTTTTGATCTAAAATATCATTTTACTCTAGAAATGAAACACCCTAAAAAAATTACGTTATATATTGATTGATTTAAACACACGTGCGGTATCTAAAATAGTTGGAGCGACTTTGAAGTAGGCTACATTAAAATATGTATGGTAACCAACAACCATCTCAAGTTCGATCAAAAAAATAATAATTAATAAAAAAACATGTTATGAGTTGAATAATCACTATATAAGGGGCGTGCCATATTGTGAAGTAACAAATGTACTTTTTTCTGGATTGCAAGAAAACAAAACAAAAAATTAAATGAATATACAAGTTGCTGCCATGCCTCCAAAGCAACAAAATTTCACTCCTTCCTACATTCTCTTATCCATTTTGATTTTGCACTCTTTTGCCTTCTCTTATCAGCAAGCTTGTAACCTCCATGATCAATCTTCTCTTCTTTCTTTCTTGGGTGACATTTCAGCATCTTCTTCCTTTCCCTTAAACTGGTCTTCTTCTACAAGTTGCTGCCAATGGCAAGGGATTAACTGCAATATCAATGGAAAGGTAACGCATTTGGAATTGCCTTCCAGAGGCCTTGAAGGGGTAATCACTTCCTCTATTAGCAACCTTAATAAGCTTACTCATCTTAATCTATCCGGTAATTATCTCCATGGGACCTTGGGAGAAGAAATTGTTAGGCTTACAAATCTTAGAGTCTTAGATTTATCATCAAATAACTTTTTTGGATCCATCCCTCAAAAGATTGGAGCTCTTCATTACTTGGAAAAGCTTCATCTCGACACTAACAATTTTAGTGGTCCTATCCCCTCATCTTTGAACAATTGTACAAATCTAGTGGAGATAATTCTGAGGAATAATCACCTCAACGGAGACATCTCAAAATTAAATTTCACTAGAATTGTTCCACTCCAAAAGCTTGACCTTAGAAATAATAGTTTGAATGGAACTTTGCCAGAAAGCATATACTCATGCAAATCACTCATTGCAATAGGAGTATCTCTAAACAATATTAGTGGCAAAATCTCCCCAAGGATTACTGGTTTGAAATCCTTATCTTATCTATCTCTAACTCACAATTACTTTACAAACATCACAAAAACTCTTAGAGTTTTAGCAAAATGTAAGAACCTAAGGACCCTCCTTCTTTCATACAACTTCTACTACGAAACCCTTCCAATCCATAAAAATTTTGTCGGTTTAGATGAGTTCCCAAAGCTTCAAGTATTTGACCTTGCCAATTGCAACTTTGGAGGTCCAATTCCGGATTGGATATCTAATTTGAAAAGATTGCGTCATCTAAGCTTGAAAAGTAACAAAATGACAGGTACAGTCCCAGATTGGTTGGCCACAATACCAAACCTCAATTCATTATCGTTATCCGATAACAGTTTTTCAGGAAAATTCCCCTTGGAATTGTGCCAATTGCCAGCACTTGTCTTACCAGCTTCCGAAGCAATAAACCTCCACTTTCATTTTGAACTCCCCAGCTTTGAGTTCTCACCCAATGGAATTTGGGTTATTGCCACCATTTATCAAAGGCTAGATCTTTCGTACAACGCTTTTCATGGTAATATCCCATTAGAGATTGGTAATTTGACAAATCGTCAGTTGTTGTATCTCAATAACAACCACTTTTTTGGCCACATTCCAAAGAGTATCTCAAATTTGAAAAATCTTGAAGATTTGGATCTCTCTACCAACAGTTTGACAGGTGGAATCCCAACATCACTTGAAGGACTAAGCTTCTTGGCAAACTTTTATGTGTCTTACAATGATCTCGAAGGTCCAATACCAATTGGTGGTCAATTCCTTACATTTCCACCATCTAGATTTGAGGGCAATCCTAGTTTATGTGGCGAGCAGTTAAATCGCTCTTGTTCTACTGCAAGGACGCCTGAAGCAATAGTTGGATATAGAAGTCATCACTCTAAGCATCCTTTTTTGAACGGGCTCTTCATTGGGTTTGCTTCAGGATTTTCTGGGGTTCTTGCCGTTGTAGCATCCTATTTCTGGTTCAAATATAATACTAGTTTAAGTGTAATGTCCTATTTCTGGTATTTGTGTAAACAAGTGTTGTAAACACTACCTATAATGCTTATCTTATATGAATAAACACACAAAATTACCAACTCTCCATTATTGATTTTCTCCAAAAGATCTTATCTTTCTCAATTGATTCTAAAGTTAATTTGCCTAGCCTGTCTTGTGTCATCCTAAAGCGCAGGTCGGACTTCACCAACTTCAACTTTGAAAAAGCTCCTTTTTGCACATACAACACGGTTACAGGGATATATAGTCAACAAGATTCTATACACAACAATTTTTGCATTACAAAATTAAATAAGCATTAGGAAATTAAACAAGCATATATAGCGCTTTAAAATATCAATAGGTTGTCATTTGTTTAGGCAAAATCTCTTGTAATATTTTCAACCACACACAACTGACACAAGTCATTTTCATCAATATTTGATTTCTCATCTTTCTCAAGATCGAGCGCGCAGTTTGAATTTGAATACAAGATCGAAAAGTAGAAAACTTTAAGTACATATCATCTAATGAATGTAACTTGTAACATATTCTCTTTTGCCCACCCCCCCCCCCCCCCCCCCCCCCAAATGACATCAATTTTTTATTTTTAGATTGTAAATCTTTGCTAACCATAAATTAACAATATACAATATCTCAAATTAAACGACAGTATACTAATAATTCAAAATCACCAAGTTTATTTTATGCTAACAATTTAGCTTCACTTCTTTGCTATTGGAGTATATATTTTAAACTTCCACTGCAAGGGGCCTTGCATGGCGTACAATTCTGTACTCATACTTGGTCAAACGTACGTGGGAACATAAAATATACTATGTAATTAAGGCTTACGCAGTATACTTTTCACATTGAAATTCATGCAAAGTAGAAATGTCAAGTTTAGTTGTTGTAATAGAAGACATATTAAGTGAGGTTATTATATATAAGAGCATGTTTAATAAATTTTCCAAAATTTACTCCAAAATAGGAAATAAAAGTCATATTCTACAATTTTTTTCCAATCTAACTAGCAGCTTTTCTATTTTTGAAAAATTGTCATTTATTAATTTTATTTTATATGAAATGAAATATTTCATAATAGGTCTTTAATAATTAATTTATTTATTTTTATTTAAATAATAAGAAAATAAAAATATTTGAAGAAATGTCAAGTTTAGTTGTTGTACAAATATTTCATAATATGTCTGAGTTTTAGCAAAATGTAAGAACCTAAACACTCTTTCTCTCATACAACTTCTACAATGAAACTCTCCCAATCCATGAAACTTTTGTTGGGTTAGATGACTTCCCAAAGCTTGAAATATTTGACCTTGCCAATAGCAACTTTGGAGGTCCAATTCCGAATTGGATATCTAATTTGAAAAGATTGCGCCATCTAAACCTAAATGATAACAATATGATGGGTACAATCCCAGATTGGTTAGGCACATTACCAAACATCACTTCATTGATCTTATCCCAACAACAACTTTTCAGGAAAATTCCCCTTGAAATTGTGCCAATTGCCAGCACTTGTCTCACCAAGTGCCGAAGCAAACTCTTACTTTCATTTTGAACTCCCCAGCTTTGTGTTTCTACCAAATAGAACTTTGCTTATTGCCACCATTTACCAAGGACTACATTTCTCATATAATTCTTTTGATAGTAATATTCCATTAGAGATTGGTAACTTGATAAATCTTCAGCAACTATTACTCAAAAACAACTACTTTTCTAGCCACATTCCGGGGAGCATCTCAAATTTAAAAATCTAGAAGCTCTTGACCTCTCTAACAATAATTTGACAAGCAGAATCTCGACGTCACTTGGACGACTAAGTTTCATGTCAGTGTTTGATGTTTCTTATAATGATCTTGAAGGCCCAATACCAATGGGTGGTCAACGTGAGACTTTTCCTTCATCTAGCTTTGAAGATAATCCAAGTTTTATGTGGCGAGCCCTTAAATTTCTCTTGTTCAACTGCAACAACAGCAGGAGCAGTGTGAATCCATTTTTGGATGGACTATTCATTGGTTTTGCTTCAGGATTCTCTGTTGTTCTTGCAATTGTAGCATCATATTTCTGGTTCAAATACTAATTAAATTGTGTTGGAATATAAGCTTAGTTTTATAAAGATAATTTGGATAATATGTCATTTACATTCTGTATTGGCATTGGAAGTTAATTGGTGTCTTGTATTAGTTTGTCAAAGTCTATGTAAATTAGTGATGTCGTGTATATTTGTTAGAAGTCTTGTTCTGTTATATGCAGGAGGTGATTAATGATGTCTATTTATAAGTTAAGTGTCTATAATAAGTATGTTTGTACGTGTGTTTTAAGTCAAAGAAGTCTGATGCTTAAGTTAGTTATTGTAGTTTATTAACTGGTGTCTAGAGTAGTTACTTAACTGTCATTTCAAGTTAGTTAATGTTAGTTGAAGTTGGTCTTAAGTATATATATGTGTGTCGTGTTCATTAAGTTGTAACCTCAGAAATTCAGTTTGAACTTCAATACAGAAAGTGATTGTATTTTGTTCAGACAAACTCTTGTGTGTACTCTGTTAGTGATCGATTTATATTTCAATTCTTTGGGAAATTCTAAATTTGGTATCAAAGCGCGGGGAAAGAGATTTCAATCATGATAGGAGAAGAGAATTCTGGTGGTTCCGGCACTCCATCAATCACATGGAATTCAACTGATGCATCAAAATTTCATGGAGAAAGAGCGATCACATTCCAGTACCCCATGTTGAACAAGACGAATTATAGAGCATGGGCAATCAAGATGCAAGTCTTCTTGTCTGCACAAGGTGTGTTTGAGGCAATAGATGAAGAGGAACCAGTTGATGTAAGGAAGGACAAATTTGCTCTAGCGGCCATCTACCAAGTCATCAATGAGGAGACTTTGTTGCAATTGGGAGTAAAGAAGACTGCAAAGGAGGCCTGGACAGTGATCAAGAACATGAATGAAGGGGCTGATCGCATCAAGGAAGTGAGGACTCAGACCTTACTAAGAGAGTTTGAAGGTTTGAGAATCAAAGAAGGTGAAAGTGTAGATGATTTCTCAAGCAAACTCAACATAGTTGTGAGTAACTTGAGAGGATTGGGAAATCTAATTGATGAGGAACAAGTGGTGAAAAAGTTGCTAAGATCTACCTCATCCAAGTTCATTCAGATAGCTTCCACGATTGAAGAGTTCTGTGATTTGAAATCCAAGAGCATTGATGAGATTATAGGCTCATTGAAGGCACATGAAGAGAGGCTGCAGGATCTTGGAGAAAATTGTCAAGAAGTTGTACTTATGACTCGTGCAGAATGGAAGGAAAGGGAGAAGAAAATCTCCAAAGAGAAGAATACAAAAGAGTACTCCAACAAGCCTAAAGGTTCTGGGAGAAATCAGTACAAGAACAAGGGCAAGGGAGATTCAAGTTCTGAATCAGATGAAGAATCTAATGAAGGAAGGAAGACTAAGAGGAAATTTGACAAGAGAAAGGTAAGATGTTACTCTTGTGGAAATTTAGGCCATATTGCTTCAGAATGTGACTCAAAAGAGAAAGAGGAACATGCCAATCTTATGATGAGAAGTAATGATGACGAAGAACCTGCATTACTAATGATCAAGAGTCAAGAGATCGAAGAGGAAGCAGAGGAAGCAGGTTTCTGTTTTTAACTAGTGTTAAACTAAGCTTAGGGGGTTGAATGTTGGAATATAAGCTTAGTTTTATAAAGATAATTTGGATAAGTTTGTCATTTACATTCTGTATTGGAATTGGAAGTTAATTGGTGTCTTGTATTAGTCTGTCAAAGTCTATGTAAATTAGTGATGTCGTGTATATTTGTTAGAAGTCTTGTTCTGTTATATGCAGGAGGTGATTAATGATGTCTGTTTATAAGTTAAGTGTCTAGAATAAGTATGTTTGTACGTGTGTTTTAAGTCAAAGAAGTATGATGCTTAACACTGCTGGAAAACGCGTTTATAGCCAGGAGCTTTGACACGAGATAAGCCACAAAGTTAGCCAGGAATAAAGCTTCGCCACAAAGTTAGCCACAGGTTTTCCCAAGACTAAAAGTTTGTGGTTAAAACGGTCGTGGGTATAGCATACCGTGAAAAGTGGCCACAAACCTTAGATTCGTGCCTATTTAACCACAATATCGGGTACAAAAATCATGTTCTACTAAATACATGGTATAGCCAGAAACACTTGGTGGCTAAGTTTGAGTCTATTTTTCCAGAAACTTAGCGCCGAAGTATTTTTCTGGCTAAATTCGGTAGAAATAAGTCGTGTTTATCATCCACATGTCGTGGCCATTTAGTATCAAAGTTTGCCGCGAATACAATTGGTGGGTACTGTTGTAGCGTGTAGCATGAAATTTGGCTACAAATTGGCAAAATACATTTAATGGCCAGTGTCTTGGCCATTTAGGATGAAAATTGGGTACAAATTGATTGAGTGAATTTAATAGCCAAAGTTGTGGCCTTTTGTTACAAAATTAGCCTCGAAAGCAATTTATGTCAAATTCTGTGGCCATAAAAATTAGTATAGTCCACCTATTTAATTGCAATATTAACCTAAACCACGCAATTAAATGCAATATTAACTATACCACATGCATTCATACAAAAATGGTTTGATCATCAAACCATATGTGGAAAAAGGCCAAATCCACAACTGTTTTAAAGCAAATCCTGCACCTACAAACCATCTAGCTAAACCTGCACCATTTTAGCTAGATATCCTGCACCTACAACTGTTTTAAAGTACCAAACTGTGCTGACAAAAAAAACAGCAATCCAGCAATCCAACAATCCAACAACCTTACATCATCAAATCCATAAAGAGAAAATGGCATCACCAACTCCCAACAAGTTTTCCAAAAGACCTTAAATTACCATGAAGAGAGAGAGAGAGAGAGCTAATTGCTACCAATTTGTTCCATCAACTTTTCAAGCATGCCTTTCAAATCCTTGTTTTGGCTTTGAATTTCTTGATTCTGAGCTTGAAGAGCCTTCATCTGGTCCCGCATTTCCTTCATCTCTTCCTTGAGAGGCTCGGTAGATGGTTGTGGGTGGACAAGGCTGGAGGAAGGAGAAGAAAAGCATGCATCAACCTTGCCGCTGCTAAGGAGGGCTATCCCATGCTCAGCAAATGCAAATATCTTCCGATCTTTATGGCCCTTAGCAGCTTTGATCCACAGCTCTATCATCTTTGTGTTTGACAACGGTTGACCCGATGCATTGTTCACTTGTTCCTCAGCAACCAGCCGTTCAAACTCAGCCTTGAATAGAGAATGAAAAAGCATTACAATGAAGATATGAAAGCAATATATGACATTAAGAACAAGTTGTAAAAACAAATGTAAAATAAACTAGTATGCAAGATAGAGCACATTGCATTCACAAACAGATTTCATTCACAAAATTCGCTATGGTTCATTCAATAAAGGCTTATAGAAACTAGTATGCAAGATAGAGCACATTGCATTCACAAACAGATTTCTATCTTTGGCACAAGACAGATCACATATAGCATTCCCAAATGTAAAATAAACTAGTATGCAAGATAGAGCACATTGCATTCACAAACAGATTTCTATCTTTGGCACAAGACAGATCACATATAGCATGAGCACAGAGCACATAACTTATAGAAAATTTCATTCATAAACATGACTTGCTAACTAAAGGAGCATTACACATGAAAAATAATAATAAACATGACTTGCTTCTCATTTACACATCATCTAAGCTTCATTCAATAAAGGCTTCAAAATATAAACATGACTTCTTCCATAATCCAAACAACCCAACAATATCATAATAGCATCAAAATCTTAGCATAAAAATCTCAGTCAAAAAGAGAGTAAATTTGAGCAGTCCATCATAAAAGGCAACCATAAAGGCTCAACTAGAGAGGACTAGAAAAGTAAGTCAAAAGTACATCCCATCATAATAGGCAATCATAAAAGCCATATTTTCACAATAAATTGCAACCCAATCAGATTTGTAAATGAGAAGTAATATTCAGCCTAATACTTACAATGATAGCAGCTGGTCGTTCACCAAGACCTTGTCCATCTTTGGTTGACCACAACTTCTTTACAACCTCAGAAATCATAGGCATGGTACCAGACTCACCACCCTTGAAAAACAGAGAGTAATATTTAGTTCAATAACATCAAAACAATCATAAGTAATTATGTGAAATCTGATTGCAATTACCATCGTTTCAATCCACTTTGTGAACTTCCGAGAACCCCCTCGGTATGGTCCAGACTCGAGTGATTTCTTTGATCTCCTTTTCTCCTTATTCACCTGAGCTTCGTGCACCAAGTTGGGATCAGTCCTCCACATGGTCTTCATCCTTGTCCAGTGCCTGCTCGCTAACCAGGTTGGTTGTACATTTCTAGCACGCGCATTCTTGAAGACATTGCTAAGGTGCCTTCCAATTTGGTGTAGAAAGGCATCCTTCATCAGCTCATCCGTCTCCCTCCAACAGAAATACCTTTACATTGAGAAACAAGAAATAAGATAGCCTTATGTTCATTAATTTAAAGAAATAGAAGGCATGTTACACCAATAGGCTGATTTAAACTAAAACTTATTGTTCTTTCATTTTTAAAGAGAAAGAAAGGCAGAATTTCAGCAATAGAGTGATTACTTTGCACATGTCAAATCATTTTAACCAATTGACCGACGACAAGGCTCAGGTGACCTAACCTAGTTGTTGTTACATGAAAATCATAGCTCGAAATGACTCTCATAAATAGATATGTCTTCATATAAGATGCAACCTACTAATAAACCCAATTGACTGACTAGGCTCATGTGAGCATTGTTATAGCACTAAATTCAATTGCTTTCCTAATTAATCTCTTTTTTTTAGCAACCTAATTAATTTCTTACTTCAAACAAAAGATTAGCAAGAAGATCTCAATCATTATTTCCTTACTAGACTATAATACATATCACAAAAATAATCATATAAAATCAGATCAACAGATTCCTCCCACAATTTAACTCATTCTGGGCAAATTAACTCCATTATGCTCAAATCACACAGCAAATAAACTACATTTTGTTCAAATCAGCCAATTTATGAAGCCATTATGAAGCCAACAACCAAGACAGCAACAAGTAAACGATTTTGCATTTTAAGAAGTAGAAAATAACCTGAAACTCTTGAAACCACATGGTCTGCACATGTTTTGGCACTCTAGATATGCTGGTCCAAGGACCTCTATAATGGCCATGGACGATTTCCTTAGCCTTTGCAAACGCTAACTTCTTTGTTTCATAGTCCCTAGAAAGATTTGGATACAATTATTAGTAATCTATAAAATAAAAGTTAGGATTAATAGAGAAGAGTTTTAGCACTGACCGGCTGCCTTCCCCAACGATCCATATAAGCTTCCGTTGTGTACCTTCTTCCTCTTCTTGATCTTCATCTCCTTCTTCTGTACCTCCTTGTTCTTTATCACCTACATGTTGTTCTCTTTCACTTTGCTCCTCTTCTTCCTCACCGTCTTCCTCTTCCTCACCTTCATCCTCACCGTCTTCCTCAACGACTTCATCATCTTGGTCCTCACCTTCTTTGTAACCTTCTTCTTCTTCCTCAACGACTTCATCATCTTGGTCCTCACCTTCTTTGTAAACTTCTTCTTCTTCCTCAACTTCTTCATCTCCTCCCAAATCAGCCCCATGCTCATTATCCACATTGAACTCATCCTCACTATGTTGGTCATAAGTGTCTTCCTCAGTTGGTAGTAGGGCTAGTGATGGCCGGATCGATGGAGGGGATGATGGTGCAAAGAGATCGCCACGAGAATCCAAGGAATTCCGACAACAAACACCACGCAACTGACCCGTCTTCAACTGGCTGGATCTTCCTCGTCCGAACTCGAAATTGAGTGATTCCAATTCGAGAAGTTAGATCTATGAGTCTAGTTGAAGTCCTCAAAATATGAGACCGAGATAATGAGCGGATTGAAAGTTATGTCGAATTTACTGAGATGGTGCAGAAACCTCCGAGATGGATGATGGTTCGAAATGGAGAGAACAAGGGGATATGGATGCTTGATAACTTGGATATGACTCACCAAGCTCTCAAACAAACTAGGATGCTCGAAATTGTCGGATATGACTCACCAACAATTGAACAACGAGAATTGAACGAAACAAAACAAGAACTTCGAATTGAAAATGCAAGGAAAAGAGAAGCAAATTTCGTCCAAGTCTAGCAACCAAGGGTGAGGGGGACGACCATATAACCTAGAAAGCAACCTCACAAAGTTAGCCCCTTCACTTAAGGAAATTACAAAAATTAACCCAAAAACCCGAAAACTTAATAATTGTCCTTTCCGTCGAATTGTCACTTAGAACCATGAAGTAGAATAAAACTCCAACCATCTTCATTGCACTCTTTCGGAAAGCTACACCCCATGAGCTCTTCTTGCACTTGACATAGAATGGCCTTAGCTCGGGATCGCGTAATACGACCTAGATAAGGTGGTGTAGTTCCTTGAGCTTTGGCACCATCAAAACCGGAAGGCAAGGGCGCGCCACCATCCAAGCTTGTTGGCGCGTCTAGGGTATGCTGAGGCTCCTCCAAGTGTTCCGACGTGTGCTCCTCCAAGTGTTGCTCCTCCAAGTGTTCCGAAGTGTGCTCCATAGTTGGCTCGGACATCGATGGAATCACATCATCCTCCTCCCCTTGAAAAGGGTTCGTCCTCGAACCTAGATCCTGCTCAAACTCAACATCATTGTTAGAAAAATAAGGAACAAGATCGGATACGTTGAATACCTCATGGACGCCATAATTCGGAGGAAGATCAAGCTTGTAAGCATTGTCGTTGATGCGCTCTAACACTTGGAATGGTCCATCTCCACGTGGCTTAAGCTTAGAATTTCGAAGAGTAGGAAACCTCTCCTTCCTCAAATGAACCCAAACAAGGTCGCCGGGTTCAAAAATCAGCTCCTTGCGCCCTTTATCAGCTTGGCGCTTGTATTGCAATGTTCGCCTCTCCAATTGAAGACGAGTATCCTCATGAATCTGCTTAATATACTCAGCCCGGTCCCGTCCTTCACGACTCTCTCGATCGGACATAGCATAAGGCGCTAAATCAAGTGGTGTAACGGGATTGCGCCCATACACCACCTCAAAAGGCGTCTTCTTTGTAGCGGAATGAATGGACCTATTGTAAGCAAACTCAATGAAAGGAAGACACTCTTCCCACCTGCGCAAATTAGTTTTCAAAATAGAACGCAACAAGGCACCAAGGGTACGATTAACGACCTCGGTTTGCCCATCCGTTTGCGGGTGGCAAGTAGTAGAGAATAAGAGCTTGGTTCCAAGCTTGGACCAAAGAGTCTTCCAAAAGAAACTTAGAAATTTAACATCACGGTCAGAAACAATAGATTTAGGGACCCCATGCAACCGAACCACATTATCAAAGAACAAGGTGGCAACATTAACAGCATCATCGGTTTTGTGGCAAGCAATAAAATGTGCCATCTTAGAAAATCTATCTACCACCACAAAAATAGAGTCCCTACCCCTTTTTGTCCTAGGCAACCCCAAAACAAAGTCCATAGAAATATCCTCCCATGGGGCACTAGGAATAGGCAAAGGGGTATACAAACCGTGAGGGTGCACTTTAGACTTTGCACGCACACATGTAGCACATGAAGCACAAAAGTTCTCTACCGACCTAAGCATGTGAGGCCAATAGAAATGTTCCCTAAGCATATGCAAAGTTTTCATGACACCAAAATGTCCCATGAGGCCGCCACCATGGGCCTCTTGGACAAGCAAACGCCTAACCGAACCACTAGGCACACACAAGCGAGTTCCCTTAAAAAGAAACCCATCATGCAAATAAAATTGATCCCGACTTCCCCCCTTCAAACAAGCATGAAAAATATCACTAAACTCAGCATCATGAGCATACAACTCCTTCATGAAAGAAAATCCAAGCAATCGTGCATCTAGTAAGGATAAAAGAGCGTACCTCCGGGACAACGCGTCGGCGACGACGTTGTCCTTGCCTTTCTTATGCTTGATGACATAGGGAAAGGATTCAATGAACTCAACCCATTTGGCATGCCTCCGATTCAGTTTTGCTTGCCCTCTCAAGTACTTCAACGCCTCATGATCGGAATGGATAACAAACTCCCGAGGCAAGAGATAGTGCTCCCACACCCTTAGCACTCGAACAAGAGCAAGTAGCTCTTTGTCGTACGTGGGGTACTTGAGCTCGGCACCTCCAAGCTTCTCACTATAATAGGCTATGGGACGTCCCTCTTGCATAAGCACACCACCGAGCCCAATTCCCGACGCATCACACTCAATCTCGAACATCTTGCCAAAGTCGGGAAGAGCTAACAACGGCGCGTGTGTCAACTTAGCCTTAAGGGCTGCAAAGGCCTCTTCTTGCGCCTCTCCCCACATAAATGGAACATTCTTCTTGGTGAGGAAGGTCAAAGGCGCAGCCAAGGTACTAAAATCACGAACAAACCGGCGGTAGAAACCGGCTAGGCCAAGGAAACTCCGGACTTGTGTCATAGTTGTCGGTGTGGGCCATTCTTGAATCGCCTTCACCTTCTCTTCATCTACTTGAAGTCCATTCCTACTCACAACAAAACCAAGAAATACCACGTGATCCGAACAAAAGTGGCACTTCTTGAAGTTAGCAAATAGGCGTTCCCGTTTCAAAGCTTCAAGCACTTGCCTAAGGTGCTCGACATGGGATGATAAATCGTGGCTATAAATCAAAATATCATCAAAGTATACAACCACAAACTTACCAATAAAAGGGCGGAGGACGTGGTTCATCAAGCGCATGAAAGTGCTCGGAGCGTTGGTTAATCCGAAGGGCATAACCAACCACTCGTATAGGCCTTGCTTGGTTTTGAACGCCGTCTTCCATTCATCTCCCTCCTTCATCCTTATTTGATGATATCCGCTCTTGAGATCAATTTTGGAGAAGAGACTCGCCCCATGCAGCTCGTCAAGCATATCCTCAAGTCTCGGAATCGGGTGACGATACTTGATAGTAATATTGTTGATCGCTCGACAATCAACGCACATCCTCCATGTGCCGTCCTTCTTAGGCACAAGAATGACGGGCACGGCACACGGGCTGAGGCTCTCACGCACATATCCCTTATCAAGGAGCTCTTGGACTTGCCGTTGAAGCTCCTTAGTTTCCTCCGGATTGGCTCGATAGGCTGGACGGTTCGGTAGAGTGGCACCGGGGACAAAGTCGATTTGATGCTCGATTCCCCTAAGCGGTGGTAGTCCCGGTGGCACCTCTTCTTGGAAAAGCTCCTCAAAGTCCTGCAAAAGAGTAGATATGGAAGGAGGAAGATCAACTAATTCTTGGGAAGATAAATAAGATTCTTGAAAAACAAGTAAAACGCAAACGCCACTTCCCTTGAAAGTATGAATAATCTCCTTCGGTTTGGCCAAAAGCAAGGGCGTAGAAGGGCCGCCTAGAGCTAGCTTCTTGTCCTTCTTTCCCTCTCGAAGCGCATGCTTCTTCCTTTGCTCCTTCGCTGCGTGGTCCAACATGATTTCATGGGGGGTCATCGGGTGCAACGTCACCTTCTTTCCCTCCATTTGAAAGTGATACTCGTTGGAGACTCCATCATGAATAGCTCCCTTATCATATTGCCAAGGGCGCCCCAAAAGAAGATGACAAGCGGTCATCGGCACCACATCACACTCCACCTCATCCTTGTAAGGCCCTATAGAAAAGCAAATACGAGCCCTTTCCTTGACTTGGATCGGGGCATTAGAATTCAACCAACATAGAGGATAAGGTAAAGGATGGCAAGTAGTTTTCAAGGAAAAGCGATCCACCACCTCTTGACTAATAATATTACAACAAGACCCGCTATCGATAATCACACTACATACCTTTTCCATAATTTTGCATCGAGTGTGAAAGATAACCTCTCGTTGGCTAGGTGTGGTGGTGTTCTCTGTCATGAAAAGCGTCCGTTGTACCACGAAGCACTCACCCTCCTCGGCGGTGACATGGAGGCCGTCTTCCTCAACCTCGGGGCTCTCTTCTTCCTCTTCCGCAGCCCCTTCTTCCTCATACTCGTACTCCCCTTGGGAGTTAAGAAGAACCTTCCGTTCGTTGGGACAATCCCGAGCATAATGCCCATGTCCAAGGCACTTGAAACACTTCACGTCGCTCGCCTTCACACCGCCTTCTTGCCGAGGACGTGGGGAAAACTCTTTCCTCGGTTGAGGAGTCGAGTCCTTCCTTATTTCCGGCTTCCTAAACTGAGTTGGTGGTGCCTTAGGAGCCGTGGATGAAGGCTGCCACGTTCGAGAAGTGGTTGAACTCGAACGCCGTTGAGCAAGTTGCTTGTAGATATGGTTGGTATAATGAAGCACTTGCTCAATATCGGTACCCCTACTAAAATGCTGCATACTCACCACATTTTTTAGTTCCAAATTTAACCCATTGACAAATTTAGAGATGACATACCCGTCGGGAAATTGTACTCGGGAACGGAAGATGAGCATACGCAGCTCATTGTAGAACTCATCGGGAGTCCGGTTTCCTTGACGCACTTGCTCCAACTTGGCATGGATGCGCTCCGTGTAATCTTGAGGCACGAACCTCTCTTCTAAGGCCTCTCTTAGATCTTGCCATGTGTTAAGTTGAGGCATCCGACGTGCTCTCCTCAAAGCCTTGTCCTCGAGCCACCATTGGTAAGCAAAGTCGGTGAAGTGTATGGCCGCCATGGCCACCCGCCTCGCATCATCATAGCCATAGAAGTCAAAGATTGACTCCACCTTGGCAAGCCAATCAAGACAGGCATCGGCGTCGGAAGTTCCCGAAAATGTCGGCACGTTCAGCTTGATGCCGTAATGGGGATCCCGGGGCCGCTCTTCTTGTTGCACCGGCGCGCCATGCCAAGGCTGCCCGGCACCACCATTGGCCGGCCCTCTAGGAGGTTGGCCGCGCCTTGGGAGATGCAAGAGAGGTGGGGGTTGAGTAGCCGTTGCAGGATTGACCTCTTGATAGCTCGGCGCTCCATAACCTGACAAGTTAGTAGCACTAATAGGAATACTATTAGGAAATGTAGCAAATGAAGGCCTTACCCCGGAATTGGCCACAAAGTGTGGATTGTGGAAGCTCGTCGGAGGAATGTAAGGAGGCATAATCCCCATGGAGGTGCTCACACCGATGGATGCTTGCGCCTCCGAGTTTGGCAAGTAAGAAGTAGAGGCCTCCTCTTGTAACGACTCCACTTGGTTAGCGCTTTGTAGCACACTTGGTAGAGCCCCCGTATGAGACACCCGTGCTCTATCATCTTGGCCTCGCACTTGGCTCTCCAAATCAGTCAACCTAGTTCCCAAAGCCTCAATGGATTGTTGCAAGGATTGTTGCATGTTTTGCAACATGGCAGCCACCGAACTAGTGGACGTCTCCTCAACTTGTTCCTTATTCTTGTCATCACCTACACTTGTCATCGTAAAAACAAGGCAAAGATCAAGGTATAGAGGTCACACGAATTAATCACCAAGACTTGCCCGAGATGAAAATCCGACAAGTTGCAAGTAGGCAAAAACAACAAAGGCAACAAAGAGAGAATTCACCACACACTTGCTTAGGAAAACAATGCTAGGAAGCTACTAAACCACCAAGACTCAACACCAAGTATTACAAATTAATTAATTTTTTTTTTGTTTCGAGCAGGCCTTTGCTAGGCACTACTAGACGACTACTCTTTGTAGGCCTTTGCTAGGCACTACAAGATGACTACTCTTTCCATGCCCGGCCCCTTATTAGCTTTACGCCGCCGGGCAAGGTTTTTCTAGTCTTTAATCTTTCTTTCTATGCCTGGCCCCTTATTAGCTTTCGCCGCCGGCAAGGTTTTTCTGATTATTCAACAAAAAATTTCAAGACACTTAAACAACAACACAAGATGTCTCGTCTTGGTGTCGTTCCCGTATCCTAGCACCGTAGCCAACAACAAGCATGTAATGACAACAAACAAGGTTGGTTTGGACCTCAATCCCACGTTTTTTAACTCAGCAAAATCAGCAAGACACACTTAAAACCAACACTAAAGAAAGGCTTAAATTCAAGCAACAAATGCACCCTTTCAACTACCAACTTTTGATAACTCTTTTGGGTGTTCTATTGGAACGTTTTTTGAGCATGGTTTGCAGCCATGGCTGAACACACACTCGGCCAAGACAACCACAAGATCAAGACAAAGCAACGACCACAACAACACACAACAAGGACACTATGGTCGCACACAACAACACAACGCAACCAATAAAGAGTTCGAACCTAAAACCTTGCAACAAGTGGAAATTCAAGGTCGGAACAAGGTTTAGATGGCGATACCTTCGCGTGGCTCTGATACCACTTGATGGCCGGATCGATGGAGGGGATGATGGTGCAAAGAGATCGCCACGAGAATCCAAGGAATTCCGACAACAAACACCACGCAACTGACCCGTCTTCAACTGGCTGGATCTTCCTCGTCCGAACTCGAAATTGAGTGATTCCAATTCGAGAAGTTAGATCTATGAGTCTAGTTGAAGTCCTCAAAATATGAGACCGAGATAATGAGCGGATTGAAAGTTATGTCGAATTTACTGAGATGGTGCAGAAACCTCCGAGATGGATGATGGTTCGAAATGGAGAGAACAAGGGGATATGGATGCTTGATAACTTGGATATGACTCACCAAGCTCTCAAACAAACTAGGATGCTCGAAATTGTCGGATATGACTCACCAACAATTGAACAACGAGAATTGAACGAAACAAAACAAGAACTTCGAATTGAAAATGCAAGGAAAAGAGAAGCAAATTTCGTCCAAGTCTAGCAACCAAGGGTGAGGGGGACGACCATATAACCTAGAAAGCAACCTCACAAAGTTAGCCCCTTCACTTAAGGAAATTACAAAAATTAACCCAAAAACCCGAAAACTTAATAATTGTCCTTTCCGTCGAATTGTCACTTAGAACCATGAAGTAGAATAAAACTCCAACCATCTTCATTGCACTCTTTCGGAAAGCTACACCCCATGAGCTCTTCTTGCACTTGACATAGAATGGCCTTAGCTCGGGATCGCGTAATACGACCTAGATAAGGTGGTGTAGTTCCTTGAGCTTTGGCACCATCAAAACCGGAAGGCAAGGGCGCGCCACCATCCAAGCTTGTTGGCGCGTCTAGGGTATGCTGAGGCTCCTCCAAGTGTTCCGACGTGTGCTCCTCCAAGTGTTGCTCCTCCAAGTGTTCCGAAGTGTGCTCCATAGTTGGCTCGGACATCGATGGAATCACATCAGCTAGTGCAACAACTTGCTTTGTTCGTGGTCTTGGAACCGGGCTAGGAGTTCTTACACAAGCATTTAAAGGAGCCTTTGAAGAGTTGAGTGCTCGTCGGACAGAATGGGTAGGAGTAAGGTTAGGGCTAGACGTTCTTGGAGTAGGGAGAACCGTTTGTGGTGGAGCTGGTGGGGAAGCTTTTGAAGGTTTTCTTTGTGGTGGAGCTGGTGGAGAAGCTTTTGAAGGAGCCTTTGAACGTGCAACAGCTCGTGGTGGAGGGGCTGCAAGTGGTGTTGATTTTTTAAACCTTGGGCTACTACGAACAGGGAGCTAGAGGGCTCGTTTCATAGGAGGTCTTCTAGGGCTTAAAGGACCCTCAGATGGAGCAGAAAGAGGTGGACCACGCGCAAAGTTGCAGCTAGTGACCCCAGCACGTCCACGAGCTGTGCTCCGAAGGTGTCGCATGATCGATGAACTGAATGAGAGAAATAGAACGAAACATCAATAGAACTCAGCAATTGAGCATGTCCAAGAAATGCAAAACAATAAAAGAAAGAGGGAGAGATTACCTTTTACTGAATGAATAACCCAAAACCCCAACAAAAAAAGGTTGCCATGAACATCAAAGAAGGATGAACGAATAACCAGCAACCCCAGCGAAAAATGGTTTCCATGAACACCAAAGAACAAGGGAGAGAGGGATTAGAGATCAATTAACCGACAAAAAAAGAAATGGACCCATAAAGTGAGAGGATTGAGCGAGAGCGAGGGAGAGACATACCAAATCCAAACGAAATCCTTGTTCCAAAATCGAACTCCAAAGAACACCAAAGAGCTTGCCATGACAGAACACAATCTCGATTAGATAGGGCCATGAAAGAACACCATTTCAAAGGAAAGTGAGAGGATTGAGCGAGAGAAAGGGAGAGAGGGAGAGACACATACCAAATCGACGCCTGCCTTGTTCCAGAATCGAACTCCAAAGAGCACCAAGGAGCTTGCCATGAAAAACACAATCTCGATTAGATTCTATCCATGAAAGAACACATCAAGAAAGGATTGGAGCGAGGGCCTTACCGGGGAGATCGAAGCGAATCTGCGGGAGAGGGCGTCGCGGCTTCCACAGTTCCACCTAAACCCTAGAAATCTGAAAGAAACGACGAGTGAAGTCTTTCTCAATGTGGTGGTGCGCGAGTGAAGTCTCAATCCTCACTTCCAATAACGGGCCTAAATTCGAGCCCGACAATACTTCTAGCCCAAAGATTTCGGAAATTCCCTCCCATTCAAAACTCAAAATTTGTCCATTTCACTCTCAAACAAAAATTTCCCTCCTAAATTTCCCTCCTAAATGAATAATTCCATCCTACTCAATTCTTCCCTCCTAACTCAATATTCCCCTCCTAAACCAAAAATCTAGATGGTAATTAACAAATAATATTACATAGATGATAGAATGAGGAGAAAAAAGAATTTACCAATCATATTTTTCGAAACTTGAATCCGATGGGAAATCATCTTCTTCGTTGTCGCTTGCAATATCAAAGCTATCTTCTTCGTTGTCGTTGTATGCTTCCTCATGCAAAGAAAGTGGATCATTAAGATTTGTAGGTAAAGAGTGAATTGTCAACCCTACGAAGCCATCAATCTCAAAGTCATCCGGTTGTAATAGTTCAAATGTTGGTTGTTCAACATTGCTCTCTGCCCATCGTTGCTCATCATTGGCTCTTGGCTTTGTCTTACATACATATCTCCAATCTGCACGACTTCGGGGTGCACCGGGGTAGTCAAGATAGTAAACTTGGATGCATTGTTGAGCAAAGACGAAAGGATCATGGTTGTTGTAACGTCTCTTCACATTAACCTCTTGGAAATGGTAATCTAGATGGACTTTTGTCCCATTAGGGCTAGGGTCAAACCACAAACACTTGAACATGACAATTTTCTTACACGGCATCCCAGTGAACTGAAACTCCAAAATCTGTTCTATCAACCCAAAGAAATCTGATTGTGTATCACCATTAGAAGCTTGCACACACACACCACTATTCATGGTTAACTTTCCTTCTCCACGTTGCAACGTTTCAAATTTATAGTCATTGATGCAATATGATGGCCATGACAACACCTTTCGGGATGGCCCCCAAGCTAAACTATTTATCAAATCATGATCCTCAAGTGGGGGGTGTAGGGCGTTTGCATCCAAAACCTACAATACATAGATACATATATATATATATATATTGACCTTATGCACATGTGATGTTAGAATTTTGTATTGTTGACACAATATGCAATAGTACTTACAATTTCATGAAACCATGTACAAAAATAGTTGGCAAGTCCGAGCGGATCTCCTTGTCCTACAGTGTGTTGAAATTCTCTGCACATGGAAAGAATAACATAAGACTAGTACTTCAAAGTTTCACTCAACTATTTATACATGTCTAAAAAAACATATATAGATATATATACAAGTTCAATTGACTTACTCGACGTAGGAGTCGACCTCTCTACAATTAAGTAGGATGTATGTATGTGCTGCATGAAAGTCTGACTCATCGGACATCCAAATAGCCTTGCATTTTCCACTTGCACGACCCGGATGGTTGAAAATTGAAATTTGAGGATGCACACTCACCTCATGCGCGATGGTTTTCTTTCTTTTATTGGAGTCTTGATGTTGAGGATAATGTTGAGTGAAACTTGTTATCTCCTCAAATAAATATGATTCCACTATGGACGCCTCCACCTTTTGCGGGTTCATCATGTTCCCTTTCAACGTGAATAATAATCTTTCAACTGGATACATCCATCTGTTTTGTACCGGACCCCCTAACTTTGCCTCGTATGGTAAATGAACAATGAGATGCTCCATGCAATCAAAGAACGATGGTGGGAATATCCTTTCCAATTGGCATAATAAAAGAGGTGCAGCCCGTTCTAGATCCTCAATTATTTGTTTGTCAAGTGTAGATGAACATAATGATTGGAAAAACAAGCTTAGCTCTGTCAATGACCCCCATACACCCACGGGAAGAAGCTCTTTGAAAGCAGCTGGTAGAAGTCTTTTCATGAACACATGGCAATCATGACTCTTCATTCCTTGTAGTCTACCCTCCTCCAATTGCACGCATCGACCAATATTAGAGGCATAACCGTTTGGAAATCTCAACCCTTGTAACCAAGTAAGCATCGTTGTCTTTTTCCTTCTATCTAATGCATACAGTGCTTTTGGTTTTGGGCCCTTGTGGTTATCCTCCACTTGAAGCTCTGGGCGATGGCAATATAAGCGTAGGTCCTTCCTTGAGCTCAAGTTGTCCTTTGTCTTACCCTTAACATCCAACACAGTGTTAATCACATTCTCAAACACATTTTTCTCAATATGCATGACATCAAGGTTCTGGCGGAGCAAATTATGCTTCCAATAAGGAAGCAACCAAAATATAATTTTCTTTGTGAACTTATGAGTTTCACCATAACCATCAGGATATTGAAGTGGACTCTCCATGGCGGTTGGCAAATCGTGAACACGTTCCCACACCTCTTCACTAGACAAATATGGAATAGGAGGATCGTTCTCCTTTCGCCCTTTGTAGAAGTTTCTCCTGTTGGTCCTGAATGGGTGATCTAGTTCCAATCTGCACCTATGACAATCAAACCATGAAGCCTTTCGTCCATTATGTAATCGAAAGGCTTTTGTCTTCTCCATGCAATGAGGACAAGAATAAATACCAGCAGTGCTCCACCCAGATAACATCCCATATGCTGGGAAGTCATTCACTGTCCACATAAGTGCAGCACGCATCCTAAAGTGCTTTCCCGTAGAGACATCAAATGTTGGCACACCCGTTTTCCACAATAATAACAACTCATCAATCAACGGTTGCATACAAATATCTATTAACTTCTTCGGATTTTTTGGGCCTGGAAAAATAGTGCTTAAGAACAAATAAGGAGTCTTCATGCACATATCTGGTGGTAGGTTGTAAGGGGTGACAATCACCGGCCATGTCGAGTATGTCTTGCCAAACTTACCAAAGGGGGAGAATCCATCTGAACATAAGCATAATCTCACATTACGAATCTCCTTGGCAAAATTCGGGTACATTCGATCAAAATGCTTCCAAGCCTCGGCATCAGACGGGTGACTCATATATCCTTCATCTGCATGGTGCTCGGCATGCCAACGCATCTTTGAAGTCGTTTCTTCCATAGCGTACAATCGTTGCAGCCGTGGGATCAATGGTAAATATCGTAACACTTGATTGGGTATTAGCTTTCCTTTTTGAGACAAACAAGATTGATACCTTGGATTGTGGCAAAATTTGCACTCAACTGCATCAGCATCATCCTTCCAAAACAACATACAACCTTGGGGGCATAGGTGTATCTTTTGCTGGGGCAATCCCAACTCTCTAGTCATCTTCTTTTGCTCATAGAAACTTTTTGGGAAGTTGTTGTCCCTTGGCAAAACCTCATTGACTTTTTGAAGTAGTGCACCATATCCAGCTTGTGACATGTTGTATTTGGTCTTCAACTCCATAAAAGATCCAACAGCAGCTAATTGTGACATGTGAGAACCTTCATATAATGGCCGATCTGCTCCTCTCAATACATCAGAAAAGCGCTCAGATAAGAAGGACATCTCCTCATGTCCAGGACCAAACAGTGTTGCCGATTGTTCTAAGTAACTTCCTTCTTCAAGGTCATGGTTTTCACCCACCTCTAAAGGACTAATACTAGGCTCATTATAAGAAGTGCCTATGTCAAACCACGGGGGTGGAACAAAACTTGGACCAGCTGCATCAAACACCATTCTTTGGGTGGGATTCAAATTATCAAACAAATGCATCCCAATCCCAAAGAGATTCATATCACTAGGATTTGAGGTGGAAGACAACTCCTCCAAAGGGGGCGCATTGGTAAATGGTGACTCTCCATGTGCAGTCCACCAATAATAACTGTCAACAAAGCCTTTTCTAAACAGATGAACGCGAACATTATCTACATCCTCAAATCGCCCATTGTTACATTTCAAACAAGGACATTTTATCTTATCCCCATCCATGAAATGCTTTTGAGATTTTGCAAAATCAAGAAATCTCTGAACACCATCAACAAATTCGCTATTGTAACCACCACCACCAGGAAGCCATCTATCATACATCCAATCACGATTCTCCATCGATAATTCTGTAAATTTTTCCAATCAAACTTAAGTTAACATTAACAAAAAAGCAAAACCCACAAATATATACTAAATACCCTAAATCTAAAACTTGTACCACTAAAACCTCTTTGCAACTAACTTACCTGATCCAAATCAGATGTGCACCTCTTAAATTATCTTTAAAATGTGTAGAGTATTATATATCTCCAATTCAAGGTTTGAGTTACATTTTTTTTTATGAGAGAATATGGTTGAGAGAGAGAATTTTGAGAGAGAATGAGAAACAAGTGGTGAAAATGAGGGTTTTGACGAATCATAAGCAATGGTAGTTGAGAATTGAATGAGGTTGGTACGAGAATTTAAGGAAAATGCAAGTTCAAATTAGCCAGGAAATTGGCCACACAAATGGCCACGAATGCATTTTGGGCTCACTAAAAAGGCCAGATCCAATTCGGCCCATATCCCTCTTCAATTCCCAGCCCAACTCGAGCGGCCTTTATCTCCCTGCCTCACCCAATTTTTAGGGTTTCATCTCCATCTCCCTCTTCAAAGCTCTGGCCGTTCTCCATCTACCTCTCCCTATCTCTCACGAGCCGCCCACCAGGCCACCACGAGCGCATCTCGGCGACAACTTCCGCATCTCGGCGACAACTTCCGCATCTCGGCGCCATCCTCAACTTTCACATCTCGGCGCCGGCAACGCCTTCCGCGAGCACATATCACATGCAACGCTCTCCATCTCTCTTTGTAGCTTTATTAATTTCTTGTGTTGTTTATGGCAATGCTGTGTTAGTATGTGAAAAGATAGTAGATTGAAAACTTGGATAATGCTCAGTGATCTAGTCATCAATTCCACATTGGATCTAGATCTAGTCAAAATCTTATATGATACTATTGAAATTTTCTTGGATGGGTTTCAATTCATACTAGAGCTGAGTGTGATATGCTGGTGTGAATTAATTGTGTTGAGACAATGACTTTATACAGAAATTATGCTCTTGCTAAGTTGAGCTATTTTTGCTGCCATCTCTTAAATTGTTAGGTATAATTGAGGTTTTAATCTTGTCTTAAAGTCCTTTATATTGTTAGGTATATGAATTTCGATTCTATTTGCTCATGTTTTTGGTTTAAACACTTGCTCTCCCTTCTTGTTTCTTTCTTCTACAACTAAGTATTTTGGTTGATATGAAATTTGATTATTATTGGTTGATGTCTTGACTATACCAGTGCACCTTACTTCTCATCTCTCTAGGCCTTGGAAACAGTCAATGGCCTCTATGTTTGTTTTTGCATCTCAAACATTCATTTCAATTGATGACAAGTAAAATGAAGTTAGTTTGATTGCTATAATATGCTGGTTGAGGAGGATCATCTCTTTGTTCATGCCATTTGTGTGTCAATTGTTTATATTTGGACCACTTTTTCCACTCATGATTTTGTCAATTACGATTGATACATAAAATGAAGTTAGTTTGATTGCTATTACGATTGATTTTGTCAATTAAATTGTCAATGGCCTCTAAATGAAGTTAGTTTGATTGCTATAATATGCTGTGATACACAACTTGACCACTTTTCTTTCACCATTTTTTCCACTCATGATCTTGTCAATTACGATTGATATTTTTCCATTTCTTTTCTTCACAGATTGTTGCAATGCCAATGAACTGGAATCATGACCAAGAGATGATCTTCCTCAAAATTGTTTTAGAGCTTAGTCCTCCCCTTGATGATCCCACCCCCCCTAACTGGTTTGATGTCCACCAGCGATTCATGGCTGAGACTGGGTGTTTGTCCACGAGAATCACTGCGCAATCAAGGTATAACCACTATTATAGGCTTTGGAAGATATGGAGTCTTTTCAAAGACACCAAGGGGGGTCTCATGTGGAATGAAACTACCTGGGAAATTATTGGTCACGACGAGTGGTGGGCGGGAAAATACAAAGTAAGTGCAAATTCACCATGCTTTCATTTTTAAAGTGTACACGTCTATATCATCTAGTTTCTTGTATTCCTATTTCTTGATTGATTATGGTTGATATTTGTGTTTATTTAAGACTTAGACTTGTAGAGTTAAAGAAGTTGTGGGCTTGTGACATCTTACTGTCGAATAATGAATATTCTGCTAGAACGTATCCTAATAAAATTTAAAGGTTCGACCAGTAATTGATGACTTCAAGCCTATTGAATCTAATGAATCATGTTTGTTTTCAAGGTCATAATTTTATCTTACTTATCATCTAGGGTTTACCTTGTAAAATGTAATAGAAGAGTATTGGACATTTGCTTTCATTTGTTAAGGTTTACTTGGACTTGTGTTTCATGCTGTTTTTATTTTTATTTTTTAGACTCTTAGTAGGTTTAATTTGTCTTGTGTTCCATGGTGTTCTATTATCTTTTTTAACTTGTAAGTATCTTGTATGGTAGGAGTGCAAAGCTTACAAGTTTTTCAGGAAAAATGGCATGGATCCTTATATGAGTACTCCTTTGAACAAAATCTTTTATTCTCGAGAAATGGAAAATGAAGATGTCGAGCTTTACCTGTCTAGTGACGATGATGAGGATGTAGGCTGTAGCAAAGAAGAGGAAGAGGAAGAGGAAGAGGAAGAGGAAGAGGAAGAGGAAGACGTTTAGAGGATTGTGTTGGTTTTATGGATTTTAGACTTGTAGTTTGTTTGTATGCCTTAGAGGATTGTGTTGTAGTGACATTAGAGGATTGTGTTGCCCATTGTGTTTGAATCTTATTGTGTTTGAAGTCATTTGTTAGGATTGTGTTGAAGACATTGAAATTGTGTTAAGATTGTGTTGAAGACATTTGCTAAGATTGTGTTGGATAATTTATGCATTTATATAGAAGCTTTGTATGTGCATTTTTAGGCTAAGTTTTGTATTTGCATTGTTTGAGTTTTGTATGTGCATTTTTAGGCTAAGTTTTGGCAAATTTTTTATGTGCATTGTTGGGTTTTTTAAAGTTCTTGTTGTTTAATTATTGTCTTACGATTTCTCATAGAAATTGAGGATCCGAGCTACTAGATCCTTATGCAGTTGTTGTGTAATTTGGGAGTCTTGATTTGGTTTTTGAATAATAGGTTTCAAGATTTCTTTTTCATTTTTTTGCTTAATTAATAGATATAGCCACAAACTTAGAATCCAACTTAGCTGCATGCTTATTTTCGTGACAATTTCCCCATAAACTTAGAACCAAATTTAGCTTCGTAATATATTCGCGGTAATATAGCTCCAATTATAGCCACAACTCATGTTTTCATGGCTATGTGGCCACAAACATAGAATCGAACTTAGCTGTATGATTATTTCGCGACAAATTACCCACAAATTTAGAACCGATTTTAGCTTCGTAATATATTCGCGCCAATATAGCTCCAAGTATAGTCACAATCAACACTTTCATGGCTATATTGCCACAAACTTAGAATCGAACTTAGCTGCATGATTATTTCGGGACAAATTGCCCAGAAATTTAGAACCGAATTTTGCTTCGTAATATATTCGCGTTAATATAGCTCCAAGTATAGCCACAACACCTATTTTCATGGCTATATTGCCGCAAACGTAGGATCGAACTTAGCTGCATGATTCTTTCGTGACAAATTGCCCTAAAATTTAGAACCGATTTTAGCTCCGTCAAAAATTCGCGTCAATATAGCTCCAACTTTAGCCACAACCAATATTTTCATGGCTATATGGCCACAAACTTAGAATCGAATTTAGCTGCATGATTATTTCGCGACAAATTTGCCATAAATTTAGAACCGATTTTAGCTTCGTAATATATTCGCGTCAATATGGTCACAACTATAGCCACAACCTATAATTTCATGGCTATATGGCCACAAAATTAGAATCGGACTTAGCTGTGTGTTTATTTCACGAAAATATTCCCACAAATGTAGCACCAACCGTGAATTTCATGGGTAAACAGCCAAAAAATTTGAGATTTGTGGGAGATGTTGTGGCAGTTTCCCGCAAACTTACCCACACAGGATATTCCTAGCTATAATTTCCTGGCTATATGCGCGTTTTCTAGTAGTGTAAGTTAGTTATCGCAGTTTATTAACTGGTGTCTAGAGTAGTTGCTTAACTGTCATTTCAAGTTAGTTAATGTCAGTTGAAGTTGGTCTTAAGTGTGTGTGTGTGTGTGTGTGTGTGTGTGTGTGTGTGTGTGTGTGTGTGTGTGTGTGTGTGTGTGTGTGTGGTGAATGAAGTTATAATTTAATTTAGCTTTGTGTCACTCTAGTTGATTTTTTTCTCACGTACAAAGAGCCTTGCTTACCTTCCTTTTTCTTTTATGGAGCATTGAATACCCTACATACATTTGGTTAAATGTGGGATGTCGAATCTTTTTTAAAAAACAGGAAGTTTACTTTCTAGAAATTGAAATTCATATGAAATAAAAATATCAAGTTTACTAGCCGTATTTAAAGGAATAAAAAAATTGTTATTTTTTTGGAGAACTTAATTAAAGGGTCACATCTATGAAATTGCCTCTACAAATATTATAATTTCACAATTTGAGGTTAGTTTCTAGAAAAATCTACTATATATATAAAAGCAATAAGGTTTGGAGCCACCACATTGCGCCACATCATTGTTTGCCACATGTCATTCCTAAAATGCGCCACATTAGATTTTGACATGTGTCATCTCCTCATTAATTCATATAAATTATACAAATAAATTGGTAGTTTTGGAAACAAATCTTATAATATCATTCAATATTTTAGACTAATATCATTCAATATTTTAGAAAGAATCCAAATTGTAATTTTGGAAGTTTCTAGCATATTTACTATATATATTAATTATTCTTTCCATTTTATATTCCACATGGCAAATTTTTTCCACTTAATTAAAATTTATTTTTGTTTCCTAATTTTAGATAATATCTTAATTTTTGGTAGGAGATAATATCTTAACTAAAAAATTTTAACTAATGGTTGGGTTTTTTTCCTTATAATCCAATAAAATATATATGTTCAACCTCATCTCTTCCATATTTTCAAAATATATCTTTTTTGCTTTATTTTCTTCATATTTTATCTCCTTCTTTTAAATTAAATCTATTTAACAAATATTGTCAAGGAAAATGAGCAATGTAGATTATTTTATGTTAATAATGTTTATTCTCAATTTTAAACTTAATAATCTATATTTATTTTATTTTATTTGATTTTAAAAAATAATTTTATACATATTACGGGCAATAAATTAGTTATATTATATTTTATATTATATTTTTATTTATAAATATCTTTTTTTATAGTATATCTAAAAAATATCGAGTCATAGTCGTGCCCTGCACGACGGGGACAACTAGTTAGGGACTAAATTGGTAGGACCATGAGTGAACAACCTCAAGATGCTACAAACAGCAAGATGCATTTACCTTGTCTCCAAGTCTCCGGCCGACGTACAGCTTTGACAAAATTAACAAGGAAAACACTTTAATGTAAATTCCAATTTCCAGCTATAAAAATTCAACATCAAATGAAAAGTTTCCAGCCAACAATATTGAACTTCTCCGGCTAGAGATTGGTACATCATACAATATATGCCTTTCCTAGAACCTGAACTGGTCAGCAACTTACCACGCTTCCCTTCGCTGAGATCGAGGGTTCGACTCTCAGTGGAGGAGAAATGAACTTGTTGGGAGAGCAGATCCCACCCAAAAAGAAAGGGGCCCTCGCGAGACTCGAACTCCAGACGTAAGCGTTTGATAGAGCAAAGCTCTCCGCTAAATTGGGGTGGCAATGACCAAAAAAACGAGCAAATGAAATGTTTACATACCCAAAAATGCTAATGAGCCCGTTTAGCCAATTTTTAACAAGTAAACTTGCAAAACCCTGAAACACTGCGACCACTAGACTATCTTTAGTAGGGGTGTTCAACGGATCGGGTCGCCCGCGACCCGCACTGACCCGACTGGCAATTTGCGGGTCGACTCGTGACCCGTGTTGGTTGGGTCGCGTGTCGAATTTTTTTATTTAGCGGGTCGCGGGTCGACCCACATTATTTTTTTAAATTTTATTAATGTATAAACTATTTTCTTATAAAAAAATCGTTGTATTTACGGGTTGACCCGCAAACCTGACAGGTTTTTAGGTTAAAAAATATTTGTTTAGGTAAAAAAATCATTTTTGACCCGATTGACTTACTCATTTTTTTTGCAGGTTGCGGGTCGACCCGTAACCCGCAATTTCGGGTCACGGGTCGACCCGACCCGACCCATGAGCATCCCTAATCTTTAGAAGCCAAGAGTATCGGGTGGAGAGTGGGGGCCATAGCCGCCTCCCTAATCCAAATTTTTTTTAGCATATATGTTCATCTTGTCAATATCTTCGATTTGATATATTATTAATTGGCTCCAATTTGACATTTGAGCAAAAAGTTATGAACGTTTGAAAATTAGACGTATATAAACCACCAACAAGTCATATACATAGTTAGAATGTTTTTATCTTTTGCTAAATTTCTACTTTCATAATGTAATTGAACCCAAAAGCTTTGAAACCATAAGTGTAGGATCGTTAGTACTTAAACGAGTCGGCGACTCCTACAAAGTCGTCGATTTTGAGTAATAGAGAAGCGAAATAGTCAAACAAGAAAAACAAATGTTACCAACAGTCAATGACAAGCGATGTATAGTGGAAACTCCTTGTAAACCAACTAGTTTACTTGGAGAAAAACCACTCTCTTCCAAGTTTCTCACTTGGTCGGATTTCAAGAGTCCTTAGACTAGCTCTATTGATTTCTTGAGTGTTTTACAAAGCTCTCACATGTACAAGAATGAATCCCACACCCTTGACCCACGCTCTACCTTTGCACTTACACTCTCAATCTCACGATATGCCTAAGAACACTCAACGCACCACTTGTACGAATCTCACGCACAAGTTCACTCTTTCTTTCTTACACAAAATGTAAATTAACGCTCAAGAGTCTTACCACTATCCTAAACACGAGGGTATTTAAACTAAGGCAAGAGAGATCTCGTGTGTATTAAATCCCATTCGATTAGGGAAGTGATACACACTCAATCTTTACATATCTTTCCAAATATACATTAAGGCATACAATGAAATATTCTAGGAGAATCAAAACGACTTCCTCTTGATTTTAGAACTCTTTTATGATGATCTTCTCCTAAAATAGAACGGCCCAGCTGTCTCTAAGTGTATGCACACACGTTGTGCGTTCCTTCCTTAAATAGATTACTTCGCCAGCTGGTCATGTCAGTGACTTTGCCAAGTCACCGACTCGACTTGCAAACTCGGAGTCACTGACTCTGGAACCATCAAAACTCTATCTTCTAACAAATTCCCCCTTTTGATGGTGACAAACGACCTGTTCTTGATAAAAACTTTGCAGCATACAAACACAATCACATTAAAAAGAGCAAAGCACAAAACGCCATAAAAAGTTTCCCCTAAGCTTAGTAACCACATGATTTAGTATTTTGATCCCCCTAAAACATCTATTCCCCCGGTTAATTCCCCCTTTTGGCATCATCAAAAAGATTGCTAAAACAAGCAAAGAAATCAGAGGCAAATATGGAAACTTAAAGACAATATCAAAACAGTCATAGACAGTCATCCACTAAAGCAAGAAACAAAGTACGATGCAAAAACAGACAATCCAGAAATGCAGTACAACCAAATCGAACCAAAAAAAAAAATCTTTAAACTGGACGGATGATGTGGTAAGGGTAGAAAAGAGGATTAGAGAACATCATGAGTGTGCGGAAGTCACTAACACCAGGCTCCAAATTCATTGAGTCGGTCCTCTATTGCATTGATCTTTGTAAGCACATTACCACACATGTTCTGAAGTTTCTCTATCATCCCCTTGAGAATCATATGCTGCTCCTTGAGATCTTTCAGTTCACCAGCCACTTGAGCAGATTGTATTCCCTCTTCCTGGTTATTCTTGTCACCAACTTCAGAAACCTTTGACACCCATTGACCATCAACCCAGATCCATCCAAATTTCTTGATCATTTTCTTGTTCAAAACCCTGGTATTGAGGACATCACCACCATCCACGTACACTTTGTGCTCAGTCATCAATAAAGCAATCAACATGCCATAAGGAAGAGCATGTTTGGCAGTGTCAAGCACATGCTTCATGTGAAGCATCATCAGTCTAGGCATGTTCACTTTCTTTCCCCGAATAATCTTGTCCATAACCAACAAGTCTTGAATCGAGGCAGCAATTCTCTTGAGCTCTCTGGGAAGAAGGTTGTTGATTAAGTAGTTGAACATCACCTTCTTTTCAACTTCCATCTTGTTGACTAGGTAAGGACTGGTGAGATTGTCATTACTGTCAGTGACAGTTCTGATGATCTCACGGTCATCAACTCCTTCAGGTCAAGCTCCTTTGAAGTACTCAACAAAACCTTCATGTGGTATCTTCCCCCATGCTTAACCCTTGCTTGTCCTCAAGCAAGTCATGAATCCAAACACACCACAAAAATGCAATCATGCATCCATCTCATAATCAAACAAGCATTTCACATAAAATCAAAATCCCGACCAAGACTTCATAGCATGCATTATAACAACCAAAAAGCAAAGACCATTCATCCATTCTAGACCTCACCAAGGTAAATGTGTTTGCACTCAAACTCTCAAGTGTTTAAAGACGTGTTTCACTCAAAAATCAACCATGAAAACTAGACTACCATAAGCTTGCATCAGCGTTCTAAATCTCAACTGATGGGGATCAAACACATAACAAAAATCAAGAGGTCTTTTTAAGGGTTGTAATGGGGCCAAGGTAAAGAGAAATTTGGAAGGGATCATTTTTTGGCTTGTGGTGCTAAATCCGGGATAAAGAACTAACCCTAAACCTAAACTTCAACACACTTTCATATCATCTTTTCCAAACTTTCTTTTCCAACTACATAAGCACAATTAAACACTTTGTTTCTTTGTTCACTTTTTTTTTCTTGCCTCTTCTTCAACTCTTTCTTTGCACTTATGAAGATTACTAACACTTGTATTCAACTTTTTCTTTGCTTTGTAACATACTTTTCATCTTCATTTTTTTTCACTTACACACAAGAGTTGTTTCCCTCTTTTCCACCTCCCCCATACTTATACAAAACTCCCACAAAACAAAAACACAACCTAAAGTCCTAAATCCCGGATGGGTCAAGCTTATTAGGCTAGGAAAATTTTGTGGAGTTATCAAAAATAGGCTTAAAGCTTAAAAGAAATGAGGTATCAAGAACATGGATCTTGTAAGGTAGGAAGGAATATAATAGGCTTATAAGAAACATTGTCTCAATCATTTTAATGTCATGCATTCAATCATATAAAGCAGCCTTGAAAAAGAGTCATAACGCAAGTTCTAGAGCTAGATAATCATGGTGATACACTCAAGACAAAAGAGAATAAATAATCATGAAAGACCAAAAATATCTCACAAGGCAAATTGTGTCTAGAACTTCAGAATGAATCTAAAACTCAAGCTAAATACATGCTCAGTCCTATAGTCAAAGTAATTAATCAATGATCATGCTTATATCATATCAACTTCAGCAATCATGCAAATCATGGGTTAGAAATCATACTTAACATAGAAACACAAGAGGTATTAAACAATGGGGAAATAGGAACCTAAATGCAATATTTTTTTGTACTTTTTCAAATTTTAATCAATGCATGCAAAATTTTAAATATGCCTAATCTAATGCAACTACATGCAATGCAAAAGTAATTCCCTTCCCCCATGCTTAAAACATACTTTGTCCCCAAAGTAAAGTAAAAAGGAAAGGAAAGAGAAAAACTCACAAAGAATCTAGCTATCCGGGTAGTGATGGGAATTCGACGGTGGCGGTGGTGAAAGCTCCTTCGAGTTATCAATCTTCAGACCTGGGTATCTAACACACACCTAAAACTACCTAAAAAGCAAAAGATTATAACTGAAAAACAAAACTACTCTAAACCTTGGGTTGCCTCCCAAGAAGCGCTTGTTTAACGTCATTAGCTTGACTCTTCACAAGATTAGACAAGATTAGACATCGTCAATGCCCTTAACAACCTGTCAAAAGCATGTGAACACATCTCACAAGAAGATAAGTAGCACAAGGATAAATTCAAATTAAATAACCCATTTAAAAACCACTTCAACTTATCAAACTTGTGAGACCAGTTTTCATGAAATGGCATATGCTCAAAAAAATCCAACACAAGTGGTGATGTCAGAAAATACTTACAGTAAGGGTCAAAGTACTTGTCATCATCACCACTTTCCTCAAAGATGAATTGTGAGTATTCTCTAGTACCAACCTTAAACTCACTTGGTTCTATAGGCTTCTCCATGTCAAAAGGGATTAAACTTGGCTCCTTGGTGCTCTTTTCAAGTGGAATTATAGGAATAAAATCATATTGGACATGAAAGTCACCCTCATAACCCAACTCAACTCTAGCGGATTCCTCCTCAACTTGCACTTGGGTGTCTAACTCAAGGGCATTTGATTCCAATGCAACCTCTCCCACCATTGGATAGGAAATTGGTGGAGATAATTCGACTAGCATACATTGATGGCTAATGTACCAAAAGAAGTCCCAACACTCTTCTGGTCCCATACACCAAAGCCTATAATTGCTTATGTACTCTGCGAGCCCTCGAGTCTGAGAATTCAAACCATCTAGGATGCATTCACATAATTCTCTCTCACATGGATAATAACCCAACAAAGTACTATATTCATGAATCTTTTGTTGTAGTCTAGAAAAATACTCAATAAAATATTCATCATGTAGTTGTCTACATGCAAACATAGCCATGGATCAGAAGCACGGGTGTTATGAACCGTAAGATAGGTTCACAACACCAAAAAATAGTAATACTAAGTAAACACAAATAAATAGCCGAGTCCCCGGCAACGGCGCCAAATTTGACGAGCACTTTTATGTCGCTGTAAAAGCACTGTCAAAGAAATACCTAACTTCCTAACCTAAGTATAGTGGAAGCAAGGGTCGAACCCACAGGGACTCAGATTACTTGTATTTAAATAATATTACTAAGTAAAAGGGGGATTTTTATGGTTTCAAGCTAACAATCTAAGTAAATAAAGCAAAGCAAATAAAACGATTAGAAGTTCGAATATAGAGAAAAGCGTCCAACGAGTTTCGTATCCGTTGCATACATGAGTTTTGATCCTTGATTATTCTTATTCGATTTCCCTTGACTAATCTATTGTGAATTTATGAAATTCAAGCTTAAGGTGGTTATTAATATACACCGTCTTTAACAACCTTTTCATCAATTAACCTAGAAAACCTTCTATGTCAAATTGATCATGCAATTAAGTTCAAAGCATTCAATAGAAACATAGTTCATGAATTCCACCGTCTATTCATGAAGTTTTGTGATTGAATTCTCCGCCTTTGATTAATCTTATTCCATCGTCTATAAGTTTAATCAAAGGATTCATCCATGAACAATCAAATTCCACCGTCTATTTAATTATTCTAGTTGTAATTCAACCTAGAAGTAGAATAGGTGATAAAGCTATTATAATCCTAAGTGAATTTAATCAATAAGCACGGAGAAATTCAATCTAGTAAAGGCAAATAGAAATAATTCAAACCTCTCAATCAATCATGCATACAACTTCAACTAACTAGTTGGACATAGGAAAATTAGCTAGAAATTGACATTAAAGAAGAATTAAACTTACAAGAGTTCGATTTCTCTTCAATGTTGCAAACTAAGGTTTTGTCTCCCACAAATCTCCAATTCAAACTAACGTAAAAGCAAGAACAATAGATAGCATAACATAATCCAAAGAAACCCTAGGAAAAATATTTATATCGTGGCTAAAAATATCCAAAAAATACTACTAAAGTCGGCCCACAAGATAACACGGAGGCCCGAGTCGGCGTCGCATCAACGCGCCGAAGCGCGGTCAAGGCCCTCAAAGCGCGGTCGCGCTATGCCCACTCTGCCCGCGTGTTGCGTGCAGCAACTCTAGTGACACTTCAGAGGCTGTTTTGACCCCCTTCGAGTTGGAATTTGGACTCAGAGTAAAAATTTGAATTGTAGCTCTTCAAGTTAGCTTTCCAATGATACCAAATTCAGCTTCATCCGACCTCTATAGCTCCCAAACCAAGCATTGCAAGATAGAGGCATCAAAACAAAACTTCAATGCATGACCTGGGTTTAAGCGTTTTTATCCCTCAATCTCTTGGGCCTTAGCTCTTTCAATCTTCACTTGTATCACTCTAAGCTTCCTCAAACTACACCCTAGTCCTCTAAGATCCATCCCGTCCACGCTTGTTTACCTAAAGATCTGCAAAACCAAACAAAACAAGCGCAAAACCCGAATTCCCTAGAAAAACCTAAAAACCTAAGAACTACACTAAAATAAGCTAAAACCATGCAAATTAAACATAAATATGCATCCTAAACACTACCTAAATGGAAGCTATCATTTCTCCAAGATGTCACTAACATCCTTGCAAGTGAAGGAGTATGTCTTCTTGTCAGTTGTGTATCTGCCAATAGTCATGTTTCTTGTGTCCTCAATTTCTAAAGACACATAAAACATCTTAACCATTTGAGGGTTGTACTCATGCTCCCATTGAATCAATCGATCCCATTTCTGTGTCTTTATCCAGTCATTGACCTTGGTTAGTTTGTACTCCTCTAAAAAGTTCTCATTCCACAACAGATCCTTTGTTAATTCCCTATAAGACATATCAACAACAGTTCCAGTCTTCTTCTTCTTGCTGGAACCAGCACCAGATTTTGGTGGTGATCTTCCCCTTTTCTTCCTTGTGACCTTCTCAGAGAAAGAAGAGTCACCGCCCTCTAAAATAGGTTCAGGGGTTTCCAACCCCTTACCCTTTTTAGCTTTAAGAGCCACGGTCGTGGCTCTAGCACTGGCAGATCTAGTCTTAGGGCGAAAGGGAGGAGACATCTCAATTTCATCATCCTTGAGCAACTCAGAGTCATCACCAAACAAATCCTTTTCTAGGTTTCTCTTAATAGAATCAGCATACTTAGATTTCCTAGAAACCAAGATTGGATCAGAACGAGTACCTTCTTCAGAAGTTTCAACTGGTTCCTTCTGAGAGACTTCCTTGTCAGAAACCTTGTCATCCACCTCCACAACAACGTTTGTGTCAGTGACTTTGAGAGAGTCACTAACAGTCTTTGTCTGATCCTTAGGAGATGGCCGTTGGTTCTCCTCTATTCCAGTCTGTACATGAGTGCCTTCCATTCCTACCTCAGAGGCTTTCTCTTTTTCCTTTTCCTCAAACGACCCGACAATTGTTTCTGTTTCCTGAAACTCCATTGATTCCAAATTGGGAGTTTTTGCACTCTCTTCCTCAACATTCTCTCTTTCTAAGGGTTTGGGTGTAGATGAGTCACCAGTTTCTGGAATAACCACCGGTTGCGCCGTTTGGTGCGGTATTCCAGACTTCGATGAGAGGGTTAGGGTTTTGGTTTCGTTTTGTGGGGATGGAGGGTTTTGGGATTTTTCAATGGGAATGGGAGATGAGGGATTTGTTTTCGAGGGGAATGGTTTGGGTTTTGGTCTAGCGGAGAAGATGGGTTCAGAGATGGGGTTTCAATGGAGGTTGGGAGAGCAGTTGAGGTAGACGAGTGCCCAGACATAAGTGAACGAAGAAAATCATCACCGAAAAGGGAAATAATCTTCTTCTTCGCCGATTCTGGATTCTCAGTTTGAGTTTTGGGAGAAGTGGGGAGGTTTGAGTTGTTGGAAGGGGACGCCATTCGAGAGTTTTAAAGGTTTGAGGGTTTGAGTTCTAGAGAGAGAGAGAGAGAGAGAGAGAGAGAGAGTGATGTCCTCCTTTTTAGTCATGTTTTTAGGGTGTGTTTTAGTGTGTTTGAGTATTTTTCTTTAGTTTTGTGCTTTGTTTTGAGTCGTTTGTGTAGATGTTCGTATTATCTTAAGATATGGAGTCTACATAAGCTTTGGTGGTGTTTTATAGGTTTTTAGAAGCCATTTGGAGCACTTTTGAGAAAAAGAGCAAAATCGAGGAGAAGCACTTGAGGAAAAGCTCAAGGAACGAAGTTCATAAAGTCATTGAAGATCAAGTTTGACCTTGGAAAGAGATAGAGAAATTCGTTACAAGAACATAGGAAAAAGAATCGAGTCAAACGGAGTTGTAACGAATCTGCTACGCAAGTTTTACTCAAGGCTAATTTTAGTGCTGAACAGGGTCGTTAACGAGGCTTTCAGGTCGTTAACGAGGCACCCCGTGGCGCAGCGGAGATCCGAATAAGCGTGTTTAAAGAGCTTTTATCCTATTTCCTTTTATTTTATTAGATAGATAGAAGGGATATATCTTATTAGAAGATATTATTTCCTTAGAGATAGCTTTTTGATAAGATTAGTTTCTCTATTAATACTCTTGTCTACCCTTTGTTTTTGACAACACAATCAAATGCCTTGGAGGGCAAATAAGCGGAGGAGAGGAGGGAGAGACGAGGGGGAATTGTGGAGAAGAACTATTGTTTGGATTAAAGTTGTAAGCTTCGTTTTTAATTCAATTGTTATGTTTTTAATCATGCTTTATGAGTAGTCTCTCTCTCTAAAGTTGGGGTTGAACCCAACAATGGTTGTGCATGATTTTTTATGATCATGTATTGATTGTTTTTATTTCATGAATCTATTCTCTTGTTCTTAATCCTTGAAACGAAAGTTGATAGGAATTTATCATGCATAGTTGAAGCGAAAGAGGAAACCTTGAATCAGAATAGTCAATCTAGGGTTTTGAAGCGAAAGCAGATCTATCCTAGTTGAAGTAGAAGAGATTAGATAGTAAGTTTGTTAATTAAATGAAAGTTAGTTGATTTACTTGCTTAGGTTGACGAAAGTTGACACCTTTATGTGATAAAAGCATGATCTTTATGTTTCATAGCGTTTGGCATGCATAATCGTTGTTGTGGTGATACCTTTACCTTAGAATTCCTCTTTCCTTGCTAAAAACCCTAGCTTTAATTGATTGCTTGCGTGATAAGTTACAAAACTTGATACTGACTTTCTTCCCGTGGACGAACCTGACTTCGCTATACACAGCGGGGTCTTGATATAAATTTATTTGTTGTCAAGAAACCCTAATCAACAAATTGGCGCCGTTGCCGGGGAGATTTCAATAGTGCCAAGTTTTGTTCTTTTTACGTTTTTCGGGACTCGGCCGAGTCGGTAACGACCCCCCAGGGTCGGTACCGACCCTGCTGTGCAACCCAGTTTTTGTGCTTTTTCTGTTCACTTTCTAGGTTATTGTCGAGTCGTTAACGACCCTACCAGGTCGATACCGACCCTGTCGATAGGTAGTTGCTTCTTTCTTTTCAGCTTTTCTTTTTTGGGATCGCTACAGGCTCGATACCGACCCCCTGGGCATCGGTACCGACCCTTCTCTGAGAACCCGTTTTGCTTTTGATTTCGTTTTTTGTTTTTGTTTTTGCTTACAGCGTAGGACAGCTGAAGGACGTCGAGTTGTCTCTAATCCAATAAAGTAGACCCTGAACTCGAGCGTTCCCTCCACAAGAGATTAAGAGAACGCAAAGCCATGGCTACACCTGAAGAACTAGCTAAGCAGATTGCTGAACTCTGTTTAGAGATAGAGGAGATCTAGAGAGAAAGGGAAACCATAGCTGTTGAGGCATATGAAAAAGCTAATTACATGAGGGGTCCATATAGGAACCAAGGTGATACTTTTTATGCAGGGAGGAATTACAATCAGCCCACCTGAGGCAATTATGCATACGGCCAAGGGAGCCAACCTCCTCAGCAAGAACAGATGGTTCCACCTTATAGACCCCCGGATTATCAAGAGCCACCATCTTGGGTGCAAGGACTTTATGAAGGGATCAATGGCGTCCAAGCCAACCTTAACAATCAGATGAAAAGATGGGGAGAGTTCGATTTTTGGAAGAAGAGCGTTGACTCCCAACTGGGTAACCTAGCTGCACGAATTCTAAGACCTCAAGGGCAATTTCCGGGCCGACCCGAAGAGAACCCTAGAGGACAAATTGCAGCCATACACCTCAGAAGTGGCAAGAAGTTGCTAGATCGAGCCACGCCTAAAGACACTAAGCACGGGAACGAAGATGATGCCCCGGTCAAGCTCGTTACCGACCCCAACAGGGTCGATATCGAGGCTCAACCACTCGATACCGAGGCTCCCCAGTTCGATAACGTGCCATCCATGCCAGGTAAGTCTTTTGAACCAAACTCTAAGTTCGTTACCGACCCCACCAGGGTCGGTACCGACCCTTCCACGGCATCGATCGATCCTCTTGTCAATTCGGTAGGGTCTCGAGCCGGGCCTCTCTCTATCCCGAGTCCATCAAAAACTCTTTCTTTCCCGATTAAAAGGTCTAATGATGCCACGGAAGGAAAGTTTAGACGGTTTATTAGAATTCTTCAAGGGTTAAATATTTCAATTCCTTTTACTGAAACCCTTAATGAAATGCCTGCCTATGCTAAATTTTTAAAAGAGATTTTAAGCAGGAAACGATCTATCTCAGAGCTGCATAATGAGATTCATTTCATAAAGCTACCTGAAAAACTAGGTGATTCAGGTAAGTTTGCAATTTGAATATGTATTGGAACTCACTGTTTTAAAGCTCTGATCTAGGTGCCAGTGCTACTTTATTACCATTATCTATTTGGACCAAGGCTAACATGGGACCACTGGATCCTGTTAATATGGATCTCTACATGGCGGACGGATCTTCTGTAAAGGCAACTAGAGTCGTTGACGATGTTCCTATCCAAGATGGAAAATTCTTTGTCCCAAACGACTTCATTGTTCTAGACATGCCTAAAGACCCTGTGGTACCAATCATTCTTGGAAGACCATTCTTAGCCACCGCAGGAGCGCGAGCAGATGTTAGAAAGGGACTTCTCACATTCGATATTGGAGAAGAGAAGGTCGAATTTCATTTCAATTCACCGGTGAGCGAAGTGGCTAGTTGTAGTATTGAAGAGTCTACCGACCCACCTTGGCTCGGTAACGACCCTTCTCTGAGTACAACAAAGAGCAAAATCAAGGAAGTCACATCTATCAAGGAGCCTACCGACCCCCCTTGGGTCGTTAACGACTCATTCCTGAAGGAGTACAAAACAAGAGGTGGATCCAGGCACGACATCGAGCCACTTCCAGATCTAGCAGGGTCGTTAACGACCCACATAGACTCGGTAACAAGCCCTTCTCCGAACAATCAAGGTGAGTCTTCTGATTCTGAGTTAATTGATTCTGGTCATGATCCTTTCTTATATCCTTGTTCTATGTTAAATCCTACTGTTAGTCATATGAAGGAGTCAAAACCTCCTTGGTTTTCGGATTATACTAACCCTGTTGTAGGATTACCAAGCATACTTATTGATGATAGAGGGCCAAATATCTTGGAGAGAGCTTTGATGTTTTTCAGGCTAAGTATGGGGTTTCTCTTAATCCCGACATAGGTGAATGGAAGCCGCCCTGATCCACCGAGGTAAGTTCGTCGGGCTAACGACGTTAAACGTAGCGCTTCCAGGAGGTAACCCGCTTTTAGTTTCCGCTTTTAGTTTTTGTTTTAGTTTTTTCTTTCTTAGTTCTTTTTGTTAGATTTCTTTTGACTTGTTTTTAGGTTAGAGTAGTTTAGTAAGGATAGAAGTTTTTCTAAAGTGACTCAGGTACAAGAAGTTAAGAAGTGCTAAAATCAACGAAGAATCGGTTTACAAGCAAGTTCGTTATCGACCTTCACAGGGTCGGTACCGACCTCAACAGAACCGAGAAAATTCATAACTCTTCAAGTGATCAATGGTTTCAAGCAGCTTCAGTTTTATTTTGTGAGTTCCCTTTTCTTATCTTCTTTAATTTTATGTCTTTGCTTTAAACAGTGAGGACACTATTTGGTATGGGAAAAGGTAACTCATTTTTGTGTCAGTTTTTGTGTTTTTTTTTTGTGTTTTTAGGATTGATAATATTCCTCTTAGATGTCCTATGATATGCTTTAACTTGCTTGAACATGTAATTCCTTTAGCATGTTTGGATAGCTTTGCCTAAATCATGTTGACATTTTTTTATGTGGATATTTAGCATGTGATGAAATAGAGCACATATGATCTTAGGTAAAGGTGACTTTAATCCAACAAATTGCTACCTTGTGAGTTATTTTTGGCCTTAAAGGGAGAACATCAAAAATCCCTCTTCTTTTCTTGTGTGATTTACTCTCCTTATGCATATTATCTCTTGTCATTGATATGGTTATCTATTTCTTGAGACCTTTATGAGATATTAGTTCATTACATGTAAGATCATATGATGGAGAACTTATTTCTTTTAAACCACTTTTTATCCTCTCTTTTTACCTACCTTGCATTATCCTCTTTTTGATAGCCAAATTGAGCCTTATAGCCTTTTATTTGTAGCTCCACAAAATATTTCCCTAGCCGAGATAAGCTTGACCCTATCCGGGGATTAGGACTTAGTGTCGGTGATGGTTTTGTTGAGTGAGATATATTGGTTCAAGTGTGGGGTAATATGGGTTGGGTAAAGTGAAAAGTCTTGCAGTTTGTTATGTAATAGGAGTTTGGTTCCCTGAATGCACTTGTGAAAGAAGTTGAAAGAAGTGAAAGAAAGAAAGAAAGAAAAATGAGCAGACATCGTTACCGACCCTAGAAGGGTTCGGTACCGACCTTCCCGCATAGAAAAAATAGTGGAAAATCAGAAGGGAAGAAAAAGAAAAAAAAAGGTTTGAAAAGTGAAAAGTGTGCATGAGCCAAATTTCCTAAGTATTTGCAAGCAAGATTAGTTGGGATATTTAAAAGGGTTGAAGAGAATAAGTGAGCATAATGTTTAAGTGAGTTTGGTTTATGTTTTTGAGAGTTTTTGGTGAGATGTGTGAGTTTTTAGGAGTCTTAGATTCCCGGGTATTATAAGCACCACATAGCCAAATATTTTCTACGCCTATTTGTCATTACCAAGCCCCATTACAACCTGGCAGAATGGAAACTTCTATGAAGTTTTCCATTGAGCCTAAGTTCTCTTGATGATTTTTATGTGTTTTGACATCTCTGGTGGAGAGTTTGGTGATATAAGTAACAATGACTATGTTGATTTTTGTATATTGGATTGAGTTGAGAGTTGTTATTCTAAGCCCAAACACTTGAGATTTGAGTGAAACACATTACCTTTGTGAGGTTGCATTTTTTAGTTACTTTTTGCTTGAGGTTGCGAATATATGTGTGATGACGTTAGATTCACTTGTCTATTTATTTCTACTTGAGCTTTGATGTTTCTTTTTGATAAAGGCATTGACTTGATATATGTGTTGATAGTTTTGGTTCTTGTCTTGTTGATTGCTTGAGGACAAGTAAGTCTAAGTATGGGGTATTTTGATGTCCACCTTATTAGTCGTGTTTTTAGGGTGTGTTTTAGTGTGTTTGAGTCTTTTTCTTTAGTTTTGTGTTTTGTTTTGAGTCGTTTGTGTATATTTTCGTATTATCTTAAGATATGGCGTCTACATAAGCTTTGGTGGTGTTTTATAGGTTTTTAAAAGCCATTTGGAGCACTTTTGAGAAAAAGAGCAAAACCGAGGAGAAGCACTTGAGGAAAAGCTCAAGGAACGAAGTTCATAAAGTCATTGAAGATCAATTTTGAGCTTGGAAAGAGATAGAGAAATTCGTTACAAGAACATAGGAAAAAGAATCGAGTCAAACGGAGTTGTAACGAATCCGCTACAGAAGTTTTACTCAAGGTTGTTTTTAGTGCTGAACAGGGTCGTTAACGAGGCTTTCAGGTCGTTAACGAGGCACCCTCGTGGTGCAGCAGAGATCCGAGTCGGCGTGTTTAAAGAGCTTTTATCCTATTTCCTTTTATGTTATTAGATAGATAGAAGGGATATATCTTATTAGAAGATATTATTTCCTTAGAGATAGCTTTTAGATAAGATTAGTTTCTCTATAAATACTCTTGTTTACCCTTTGTTTTTGACAACACAATCAATTGCCATGGAGGGCAAGTAAGCGGAGGAGAGGAGGGAGAGACGAGGGGGAATTGTGGAGAAGAACTGTTGTTTGGATTAAAGTTGTAAGTTTCCTTTTTAATTCAATTGTTATGTTTTTAATCATGCTTTGTGAGTAGTCTCTCTCTCTAAGGTTGGGATTGAACCCAACAATGGTTGTGCATGCTTTTTTATGATCATGTATTGATTGTTTTTATTGAATGAATCTATTCTCTTTTTCTTAATCCTTGAAACAAAAGTTGATAGGAATTTCTCATTCATAGTTGAAGCGAAAGTAGATACCTTGAATCAGAATAGTCAATTTAGGGTTTTGAAGCGAAAGCGGATCTATCCTAGTTGAAGTAGAAGAGATTAGATAGTAAGTTTTTTAATTAAACGAAAGTTAGTTGATTTACTTGCTTAGGTTGAAGTTGACACCTTTATGTAATAAAAGCATGATCTTTATGTTTCATAGCATTTGGCATGGATAATTGTTGTTGTGGTGATACATTTACCTTAGAATTCCTCTTTCCTTGCTAAAACCCTAGCTTTAATTGATTGCTTGCGTGATAAGTTACAAAACTTGATACTGACTTTCTTCCCATGGGCGAACCTGACTTCGCTATACACAGCGGGGTCTTGATATAAATTTATTTGTTGTCAAGAAACCCTAATCAACAGAGAGCAAATGTCGAGAGAGAGAAAGAGAATTTTAAGAAAGTGTACCTTTTGCCTTTGACGGTTGGGGCATAATAAAGAAGTGAACTTCCATCGTTAAGGAAGTTGTCAAATCACCAAATCTTCTCTTTCCTCCTTTTTTGAAAAAACTTTCCAAGTTCAAAAGATAATGTTAAGCCATGATCTTTTTCGCGCGCCAAAACACACAGTCACTGACCCCGGTCAAGTCGACGACTTCTATCACAAAAACTGCTCTTCTCATATGTCCATGATTTTAGCACAATCCATGACTTTCTCTTAAAGAACTTACATGGCATTGGTTTTGCACAGGGAGTGCCAAAGCAAACCAAGTATGAAGCAATATATATGAGCATTTGTCGATCATGATGATAAGTCTCTGATTTAAAGAAGGATCAAAATAAGGCTCATAGAGACTCTCAAACATGATAGATCAGGGACAAGCATTAGAATCAACCATCATTTAGGTTTATAATGAGGGTTCAGGATCATCAGGTTGATTCTTTTGGGCTAAAACAAAGAGCTCAAAAAGGTTGTACACATACTGAATGTGGTAAAAGACATCGACAAGTCAAATGCATAGGGTTTCCTAAATATGATGTCTATCAAGAATGCTAAGAATTATACCATAAGAACATGACTTCAATACATATGCAAAGCAATCAATTCTAGCCAATCATAGAGGGACTTCATGTAGGGAAATAGATCATTGAAGAGAGATCATACATAGTTTTATGCGGAGTTGTTCAAAGGGTTCACGATTTAAGGCCTTTGTGAAGATGTCTGCTCTTTGATCACTTGTTCTACAGAATTCCATAGTGACCATGCCTTTTTCCACACAATCTCGAAGAAAGTGGTGCCTTATCTCAATATGTTTTGTCTTTGAATGTTGCACCGGATTCTTTGAGATGTTGATTGTGCTAGTGTTGTCACATAGTATGGGTACTGACCCACACTTCACACCATAGTCATTGACTTGTTGCTTGATCCATAAGAGTTGAGAGCAACATGCCGCAGCCGCAATGTACTCTGCTTCCGCTGTTGATAAAGCCACATAATTTTGTTTTCTAGATCCCCATGACACAAGGCAAGGCCCAAGAAATTGAGCCATCCCTGAAGTGCTTTTTCTATCAACACGATTTCCAACAAAATCAGCATCAGTGTAGCCGATAAGTTCAAAGTCAAATCCTCTTGGATACCATAAATAGAGATTGTCAGTCCCCTTAAGATATCGAATGATTCTTTTAACAGCTTTCAAGTGGGACTCTCTTGGATCGGCTTGAAATCTAGCACATAGACATACTCCAAAAACAATATCAGGTCTGCTGGTAGTGAGATAGAGCAATGATCCAATCATAACTCTGTACATAGTAGCATTGACTTCTGGATCCTTGTCATCTTTTCCAAGTGAGGTAGTCGGCGACATGGGAGTATCAAAAGGTTTGATATTTTCAAGACCAAACTTTTTAACACATTCTCTGAGATACTTTTGTTGATGAACTCGTGTTCCATCCTCACCTTGCACAACTTGAAGTCCTTAAAAGAACTTGAGCTCACCGACTATGCTCATTTCAAACTCACTAGACATGACGTTAGCGAACTTCTTTACTAACTTATCATTTGTTGAACCAAAGATGATGTCATCGACGTAGACCTGAACAACCAGTGTGTGACTTCCTTCTTTCAACAAGAACAGAGTCTTGTCAACCTCTCCTCGAACATATCAATGTTGAATCAGGAACTGAGACAAATGATCATACCAAGCACGTGGGGATTGCTTTAATCCATAAAGGGCTTTGTCCAGTTTATAGACATGATCCGGGTGGGTGATGTCCTCAAAACCCGGAGTCTGTTCAACAGACACCTCTTCTTTTAGATATCCATTCAAGAATGCAGTCTTGACATCCATTTGTTGTCGCTTGAATCCATGATGAGCAGAATAGGCAATGAGCAATCGGATAGCCTCAGGACGAGCCACTGGAGCAAACGTCTCATCATAGTCAATGCCCTCCTGCTGATTATATCCCTTAACTACCAGCCTTGCTTTGTTTCTGACCACATTTCCTTCATCATCCAGCTTATTTCTGAACACCCAACGTGTTCCAATGACAGATCTTTCCTTTGGCCTCGGAACCAGGTGCCAAACCTTATTTTTTTCAAATTGATGAAGCTCTTCTTGCATGGCACTGACCCAGTCCGAATCCTTCAATGCTTGATCAACATTCTTCGGCTCCAACATTGAGATAAAAGCATTAAAAGCAAAGAAATTGTTCAGAGACGATCTAGTTTGCACACCCTTTGAAAAATCAGTGAGGATGTTAGTGACAGGATGAGCACTTTTCTGTTGATAATTCCTGATCTGTAATTTTGTCAAGTCGCCGACTTGAGTCAGTGCCATTCTTCCTGACTCTTCATCAGAATCTTCCGGACTTGAGCTTCTATCAGGCGTTTTCTCATTTTCTGACTCATTGACATCTGAACTTTGACCTTGATTACTTCCCCCTGAATTGTCTGAGTCGGCGACACCAACATTGTCACTGACTACTGATTCTTTTTCTATTGTATCAGTTGGAAGTAAATCCTATTGAACCAGATAGTATCCTTGATCACCATTATCAAGATCCTTAATCATCGAGCTTCCCATCGTGTTCTCATCAAACACCACATGCACACTTTCATCAATTTTTCTCGTCCTTTTGTTGAACACTTTATAGGCTTTACTATGAGGGGAGTAACCTAAAAAAGTGCCAACATCACTCCTTGGATCGAACTTTCCCAGACTGTCCTTTCCATTATTGTAAACATAGCACTTGCATCCAAAGGTGCGTAAGTGGGCGACACTGGGCTTGACTCCTCTAAGCAATTCATAAGGAGTTTTTCCAAGAAGTGGACGAAGCATGGCTCGATTCATCACATAGCAAGATGCATTAATGGCTTCACCCCAGAAATTTCTTGGAAGACCACTTGAGATAAGCATAGTCTGTGACATGTTCTCCAAGGCACGATTCTTCCTTTCCACCACGCCATTTCGTTGAGGAGTTCTTGGCGCTGAGAAGTTGTGACTTATGCCATTTTTCTTGCAGAAAACCAGAAACTCAGAGCTGTCAAATTTTATTCCATGATCTGACCTTATAGATACAAGAACAACTCCAAGCTTTTTCTCAACGGCTTTTACCCATGCTTCAAATTCTTCCAAGACTTGATCTTTAGTAGATAGAAAAATTGTCCAAATATACCGTGAAAAGTGTTGAGAGGGTTTCTTGACAATAAAAAAATTTATATCAAGACCCCGCTGAGTAAAGGGAGGTCAGGTTCGTCCACGGGAAGCAAAGTTGTCTGTCTATCCAACTAAAAAAACAAGAAAACAAAGCAAAACAAGCAAAAGCAGCTACGACCAACCTCGTTAACGACCTTGTCAGGGTCGCTAACGAACCTAGAATTCCACCGAAACAGAACAACTAACGAACTAACAACAGGTTCGGTACTGATCAAAGTTGCCTCCGTAACGAATGAAAACGAAAGCTAAACTTAACAAATTCAGTGGATAAAAAGATCTATGACAAGGGTTACCACGACATAGCCATGCATAAAAACTCATGTGAAGATAAAGATCATGCCTTTAAAGATAAATTCATCAACTTTCGCTGACTAACAAGCAAATCAATCAACTTTCATAAATCAATTCACTTTATTACTTGTTTTGAATCCAAAGCTAGAAACTTTCGTTATCGAACAATATCAACATTCAAGTTCATAACTTTCTCTTTCGATCAAGATAAAAACTCAAATTACTTCGACTCTCGTCTAAGCATAACTCAACAATCAATTCAAAGGATAGAAGGCACTAAAAAAACTCAACACAATCATTCAAACATGCACAACTATGTCGAGTTTCAACCCCGACCCTAGATAAGAAAACTACTCACTATTCATCGAAACAAAGCAAATAACTTTAATCAAAGAGAACATTGAAAATAAAACTTACCTAAAATTAAAAAGCAAATATCGCCTTACAAACTCGAAGAACACAAAAACACTAAGAACAACGAGCAAGAACCGATCACCGAACTAACTCTCTCTCTCTTGATCGACCTCACTCTGATTCTCCCTCTCCCTCGACTTCTCCTAGAACTAGCGTGAATCCCCCCTTGTCTAGGCTTAGAACAAGAGTATTTATAATAAGAAACTATCTATTAAAAAGGCTAAAAGATAAAAACTAAACTTAAAAGATAACAAGATAAAAGATATAAAAACTGAAAGTCGGCGTCGTCTCTACCGACACAGGTCCCTCGTTAATGACCTGCACAGGGTCGGTAGACTCTGCTAAATTCCTAAACAAAAACTCTTAATTTACCGCTCGTTAACGACCCTTACATGTCGTTACCGATCTTCTGTTTTGGCTTATTACGAGCTCTTTCTTGGCTTTATCTTTGGACTATAACTTGATCTTTCCATGCAATCTTCTTCTTTCTCTTCTATGCATTCCACCTTCCACCAACTGACTCCAACTTTTCTTGAAAAGTGCTCCTTTCCATTTTAAAACCTACAAAAAGACACAAAATGGAGTACCTTCCATACTTTTCACAAAATATGCAAACATATCCAAAAACACACAAAACTAACTCTAAAACCTAACAAAACTAAACCAAACAACCTAAGAAAGACACCTAAAACTAGACCAAAAACACGAACATCAAAAATTCTATCTAAACATGTAAACATATGCCAAATATTCATGGTGAAGATCAAACAATTCAAGAACAAGTTACTCATGCTTTATCAAAATTTCAATGCAAATCAAGCAAGAATAACCAAGTAAAATCAAGATCAATCACCAATATCGAAAGCAATAGAAGTACAATGCAACCTAGACATGCAAACCAATTACTCAATCAAGATCTAGATATGAATTTTACCCCTAAATTATCATGAATCTTGCACTAAGAGTTAGGGTTTAGAAATCATACCTTAGATTCGGAGAATTGAAGAACAAACATTGTATTGGAAAGGGTAACGAACTCAAGGGGTGGCTCGTTATCATGCGGTGCGACTGGGGTTTAGGGCTCGGTGGTGCGATCGGTGGAGGGTTGGGAAATCGGTGGGATTGGATTGAAGATTTGAGGATTTGGCTAGAGATTTGGGTGTGGGATTTGGAGTTTTTTAGGGTTTTAAATAGGAAGGGGCAAGAGGAAGAGGAAGAGGCGGCGTGGGGGGAGTATAAGATAGAAGATAGATTAGGTTAGAAGACTTACCTCACCCGCGTCTGCCAATTCTCGTGTCGACACAGGTCGTTAACGACCCTCATAGGTCATTAACGAGACTGGGCGATTGGTTTTTCGGTGTTTTTCCGTGCCCAGCTTCCTATGCCATGTTAGTTTCGAACACTTCTATCTTGCTATCATCTAAACAACTAAAAACTCAAAAGAAAGCTAAGAAAAAAGATCTAAAAAGAAAAGAAAATGAAACTAAAACTAGAAATCGGGTTGCCTCCCGTAAGCGCTATTTTTAACGCCGTTAGCCCGACGTACTTACCTCATAGATCAAGGTGGTTCCTTTTCGGCTATGTCGGGGTTTTGAGCGACCCCATACTTAGCTTTGAAGGCATTATTAGCTCTTCTTACTAAATTTGGTCCTTCATCCTCTAGCAATATGTCTGGTAGTCCTACACAAGGGTTAGTGAAATCCGAAAACCAAGGTGGTTTCGATTCCTCTATACCATAGATAGTGGGGTGCGATGTAGGAATAGAATATAAGGAAGGATCATGACCAGTAATATTGAATCCATGGTTAGAGTACTCACTTTGATCCATTGGTGATGATGTTGGCACCGAGATAGTTGAGGTCGTTAACGACCCATCGAATGCAAATCCTCACTCGGTGTCGTGCCATAACGAGCCGCCTCCCTCATATTGTTGCATGAAAGGCTTGGTACTGGACCAGGGAGGCGGTAGCGGTCCTGGTTGCACTCTTGTAATCCTTATTTGCTGGAGGTGGGTCTTTAGACTCACAAATGTCGAGCTCTGGCTGAGACGACTCGATTTGTGCGGCAGCTATTGGATCGTTAGCATTTTGGTTGAGGTTGAATTCTACACGCTCCTCTCCTATATCGAAGGTGAGGAGTCCTTTCCGAACGTCCACCCTAGCGCCTGCTGTAACAAGGAATGGCATGCCTAGAATGATGTGGACTAAAGGATCTTCAGGCATGTCGAGGACAATGAAATCGTTTGGAATGAAGAATTTCCCCACTTGAATGGGATAATCGTCAATGACTCTTGTAGCCTTCACACTTGATCCGTCCGCCATATACAGCCTCATATCCACATGTTCCAGAGGTCCCATGTTAGCTTTCGACCAGATTGATAGGGGAAGTAAATTGGCACTAGCTCCTAAATCACATAGAGCCTTGAATCGGTGGTCGCCTATGCCAATTGTGATAGCAAATCTCCCTGGGTCGCCTAGCTTTTCTGGAAGAGTAATAGATCGGACCTCATCTTGAAGCTCTATTATAGATCGTTTCCTGCTAAGAATATCTTTCAAAAACTTTGTGTGAGTCGGCATTTCGCTTAGGGCCTCAGCGAATGGTATAGAAATATTTAAGCCCTTGAGAATCTTAACGAAACGCTTAAACTTGCCTTCAGTTGAGTCCTTAGACTTCTTAGTAGGAAAGGGAAGAGATTTCACCAATCTCGGATCCAAAGCGGGCTCGAGAGGTGATGCTACTGGGTCTACGTTAGGGTCGATTGGTGCATTCAAAGGGTCGGTACCGAACCTGGTGGGGTCGGTAACGAGCCTGGGAGTAAGAGAAGAGCTCGGAGTAGAGAACTTACCTGGGTTGGGGTCGTTAACGACCCTGGGAGTATCGGTGCCGAGTTGTTTAGGTTTGGTAACGACTCTATCTGGTTCGTTAACGATCTGAGCCGTGGCATCCTCTTCATATTCGGGGCTCTTCTCCTTAGCTATGGCACGCTCCGGTAGTGTCTTTCCGCTCCTAAGGTGTACGACCGCTATTTGTCCTCTAGGGTTCTCCTCGGGACGGCCCGGGAGTTGCCCTTGCGGTCTTGGAATATGTGCGGCCAGGTTCCCTAGCTGTGAGTCGACACTTTTCTTCCATACATCAAACTCTCCCTATCTTTTTGTTTGGTTGTGAAGGTTGGCTTGGATTCTAACAATCTTGATATGGACTTCATTGAATTTGGTATGGACTTCGTTAATGCCCTCCTGTAACCCATGTGCCCAGGATGGTGGCTCTAGGTAGCATGGAGGTCGATACGGCGCAGGTCGTCTATCCGGTGGGGATGCTGCATAGCTTGGATTTGGATTTTGATTGCCCCATGTCGGGTAATTGTTTGGCCTGTCAAAGTTATTAGGCTGGTTCCTGTATTGACCTCTCATGTAATTCATCTCAGCATAAGTCTCGGCGGCTCTAACCTGCTCGATGTTAGTACAAGCAAAAGTACTATGGACAGAAGAGCCACACTCTTGACAAGGTTGAGAGGTTTTTAGAAAACTTACCTGTTTCTTAAGACGGCTGATCTTATCCTGTAGGAATTGGAATTTTAAATTTGGATCAACTTCGTCCTTGTTAGGCATGTAGAGACGCTTCTGTGGCTGAGGTGGCTGCTGGGTACCATACATGGCATCGTAGTTAGACAGCTTCTCCAGCAGTTCCCATGCAGTAGTGGGATCCATCTCTATGAAACCACACGTCGCGTGTATGTTGCTGCGGTTCTTCGTTTCTGCATTTATCCCCTGGAAAAAGACTTCTTGGAGCACATATAAGGGTTGCCCATGAGTGGGGAACTGTCTGAGCATCTCCTTGAACCTCTCCCATGTCTCTACAAAGGTCTCGTTAGGCAGCTGGTGATATGAAGTGATGCGTTTACTCAACTTCGTTGTCTTGGCAGGAGGGAAGAACTTTGTAAGAAATTGATCATACAAACCCTTCCAAGTCTTGATAGACTTAGGAGGTAAGCTCTCCAACCAGCTCAGGGCCTTTCCAGTAAGAGACCACCTGAAAGCTTTTAACAGAACATATTCAAGTGAGAAACCTTCAACAGCAATAGTGTCACATAAATCAAGAAAATTCTTAATATGTACCATAGGGCACTCAGTAGGTTTCCCTTCAAACTGAGCCCTTTTGATTAAGGATATGAATTGAGATTTATTCTCAAATGTCTTCTCTATCTCGAGAAGCATGATTGCATACTCCAGCACCCTCAGTTCTGGATGCATATATTGCTTGGCATTCCTCGGATAGGCATTCAACTCTTCTTGTAAACGAGCGTTGTTCGCTCGTTCACGTTCAGCGGTGGCAGCAATGGCATCTCGATCAGCTTGTAACTCCTCCATCCGCTTCTGGAGGGCTTCCATCTGTCTAGCCATCTCTTCAGGTGTAGCCATGGCTCTGTTTTCTCTTTGTCTACGGTGCAAGGTGCGTTCAGGTTCAGAATAATAACCGGTATTGTCAAATTCGAGCATGCGACATCCTGTTGGCATACGCTGAGAAAATAGACAAAGAAAACAGAATTAAAAACAAAAGCGGGGTCGGGCTATTCCCAAACCCACAGATAAACAAACATTGTTGCTTCCTCGACAACGGCGCCAATTTGTTGGTAGGGTTTCAAGACCCCGCTGAGTACAGGGAGGTCAGGTTTGTCCAGGGGAAGCAAGGTTGTTTGTCTATCCAACTAAAGAAACAAGAAAACAAAGCAAAACAAGCAAAAATAGCTACGACCAACCTCGAAAACGACCTTGTTTGGGTCGTTAACGAACCTGGAATTCCACCGAAACAGAACAACTAATGAACTAACAGTAGGTTCGGTACCGATCCAAGTTGCCTCGGTAACGAATGAAAACGAAAGCTAAACTTAACAAATTCAGTGGATTAAAAGATCTAGGACAAGGGTTACCACGACATAGCCATGCTTAAAAACTCATGTGAAGATAAAGATCATGCTTTTAAAGATAAATTCATCAACTTTCGCTGACTAACAATCAAATCAATCAACTTTCATAAATCAATTAACTTTATTACTTGTTTTGAATCCAAAGCTCGAAACTTTCGTTATCGAACAATATCAACATTCAAGTTCATAACTTTCTCTTTCGATCAAGATAAAAACTCAAATTACTTCGACTCTCGTCTAAGCATAACTCAACAAGCAATTCAAAGGATAGAAGGCAATCAAAAACTCAACACAATCATTCAAACATGCACAATTATGTCGGGTTTCAACCCCGACCCTAAATAAGAAAACTACTCACTATTCATCGAAAAAAAGCAAATAACTTTAATCAAAGAGAACATTGAAAATAAAACTTACTTGAAATTAAAAAGCAAATATCGTCTTACAAACTCGAAGAACACAAAAACACTAAGAACAACGAGCAAGAACTGATCACCGAACTAACTCTCTCTCTCTTGATCGACCTCAGTCTGATTCTCCCTCTACCTCGACTTCTCCTAGAACTAGCGTGAATCCCCCCTTGTCTAGGCTTAGAACAAGAGTATTTATACTAAGAAGCTATCTAATAAAAAGGCTAAAAGATAAAAACTAAACTTAAAAGATAACAAGATAAAAGATATAAAAACTGAAAGTCGGCACCGTCTCTACCGACACAAATCCCTCGTTAACGACCTGCACAGGGTCGGTAGACTTTGCTGAATTCCTAAACAAAAAATCTTGATTTACAACTCGTTAACGACCCTCACAGGTCGTTACCGATCTTCTGTTTTGGCTTATTACGAGCTCTTTCTTAGCTTTATCTTTGGACTCTAACTTGATCTTTCCATGCAATCTTCTCCTTTCTCTTCTATGCAGTCCACCTTCCACCACTTGACTCCAACTTTGCTTGAAAAGTGCTCCTATCCATTCTAAAACCTACAAAAAGACACAAAACGAAGTAGCTTCCATACTTTTGACAAAATATGCAAACATATCCAAAAACACACAAAACTAACTCTAAAACCTAACAAAACTAAACTAAACAACCTAAGAAAGACACCTAAAACTAGACCAAAAACACGAACATCAAAAAGTCCTCGACAATAACAAATATATAGCTATTTCCTCCACAACCTTGGATTCTCATGGGACCACATAAATCAATATGAATCAACTCTAGGGGTTTAGTGGTACTTACCTCCTTCTTGGATTTGAAGGATGACTTCACTTGCTTACCTCTCACACAAGTCTCACAAACTTCATGCTTGTTCGGGTCAATCTTGGGTAGTCGTCTAACCAGCTCTTGCTTATGAAGCTTGTCAAGGAGTTGAAAGCTCGCATGGCCAAATATTTTGTGCCAGAGGTCTGTGATGTCAGCAACTGTTATAAGACACAGGTTTTCTTCAGGTTCGAAATAGGGGTCCACCTTGTAAAGATTGTTTTCACATACCCCTTTCAGAAGAATCTTCCCTGAGTCAATTTCTTGTACCTGACAGCCCTTCTTATCAAAAACAACTTGATATTTTCCATTAGCACAGATTTGGGAAACACTTAAAAGCTTAAAACTGAGATTGTCTACTGAATTCACATTATCTATGGTCAACTTATTTGAAAATATTACCGTACCAATACCAGAAATACCACCGTTACTGTTGTTGTTGAAGGTAATCTTACCTCCCTTGTATTCTTGAAGTGAGAAGAAATCTCTGGGGTTTCCCAACCTATGAGTTGAGCACGCACTATCAATAAACCAGGGCTCCTTGTCACCCACTTCAAGCTACATTGAAAGAATTAGTTCTTACGAACCCAGAGTTGTCTAACTCCTTTGGGTTTGGCAACATAGTAGTTTCTAGGGCAACACTTGTCACAATTTGCACACACAGATCATGGAGGACAGTCAGTGACAGTGGGTCTGCCAGAACTGTTATTCAGAGTCTGTGACCTTGCATTTTCATCATCTCTTACCTTTTTGTGACAATCATGACCAGGCTTGCCACAATACCAACATGTCCTGTGAGACTTTAGGGCGACATACTTGTTGTAGCCCGGATAGATGGGTTTGTTGTTGATGCGTGATTGAAAATCAATTTGTGAGAGAGCCGAGTTCTGCGTTTGTTTCTGCCATATTTTGTGCACCTTTTGATCAGGATACCACTATTGCTTCACTTTGTCTTGATTGGCCACCACATGAGTAGAACAACTTGGCGTTGTTACTACCCATAGGGGCTTTTCCTTTTGACAAAAAGAGAGCATGTTTGGTACCCTGAGTATTGGGTGCACAAGCATATCCAATCCCAGACCTATCAATCTCCTTCACAAATTTCTTTTTATAGTCATTTCTGACCTCTTGAGCCTTTTCAGCAACAAACTCATCTAGCCATCTTTTTCTTTTAGTCTCATCATCAATTTTTTGATCTTCTAGTTGTTTGAATAGCTTAGCATGACCGAGCCTAAGCATAAGCCTTTCACCTTCTAGGTCAGTGACTTGTTTTTCCAAATCATTAACTTGTGTTTGCAAGTCGACGACTTGGTTCTTTGAGTCTGAGCAGGACTCACAAGGCATTGACTTAGGAGACAAAATCTTTTCTAATTCAATAGCCTTAGAGGACCAGAGTTTGTTATCATCGAAAAGATTGGAGATTGTTTCTTCATTATCTTCCACTTTTTCTCTTAACTCAGTGACCTGAGTTCCAAGCTTTTCAATGATAGCAACTAACTGTTCTCTAGATTTTCTAGCCAAAAGAGAAGAGAGTTTAGAGTCATTTACCTCTTGGGATGATTTATCTTCAATGGCCATGCAACAATCTCCTCTTGCTATCGCCACTTCATCATCATCATCAGACATATCCCAAGTTGCCATCATTCCTTTACCAGCCTCTCCATTTTTTCTTTTTGGACATTGCTTGGCAAAGTGTCCTCTACCCTGACATTGATAACAGATGACATCCTTCATATCCTTCCCTTCTTTTCTTGACTCTAGAGTCTTGATAGGAGCTTTGTTGCGATCCCACAGTCTCTTCATAGCCTTAGAGATGAGAGCAACATCCTCATCTATTCCTTCAGTGTCGTCATCTCCCTGAGCCAAGTCAAAAGCTCTTTCAACTTTAAGAGCAATGTTCTTGACCTTCTCTGAGTCAAGTCTTTCAACTTTTCTCTAATGAATGTCTCCATACATGGTAAGTTGTCCAACAAGATCTTCCAAGGTCAGCGACTTGGTTTCCTTTTGAGTGAGTAGAGACGAAGCGATATTGTCCCAACTCTTGTTCAATCCTGAGATCAGCTTGTTAGTTTGTTTCCATTGAGGAATCTTCTCACCAAGAAACTCCAATTGATTCATGAGCGTTTGAAACCTGGAGTGATAATCACGAAGAGATTCTCCTTTTCCTTGCAAGATGTTATCATATTCTACTTCGAGACTTATGATCCTGTCCTTCTTTACATCATCATTGCCTTGATGGTCTTTTAAGAGCATCCCAAATTTCTTTTGCGGTCCTGTATCCGATCACCTTCTTGAGGTCACCGTCAGTGAGAGCATAATGGAGCACCTTCTTTGCTCTAGCGTTCTTTTCAAGCTTCTTGAAATCCACGTCATCGTACTCAACCGTGGTCTTTTCGGTCTTTCCATCCTTTCCAAGGAAGGTTTCTGGACCCAGTTCAATCACCTTCCATAGCTAACCGTCAAGCGAGTAGATGTGGGTCTTCATCTGTTCAACCCACCAGTTATACTCTCCAACCTTGAGGATTGGAGGCTTCCAGAAAGAGTCATTCACAGAAGTGTTGGTGGACGTCATTTTCCTGCAACAGAAGTACTAAAGACACAATCTAGAGCCTTCGCTCTGATACCAATTGTAGGATCGTTAGTACTTAAACGAGTCGGCGACTCCTACGAAGTCGTCGACTTTGAGTAATAGAGCAGTGGAATAGTCAAACAAGAAAAACAAGCATTACCAACAGTAAATGACAAGCGATGTACAGTGGAAACTCCTTGTAAACCAACTAGTTTACTTGGAGAAAAACCACTCCCTTCCAAGTATCTCACTTGGTCGGATTTCAAGAGTCCTTAGACTCGCTCTATTGATTTCTTGAGTGTTTTACAAAGCTCTCTCGTGTACAAGAATGAATCCCACACCCTTGAACCACACTCTACCTTTGCACTTACACTCTCAATCTCACGCTATACCTAAGAACACTCAACGCACCACTTGTACGAATCTCACGCACAAGTTCACTCTTTCTTTCTTACACAAAATGTATATTAACGCTCAAGAGTCTTACTGTAATAACTGTGGTTTTTAAGGATATTTTTGAATTTTTCTCAGATATCCTTTTAACCTCTTTGTCCATTTTTAACGCTTAATCCAATATTTTTTTGTTCAAATTTAAATCCTAGAAAATTCTTGGTGATATCCTAAAACCACAAAGAAATGATTTTATGGATCGATGTGAATTCTAGGATTTTTCAATGGAAAAAGAATATTTATTGGATTAGCCAACTTTTTAATTATGTATTGTAAAGGATTTAAAATACTAAATGATAGCCTTAAAAATTGAGGGTAGCGTGATAAAATCATGGAAAATTGATTTTATTGGTCTACATAATTTACGGGACGTTTTATATTTAGTAAGTTTTTCCACCCGGGGTACATAATTTTACCGCTTAACGTAAAATCCCGTTCCGAAATGGGAAATTCCTTTTAGACTTTCACTTGCTTAACACAGGAGGCAAAATTTGGGAAGCTAGATTGCTTCTTTTCCTTCTCGAATAGAGCAGAGATAATGAGAGCTCGAGAAAAATCAGGACGGAACGACAAATTTGGTCGTCTGAATTCTTCACCGTGGCATATCCTCCTCTTCCCAGCCATCTCCTTGCCATCTTCACCACGCTTTCTCCCTTCCTTTTTTTGTGTGGTTCGTGGCTGCTGGAAACAGAACCAAGAGGAACAGAGAGTTCAGGACAGCGACGGACTCGGGGAACTGAATTCTTCACCGTCGGCGCTTACCTTCTCTGCCGGTCCTTCCCCTGGACGTCGCCGGCGACCCCCTCGCCTTGGGCCACCACCCCGGAGCTGCTGAAGGCGGGTTGGGCCACCAACCAATTATGGCAACGGAGCCATCCATGGCATCGAGCAGCTCGCCCGAGGCCTCCCGCACCTGATTGGTGCGTGCGCAGGTCGTTTCGGACCATCGTCGGGCCACCACTCAGCCACCTCGACACCCCGGGTAGTTACTCGCCATCCAAGCTCGCCCCGCTAGCCTCCGGTCGAGGCATTAACGAGCCGAACGAGCCATAGGCTCAAGTGAAGGTAATTACGATCGAAATTAATTAGCGGGTTGGTTGCGGAGCCACCGTAAGGGCCTTTCGGTTCCGCTACACTACTTGTTTTTGATGTTTCTGAGATCTTGACTTTGATACGGTTCCACAGGTTCAAACCCCTCGAGAAACGGACGTCGTGATCTTTACTTATAGCGAATACAAGTTGTAACATCGATTGGCAAAAAGGTGATAAAGATTACTGTTGGAATTACTAAGAACGTTGAGCACGCCTTCTAAGGCAAGTAGACGATTCTCTCTTGTGTTATTGTTTTAATGAGGAATTGAATTCCATTTAATCTTCATGTTGGGAATAACCTGTGTGTTGAATAAAGTTTGATAGGTTGTTATTTTGTTAGAAATAATGGCCATGTCGTTATTTCAGTTTTGCGCTAGAACTGAACTTAGGACCGTTGTGTGACCTTGTGTGTTTAGCTCTCTCATGCTGAGACATTGTTGTGAAGTAAGATAGTTAGAGATGGGAGTTTAGACTCCAAAACATCTCTTTAGTGGTCCTATGCTGAAACACTGTTGTAAAATAGGTAGTCCAGGGGTAGGAGCCGAGTCTCCAATAACCTCTTTATAACAAAGTCTGTATTGGGGGGCGTAGCTTGCTAGCGGATCCCAATATTGGAGTCATGACTCATGTCTCGCTCCACGTTGGAGGATGACAATGGTGCACTCTAGCTAAGTGCAAAAAGGAACTGATGTGGGTCAAGTGGTCACGGATGAAATAGGCCCTCTCACCCTAACGACATCAGTTACAAGGAATTTATCGGCAGCAGTTGGGTCGATTAAAAGTTATTAAAATGAATGTGTAATGTGAAAATCATAAAATGAAGAGAGTGCGATAGGTACGTTAATGTAACTGAATGGTTAGTTCTTTTGATAACCATTCTTGCTCCTGATTAAGAATGATTCTTAATCAAACTTTGATTAAGTTAAGTTGTTTAGTCGTTGAAGACGTTTATGAATGTTGTGTGGCTACTATAAGTTTCCATTAATCGTTTATGCTTTTTAAAGGAACCACAAGCTGTGGTGTTCTCTCTCTTGATTATGCAAGTCTCCTTCTTATTCTTTATAAGACTGCCAACTGTTGGATCATAATCCGAGCCTAATTGGATTTTGATGCCAATATGTTTAGTCACAAACATAAGAACCAAGTTAGTTTCTCCACTTGCTTACTCTTTCATTATACTAACCCGTCCATCTTCTTTCTTTTATATGGTCGGCTGATGTCCACCGTTGGTATACGACACATCAGGCTCTTTTTGGAAGTTGATTCAAGAGGTGAATCCAAAGGTTTGAAGCTTTAGAAGTTGAAGAAAGGTTTTCAATGGCTATGCTTGAGTGAAGTTTTCCGTTAAGTTGCTGCAAAGCGAAGTGGAAAAGAAGTTAAGAACTTACGAAAAACTTTTTTTAAAGACTTTGTTCAAATAGAAGGTTATTCTATTTATTTATTCTTTTTAAGTTAAGATTTGTATAAGACCTTTTACATGTTTTTCCGCTGTAATATTTTACTTAATTTGTTAGGTTTTAAATGGTTTCTTTTACCTTGTTCTAGTAAGTTCTGTCAGGTTAAAGCCTTGGGTAACTCTGGTTTAGTCCTAATCGGGGTTATTGGCGGTAATACCTCCAGGGTAAGTAAGGGGGTGTTACACTTACCACTATCCTAAACACGGGGGTATTTAAGCTAAGGCAAGAGAGACCTCGTGTGTATCAAATCCCATTCGATTGGGGAAATGACACACACTCAATCTTTACATATCTTTCCAAATATACATTAAGGCATACAATGAAATATTCTAGGAGAATCAAAACGTCTTCCACTTGATTTTAGCACTCTTTTATGATGATCTTCTCCTAAAATAGAACGGCCCAGCTGTCTCTAAGTGTATGCACTCACGTTGTGCATTCCTTCGTTAAATAGATTACTTCGCCAGCTGGTCATGTCAGTGACTTTACCAAGTCGTCGACTCAACTTACAAACTCGGAGTCACTGACCCTGGAACCATCAAAACTCTATCTTCTAACAATAAGTTATTGTTGGAATGTCTTGAATGACACAATTCAATATTAGCATGAGGACTTTAGTTTGAGTTTTTGTTTTCACTTACGAACCTTTAGTATTTATAGATTCAATTTCTTTGTATTCTGAAACATTTTTGTTTTCTTAATCTTAATGTATTCTGAAATATAATTGTATAAGATGTCTTTATAACTCTTTTTTTTCTTAATATAGTTGTATTCTGAAATATTTTAGTCATTCCTCAATCAAATATGATCTCTTCTTTGTCTAAATATGTATTTTTTTTTATTTTTACATCTTTCTAAATCCTATCTTATATAATAATCTTTTACTAGAGAATAATAGAATAGAGCATTTCACTACAGAGTTCAACATCAATGGTTAGAGCACCTACGATGGTCAAAGCACCTTGAGTCCTTCATGAATAAATAATTGTAAAAAAATTTGTAAAGATGTGAGGAACGTCCCCTTGAGAAAAAGTGAAAAAAATAATAGTTTTTAAATGGTGAGAGACACATGGGGCATATCCTCATGCTCATTGGCTTTTATACATGGCCTTTGAGATGGATTTAGTCCCTATATCAATTTTGGTGCATTCTAACTAAATTCAGTTATTATTGTCACATAGCTGAATTTCAGTTTTTCTTGGGTCTATAAGGCGTACCTCCTTTCCCTTGGGCATGGGTACCCCCATCTTGATCCCCCAGATTCTGTTGTAGCGGAGCCTCACTGGGTCAATGATGATGATGATGATGATGAAATGGTGAGAGACCCAAAATGGGTCTCAATCATTAAAATGTTTTGAGCGCATGTAGCATTAAACTTATTATCAGAAATAATTTTAATTTTAATCTCCTCTAATTAGACCTATCAAAAATAATTTCAATCAATAAAGATGGGTTTCAGGTACGCGGACGCGATCTTTTGTTCAGCGGTCGCAGATCTGCTCCCTGAGGGCACCACGCTCGATTTCTCTTTGCAAGATTGCCCTAGGGCTTCGAAAAGTCACATCTTGCTCTTCTGGGATCGATTCCAACACCATAATTGCGTGGATTGATTGCTCGTTTTCCATTGACAGCGATAACGTACTGTTAGTGCAAAAAGATTCGTCTTCAATACACTTGTCGTATACTCCCTTCTTCACCTTCCATTACAAGCCCCTCTTCAACCTAGAACCTACAAAACAATGGACACAAGGGGCGGGGACCCCTAATCCACCTCCTGTGCCTAAGTCAAAAGAGCAGTTTATCGATCGAACGTCGAGGTAAATGACAAAACTTGCTAGCGAACTCAGCGAATATGAGGTGCTCATCATACATGGCGATGACATGTATTTATAATGGAGGAGAAGGAAAGAGAAGATCGAAAATTCTATCTCTAAAGGCGGGCCGATAATGCTCCAGGCCCAACAAGCGATTTCTTGCTCCCGAATCCAAGTGGAAATACTATCTTATAACTAAGATAGAATCCTCCATCATAAACCATAACCATAATATTTAATTTTATAATGAAGTACTTAATTAAAAACAAGAATAATAAATAAAAGTACCGACATGGTAGATAATAGCGAAAATAATTATGGCAATTAATTTTACCCGCTCACACCTAGTTAGCTGAAATCAAATCGAAACCACAATGAAATCAAACCAGGTTCCACATGGTTTGGGTTAAACAAGACTTTATAATGTTGATGAAAAATATTCACTAACGGAAGTTATTATTAATCAATTTCAACTCCCACCGATGTTGGATAGAGATAGAAATTATCTATGGATGTCCAATCTATCTGTATAATGATCCAAATATACGGATAAAAACCCGATATAAGTCATGTGATGGATGGATGATGGAAGGATTAAATGATGGATGAGTTGGATGCAAGTAAAGGGTCATCCGACCAACCACCTGATCCATCATCTGTACAACCACCCGATTTGTTTCATTTGCTTATTAATTATTGATGAAACCCGAAATGAACCAGCACTAGAAGACAAGAAACGAGATTACTTTTGTTCGATTGTGCAAACACTTGCTCTTTATTATTGTTTTTTATGACGAGGTTACAGGTCACGAGGTTACAAACAAACGAGATTACACTCCAGACCTCCTAAGAGTATTCGAGATCTCGATCTAACAAGGTTCGAGATCTCCTAATTGCTACGAGATTCTATCACCCACAGGTTGTTTGGCGACCTTTGGCGGCGAGGTTTTGAGTTAGAGCGTGGCGATTAGGGCCTGCGAGAGGATGCTGCGAGGTCTTTGATGTGAACGAGGACTCTTTGTGCAACTTGAAGTCTTTTTGTGGACTTCACTTGTCTGTAGCGAGGTCTTTGACGATGTTTCAACACGTCGATCTTCAACGAGCAAGATAGTTCTTGAGTTCAAGTTGTTTTTCGACCCCGTGCCATCTACGACGTTCCCCTCTATTTATAGTGTTTTGAGAGGCTGCGTTTTGGTGTTTGTTCGATATGGGACACCCGAGATCAAGCCTTTTGATTGGTCGAGTGTGAGGCAGTAGTCTATTGGGTGGAGAAGCGGTGATCGCTGAATGGTTTAGACAGGGCGGGGGTGTCAGCTTTTGAGCAACGAGGTTTAGACCTCGTTGTCGAGGTCTCGGGACCTCGCGGAGGTAGGAATTTGTTTAATTTAGAGATGCGTACGGTAATGGGTCCCGAAATCAACCTTGGGAGTCCCGCCGGATCCGTTATTCCTCGTACCTAGGGCCCACTCCCTATTTTGCCATTTTGAGCACCATCACAACCCCATGGCCTGGGGACCTCGTCCTGAGGACCGCAGGTCATATATGAATATCATCTGGTTCGCCAGACCCGGGGTGCGAGAAGCGAGGTGTGGAGGCTAGGCGAACTCTTTTGTAAAAGATTCTTCTGGCGAGGTAGATTACTGCGAGACTTGATACTTAGATATTTTCTTTTCTTATGCATGGTGGCACCTTCTGGGCCTGTCTCCTCGTGTCTCATTATCGGGCCTCTACAGATGCATTAGGCCCAATAAGCTTTTGGGGATGGGGGGAGGCCCAGGTTCGCCCTCTTTAAAAGTGTCTCTTCCACGCCCCCTCAACAGTTCATCTTCATCTTCTTCCTCACGTACACTCTCTCTCTCTCTCTCATTCTTCCTATCTTTTAGCAAGCAATCGACGGTTTCTCCACGGTTGCCAGGAACGCCACCGACCTCCCCGCGCAAATCTCCGAACAAGTAAGTACCCGACCCTCTCTTCGTGTTTTTGGTGTCTTTCCTTCTTTCGCTGTTTTCGTGCCCTAGCGGGGGGGCGGCCGTCCTCTGGTGTTTCGCGCCGGCGTCACGATAGTGAAGCGGAGGGGGCGAGGGCGGTGCTGATGTTTTGGCATCACACTTGGCTCTTTTGTCTGCGTTTTGTTTTTTGCCTTTTTTATTGCCCCGTGCCCTAGTGGGAGATGGTTGTTTCCTGGCGTTTCGCGCAGGTGTTGCGGCGGCGCAACGGGGGTGGTGAGGGTGGCGCTGGTGGTCTTGGCGATGCTCTCGCTTCTCGGCGTGTCAGCCGGCGGTTGGGTTCCTTCGCCGCCCTTCTTTTCGAATTTTGAATTTCTCGGGAGACCAAACGTCACGACGCTTGACTGACGGGACGTTTGGCCTTCCAACCGTTGTCTTCCATTCTTCGTTTTCGTCCTTTCAGCGCTTCATATTATTCCTAAGGTGTCCCATACTCTCATCCATCAGAGTAGCCCTAGGGTGCCATGTGCCTTTCCCCTCTTATCACCTCACGTTTTTTTTCTTTTGTGGTTTTGTTCGATGTCTCAAAACTTCTTCTTTTCCTGGTGTTTGCCTTTTGTGGCCTGGACGTCACTATTTCATGCCTAGAGGAACTTCTTTGAGCCCCCCACCAGGCCTCGCTTTCAAGGTTCGAGAGAGGTTTTACAAGGAGCTTTCTGAGACCGAAAGGAGTATTGAGACTAGTTATACCTGGAACACGAGGTCTACCTCGCTCGTCTTTAGCGACCCTTCTTCCAGGGACTCCTCCATCTCGGTTAACTCATGCTTTCCTCGATTGCGCACATCCTTTGGGGTTGAAATGGCTTCGTCTTCGATCTCTGATGAGGAGGTGGTCGGGTCCGTTGCGAGATCGTCTGACTCCAACGACCAAGCGAGCTTTTTTGCGGAGTATATCACCGACTCTGTGTCGAGTACTCCGCCCGTCCTTGAGGAGCGGATACCCATGTCCTTGAACCCCACGAGAGTGATCTGTTTGTCCGAGGGGGCCCCTACGACCCTGAAGCGAGAAGACCTCGAGAAGATCGCCAAGGACTTCCCCTGGCCAGAGGGGGTCGAGCTAGCGCTTCCCGAAGGGGAGGGTTGTGCCCTAGCCTCGTACGAGAGGTGCGTGGTTGTACACCTACCCAGCCTCCAGGCCGGCTTCAGGTTACCGCTGGCCCAGCACCTCGTCAACTTCTTATGGGCCATGCACGTTTGTCTCGCGCAGCTGTTCCCCAATGCGTGGCGGATTCTGTGTGCCTACATTCTCCGAAGCTACGAGCTCGGGGACGAACCAGATCTGGACATCATGTCGAGCTTATTCTTGGCGAGGAGGGAACACGACCCCGTCAAACGTTGGTCAGTGGAAGGACAAATGGTTCTTGGTCTGGGATCTCACTGGGAGGTACCTGAATTTTCCCACGGCCCCGGACAACTTCGTTCGTCCTAAGGGCACGCAGAAGGTCGCCGACCTCAAGGCCCAGTATGCACCGGCGCGCCAGGCGCCGTATTGGGAGTATCTGGCACAGAACCGGCTTGAGCGGGCCGGTCTAAGTCTTACACCTCCACCTCGCGAGGGCAAAGAGGGTACTTATTTTCCTTTTTGTTCCTCGTTTTGTTATTTGTTTATGGTTTTGGGCCACGCATAGCCTCGGGGGAATACCTCGCTTATTTAGTGATGACCTCGAGCCTCGCTTATTTAGTGATGACCGCGAGCCTCGATTATTTAGTGATGACCGCGAGCCTCGCTCGGATCACACTACCTTGACTGTTTGTGATATTCTGTCTTTTGCTTTTTATCTAACTTGTTTTTTTCTTATATCTTTGACAGTGGACCTTTTCAACGCTCTTGCTTCAAGGTCACAGGGAAAGAAACCTGCGAGCTCCACCTCCCAGGTCCCGCGGGCCCCGAAGGGTCTAGCAAAAAAACCGACCCCTCCGGCGAGGCCACCAACCTCGCTACCGAATTCAACAGCCCCTACGAAGGCCGTGGGGGTTAAAATTACGGAGGGGGGGCGTCCAAGGGAGATGCTACCCGGGGGACCTCGCACGCCTCCCGAGGATCCGGCGAGGGGGCTGGGTCAAAGAGGAAGGGTGCGGAATCCCCCCCCCCCTCGTGGGGAAAAAAGGAAGAAACACAAGGGGGACAGCGAGCGCGGTTCCTCGGGGAAGGAGGTCATCCCCAGTTTTAACTTTGAGGGACGTGCCCTCTCGCCGACGGGCCCTCGCCCGCGAAGTTCCACTGCCCCGGGCCATCTCGGGGTGCCCTCAAGAATTGGAATCGGGATGATTGGAAGGAGGAGGTTGCGTGGGCAAACAACCTCTCCGAGGAAGCCCTGAATGACGAGGCCTCTCGTTACTCGGCGATGGTATGTCTTGCCTCTGAAAGCCTCTTTTTTAAGTTTGGTGCCTTTTTCCTAACATACTTTCTTTCTTGATAATTTTTTAGCATTCCTTCTTTGAGAATTATAACCGTAGCTGCCTCGCCCTTCTCCAGAGGAGAATGGACAAGATGGAGGCGGCGCTCAAGGCTCACACAGAGGAGTGTGCGAAGAAAGAGAAGGACCTCGCCGAGACCGGGAAGAGGGTCAAGGCAGCGGAGGTCGCGGCGAGGGACGAGGCCGTAGTGGCAAGGGCGAAGGAGGAGGAGATCAAGGCAAAGGACCTTGTTGGGGGCCTTCAGGGTGAGGTCGAGGAGCTTCGAGGCAAACTTTCCGCGGAGCACAAGTTTTTCAGGGACAAGGAATCGGAGCTTCGGAAGGCCGAGGAGGAGATCAGCAGCCTCCGACAACGCGTTAACGAGCTTAACGAGGAGGTGAAGGTTGCGGGCCCCAAGTATGTGACGTCTGCCGAGTACAAGGAACAGTTGTTGAGCAGCGTCAACAAGATGTACCGGCAGGCCGTTCGCATGGGGGTAAGGCAGGCGGTTGCGAAGTATGGGCACATTGATCCTCGCATTTCCTTCTTCAACCCCAACTACGTGCTGACCATGGGGGAAGAGACTAGGGAAGAGCCCGAGGGGGAATGTGAGTTCTTCCTCAACAACGAGGAGGGGGACGCGCTGACCGAGAGCACCGAGGCTCCCACCGTGGGGGACCTTGGTTAGGGAGGTTTGGATCTCGCCACCGGAGATCCCAACCCCGCGCCGGACGCGCGAACCTCAGACCCTAAAGTGATTATTGCCTCACCTGTCCGCCAAGTCCCCAGGGAACCCGCCGCCGAGATCCCGAAGGAGTGAGGGGTGCTTGTTTTTGTAGTTCTTGTTTTTTTTTTTGCTTTTTATTTTGGTGGCCCCGCTGGGGTCTGTAATTATGATACTTTGGCCCTCTTAGCCTTATTTTATATAATTTTCTTTCCTTCGTTTTTGTGTTTTGTTTTTTATTGATTCAGTTCATTGTATATATCCCGATCCAACCCCATGGCCCGAGTGCCACGATATTTGTGGTCCGCTCGGGCCACATCGGACATTCGTTGCATGCCTCGACCCCGAGCCTCGCTCGGATCGCGCATGATAGATTTTATGCCACAATCATGAGCCTCGCTCGGATCGTGCGTGATTGTTTTTATGCCACGATCCCGAGCCTCGCTCGGATCATGCATGATTGTTTTTATGCCATGATCCCAAGCCTCGCTCGGATCGCGCATGTTTGTTTTCTATTCTCTCCAACCCCAGGCAGGAAGCGAGGGGTGGTCTTGAACTTCGTAAAACCGAGAATTTCCAACCCTAAGTGGGAAGCGAGGGGTGGATTTGAACTCTTAAAACCGAGAATCTCCAACCCAGGCGGGAAGCGAGGGGTGGAATCGAACTTCATAAAACCGAGAATCTCCAACCCCAAGCGGGAAGCGAGAGGTAGATTTGAACTCTTAAAACCGAGAATCTCCAACCCCAAGCGGGAAGCGAGGGGTGGAATCGAACTTCGTAAAACCCAGAATCTCCAACCCCAAGCGGGAAGCGAGGGGTGGATTTGAACTCTTAAAACCGAGAATCTCCAACCCCAAGAGGGAAGTGAGGGGTGGAATCGAACTTCGTAAAACCGAGAATCTCCAACCCCAAGCGGGAAGCGAGGGGTGGAATTTGACCTTCGTAAAACCGAGAATTTCCAATCCCAAGCGGGAAGCGAGGGGTGGATTTGAACTCTTAAAACTGAGAATCTCCAACCCCAAGCGGGAAGCGAGGGGTGGAATCGAACTTCGTAAAACCGAGAATCTCCAACCCCAAGCGGGAAGCGAGAGGTGGAATTTGACCTTTGTAAAACCGAGAATTTCCAAATCCAAGCGTGAAGCGAGGGGTGGATTTGAACTCTTAAAACCGAGAATCTCCAACCCTAAGCGGGAAGCGAGGGGTGGAATCGAACTTTGTAAAACCGAGAATCTCCCACCCCAAGCGGGAAGCGAGGGGTGGAATCGAACTTCGTAAAACCGAGAATCTCCAACCCCAAGCGGGAAGCGAGGGGTGGAATTTGACCTTCGTAAAACCGAGAATTTCCAACCCCAAGCGGGAAGCGAGGGGTGGATTTGAACTCTTAAAACCGAGAATCTCCAACCCTAAGCGGGAAGCGAGGGGTGGAATCGAACTTCGCAACGAGGTTTCCATTTTTGAGACAGATTTGAAAATACCACGTAACCCTTTATTCACAAAACTTTTAGGTGATGGTAGAGTTCGGAGAGTTTACATGTAATATCTTTTGAGCCGATCGATGTTCCATGTCTTGCTCAGAGTGCGCCCTTCGCTATCTTTGAGCTTGAAAGCTCCGGGCGCGACTTCCTCCCCGAGGAGGTACGACCCTTCCCAATTAGGATCCAGTTTAGCACCCTCGGTGCGCCTTAAAACGAGGCTACCTGTGACCAAAAATCGGGGCCTAATCTTTTTGTCGTGATACACCGCCACGCGTCGTTTGTATTCTTTGGAGCGCAGGGCCGCGACCTCGCGCAGTTCGTCCCTAAACAACAGCTCGGTCTTGAGGTTGGCCTCATTCTCTTTTTCATCGAAATCAAAAACCCTTGCCGATGGGACCAAGGTTTCCATAGGGACTATTGCCTCCTCTCCGTAGGTTAGAGCGAAAGGCGTCTCCCCCGTTGCGCGACGCACGGTGGTTCGGTACGTCCATAGGACGAGCGGGAGTAGCTCCGCCCAGCGACCTTGTGCCATGCCCAGGCGCTTCTTCAGATCGGACAGGATGTGGGCGTTGACATTCTCCACCTGGCCGTTGGACTGGGGGTGGACCACGAAGGAAAACTTGAGGGATATGCCCAGCTCGGAGCAAAAGGTGCGAGTTTCTTCGCAGTCGAATTGGGGGCCATGGTCAGTCATGATGGTGATGGGGACGCCGAAGCGGCACACGAGGTTCTTCCATAGGAAGTTGCATATTTTCATCCCCGTGATCTTTGCCATTGCCTCTACGTCGACCCACTTCGTGAAATAGTCGACGATGACCAGTATGTATAGCACCTGGCCGACATCCTTTGGGAAAGGCCCTAGGATGTCCATCCCACACATCGCGAAGGGGCATGGTGCGTGGATCGAGCGCAGACGCGAGGTCGGGCGTGTTGGAGGTTTCCGTGCTTCTGGCACCCGTCACATTTCTTGACATAGGCCCTCGCGTCCTGCCTGAGAGTGGGCCAAAAATATCCCAGATGAGCGATTTTATGTGACAAGGCGCGCCACCCGGGGTGGCCACCACAAACCCCTTCATGTGCCTCGTATAGGATGTGTTCCGTAGCCTCAGTTGGCACACATAGCAAGTTGGGCTCAGCGAAGCCTCGGCGATAGAGCCGGCCACCAATGACGCAGTAGCGGGCCGCTTGCATTTTGAGCTTTATGGCCTCTGCGGGGTCTTCAGGGAGAACGCCGCTTTCCACATACCACGTGATTGGAACCCTCCAGTCCCCGACTGTGACGGAGAGAACCTCGCTGGTTACACTCCGCGAGAACTTCCTTTCCACCATCACGCGGCTTCCTACCTCCAAGGGGAGGGCCGATCCCAACCTTGTGAGCGCGTCTGCTTTCGTGTTTTCCGCTCGCAGGATGGACTCTACAGCGAAGGTCTCTAGGAAAGACACCAGTGCCTTAACTTTTTCTCGGTACGCAGGCTGGAACCCCGTTCGGGTGTCGTATTGTCCGTTCAACTGCCTTGCCACCAGCTCCGAGTCGGTGTAGACTCTGATCTTGCGGGCCCTACTGAGGAGCGCCATCTCTATCCCGGCAATCATGGCCTCATACTCGGCCTCGTTATTGGTGGCATCGAAGGCGAAGTTAAGGGCGTACTCTGTTTCGATTGAGGGACCGGTGAGGAATACGCCAGCCCTGCCCCCGGCGTCACATCGTGAGCCATCTACAAAGACCTTCTACTCCTCCGAGCTTGTGTCAGTCTCGGGGAAGGTAACTTCCACGACGAAGTCAACAAGAGGCTGCCCCTTCATTGCAGTTCTAGGGAGGTAGCTGATGTCGAACTCGGAGAGCTCGACCGCCCACTTCGTCATCCTCCCCGAGAGGGCGGGCTGATGGAGGATTTGCCGAAGTGGGAGGTCGGAGAGGACCTGGATGGGGTGTGCGTGGAAATAGGGGCGCAGGCGCCTGGCGGTGGTTACAACAGCCAGGGCCATCTTCTCCGTCGGGGAGTATCGCTGCTCCGCAGGTCGGAGCACGCGGCTTATGAAATAGACTGGGTGCATAGCTTTTTTGGTGAGCACCGCGCTGACTGTCTCCGGGTTCACCGCCACATACAGCTGCAAGTCCTCGCCCGCCATTGGTGGTGACAATGTGGGGAGTTTTGACAGGAATGCCTTCAACCTGGAAAAGGCGAGCTCAAGCTCCTCGTCCCAAATAAACTTGTCGTTCCTCTTCAAGGCGGCGAAGAAAGGCAGGGAATTATCCGCCAAACGGGAGCAGAACCTCCCCATGTAATTTACGGCGTCGTTGAGCCGTTGCACCTCAGTGCGAGATCGCGGCGACCTTATTGAGAGGATTGACTCAATCTTAGCGGGGTTCACATCGATCCCGGTCTCGCTGATCATGAAGCCCGGGAATTTCCCCGATGACACGCCGAATACGCACTTCTCGGGGTTCAAGCTGAGATGGTGGCGTCTGAGCGTTGAAAAAACCTTCGCGAGGTCGACCAGATGCTCCTCGGGGGTTTTGCTTCGGACCACAATGTCGTCGACGTAGGCCGACACGTTCCTCCCCAAATGATCCTTGAAGACCCGGTCTATGAGACGCTGGAAGGTTGCTCCTGTGTTTTTAAAGCCGAAGGGCATGACCTTGTAGCAGTATGTACCTCGTTGTGTGATGAAGGACGTCTCCTCCTCGTCGCGGGGACTCATCAAGACCTAATTGTATCCTGAGTACGCGTCGAGGAAACTCAAGACCTCGTGTCCCGCGGTTGATTCGACCAGCTCGTCGATCGAGGGCAGGGGGTAGCTGTCTTTGGGGCAAGCCTTGTTGAGATCCTTAAAGTCCACGCACATCCGCCACTTGCCACTGGCTTTTTTTACTAGCACAACTTTGGACAACCATCTAGGGTACTGGACCTCGCGGATAAACCCCGCGGCCAATAGCTTCCCTACTTCGGCGTTTGCAGCGTTAGCCCTCTCCTCATTCATCTTCCTTCGTCTTTGCACCACGGGGTGGGTGGTAATGTCGACGTTCAGGGAGTGTTGGGCCACGGTTCGCGGTACGCCGCGGAGGTCCTTGGCAGTCCAAGCGAACACGTCGCGGGATCTGGAAAGCAAGGACTCCAGCGACGTTGCTGAATTCCCAGAGAGACATTCTCCCAAGTAGATTTTCTCAGCGTCATCCCCGAAGGGGGTAACCACCCTTCTTTCCGCCTCTGGGATGGGAACCGTGAAGTCCCGGACTTCGAGATCAGCCTCACCGGGGGACTCACTGTGAACACCGGGCATTTCTGCTTTGTAGAGGTCGCGTATGCTACGCGGCCCTCCTCTTGGCTGCCATTCACCTCTCCGACCCCGTCGTCGACGGGGAACTTCATCTTTAGGTGGTAAATAGACACCACCGCTTGGAACTTCATCAGGGATACTCTCCCGATGATTGCGTTGTACACCGAGGGCAGGTGTACCACAGTGAACTCCACCATTTCGGTTCGCCTCGTCGAATCGGTGCCCAACGTCATCCAGAGATCTATAAGACATGCGACGTCGACCTCGTCCCCGGAGAAGGAGGTGAGTTTCCCAGCGTAGGGCTTTAGGGACGTCTCGGAGATGCCCAATTGCTCGAAAGCGTCGTAGTACATGATGTCCACGGAAGACCCCGTGTCCACCAGCACCCGCTTCACCATTTTTGAGCCCATTTGAGCATGCACCACCAAAGGGTCCGAGTGCAGCATGTGGAGTCCCTCGGCATCTTCAGAGGTGAAGGCCAGGCCTACGTGGGACCGCGAGGTCTATGCAACGCTGAACACCGAGGGCTCATGATGGCTTGCCCTCGCGTACCTCTTTCTCTCCGTCTGGCTTGATCCAGCCAGCGAGGGTCCACCTGAGATGGTGTGAATGTACCCATCGGGTGTTGTCTGCCCAGATCGTGCCTGCTTCGCGGGAGCCTATTGTTCGACGTTGTTGGCTCTGGCCTGAGTCGGGCCCTGTGGCACGGTGTTTGCTCCCGATGCGGGGTTGGCGCGTCCCTTCTCGTTTGGGTTGTACAAAGGGCCGCCCTTGCCCCTATAGCCTCGCTGCTTTCCGCCGAAGCAGTTCCAATTGCCTCCGCCACCACCGCGGTTATCGTTGTGGTTGGTGTTGTTCTCGTTGTTATTGTTGTTGTTGTTCCTGTTGTTATTGTTGTTGTTGTTGTTGTTGTTGTTGTTGTTGTTGTTGTTGTTGACAAGGTTTTGGGCCTGCGTCAAATAGGCATCCCTCGCGGCTGGCGCGACCACCTTCGCCTTTTCCTTAGCCTCGGCGACGATTTCCCTGTCGGTCCTCGGTCGCGAGCTTTGGTTGGCGGTGTCCTCAGCGTACACCTGGATCGTGATCCCAGCGCACAGGCTGTCGTACGTTGCCAGGCTCTTCAAGAAAATATAATTCTTGAAGGCCCCTTGGCACAGGTTGCCCATGAGGGTATGTCGCACCGACGATTCGTCGATATGCGCGATCTCCGCCACCGCGGTTGTGAACCTTGTGAAGAAGGTATCCAGCGACTCTCCCTCTCCCTGCTCGATACCGCGGAGGTCCCGCGTGTTCTTTTTGCGCTTCCTCGAACCGCTGAAGTTTGCGATAAAGGACTCGCACAATTGAGCGAACGAGGCCACAGACCCGATCTTGAGACTGATGAACCACGTCATCGCAGCCTTTTCCAGGGTGGTTGGGAAGACGCGGCAGAAAATGGCGTCGTTGTAGGATTTGACGTTCATCTGGACAGCGAAGTGCTTCACATGCTCCTCCGGATCGGCCGAACCGTCATAAAGCCCCATTTGTGGTCTATGGAAACCCTTGCATTGGCGCGCTTTGAATCTCGTCCACGACCGGGAAGAGGCTTCCGGCCTCAACGTGATGACGCCGCGACCGCGACTTTAGGGTATGCATCGCGCTCCCCGCCGTTTCGGACAATTCCGGATCCTGCATCCTCGAACGACGTGAGCGGGACCTCGAGATCTGCATGGGGTCCCGGGGAGGCCTCTTTGTTGACGAGCCGTTGGTAGACGTCTCGCGCCTCGGAACATGCCTAGGGACTTACGCGGGTACGTACTCGGAGTGGAGTTGGCCTGGGGCGGGTACAGGGACGTATGAAGGGGCGAAGCCCTACTAGTATTGCACATATCCCGGGTAGGGATATGGGTTTGGGGGAGCACCACCCGACTCATACCCCTGGAATGGGTAAGGGTTTTGTGGCGCGTTGTACGCCCACCCCGGAGGGACCACGAACGGACATCCCGGAGGTCCCATGCCCATCCATTGTGAGGTTTCGGGCATGTTATCGGGGTGTTGGGGGAAGAAATTGTTTGGGAAAGTCATTTTGAGGGGGTCAAAGCCAAGGTTTTCACTAATCGGGAAACTGCTTAGGATGAAGAGGTTCCTACAGACGGCGCCAGTGATGAAACCCAAAATGAACCAGCGCTAGAAGACAAGAAACAAGATTACTTTTGTTCGATTGTGCAAACACTTGCTCTTTATTTATTGTTTTTTATGACGAGTTTACAGGTCACGAGGTTACAAACAAACGAGATTACACTCCAAACCTCCTAAGAGTATTCGAGATCTCGATCTAACAAGGTTCGAGGTCTCCTAATTGCTACGAGATTCTATCACCCACAGGCTGTTTGGCGACCTTTGGCGGCGAGGTTTTGAGTTAGAGCGTGGCGATTGTGGCCTGCGAGAGGATGCTGCGAGGTCTTTGATGTGAACGAGGACTCTTTGTGCGACTTGAAGTCTTTTTGTGGACTTCACTTGTCTGTAGCGAGGTCTTTGACGATGTTTCAACACGTCGATCTTCAACGAGCAAGATAGTTCTTGAGTTCAAGATGTTTTTCGACCCTGTGCCATCTACGAGGTTCCCCTCTATTTATAGTGTTTTGAGAGGCTGAGTTTTGGTGTTTGTTCAATGTGGGACGCCCGAGATCAAGCCTTTTGATTGGTCGAGTGTGAGGCAGTAGTCTATTGGGTGGAGAAGCGGTGATCGCTGAATGGTTTAGACAGGGCGGGGGTGTCAGCTTTTGAGCAACGAGGTTTAGACCTCGTTGCCGAGGTCTCGGGACCTCGCGGAGGTAGGGATTTGTTTAATTTCGAGATAGGTACAGTAATGGGTCCCGAAATAAACCTTGAGAGTCCCGCCGGATCCGTTATTCCTCGTACCCCGGGCCCACTCCCTATTTTGCCATTTTTAGCACCATCTTTATATACACTCTTGAATTTATTTTTATATTTTTATCTTAATGTACTAAATTTGTATAGAAATTTTCATCAATTTAAACTATTTGTTATATTTTAGTAAGTTGGATTTTAGATAATTGTTTATCTTTATACTTGTCTTTGTAGTTTTTATGCATTGCATGAATATTTTTTATGTTGTAATTTAACTTTTATACTTGTTTTTATTGGATAGACTAATATATATTATATATATACTTATAATTGAACACTCGTTTATTTCACCCGACCCACCAAAAATCCAAAAGATGATGGACGAACGGTTGACGAATGATGACTGTCGTGGATGATGGACGGGTTAGGTGGAGCATTTACCTCGTGGATCTTGTAATGGTATGGGGTCACCTATCCATAATCCGATCCATTTCTATCTCTAACATTAGATAATTTCCAGTTTTTTTTTGGTAAAGAGCATTTTCTATAAGAGTCGAAACAGGGACCTTATGATAATATCCTAAAGTCTTACCCACTTGACTAGATGTCCAAAGGCTAATTTTCAGTTAGTTTGTAATACTAGTTTTTTTCTATATTATATATGACAATTATTTTATTTTCATAATTAAATAAAAATACTATATATGATATGAAATTTATAAATAAAACAATGTATTATTTATGTATACACAAGAAAAATTAAATTATGGTCCCACTAGTAACTCTCTAGCTCAACTTCTGGAGATATTGAAAGAACAACTTATTGTATTATTTTTATCTCTAGTTGATCTCAAATGTTAATATAATGGGTCCGTTCGGCGGGCTTTATTTTGAGCTTATACAGCTTTATTCAAGCTTATGGTAAAAAAATAAAGTTCTGAGATGGTGTTCGGCGTTGGGAGTTGAGGGAGCTTACAAGAGCTTATACAAGCTAATGGGAGTTGAAATCTTGGCCAAAAAATCAACTCCCCCCTCCGAGCTTATACAAGCTTATACGACCTTATTGTGTTTTTTCCTTCTAATGCCCTCCAAATTCAATTTAAAAAAAAATCTCTAAAATGTGGATATTTATAAATATACCCATTTTGGTAATTTTACATCATCTTTTTATAAAATCAGTCTCAATCAACTCTATCTACCGAACACCTACATATTTTTTTATAAAAATAAGCTAATAATTTCAACCCCTAAAATCAACTAGTAAAATCAGCATCAATCACCGAATCAGCATCAACATCAACATCAACTCATATCAGGCTTGCATAAAACATCCTAAATTAAATCAAATATATTTTAGTTTAGGCAAAAATATAACCTAATTTAAATATGCATTGAAAGGATCACCATAACATAAAAATTTAGCCAAATATAATTGAAAAATAAATCAACCTATATAACTAGGCATCGAAATAATTGATTTATTTATTTAAATCAAGAAAATTTAATCTCAAATGTGTATTGAATTTAAATTGTGGGTTAAAATCTTAAAAATTAAAAAACTTCAAATCAAGTCGGGCGAATTCCCGTGAAAATCCTGTCCCTGATACGCACAGCTCTTACAAAGCAAAATCCAAACTAAACCCTAAAACTTTACTCTAAGGGCCCGTTTGGTTGTAAAAAGAGAAACGTAAATGTAAACGTATTGAAAAATAGGTGGAATGGAAACAAATACCGTTACATTACAAATTTGTTTGGTTAAACAAAGAGAGAGATTAAAAAGGTTCCTGAATTATTTTTTTAAATTTCCCCCAAATTTCAAAGGTAGAAATTAGGGTTTTAAAACTAAATTAACAAATTTCTTCCTAATTTCATATCCACAAATTTCTTGCCCAATTTCAAATCTAAAAATTAGGTTTTCTATTTCACAAAATTTCTCCCCAAATCAGATATAGGAATTAAGGTTTCATGCTTCTGATGGCGGCGAAGGATTCATACTTTTGGCGGCGGCGGCGAGGATGAGGAAGGTCGGTGACGCGCAATGTGGACGAAGAGTGACGACGGTGGCTGATAACGAAGTGGAGGACGGTGGCCAATGGTGGCTGCTGATAACGAGGTCGGCGAAGAATGACGACGGTGGCAAGATAATGATAGAAGAGAGAACAAGAGGGGCAATGGTGAGGATGACGGTGGCCAATGGTGGCTGGTGTTCGTGAGGACTACAGGAGATGGGGTGGAGCTGAACAAGACACGCGAGAAATGGAGTGTAATCTCATGAATTTTTTTAGGAAACATGTGGAGGAGTCTTACCCCTATTGATATGAATGAAAAAATTGAAAAAATCGGCCCCAAATACCCCATCAAGGGAAACGAGTTTTCACTCCGGTTCTTTTCTCCCATATTTTCACAAACAAACGACCCCAAAATTAAAACCTAATTTCTATCTTTGTCACCCCTAATCTATATAGAATATAAATTAGGGGAGATTATATTGCATAAATCTTCTATATCTATCTACCTATATCTATAAATATTATAAAATAGAAAAAATTGGACAATTAATTATCATTCAGTTGACCTAAAAATCTATTTTTTGTTATAATTTAATAATAATTTGGTCATTTATGACTAACCTACTAATTAAATATAGAGAACAAATCCTACAATTAAATCAAGAAGATTAATAGCTATAGTTATCAAAAGTTGATCCGACTCGCAAATCCGACAAGAACCGCCTGAAAATTTGAACACGAAATCCGAAATAAATCGAACCCGATAGACCCAAAACTCATTGAATTGAAACCTGAAACGTGTTGGGTTGAAGTATTTTTTATATTTATAGAATGTATAAAATTTATTTTGAAACTTTTAATATATTTTATTATTAAAAACATAGAAATAATATTATAATTAAAATTATTATTTAATTAAAAATTGATTATAATAATCATAAAAAAGACTCGATGTTTTTGACCCACTAGTCAACCCGACCCATTTGAAAATCCACAACAACGTGACCCGATTAACCCATGACCCGTATGACTCGACTCGATTGACCAGTCCACCAATAGCCCATCAATTAATATGGCTTATTATACAATAATAATAAAAAGATTCAAAAGAATAAAAAAAACTTTTTTCTACCATTATATCTTATATTGCTATGTAGTGTACTGCGTACACGATTAAATAATCAAATAGTTTATTTATGTATGATTTGTAACATTTTATTTTATTTTAGTTATATGATTAGTTATGGACCGGTATTTCATAATGCAATTCAAATAAACTCCAATTTAATACACTTAATCATATGCTATAATTTTCAAAAACCTAGACATTTGAAATAATAAGAAACATAAAATATAACATTTGTCCGTCCAACGGACGGCTTAGCATTATAAACATATAAACCCTTTCAAATGCTCAAGTGAATTGAATAATCCATAAAATTGGTCAAATTAAATAAATTATCATGTGACTACTTATAATTAAAGTTATTGTTAACAAATATATTTTTTGTCAAATATAATAATTTTATGAAATAAAAATGATTAATAATAAATCTTTTCTAATGTACCATATATTTAGTTACAAACTAATTTAAATAATTATTTTTCCCCAATGATGTTCGTTTTTAAAATTTAATCATAATTATCATATAGTAAAAATCAAATCACTAACCTTTTTTACTTCTCTCATTCATTCTCATACTAAGTACATGTGAATTATAAGGAAGAAAAACTTGCCATTTATGACTAATACTACTAATTAAACATATAGAGCAAATCTATAATTAATCCAAGAAGACCAATAGCATATCAATTAATATAGCCTCTTATACAAAAATTCTAGAGTGCTAACCCGTCCGTTGGACGAGACAAAGTTTATATCACATGTTTGCTATTTTTTTAAATGTTCAGACTTTTAAAAATTATAACATATAATTAAGCATATTAAATAATTCTATTATGAAATATTATAATTGATTGTATACAAATAAAATAAAATATTTAAATATATATATTTAAATTATTTGATCATTTAATCAATGCATAATATTTAAGATATATGAATTTCTTTTTCGTCCTAATTTGACAATCAAAGCATTATTTTCACTTTATATACTTAATCTATTATCGATTTTTATGTTTAATTTTTGTAATTTTTTTTTTCAGATTTAGATTAATGCGATTCTCGTGCATATAAAATTGTGAATAATCAACAATAGTATTGTATCTTTCATTTGATTTTTAAACATAACTATTGTTCATTATGTTATCTTATTTTGAAATAAAGAAATTTAAGGTCCTTAAAAAAGATGAATACCAATTGTAATTATTTATTTAATTATAAAAAAGCTTTTATATTCTTATTGTAATTTAATGTTTGGTAGCAATTATGGTAGAAATTATTAAAGAAAAATAGAGCATTTATTAAACATAGAGGGACAACTTTTATAGTTGTTAAGATAAAAAAAATCAAATAAATAAAAAAAATTTAATCTACCATTGTATAACTTGTATAAACCTACAAACTCTTTCAAATGCTAAGTGAATATAATAATCCATAAAATTGATCAAGTTAAATAAATTATCACGTGCCTATTTATAATTTTATCAATTGTTAATAGTTTTAATTTTTGTAAAATATAATAATTTTATGAATTAAAAAGTGATTAATAACATTTAAAAAGTAAAACCTCAAAAAGGTAAAATAAATTAGAATTGATTGAGATTTGAGTTCAATAATTAAACTATTGCCTCAGTGCACCATTTTTACAAATCTAAGAGAAAAGAAAATTAACATTTAAAAAATAATTAAAATGTAAAATAATTAATTAAAAATATTGTCTTTATATTTTTACAAATCTAAGGAGTGTACTGCGTATATATAGAATTATCAATATTATATTTATAAAAAATTATATTCATACATATATAATCGACAACTCTATGCAATTACTATATAAATGAAATATAAACAAAAAATGAAAATTATGAAATGCTACAAAACAATTTGAATGGAAAATATACAACTATACGGTGTATTTTTTTGGTTGGCGATCATTATTTTTTTTTTTTATTATAATTCATGAATGCTTATCTGCGGTTAAAAATATGAGAATCATTTCCATTTGCTTTTAAGTTTGGATAACTATTACATTCTCGAAACCTAATTTATAAATCCAAATTAAACACTACTTTCCCTTTTCATTATAAGGTTTTAAATGCACCCAAATTATTCCCTATCATAACGTTTAAAAAACTTTTAAGGGTTATTTAATTCACAAATGCAAGGTTATGAAAACGATTTTATTGGTAGCTCAAAAGGTATACACTTATTAATTTTATGCTTCCATTATTGAATTAAAACCCTAATTTAGATTAGAAATCACAGCTACAAATACCCAAATTTCTATCCTATCTAAGAGGCAGAAACGGGCTCTTTGGGGAAACATTTCTATGGTCAAAATATTCAGGCAAAAATTGGAATATAGTTTAAAATTTAATGAGGTATGTAATCTCGTTTTTTATTTCTTTGTAAGTTGCAAATTAGGTAGTAGTGTAGTACATATTAAATATTAATAATATTATCCACCCCAATAGTTGTATCTTACTTCAATTGGGAGAAGATATTGGTCAATGAGTAAAGTATATGGTCGAGTTTATTTATCATCTATTATTCAAAAGGTAAAATATATTCATGTTCCCAAATTATCAACTTATGTTAAGTTCTTATAAACAACATCTAAAAATTCAACATTTCTCACAATATGAATCTAATTTTTGTAAATTCTTAATTTCTATTTTTGCTCCCACTTATGACCATTGCAATATTTGTGGTTTTATTTGAGTTGTGTGTTCTTAAGAAGTCTTTGGCGAACTATTCGCGTATTTTTGAAAAAAAACAAAAATAGGACACACGCCCAGATTGTTCACCAACACTGTGATTTTGTTCATCAAAACTATAATTTTGTGTGTAAATAAACTATTGTTTGTGCATCAAAAATCTATTATTCGTACATAAAAATGGACGAATGTCTATCGAAATTGTATGCATTAATATATGTTCATCAACACTATGCTTTTGTTCATAAGAAACGGAAATAGGACGCGCGTCCAGACACTATGATTTTGTTCATCAAAACTGTGATTTTGTTAATCATCATTGTGATTTTGTTCATCAACATTGTGATTTTGTTCATCAAAATTGTGATTTTGTGCATAAATAAACTATTGTTTGTGCATCAAAAATCTATTGTTTATACATAAAAAATGGACGAATGTGTATCGAAATTGTATGCATTAATATATGTGTGTGCATCATAATTAGCCGTACGTGAGACAAAACTAATTGTTTTGATGTCAGTCTCAATATTGTCTTGTTTGACTTGTTTGGATTTGTCAGTACTGTTGCTATTGTGAAACGTGTGTCAACTTCTTGGGCTCCGAACATAACTAAGGCACAAATTACTTCTCTTCGGTTTGCAACTGACTTGTTTTCTAATTAGCATACATCATATTATTGCAAAGTCAGATTCTCTATCTATTATCCTTTGCATTTAAGCTTCTACATCAAACTTATCTTATTTAGGTACTATATTGAGCACTTCATTTGTTTCTTTTTGTTGTGCTCATATAGGTAGACATGACAATTGTGTTGCTCACTTTATCATACATTTGTATCTTAATCCGGACATGAACAAGTCGTTGTAACTGATATTCCGTCATGTATAATTGACTCAGTTGAATTGGATATTTAATATATTAATACTTTGCTCTCAAGAAAGAATTTGTATAACAACTACATAAACTAGATAAATATATGTTTGCATTGAAACTAATTATATGTGTAAGGAAAAAAGATAGCCTTAAAGCACAAAATAAATGCAAAAATGAACAAATAGATAGTCCTAAATGTACAAATTGATGGTATTGACACACAAACATAAGTTTTATTTCAATTCACAAATAAGGGTATATTAATGAACAAACAAGGTTATATCAATGAACAAATTGAGGTATATCCATGAACAAATAGGGTATATCAATGAACAAACAATGGACAAACAAGGTTATATCAATGAACAAAAAAGGTTGTATCAATGAATAAATAGAGTATATTAATGAACAAACAATGGTATACCAATGAACAAAAAGGAGTATATCAATGAACAAATAATGGTATACTAATGAACAAATAATGGTATACCAATGAACAAACAAGGTTGTATAAATGAACAAATAGGAGTATATCAATGAACAAATATGGGTTATCGAAAATAATTATATATGTGCATCAAAAACTAGATAATATTGTATTCATACACATAGATAGGGTTAAAAAATAAAATTAAAAATTAAAAAAGTTCGAAATCAATGAACAGTGTTATCAAAAATTCGGTGCACAATTAGTTAGTATTGATGAACAATTGGTCAATATCGATGAACAATTGGCTAGTTTTGATGAACAAACTGGGCGCGTCTCATAAAAACGTATTTTTCGTAAAATACGTGAATAATACGGGGAAAATTCGTTTGTGCCGCTTTTTTATTGAAAAATACGCGAATAATACGGGAAAAATTCGCTTGTGTCGTATTTTATCTTTTTTAATGAATGTCTAATTAGGGACGTTGATTTTTTGGAAGAGACGAGCGAAATTTATTCTTATTTCTCACCTGGGCTCCCATTCGCACGAGACTCTTTCTCTAATTACTAATTGGTTTATTAAGTTATTGTAGGGGCAAAATGGAAAAATCCCTAGCTTACTCTTCTTCATTACATATAGTATGTATATGTTGCAAAAAGTTTCTTATAACCCCCAAACCTTTGCCTACTTAGTTGTAAAGTTTAATTCTCTAAGGAAGGGCTTTTGAAATGGAGGTGGAGAAAAGCATGAAGGAGAGCGATATGAAGGCCTTAGAGTTGATCGAGGATGTGACAAGGAACTGTAGTGCAGTTCAGGTGAAGGTGTTGGCAGAGATACTAGCTTCCAATGCCGACACCGAGTACTTGAAACGACACGATTTAGAAGGGAGGATCGATCGCCACAGTTTCAAGGCTCGGGTCCCCATAGTAGACTACGAGGATATCCTGTCCGATATCAAGCGCATTGCCAATGGCGATATTTCCCCGATATTGTCATCCCATCCAATCACCGAGTTCTTCACTAGGTGAATATGTATATTTAAATGGCATAAAATATATTCAAATTATTCATATATAGCTTTTAATTTAAGATTGTTTTGGCAGTTCGGGAACTTTTAGAGGAGAAAGCAAGCTGATACCAACTACTTTGGAGGAGTTTGACAGGAAACTCCTATTTTCTAGTCTTTTCATGTCCGTCATGAACTTGTACGTTATTTTATACCCCTTGGTTGAAATTAGAGGTCACTCTAGCATATATATGTCCTTTTATACTATTTTTGATATAAAAAAAATTTGGTTTTGTCAAACTAATTATTTAGAATAATATTCAGCTAAAATTAAGTGATTTCTTAATATTTTTGTTAGAAAATGATAAGTATTTTTGAAAAGGGAGAATATTATTTTTTTCACTTGTTACATAATTCATTTTAATTTTGAGAAAAGCTAATTATTTTTCAAGTTAAATAAAATTCTCAATTACATCTGTAATAAATTATTTTGCACAATATATGGAGGAAGTGTAATATAGGTTAATTTAAGATCTTGGATTTTTTGTGCAAAAATAGTACAACAAAGCGCATATATCGAAAGTTACATCCCGAGTTTTCAAATTCTTCTTATTATTATCAGTTTTTCTAACCTATGCCCTAAGGCATAGGATAAGAATACCAAATATGGAAACTAAACCATGAGAAGGAAATTAAAGCATAAACCCTTAGTAAATAATTTTAAAAATGTTAAATAATCAAAATACACTTGAAAGTTTCTAAATAAAGGTTCTTAACCTATATATGCCCTAAGGGAATAGGTTAGAAAAATCGTTTTATTATAATTAAATCGGTTTTTCTAACCTATGCCCTTAGGGCATAGGTTAAACATTCCATTCAAGGGAACTAAAACCCTATATGGAAATTAATGAACCCTTTTGCAAAAATAAATAACGGTCTTTCTAACCTATGCCCTAAGGGCATAGGATAAGCTTCCCGGTTTTAGAAACTAAAACCCTAAAAGAAAAACGAATAAACCCGTCGTAAAAAAGATTTAAATCTCTAAATAAATAAAAATACCAAATATTTCTAAAATAAGAAGCTTAACCTATGCCCTAAGGGCATAGGTTTCCGAATAAATAAAACTTAGATAAATACAAATTAACAAAATATTACCATTTTAAGAAGCTTAACCTATGCCCCAAGGGCATAGGTTAGAAAAATCGTAATTAAATAACTAAATTTAGAAAACTGTATGAGCATATTTTGCACTAAGGACATAGGTGGGAAAATCAATAAATCATCAATATATATATATATATTATAAAAGTCGACTGTTTTTGAGTCACCACGATGATTCTGACCCTACATCATATCATATTATAAAAGTCGATTGTTTTAGATAATTAATTTTTATTATACTTATTTTAATTTTATCTAATAATTTGCTCTTTATCTATTTATGTAAAAACTATTTTACAAATTTTAATTTACTATTTAAGATATTTAAAAACTCTATAACATTATATTTTAGTTTTTCCAATTAAAATTATCTTAATCTACTTATGTAAATACATAAAAAATAAAATTTTGAAAAAAACATTTTAAAATTTGAATTTTGATTAAAATAACCGTTTTCAAGCCACTATGTTAATTCTGGTCTCACCTCATATTTAAAAATTTTGTTTTCATACGTACTATTTAAGTTCTTTTCTATTAAATTTCCCTTTATTTATTTATGTAAATATAATTAAAAAAAATCCAATTTACTTTAAAGATTTCTAAAACTATTTTATTCTATCTAATTTTTTTGTCTCTTTCTTATTTATCTATATCATTTAATTTTCATAAATATCATTTATATTTTCTATTAAAAATTTCTTTATCTATTTATGTAAAAAATAGTTTTATAAAACCGAATTTACTATTAAATAATTATAAAATATTTTTATTGATCTAATTTTCTATCTTTTTCCTATTTATCTTTATATTTGTTCGTATTTTTTATTTTTCTGTTTATCAATTTACTTTTGAGTGTAAACTTTATACTTTCTAAGTATTATTGTGTAAGGCAAATATCAAAAACAATCTCATTTTTTGGAAAAGATAACCTCTTCATACCAAATTATATTAAAATTTTATATTATATTTATTTGTAAATATCCTATTATATTTGTTCTTAATTCTTAGTCATGCATCGCATGACGTGTTTAACTAGTCAATCAATCAATACATATTATAAAAGATGACCATTTTCGAGCCAACACGTTGATTCTGACCCCACTTCATATTTAAAAAAATATTTTTTATTTGTATTATTTGATGTTCTCCAAATTAAATTCCTTTTATTTATTTATGTGGCAAAAGGTTTTTTAAATTCCATGTTGATTTTTTTAATGATAGATCAAATTCCTTTAATCATTTAATTTGAATTCCTTTTATTTGAAGATTTTTTAAATTCCATGTTGATTTTTTAATAAATTTTATTTGCATTATTTGAAGTTCTCCACACGTTGAATGTTTTTTTAAGACTAGCAATTAGGCCGCGCGTTGCGCGACGATTATAAGACGGAGACCTCATTAGTGTAGAGATATGGAAATGGTATTTTCGTAAATTTATTTAAAGGGGTATGGTTTTTTTGGAAAAGGAATATGAAAATGGCATTTCCGTAAATTTATTTAAAGGAGAATGGTTTTTTTGGAAAAGGAATATGGAAATGGCATTTTCGTAAATTTATTTAAAGGGGCATGGTTTTTTTGGTATTAATTTACTTGACTTAACGCTATCCAATGTCTTAAAACTTGTTTTATTACGTATACGAGCTTTCTTCACAACTAAGAAACAAACTTATACGAGCTTGCTTACAAGCGAAGTTACGTCGACACGTTTTTCGAGACATGTCTAAATTACCCGTTCACATCCAAATATCACATAAGTCGATCATGCTTTTCCAAGAATATATATCCCGAGATTACTTAAGAGCTAAGCAGAACCTTTTGGTATAATTTAATTGGCTTCACGTCATCCAATGTCTTAAAACTTGTTTTATTACGTATACGAGCTTTCTTCACAACTAAGAAACAAACTTATCCGAGCTTGCTTACGAGTGAAGTTACGTCGACACGTTTTTCGAGACATGTCTAAATTACCCGTTCACCTCCAAATATCATATAAGTCGATCACGCTTTTCCAAGAATATATATCCTGAGATTACTTAAGAGCTAAGCAAAACCTTTTGGTATTAATTTAATTGGCTTCACGCCATCCAGTGTCTTAGAACTTGTTTTATTACGTATACGAGCTTTCTTCACAACTAAGAAACAAACTTATCCGAGCTTGTTTACGAGCGAAGTAACTTGGACACGTTTTTTGAGACATGTCAAAATTACCCGTTCACCTCCAAACATCACCTAAGTCGATCACGCTTTTCCAAGAATATATATACCGAGACTACTTAAGAGCTAAGCAATACGACATGAATTTCAAGGAACATTAAAATATGGATTGAGATGAGGCCAAACCTACGTGAAATATTGGACGGTCGGATTAGACCAATTTTATTGGGCTGGATTTTAACGGTTAGAACAAATCTAATTTGTGCGGTCAGATAAGCTCAAAACTGAGGATGATTATCATGTATCAACGACCGGATAGTGCTCCCTTTCCAAAATTTTATAGTAGTATGGATATAATACTTTAAATACTTTAATCATTTAATTCTCCCCATTAAATTCCTTTTTTTATTTAATTCCATGTTGAATGTGTTTTTAAAGATAGAATAGTTTAAACACTTTAATCATTTAGTTCTCCTAATTAAATTTGTTTTTGTTTATTTATGTGGTATAAAATATTATTTAGCTTTTTTGATATATTAATTTATCTCATACAATCTATTAAACTATTATTATTTAAGGATAGTATAGAATAAATTTTTTTAAAGATAGAAAACTATAGCCATAAAGATAGAATATCATATCTTCGACGAAAAAGAGAGAAGGATGATTTAAATAAATAGCAAAAAAAAAGAGGCTAATTAGGTGGATATTAAGGAGTGTGTGAAAATTAGCTAAATAGAAAAAAAACCCCATCACCCACCCCCACCCCACTCCCACCGAGTTGACTCGGTCGTTGACCGTGTTGACTCGCCCGTTGACCGAGTTGACTCGGTCGTTGACCGGCCATTGACCGTCCGTTGACCGGCGTTGACCATCATCATAATCATCACTATCATCACTTTCATAACCGTCATCACAATTTTTTCACCGTCATCACAACTTATTTCACCGTCATCACAATTTTTTGATGACAAAAAGTATAATAAAAGGTAAAAAGTGTCATCAAAATGTCTTGATGACACTTTTTGATGACAAAAAGTATCATCAAAGGCATTCAACCACATAAAAACAATCGTCATCACTGTCATCACAATTTATTTCACCGTCATCAAAAAATTTTGATGACAAAAAGTGTAATAAAAGGCAAAAAGTGTCATCAAAATGTCTTGATGACAACTTTTTGATAACAAAAAATATCATCAAAGGCATTCAAACCATATAAAAACAACCGTCATCACACGGTTCGAACCGTCATCAACTATCATCACTTGTCATCGTTACTTGATGACGGTTTGATTGTCATCAACTATCATCTCTACTTGATGACGGTTCGATTAATTTGTCATCAAATGGGCTTTGATGACAAACAAGTGTCATCACTTAAGCGTCATCAAATATGTGTCATCACTATCATCACTGTCATCACTACTTGATGACGGTTTGATTGTCATCAACTATCATCACAAGTGTCATCAAAATGTCTTAATGACAACTTTTGATGACAAAAAGTACCATCAAATGCATTCAACCACATAAAAACAACCGTCATCACACATAAAAAAAGGTATCATCAAATATATATCATCACGTTTAATTTTTTTAGTGTCATCAAAATGTGTCATCGTATATAACTTTTTAGTGTCATCAAATATGTGTTATCAAGGCATTTGATGACAATCATCACTTAATCTAAGATTGTTGATCAACGCTTTAATATTTCCTTTTTGATCACAAAATTCAGTGACTTATTGGATTGGACGGTTTGATTCCTTACTCTTAGATTTTGGAAGCATAGTATACACCCTCAGAATGGTTTACGATAACCACATTTTTCTTAGCCCCTTTCTTATTAGCATAAAAAAAAGTGAGCATAAATTATTATTATTTTCACTTTTTTGTTGATCTTATTAGCATAAAAATTAACAATCATTAAACTGAAGAATGAGAAAAGAGACACTTTGACTCTAAACATGACAAGGGTAGCATATAAACCCCACCTAATGTTGCTGAAGTTTCAACCAAAAAAATCTCAAATACAAAATTAAAATTACAGAGAGAGAGAGTATAAATTTAGAAAAAGAGAGAAGAATTCACCAGCAAGTCTCTACTACAGCAATGAGTCAATGACTAGCAAGTTCTGATTACAGAGAGAAAGTAGAAAGTTATTTTTTTTAATAGAGAAATGACTAGCAAGTTTTTCATTGCAACAAGGTCGAAACCTAGAACAAGCAAAAATTCATCAGCAATTCTCTACTCTCTACAATGACAAGGATTCAAATTCTGAATACAGCACTCTTAGTAATGCAATAAAGCACATAGAAAAAACAAAGCATTCTACCAAAATCCCCAAGGCGTGAAAATTAAGCTGATTTAGTGTAGAAGTGGACGCCAACAGCCAAACCCAAAACAGCGAGAGGAACTAGAAGTCTAGAAACTGGAGAATTCCTCTGATGAACTCGGGTGTCTTGTCCTGGTTGTAGTGTGGCTGATTTGGCAGAGCATAGCTGAACTTTGCAGGAATGGTTGTTGTGTCGACTTCTCCTACATACATTTCATCCAACATTGTTGTTGATGTGCTGCTATGACCAACATTCTCATACTCTTCGGTTGCATCCTTCCCTGCACCAATCAAGATATCATTATCTTAAAGCTATGTTACCCGGAAACTTTAATAGGATAGCTACTCTCAGGAGACGAACCTATTATTACATGAGACTGAAAATAGCTCCTTGGTTCAATCTGAAATTTGGCCATGGCTAGATTACTTGCACGCCTGTTGGAGAGTGCTTCATCCTAGAGTCTAATTTTCTTGCTTTGTTCTGATGAGACTGGCTGAAGTATTTTGGACTTGTTTCTTGCTTCTGCAGTTCTGCTGCAGCCATTGAAGCCTCTTCTCCACTCAGACGTGCCAAATTCCATGGAATGATCTTCAGTGCTAGATTCTTCTTCATGTTTGGTTCCTCCATGGTTGCCCTATTCCCGTACAAGCTCATTGACCCTGTGTTTGGAGGCACCACATCAAACTACAGAAAACAAAGAATCGTAGATGTCAGAACAACAAACTATCTCCATCTTTTGCAAGTAATATTCAGTATTTCACTTCGAAACGAATAAATTCAATCAACAAAAAAGCAAATATATCTCAATCATTTCACTACGAAAACTATCTCCATCTTTTGCAAGTAATATTCAGTTCTTCACTAATTCATGAAACGTAAAAATCAAAAGGTTCAATATCAGATTTCATGAAACTTTATCAACATCATCTGCATAAGATTAAGATAGAAACTAAATCGAAATACCAGAAACTAATCAAATTAAAAACACATAAGAGAGTTTTGACATCAGCATCTATCATCACAAAAGCGCTAGTTATTGGCCTGCATTCACCAAAAGTTGTTTTCAGTTCCCCATCTGTTGTGGAATCAGACAGAGTATACTTTGCTCATGCTAGGGTGAATCAAAGGCATTCTTCATCTCTTACATGTCAATTTGGTCACCATATATCTGCATAATATGCAGTGCTATAACTTCTCAGTAATTTTGACACTGAATATTTTCAAATTTTTCCTTATAGTAGTTCTCATCAACATCAACTTCAGTCAAAATTGAATTTACATGACAATAAGTTAGTTTTGACCAAATTGATAAGAGAGTTTTGACATCAATCTCAAAAGTTGCTTGGATCTGATCTGTAGTCATAAAGAACATGTCATGAAACTAGTCTAAACCTGATTCAGTTCTCTTAAATTGACCCAATAACATTCTAACAGCATAACACATACATCTTTATATAGGAATTCAGGCATATACAACAGTCAAAAGCTTGATTGTTTATTCATCATCATCAGACACATCTTTTGCATAACACGTGCATATTTCCATCTTGTCTAGTTTAACAGGCCATCAATGGGAAACAAACAAGGGTTGATGATAAAGAGAGGCAAATCAGGCTAACCTTTTACAGCCTAGGAGCAACAATTTTCTTTGTGGTCAAACCAAGCTGCTTGCACATTCCAGGATACATACTCTTCCTGATCTCAGCGTAGATTTAATCCCTCATCTCTGTTGCACCAACACCGACCACCAACCCAGCCTTCTACTTAACAAGTCTGCATAAATCAAAGCTAGGGAATTATCTGAACACATTATCTGAACACAATTCAGATAATACAGCACATGCAAAAGCTTTACATCATCATAAATGTGCCAATTAAATCACTTAAATTTGCAATAATGAGACAAAAACATGTGAATCTTCCCTGCCAACATCTCTTGTTGCTGAAGAAACATAATTCATGAGAGGCTTGGCCTTATTCGCATAGAAATGACAGCTCTAAATGCAAATCAAACCACAAACCGATGAAGAGAGCCATATTTGAGATCGTTCTTACCTTTGCAACTGATGTTTCAAGGCCGCCTCCTCCTTCTCCTCTTTCGATCTGCTCAACTCCACCGCCGGCGAAGTGGAAAAGTGGTGAAGTTGAGGATGAGAAGCGAGCAACAACAAAGAGCACTACTATCGCCGCGAAGTTCTCAACCCGCCGGCGAAGCAAAAAACAAGCCCTACCCTCTCCGACCTGATTTCCATGGCTTCTTCGCTCAGAACCCGAATTGACTCACCGTCCACTTGGTATCTCGCCTGCATCTTGACCGCCGCTTCAAAGGCCCGTACACCAACAGCCACATCCGCCGCCGGTCTTGCTGAATCTTTTCGGCACCAAGTGAGAAAGCGTCGGAACGGGCGTGTTGTTGACTTGTTGCCTAGAAAGGTTAACGTTATACCTAACCCTAATGCCACCCCGCCGAATCTCGCAAAGTCAAGAACAAGCATGGTGAGATTCAACTCTTAATTTTCGATTCAGACTAATTAAGGCCATGGATTTCACTTGAGAACAGCGAGGGAGGAGGACGAAGAAAATAGATGGTGAGAGCGGAGAAAGCGCACGAGTGAGAGAGAAAAAGAATAAAAAAAATTATCTAAGCCTTATATACTTAACAAAAACCTAATTTAATGAGGGGGCTTAACAAGGGCCTAATTAGGGTAGCCAAAAATGTTTTTGGGCTAAATTTGTTCAAAGAGAGAATAACATATAAATTTTTTTTGCTTTAATTAGTATTAATTTATTGAATAAAATTTATTGAACTATTATTATTTAACAATAATTTCTATCTTTTTTGTACCGTTTATAAAACATGGTGCTTAGGGCATTGATATGCCATAAAAACTGGAAAAAAAAACATAAGAAGAAAGTGGACACATGAATTCCATTATAGCATCACAGAAGAAGCAATTTGTCAATCTTGGCAAGTGTAGTTTTTTAACTGCTCATCAATCAATATATATCTTCTAACCTGAAGCATTTTTGGGCAGTTTCGTCATTAAGAATTTATATCCCAACCAACCTATTTTTAATAATGATTTTTTAATTAATTATATAGTATGTAATTCAATCACCATATGGAATTTCCAATGTTTTGCACTCACCTTACATAATAATTTTTTTTATCAATTTATTGTGTATGAGATTTGATAAATTTTTAACTCTACCCATTATTTTTTATCTTTATTCATGTTCATTATATTATAATATTTAATTATCTTATATCCATATAGTATAAATAAAATATACTATATAAGAATTTATATATATATTTTCAATTTACTATGAGATTGGATAAATTTTTATCTCTACCATTATTTTTATCTTTATTCATGTTCATTATATTGTAATATTTAATTAGCTCCTATCTATATAATATAGCTAAAATATACTACATAATTGATCGTGTGGCTATTTTTTCACGATTATGGTTTGATCGACAATATTTATAAAAACTATACTACATAGTAACGAAATTTGCAAAAAGTATAGTTAAAATTGATCAATTTTAACGATTAAGATTTGTGGTCTGGATATTAACTTTATCTTGACAATTTTTCATTATATTCTAATATTTAATTATCAATTTGATATGATTATGAATTTGAAAATTTGGTACTATTGTTCATTATTTTTATCTTTGCACGTGTTTATTATATTGTAATATTTAATTATCTTCTATCCATATAGTATAGATAAAATATAGTATATAATAATCATCATTACTATATACTAAAGCGGAGGTTAAAATAATATATAAAAGCCTCACATTAAACCATATCATCCATCTTTTTTAAATCAATCTGATTGGTTGAAAAATAATTGTATTTTTCATTAGTTATATTTATATATTAAACAAAACAACCAATCAATATATTAGTTTTATTTTCAGATAGAATAGTTTTTTAAGATAAGATACATAAAAATTTTAAAAAAATATCCTTTTTTATATCAATTTTTAATAATTATTTTTGCAAATGATAGTTTTTTGTAGATAAGATAGCTATAGTTTTTTAGAAATATCCTTAGATATATCTATTTAATCAAAATTTAACAAATACAAAGAAATAATACAATAATTCTATCCATATGTATGACACATAAAAATACTAAATTAATATATTAGAGTAAAATAGATAAGTTTTTTTATCCATAAATATGATAAATCTAAAATCAATTTTATATAACTTTTCTATCTACAAGTATATTTTTAATATTAAGTTTCTATCCATAAATATGATAAATATAAAATAGTAATTTAATATCCCAACTATCCTTTTTTACTTCAATATGCCATAATAAATTAATTTAATATCTCTAAATGAAATAAATAACTTTTATATCTATAAGTATAAAATATGGACCATATTTTAATTTACGGGTTTTTAATATTAAATTTTCAAAATCTTTTATATTATATAAACCATATTTTTAATCATGTATTTTTATATTAATTTTTTTATAAGTATATCAATGTTTTTAATGAATATTGACCATATTTTTCATATTAATTTCGAATTTTTCAATATTAATTTTCTATGCTTAAGAATGATAACTTTTTAAATTTTCATCCATAAATATATCGGGTTTTATATATTAATGTTCTATCTATAAATATGATAGTTAAATACAATATTGTCATTAAATTTTAATTTTAGTCGCCATAGTTTTAGTTACGAAGTTGTTTATGTTAATACTAGTTATACCCGTCGTGCCCTGCACGACTATATGGATTTAATTCTTAATTTATTTATTGAATGTAATTTTAATTTAGTAAAAAAAATATAAAAAATATATATTAGGAAAAGTTTACATAAAATTTTAAAATTGTTAAAATGTGAGACGGAGCCAAAATCAATAAGGTGAGCCCAATATGATTTTGATGGCTTAATGACACAGCTGTCAAAAGATGACCCGACCCGAACTACCCGAAAATTTTAGGGTCAAGACCCGAAAATTTGAACCCGAAACTCAAAATAAACCGAACTCGATAGACCCGAAACCCGTTGAGTTCAAACCCGAAGCCCGTTGGGTTGACCCAATTTGTTATATTTTTTGAATACATATAATATATTTTGAAAATTATAATATATTTTATTATTAAAATATATAAAAATAATAGATTATTATTAAATATCTTTTTTTAAATAAAATAATATTTCAATAATTGTAAAAAAATTTGATTTTCTTGACCTGTTGGGCCAACCCGACCCGCCCGAAAACCCGAAATGACCCGACCCGATTTGACCAGTGACCTGTTACGACCCGAACCCGACACAACCCGAACCCGAAATAACAGGACCCGAACCCGACATGGCCGACCCGTTTGACAGCTCTACTTAATGATAATTTATTTATGAAAACATATGAATAAAATTATTTTAAAAAGAATAATTCAATTTTTTAAAGTTAAAATAGATAAGAAAAGAAAAATAATGTAAATTCTTATAAATTTTTAATCAAATTCAATTCTTTAAAATATTTTAAATAAAAAGATAAAAAAAATAGGAGTAAATATTGAATTTTTTTAAAGATAAAAAATCTTCTATATTTAAATGAATAGGTCAAAAAGGAAATTAATGAAAAGATAATGTATTTTTTTTATCAAAATTCAATTTGGGCAAGTAATTACCTAGATATTGAAAAATTTTAATTTTTTTTATCAAATTTTGATTTAAGATAAATCTTTTACATATATAGATGAAAAGATAAAGATAAAATAATTTTCTTTATTTTTAATTAAATTCGAATTATAATTTTTATTTCACATAAATAAATATAAAGGAAGTTAATTGAAAAAGATAAACTAATATAGATAAAAATTAATTTTTTAAATATAAGGTGGGGCCAAATATTTAATGCTTTTTTAGTTTATTTTATTTTAGATATATCTTTTTAAGTTAAATAAATTATCATATCAAATATTTAACATTAATACTTAAGATTTAACAATAGATAACACTTGTTACGACCCGAACCCGACACAACACGAAATGCGTCTTTTATATATATACATAGATTGCATCCATAACTATGCCTACACTTTTTTAATTAATATGGACCATGCTTTTAATGCTAGAATTTATTTTAACTTTTAAATTTTATTATATTAATTTTTCATTCACAACTATGACAACTTTTTAAATTTTCTATCCATAAGCATGATGATTTTTATACTATTTTTATATTAATAAGTATGACAATTTTTTAATTAATGTCGGTATAGATATGTTATGTTTTATAATATATTAATTTTCTTTTCATAAGTATGTTGATTTTTTATATTACAGATCCCTTAATAAATAAATAAAAAATTAATGATCCCTTAATGTTAAACCAGTTAATCGGGTCACTTCAGTCAAGTTTAGGCTCGGTCATTTCAAGTTCGGTTAGTACAAGTTCATGTTGTAAAATTTACGGGTTGATTGGGTCAATTCATTGCGGTTTTTGTGCGGATTGGGGTCAACCCAATGAGTTAAGAACATCAACTTTTTTATGATTATTACCTAAATAATATAAATAATATTTTTAAGAATAAGATAATATTTGTATACATTTAATAGTAAAAGATATTATTATATTAAATTAATTATTTATAATATTGTTTTATTATATAAATTATAATACCAATATCATATTTAAATAACATATTATAATTTTGTTTTAAAAAGTCCTCGGGCAAGGCTTGGGTCATCAATTAGTTAATTGTAAATCTGTAAACATTAACAAAAGGATTTATAATCAAACTATTTAAAAATCTTTTAAAAAAAGAACAAAATAGTAAACCTATTAATAATTAAATATCGAATAGGTAAATGTCTTATGTATCTATAACTATATATTAAAGCTATACGTTTTCGAGCCACCAGAACGATTCTGGTCCCACCTCATATTGAAAAAATTAATTTTTATTTCTATTATAATAACTTCTTTCTATTAAATTCTTTTTAAACTATTTAAATTTATCTCTAACATCAAACAAATATCTATTCAGTAAAACAATATCTTTTGAAAGCTTCCTTATACAAGTATTTAAAATTAAAAATAAAATATTTAAATAAAATATTTTAGCATATATTTTTTGACGAATTTATTTATAGACATATATTGATTTTCTTTTCTGATAAAAAATTAATGAAGAATATTTATAATGTTTAAAATTAATAAAAATAGATAATAAATTATTTAATAGATATATTAAAATATTTGATTATCTCTAAATTTAGGTACATGAAAAGTAATAAAATATGTATCAAACCACAAAATGTGTTTGGTCCCATCTTAAATTAAATTTAATTAAATTTTAAATATTTTATATAACTAAATTATCTTTATATTTTATATTTTACTTTATCTTTGTTATTAAGTTAACTATATTTTTTTAATTCTTATCTCTTCCATATTTGAATATATAAATTTTTTTAATCCATATTTTATCTTCGTTTTTTAATTACAGATCTATGAAATATCATCAAGAAAAAAGAGAAGCGTAATTATTTTATCTTAATAATATATCTTCATTATCAACATTAAATTTAACCATTTATATTAATTAAAAAAATTATACATTCTACGTGCAATAAAATTGCTTATATTATTGTTTATATTATATTTTTATTTATTAAAATCCTATTTATAATGTTTATAAAATATCGAATCGTAGTTGTATATGGTACGACGGGTACAACTGGTATATGTAATTCCTAATGTATCGAATTTGACGTGGTGAAGTTGCAGCATTGATTAATTAACAATTGCTCCGAAAGCAACATATAAATTGATAATATTTCATCTAATATTTTTAGAATTTTTCATGTGTTTTTATTATGTAAATAATTATTCGGATGAATTAATTAAATAGCAAAAAAAAAGCCTAATTAGGTGGATATTAAGGAGTGTGCAAAAATTAGGTAAATGGCAAAACCCCCCATCCCCCACCCCCACCCCACTCCCACCGAGTTGACTCGGTCGTTGACCAGGTTGACTCGCCCGTTGACCGAGTTGACTCGGTCGTTGACCGACCGTTGACCGGGCGTTGAACGACCGTTGACCGGGCGTTGAACGACCGTTGACCGGCGTTGACCATCATCACTATCATCATTTTCAAAACCGTCATCACAATTTATTTCATTGTCATCACAATTTTTTGATGACAAAAAGTGTAATGAAAGGTAAAAAAGTGTTATCAAAATGTCTTGATGACATTTTTTGATGACAAAAAGTATCATTGAAGGCATTCAACCACATAAAAAACTGTCATCCCCCGTCATCACAATTTTTTCACCGTCATCACAATATTTTGATGACAAAAAAGTGTATTAAAAGGTAAAAAGTGTCATCAAAATGTCTTAATGACACTTTTTGATGACAAAAAGTATCATCAAAGGCATTCAACCACATAAAAACAACCGCCATCACTGTCATCACAATTTATTTCACCGTCATCAAAATTTTTGATGACAAAAAGTGTAATAAAAGGCAAAAAGTGTCATCAAAATGTTTTGATGACAACTTATTGATAAAAAAAAGTATCATTAAAGGCATTCAACCATATAAAAACAACCGTCATCACACGGTTCGAACCGTCATCAACTGTCATCACTTGTCATCGTTACTTGATGACGGTTTGATTGTCATCAACTATCATCACTACTTGATGACGGTTCGATTAATTTGTCATCAAAAGGGCCTTGATGACAAACAAGTGTCATCAAACTATCATCACTTAAGCGTCATCAAATATGTGTCATCACTATCATCACTGTCATCACTACTTGATGACGGTTTGATTGTCATCAACTATCATCATAAATGTCATCTCTACTTGATGACAGTTCAATTCTCATCAATCGTCATCGCTATTTGATAACGGTTCGATTGTCATCAGTTATCATTACTACTTGATGACGGTTCGATTAATTTGTCATCAAAAGGGCCTTGATGACAATGGTCTTGAAGACAAACAACCGTCATCAAGTGTCATCACTCAAAATTTGTTCGTTTTTATCATCATCACAAAAAATAGTTGTCATCAAATCACATCACCACATAAAAATAGTTGTCATCACCGCATAAAAAATAATTGTCATCACAATATTTATCATCACGTTTAAATTTTAGTGTCATAAAATATCATCACGTTTAATTTTTTAGTGTCATCACATATAATTTTTAGTATCATTATTCAAGTGTCATCAAATATGTGATCATCACGTACGATTTTTTCATAAACTGTCATCACTACTTGATGACGATTTAATTGTCATCAACTTCATCACAAATGTCATCTCTACTTGATGACGGTTCGATTGTCATCAACTGTCATCGCTACTTGATGACAGTTTGATTGAATGCAATCAAAGATCATCACTAAATATAAACATGTCATCAAAAAAATTAAATGCAATCAAAGATCATTAGTAAGCCTATGTGGGATTTGAACCCACATCATTATGCATTAAGCACATTGCTCTACCATTTGAACTAATAGGCTAACCAATATAATGCACAAAAAACACCTAACAATCAGCAATGTGTCACAAATGATTACATCAAAAAATCGCAGGAGCACAATTAATCATTTTAATTGTTTCTCACTAGTAATTCATACGTACTAAAAGTGTGATAATTAATCATCATTTGGATAGTCAACAAATGATTACATGCTGCATATTGCATTTTCAAGTTTTCAATAGGCTCATTTGAACAGTGAATCATAACCTACATTCATATTAAATATGTACAACTCCAGAAATGTACGTGGTCTTACCTCCATCTTTATGATTAACTAATAAGTTACTCGCCTCCATTCGATCCAGACAGTGAGGAGCTATCACTATCAGAATCTGCATGACAAAATTCATGAGTTAAAATCTACTAATTAACTCTAGGTTCTGTCCTGCAGTGGTAATCTGATTTAAAAAACGTCAGACTAGAACAATAAAAATCAACACAATCAACCGACGATCGATGTCAACAACAACCAAATTAAATTCACTCAAACAACAGATACTACGAGATATTGATACCACTTGTACCTCGATTTTCACAATCCTCTTTGATGAAGTTCTGGTCAGAAACCTCTGCTAGATGATTTCAAGACCGGGGAAATGGCACATACTAAACCAATGTTCCTACAACAGAAGCAAGAAATCAAATTTAAGAAACAAAAAAATGAAAACAAATTTTAATTCGAACTAAATCACCAACACGTCAGATTTATGAAATGCCTAATTTTTTGATCTAGAAGCAAGACTCTCGATTCATCACATGTTTAGAGTTCAGAATCACATACCATGCTTTCCTTCTGCCTCCTCTTCTCAGCCTTCAAAGTGAACTCACACAAACTCAGAATTGCAACTCAATCATCAACATCAAATGCCTAATTTTTTGCCTTGCTTAGAATTACAACTTTTCTAGAGGCTTTCTGTTTGATAATGAATTAAATCATACAACAATTGATACTAGGAAACTTCCAACTCACCAACTTGATAGCTACTTCATTGCCACCAGCTTTTCAGCCTCCCTCAAAAACTCCCCAGCCAACTTCACTCAGCATGATAGCTTTTCAGCTTTTCAGCCTCCTTTATAGACTCGAACGACGTCGGCAAATTAATCTCCGCCCCGACACCACCTTCTCCTCCCAAACTCCACCGCATTCACGGTCGCAAACATATTAGATTTAAGAGAAATCCATCCAGAATTCCCCGATCAATCGGAGCTGAGAACACAAAGAGGAATAATCACCTGAGACAGCAATGGCGATTCCTTATTCCTCTTCTGCATTTCCTTCACTCTTCGGGATCGAATCGGAGAAAATCCCTGATCAATCGAGAAAAGCAAAACCGAAACGAACAATTAGTTTTCCGATTCGATTAATTCAAAACACAACAAGACGCGAAATCCATTCGAGATTCGGTACCATGATGCATTGAAGATGGAGCTGCTTCAATCGGTAAAGACGATCGACTTCAATCTCGTGCTCCTCCAACCGAATCTCCAAAATCCGATCTCTCCATAAATCAAATCTCGAAAAACCTAGGAAGGAAGGAAGTAACCAGAGAGGCAGAGAGAAAAGGACGGAAATTACGGACTCGGGAGAATGAATGAGGTGAGAGAAAAAAAAGAAGGCCTTTTATACTTAACAAAAAACTAAAAAAATGGACTGAGCTTACAAGCGCCTAAATAGGCTAATTAATTTTGCGTTCTAGCTAAATTTGTTCATAATTATTCTATATATATTCATTTACAATTATTATAAAATATTCTCCGTCTTTCATAATATAGACTTCAATTGAATGTATCTATAACTATATATTACAGTTGTCCCTTTTCGAGCCACCAGAACGATTCAGGCCCCACCTCATATTTACAAAATTGATTTTTATTTCTAATATTTTAACTTTTTCCTATTAAATTCTTCTTTAACTATTTAAATCTATCTTTAACATCAAACAAATATCTATTTAGTATAACAATATCTTTTGAAAACTTCCTTATACAAATATTTAAAATTAAAGATAACAAATTTAAAATATTTTTAAATAAGTATAAATATCTTTTATCTTTTAGCATGATGTCTTTTCACGAAATTATTTATAGATATATTTTTTTCTCTTTTAATAAAAAAATTAATGATAAATCCATATAATGTTTAATAATAATAAAAATAGGTAATATCTATAACTCTATATATTAAAGTTGTACCTTTTCGAGCCACCAAAACGATTCTAGCCCCACCTCATATTTAAAAAATTAATTTTTATTTCTATTATTATAACTTCTTTCTAATAAATTCTTTTTAACTATTTAAATTTACATCAAACAAATATCTATTTAGTATAACAATATTTTTTAAAAGCTTCCTTATACAAGTATTTAAAATTAAAGATAAAATAAATAAAATATTTTAAAATAAATATAAATATTTTATCATATATCTTTTACGAATTTATTTATAGAAATATAGAGATTTTATTTTATAAAAAATTAATGATAATTATTTATAATTTTTAAAATTAATAAAAATGGATAATGAAATATTTAATAGATATATTGAAATATTTGATAAATTCTAAATTTACGTACATGAAAAGTAATAAAATATGAAGAATATAATATTTGATTAGAAAATTATATACATTCTATGAGCAATAAATTACTTATATTAAAGTTTATATTGTATTTTTATTTATTTATTTATTAATATCTTATTTATAATGCTTTTAAAATATCGATCGTAGTCGTACATGGTACGACGGGTAAAACTAGTATGATTAACTTTTGTTGCATATCATTCATTCAACCTATCACTCACGATGATTATTTTGAATACCCATTAAAATTATCAATATAAAATTTGACCGTTAACTATTATAAATCTATTACTAATAACTAAAGCCGAAGCAATTTCTGCCACCACGTTGCGCCACATCACCCCTTTATTAAAATAATAATTTTAAAAAATTAATTATGCAAAATAATTTATCTCCAAGTCAACATAAAGATAAAATAATATTTGTAAAAATTTATCCCCAAATAAACATAAAAAATAAAATAATATTAGTAGATTTGACCAATATAGATAAAAAAGGACATTATATTTATTATATTTGTAAAAGATAAGAAAAAGTATGTACACGTGATCACATATATATCTTAGAAATAAAAATAGTCAAATCTATCTATAACTAATCTTATATACATATAAGATTAGGTTTTGCCACAATTTATTGCTCTCATTAAAGATGCTCACAATCATCCCTACATAATTACCATTGACAAAAATAAATTAAAAAGTTATATATAGCTTAGTGGTGAGAGTGCTTTCCCATGACCTCATAGGTCATTGGTTCAAATCTCCATGATGCCTACTTTTGTTCATTTTATTTTTTTCAATGACACTTATCTACTCATTAATTTTCCTATTTGTTAGATTATTTCTCCATTTATATTCTATTTTAACTTATATCATAAACATTTTTTGACAATCAAAACCCATCATAATTAATTTTTTTGTTTAAATTTTATTTTCATTTTATAATAAATCAAATGTATTTTTTCAACTCAATGGTTATGGTAATTATGTATAAACTAAAAGTTATGATTCAAATTCATATGGTATCATTTTATACATATTTTTTCACATAAAAATACCTACAACCACAATTTTAAAATAAAGTATAATTTTTTCATTTGCAAAGTAATTTAATTTTATTATATGATATAAGAAGCTTAAAAAATGAATAAAAACCCATGACAATTGAGGAATATGTTTTGTGTGTATTTTGTTTTCAATTTATATTAAATTAGATATATTTATTTAACTCAATGGTTATGGTGATTTTATATAAACCAAAAGTTAAGATTTAAACATATAAGGTATCATTTTTCAGCTATTTTTGATATAATAAAATTGGATCTATAATTTATTTTTATAAAATTTACGTTTTCCAATTGTAATGTAAATCTATAGTATTATAGAAGATAGGAAGCCTTTAAAATGTAAAAAGCCATCAAAATATAGAAAAAATTTATTGTGTATATTTTGTTTTCATTTTATAATAAATAAAAGATATTTTATATTCAATAGTAATGGCGATTGTGTATAAACCAAAAGGTTAAGATTCAAATCCATATGGTATAATTTTATTGATTTTTCATATAAACATCGCAAACATAATTTTAAATAAAAAAAATTTGTTTTCTCATTTGCGAAGTAAATCTATTGAATATATTATATGCGATATGAACTTTAAAAATGAACAAAAAAATTACTTTAATATGCATAATCAACTATTATGAATCATCATGTTTATGAACTTTTTTTGCTCTTCGCTTGATTGAAACTATTGCTTTGAATTTTATATAAATACCCAACATCAAAATCCAAAATAAAAACGTTAAATCACACAGAAAAAAATGGCTCAAACGACCTCTCGAAATTTATGGCCGCTATTTATCAATGATTCATACTTCGTAAATGTTAATTTTCATTAATTTGTGTTATCCCCTCACATTCTCACTTTTGCATCTCTTTCAAAGAAAATAATTAAAAATTAAACGCAATTTACAATTAAAAGATGAAATTAACTCTACCTCTGCAAATTTCGTGCATCACATATGCTCCAAAATAATGCCCATTTTAAAATCATATAATTATTTTCAATTCATTTCCCCTCAAACATTCTTTTTATGGTGATAATTAAAAAGAGATCTCGGACGATCCTTAGAAGCACAAAGAAAAAACTCTGAGCAGCACAATTTGAGGTACATTAGACGAACAACGACCCAAAACTCAAAACGAGGTACTGCATCTTCTACAACTTCCAACCTCTCTGTCATATTGAAACGATATTGATGACCATATTTGGTTTAAATCACTATATTTGTTGGTCAATATAGCAAAATAATAACCATGCGTATATTTAAGGACCGATTACTTAGCCCCGTGCGTATGCACGGGCATCACCACTGGTTAACTATATATTAAAGTTGTAACTTTTCTAGCCACCACATTAATTTTGGCCCTACCTTATATTAAAAAATTATTTATATTGTCTTTTTTTCAATTAAATTCCTTTCTATTTATTTATGTGGAAAAAATTGATTTAAATTTTAATTAAAAATAATGAAATTATTTTATCTTTATATTTTTATCAAGTTATTAAAAAAAATTATCTTAAATCAAATTTTGATAAACAAAAAAATAAAATTTTTAAATATCTATATAATTACTTGCATAAATTAAATTTTTATAAAAAAATTTATATTATATTTTCCTTAATTTTCTTTTTGGATTGTTTATGTAAATATAGAAGATTTTTTATATTTAAAAAATTCTATATTTTTTATCCATTCTTATTAGTTATATTTTTAACCTTTTATTGAAGAGATTAATTTTTTTTAAGAATTTACTTTATTTTTGGTTTTTTTATATTTACTTCATTAATATTATATTTATAATATATCTAAAAATTGTAGAGTCGTAGTCGTGTATGTCAATGTCTAGATCATTAGGTGCCTAAATTGAATTTTGATAAATAAAATATTATAAAAAAATTTCCTTAATTTCCTTTTTGGATTATTTATGTAAATATATAAGACTTTTTATCTTTAAATTTTTTATATTTTTCATCTTTTCTTATTAATTATCTTTTTCAATTTTTATTGAAAATATTTTTAAAGAATTAAATTTTATATAAAAAGTGATAAATTAAATTAATAAATTTTATATTCTTATGTTAAGAAAGAAAAATAAAAAATATAAAATTACGAAAAGTCAATTAAAATAATGCTTTTATGGTTTTATCTTATAAGAATAAAAATTTACATAAAAATGAAGTTAAAATTAATATATTTTATTTTGTTATCTTTGGAAAGAAGATAAGTAAAGAAAATAAAAAACAAAATTTTCATTATTATTGGAATAAATGATAAGATAAAAATATTTCCTTATCTATATTTCCTTTACATATAATAAGATAAGATTGTAGTCGTTAATTTTTAATATTTTTCTTTCTATATTGTTCAACTTATCACAAATAAAAATAAAAAAGTACATTTGATATATTTTAATATCACTATTTTAAATAGCTATTTTAGTATAGGGTGATGTGATGCAATATGGTGGTGATGTATTTTATCTTTATTTAAAATATTAATTAATTATGTAAAATTACACATAATCCATATTTGAAAGATATTATCATTTATATGGCTATTTTTATTTCAAAGATATATATGTGATCATGTGTACATATTTTTCTTATCTTTTTTTTAATTTATTTTTTACAAATACAATAAATATAATATTCTTTTCTAATAATATTGATCAAATCTACTAATATTATTTTATCTTTATGTTTATTTGGGGATAAATTTTTGCAAATGTTATTTTATCTTTATGTTTACTTGGAGATAAATTTTTTGCATAATTAACTATTTAAAATTATTATTTTAATAAAGGGGTGATGTGGTGTGGTGGCAGAAATTGCTTCGGATTTAGTTATTACTATTAGTAATAGATTTTTTATAATAATATTTCTATCCATAACTATGACAAGTTTTTTAATTAATATGGACCATGTTTTTAATTGTAGATTTTATATTAAATTTTAGATTTTCTTATATTAATTTTTAGTTTAAATTTTCTATCCATAAACATGTTGATCTTTTATATTAATTTCTATTAATAAGTATGACAATTTTTTAATTAATTCAGTATGGATATGTTATGTGTTACAACAATATATTAAATTTCTATTCAAAAGTATGTTAATTTTTTTTATATTACGGATACGAACATAAATAAATAAAATTATTGATCCCTTACTATTAAAATGATTAATCGGGTAAGTTCTATTGAGTTTAAGTTTAGTCATTTCACATTTGAGTTGAGTACGGGTTGATGTAGTTAAACTTTATGGATTGATTGCGCCAATTCATTATGGCTTTTGAGCGAGTTCGGGTAAACCCTACGAGTTAAGATCGTCAACTTTTTTATAATTATTACATAAATATTACAAATAGCCATTTTTAAGAGTAAGATAATATTGGTATACATTTTAATAATAAAATATATTATTATAATTAAAATAATTATAGATTTAAAATTTAATTTACTTATTTATACTATTATTTTTTATTATATAAATTATAATACCTATATCATATTTAAATTAACATATTATAAATTTTATTTGGAAAAGTTCCCGGGTAAGACCCGGGTCATCAACTAGTATCATCTAAAATCAAAGCATGATATAATTTTACCCGTCAAATTTAATGACATGGTAACATTAATATTCACGCTTATTTGTTATAACAAAATGCAATTTCAATTTACATTTATCATATTACAAAAAGTTTTAAAATTTATTACAAAAATAAAAACACATCCCGTACAAAGTAGGGGTCATACCAATCACATAAACCATCTCAGTTTTTTGAAAAAAAAAATAACATTTTCATATCAATTTATATTAATTTTAACCTATATTTTATCCATAAATTATTTTATAATAAAAACAATTTTAAAATGGTCTTATTCTTTCATCAATTTATATTAATTTTAATTTGTAGTCATTCATTATAGATTGGGAAAAATGGTCTTATTCTTTGATAATTTTCAATGTACAAACCAAAATTGCTTTTAATAATTTTCAATGTAAAAAGGGGTCCCCACAAACCCGCAATGCAGCTGCCCCGTATGTCGTTATCATGCATTTTAAGTCTTAAACCCACGAATAATGTTATTGCAATGTCTTGTTCATCTGCATATAATTCAAACGAAGTTTATTTTTATTTTTTTAAAAATAAACCTACACTAATAATATATGAAAATATATACTTTTTATATATGTAATTTATATACGAACCTCTGGTAAAAATTTCTAAACATTGTTTTGATGCATCAAGCATTGTTTTTTTTTTTTTTTTTTTGATTAGGTAAGAATTAGGGTGCTCTCCTTCACGGAGGGCGCCCTAGAGCATCCTTTCGGATGAGAACTAGGAGTTCTGGATGAGTCTTGATACACTCAACAGGGAGACTGTGGCCCAAATTGGCAATTTTGTCGGCTACAGCGTTACATTCCCTAAAGACATGGTTAATCACAATATCCTGGTTTCCACAAATGCAAACAAGGATGTCAGTGATGATGAGTTCAATCTCCCAAGGGCAATGAATTTTCCCTTTAACCGCATTAATGACTTGGAGATTATCCCCTTCAATTTCCACTCTTTCTATCGTTCTGTTTTTTATTTGCCTAATCGCTTCTCGGAGGGCTAGTGCTTCCGCCTTTAATACCGACACTTTTCCAAAGCTTGCCGTTATAATATCCGTTACCTGGCCAAGGTGGTTTCGGAAAATAATTCCACCAGAAGTGTTTCCATTAGACATTTTTGAGGCATCGAAGTTTACTTTAGTGTATCCCGGTTTGGGTTTTTTCCATTTGCTTTGGGCTCTTAGTTTTTTGTTTCTATTTTTCGTTTGGGATGTTAGTATAGTTTCTTCATCCTCTGTCCATTTTGACGCTTTCTCCCAATTACTATTAGGTTTCTTATGTATGATGTTAGGTCTGATATTCCTTCACTTTGGTCTTGTTGAAAAATCAATTTGTTGCGTTGATGCCAAATGCTCCACCAAACAACTGCTAGGCACGTGAAATCTTTTTTCCCTAGGTTTTGGTATAGTTCACTTAGGATTGTTCTAGGTGTTTTGTTTTGGGGGTCATAACCCTGGATGAAATTAGCAATATTTGAGTTTACTTTATTAGTTATGTAGATCATATACGGACACTTTGTCAGTAAGTGATTTATGTCTTCATTGTTACAATCACACAAAACACAGCCTCCCGGAGTCGTGATTTGCTTATCCCTAAGTCTAGATTTTGTGGGAAGTCCATTATTGTCAACTTTCCAAAGGAAGTTTTTAACTTTTGGGTAGGTGTCCAGTTTCCACAACCAGTTATTTATATGCGGTGTTTGTCTTTCTAAATTTGTGATTAAGTCTATTGCAGACGAGGTTGAAAACCAGCCATTTTTGCTCGGGGCCCAATACAATCGATCTTGGATGTAGTTATCCGGGATCGGAGTATTTTGAATTTGTTCAATCATGTTATCTGGAAGAATTTGTTTTAGTTCATCTATTTTCCATCTATGGTCATTAGTAATCCATGCATCTACCGTTGTTGTTTCGTCTACATTTGCAGGGTTCTTTGCATGAGACCGGAGGGGACCCCCTGGTAGCCAATTGTCTTTCCAAAATTTGACTGTTTTCCCGTCTCCAATTTGCCAAATGAGACCTTTAAAGAATTCTTCTCTTAGAAGCATTAGTTTTTTCCATTGCCACGAGGTGTTCGCTTTTAATTTGTATGAGAATAAATTATCATTTCTAAGGTATTTTTGTGAGATTATCTTGACCCACATATTATTTGGTTCAGCAATAATTTTCCAAAGTAGTTTCATTTGGAGTGCTTTGTTCATATGTTCTGTTTTCCTTATTCCTAGTCCTCCTACCTCTTTAGGTCTGTATATCTTATCCCATCCCACCAAAGGTTTGTAATTTCTATCCTTGTTCCAGAAGAATCCCCTGTTTATCCTATCCATTTCTGAATGAGCATAAGCCGGAAGCATAAAACTCTGCATCAAGCATTGTTATTAGAAACTGCACGTCGTACTTTTTATGTAAATTCTCATTATTCATTAGCTAAAAAAGGTGGATATTTAAGAAATTATAAATTTGAGAAAAATTCAAATATTTTAATAATATTTTTATTTTTATTATTATGTTTCTTGATAGTTGTGTCAAAGTGTAAAATGACAATCTTTTCTTAACGGGAGGTAGTACATAAGTTAAACATGTAGTGAGTTCTATTCTTATGTTTATATATTTAATATTTATATTACATATGTATTTTTAAATAAAGATATTAGAAGTTGGAAGTTATTTTAGCGAAGTCATTCATAATTCCCTGTATAAATACTAAAGATCATATTGAAAACTGTAGTATTATTTTTTTTTGGTCGAAATATTGAAAACTGTAGTATTTGAAAAGGCTAGTTTAGAATTATATCACCGACTCTCATTGGCACTGTTGATTACACTAAAAATATATACATAAAAAATAAATATTTTCATCTATACAACTTCAATTGATACTAATTATGAATTTTATAACTTGGTATATCATGACCAAAAAATAAAACGAATGTTGATGTACTCGACTTTTTAATCACATCGATCCGGAGAAACCATATGGAGTATGAAATCGATTATCGATCACTTGTTTTTTTCCCAAACTAAACTAAACAATATCTATTAGGTATGTTCCCGGATTGGACAAAGGGAAGGGACTTTACTTTCAATGCATTATGGCGGAGACAAAGACTCATGGCGGACTTGTGGCCCAACCCGTATTGAGCAGCTGGTACAAGAGCGATCACTTCAAGAATAGCATGTGTAACTCATCGTATGGCACCAGTCCCATGGAGCTTGTCCTTTGCCCCGACTCCTTCCAAAGCATGTACTCCCAGATGCTTGCTGGTCTCTACCAACGTCTCGAAGTCCTCCGGATCGGAGCAGCGTTTGCCTTGGGCCTCCTTCGGGCCATCCAATTCCTCCATCTCCACTACCTAGAAATCTGCCAAGACATAGCCACGGGCATCTTAAGCCCCAAGATTACAGACCCATCGGTCCGACGAGCCATGTGTAAGATCATGAAGCCTGACCCAAATCTAGCATCTACCATCAGAGAGGAGTGCTCAAGGGAGAATTGGGAGGCCGAGATCATAAAGCGGATTTGGCCCAACACCAAGTACCTAGAGGCGATTGTGACCGGCACCATGGCGCAGTACATTCCAACCCTTGACTTATACAGTGGAGGATTACCCAAGGCTAGTATGGTTTACGGAGCATCCGAGTGCTATTTTGGGATTAACCTCAAGCCCATGGCGAGCCCGTCTGAGGTGAGCTACACCATCATGCCAAACATGGCCTACTTCGAGTTCATTCCCCAGCTTGACGACGACAGCTCGTCATCATTAGTGGACCTCGAAAACGTGCAAGTAGGCAAGGAGTATGAGCTGGTAATCACCACTTACGCGGGGCTCTACCGCTACCGTATGGGGGACATTCTCCACGTCACCGGCTTCCACAACTCGGCCCCAAGCTTCCGCTTCGTCCGCCGCAAGAACGTTCTCCTCAGCCTCGACGATGACAAAACTAATGAAGTCGAGCTCCAGAAGGCAATCGACAAAGCCTCTGCCCTCCTCCGGGAGCACTCAAATGCCTCAATCGCGGAGTATACGAGCTACGCTGACACCAAGACCACCACCCCGGGACACTACGTCATCTATTGGGAGCTCACGGTGCCAATTGGTGGTGGTGATGTTAGCGACGAGCTGCTCAGGAGATGCTGTCTGGAGATGGAGGACTCCCTCAGTAGCATCTACAGGCGATGCAGGGTAGCAAGGCACTCCGTGGGCCCGCTCGAGATTCGGATTGTAAGCCCTGGTACATTCGATGACCTAATGCTTGATGCCCTCTCAAGGGGCGCATCCATTCACCAATACAAGGTGCCAAGGTGCGTCACCTTCTTACCTATTGTAGAATTATTGGATAGGCGAGTGGTTTCAACCCATTTCAGCCCAAACCTACCTCGATGGAGCCCTAGTGACTTGTTGGCCAGTGTACAAGTACAACCAGCGACTTAAGATCAACACGCAAGTAAACCAAAACAATAAGATTCGATCTATTGGCCTTAATGGTAGATTTGAGATTCGGCCTATATCTTAATTGGGATGTACTTGTTTATTTCTTCTTCGTTTGCGTAATGCTCGTTTTCATGCATTTAATTGTGACCGTTGAGATATCCATGTTTACGTTTTACATGTACTAGAAGTTATGCCCATGTTCACAAGGAGGTGTTTTGTTATAATAAATTAATTAGTTAAATGAAGATTGCATATTATTATGTGTTTATCTTTAGTATAGTAAACTACGCGGTGATGCTTGTTTTTTTACCCCTTATTTTCTGTATAATACTTTAAGATCATAACCAATAAATTGTCTAAAAATATCTTTTCAAATGATTTTTTTTTCAATTTTCGTTTTCTGATTTTAATTCTTTCAATTTAATAATTCATTTATAAAAAAAATTATAATATTTTAATTCAAATAATTAAACCATAAATCAATAAAAAAATGCCAAAAATACATTATTTACAATTTGCTAGAATATGGGTACCTCTGCAAATCCATGTTAAAATTCTTAGCATGTTTTCATGAACACACACTAACACACTAACTAGAAAGACCTTGTTACATCATACGCCCTTTCTTTCGACCAGAAAAACACGCCTCCTTTCTGAAAACCTGCATTGGTGAACAATTTTATAACTCTTCCGTTTTTTTTTATACCAGCAAATGAAAAGTTTACATACAATCAGTGACCTAACAAAACGCTATAGAGTTCGTTTAGCGAATATTAACGAAGGAACTCTTCTTCCTTTTCTTTTTTTGAGCAAACAAGGGAACTCCTAAAAACCCTGAAACAGTACAACCACATAAGATCTTTTGAAGCCAAAAGAACAAGAAAGCAGAGTACTTGTCACTGCAAACCTCAGTGTTTATGGCCTACGCAGACTCAACAGCAAGCTTGTCATCTAAAGGATGTCTGAATCTCCTCCAACGCTCTCCCTTTTGTCTCCGGAACCCAAATGCATACAAATGCCACAGAGAAAGCACACACCAACATGTATATGGTGAATGTTCCTGTTACCCATTCAGATGCACAAGATCAAAGTAATCCTTATTGAATCTCATTATCAAAGTAATCCTTATTGAGCCTCATCCAATTTTGGAATAACAAATTCTCCTAATTTCAATCCGGGGAATAAAAATCTAGGATTATGCATTTCAGAAAGAGGAAAACACCCAAAATATTCCCTTCAATTATCTCATTTTGCACAAAACATCATACTCCGTATATTGCATTCAACCACCCATTATTCATTCCACAATTTAAAACTACTCATTTTTGCTTACTCAACTAATAAGAACAACGATGAAATATCCAAAATGCCGCTTGTTCACACATTATTTAGGAAAAAAAATTTGCATTAATGAAGTATATTTTTTTTTTGGACAACTCATATTTTATTAAATGTACTTTAATATAAAGTTCAAATAGTTGTGGGTGTTTGTGGAAAAAAAGTCTCGAATTGGAAGTTGGGAGAGTAATGTATATGCCGAGTAAACAAGGTTGGTGGCTTACTTAATTGGAATTTTTCTTGGTTGAATAAATGCAATTTTGTTTATAAATGGTGGTTCTGCGCAAAATGGACTAACTTGAGGATGGTTTTGTATAATTTACACTTTCCTAAAAAGAGTTGACATGTGAATGTGAACAGTTAAGAATAAAGAGCCACAAGGTGATGCGAATTACCTCCAGTGCTCCAGCTCAAGAGCAAGTTCACGGTCAATGTGACTACCCAAGCAAGGAACCAATTCATTAGTGTAGCAATGCTTCCTGCAAGCCCCTTTATATTGATGGGAAGAATCTACCACCGAGTAACAATAAATCAATAATGGAGTATGCTTTTAGTTAACCCTTCATAAAAATACCATTACATCAATATGCAGAAGAATAATATGAAGGATAGTCTACCTCGGACATTATAATCCATGGGATAGCCCCCATTCCTAATGAGAAAGCCACTACCATTCCCTGAAGAGAGTTTTGTCGGTTAGTATAAGTTGGAATTTCAAGAAGCTGTGTAACAGAAAGTTATTGATAAGAATGACATACCACAACTCCAGCAACTGAGAGAACGCAGCACGTGTTGTAAGCAGTAGATCCATCAGATAAAGAGTCCTGACATCAAAAGTGCTGTTAGTTTAGCAAAACTATGTTCAATAATAATTACATTAACATAAGCTATTGACAAGCTCTTGGCTGACCTTCACAAAGAAGGACACAGCAACCACCAGAAGGCAAAACGTCATACCAGCAGATGATATCTGGGATACAAATTAACAAAAAGAGAATCAGTTTTTATTTTTTCACAATCCAAGTATGTGTCATCGATTCCCAAATGTGAATAAATATGTCTACTAAATCTCACAATGAGGAGAAGCCTTCGGCCAGCTCTATCTACTAACCATGTAGTAACCATTGTTGCCACAACCTGAGCAGCACAAATAAAGAGCTAAGTCATAGTGTCAACTGTCTTAGACTCTTAGTGAATTGAAGCTGTTGAAAAGAGAGATTCACTTCCATACCTGAGTTGCACCAAGTCCAAATGTTGCAGCGTTACTTGATTCAACTCCTAATAAAATTACAATGTTTTAGAAATTCCTAATCTACCTTTAATCTACCAAACTAGATTGCAGCAAAAAATTGTATCAACGAACTGGAACCAGATCCAAACCTAAAATAACCAGCTAGACAAACTCTTTTTTCCTTCTTGTTTTTTCATACATGAATATAACATATACAAGGAGAATGATTATCTAGTATATTTACTTCTTGAAGTTTGTGACAACTCCCACAATAATGTGACAAAATTCAACTTTCCCAGATGAGATCTCATAGCACTTACCAGCTTCTTCAAAAATGGAACTGGAATAGAACCAATAATAATGGTAGAAAACAAAACTTCCAAATATATCGGAATTACCATCAACGGGAGCCAGTATCTTCTTAGTTTGAGTTCTGCAAATGTTATAGTGGTAGCTCTTCTGTTTGCTGAAGTGACAGACCTCTGCATAATGCATGTCATAGCCAACATTTGCAAAATTAAGAGAGAAACACCATAGAAATTATAACGTGGTTCTAGAAGAAGGTCAAAAATCATCACCTTGAGAATGATGCATTTTTTTGCACTTACAAATTGGTAATTACCTTAATGTCATTTACTTCAACAGATATATCAGTATCAAAGCCACGAAGAACTTGCAATGAAGTCTCGAATTCATCAGTCATACCCATTTTTGCCTATAAATAAACAATAAACAATAAACTGTAATGAAAATAATTACATCCAGAATGAACAGATCAAAAAGCAATCATCTGAACTTACCAGCCATCGAGGAGATTCTGGGATGAAGAATAATCCAGGTATCAGTATAGTGCATGGCAATATTCCTGTAGAGAAAGGAAGATTGAATGTTTCTTGTGGATATTCAGAATAAACAGTGGTGTATATCAATACATCATAACAGAAAAGGAGATAGTTAAATCAAATAATCGACTCCACTATTACAAGTATAGGCATAACTCATCAGCAGATCAGCTCCAAATGGCAATTCTCAATGATAAAAAGTTGATTATAGTGTTTTCAAATTAAATGTTGAGGAACAAGCATAACTTGTGCAAAGTAGAAATGGATGAGAAAGCATTTGAAGAAACTGAAAGGGTAGGTGACTCAAAAATATGTTCCTTGTCTTTACCATATATTGAAAAAAAAAATCCCTTCTCGCTTTATTTGTAACTTCCACATGTATACATATTTACAGCATCCTTAAATGGAACAGGAATTAGCTCTTGACACCCTTCAGTGAATGACAGACTTAAGAATGCCTCCTTTTCGAAGGTTAGGGCTCTATCTAAATAGCTATAATAGCTGGAAACAACTCGTAAGAAGTAAATGCCTATGACAATGCGAACTGAACCTAAAGAAATATCAGAAAGTATAAGGAACATATACAAAAAGAATTAGGAATTAGTAAAGCATAGTCTACGAAAATGTCAACAATGAACATCAACATTTGCACATCAAGTTTATTATGTTGTCAGTTGAGAAACTATCTTCTTACATCGTATGAGACTTACCTAGAACTGCAAGTATTCTCCACTGGACAAAAAGTCCCAGTAAATAAGCCAGCATTATTCCAATAGTTACAGAGAGCTAACAATGATGAAGCATATATTTCATTATCAATAAATGCAGAACAGTTTTGATTTTAGCAAGCAGTAACAATAGAATGCAGCCTTGGAAAAGATAGTCAACCTGATTGACAGAACCCAAGGCTCCCCTCATGTTCTGAGGTGCTATTTCAGCAATATACACAGGCACCTAGAAACAACCACACAGTTTTCCATCAAACTTCTGGTTACAAGCTACTCACAAATACACAAGAGAATTTAAACCAGTGCAGTTACCGTGTAAGATATTATTCCCACGCCAAATCCTTCAAGAAGTCTTCCCATGTACAGAAAGGAAGAATCCTGAACAATGAGCATGAGAAGCTTTTAAAATTGACTCTTAAGGTTTTACATGTGAGTCAAATAATAATACCAGCTCTCGGCACTCACTTTGGCAAATGATATAGCAAGCCATCCAATTATGTTTGGAATGGAAGCAATCATCAAAGCCTGCAAGTCCAAACATAGAAAAGCAATAAACTGATAAGAGTAGCATTAATAAGGATCACTATTCAGATAGATAGCTAGGGATTGGAATCATACTCCTTTACGCCCAATATAATCAGCAATCTGACCGCTGACAATTGCTCCAACCATAGCACCCACGTTACATAGAGACCCAAACAGAGAGAACTGGCTCACAAAATTTGGAATCAGAACTGAATTAAACAAAAGCAGATTAAACCAGATGAGCAGAACTATATCTTATACCTGTGAAACTGACAGACCCAGATCTTCAGTGATCGCAGATTGAGTCGGAGATGAATAGCCAGCCTGAATTTGCATGTTCAAAATAATTATATGGAGAAACACACAAACAGAACAATTAGCTGCATCGAGCTAGTGGCGGTATATTGATTTCACTAAATTGGAGCGGGAGAAAATAGAAGAATTACGGTGAAACCGAATTGGATAGGACCCAGAGCGACGATGAGAACGCAGGCGACGACGGAGATCGAACTTTCTCGGATGATTGCCGCCGAACTCATCATACTGCTCTGTCTCGATCCCACTCCAGACATCCGATACCAACTCCCTGTGTGCAGAAACGGCTTCTTGAGATCCCCTCCCCCCGCTTCATTATCGTAGCTCGAACCCATCTACAACCTCCCTCGCCTCGAACTTACAATTAGCTCAAGCTTGTAAAGTTCGAAACTTGCAAGCCAAGTGTTCGACGAAATGACGCAGAGAGAGAACAGATGGATAAACTATCAGACACCAGTGCGTTAGGCTGTGCGAGGTTGCAACTGGCAGGTTGTATGGATTTCGCCAATAAATTCGCTCATATGATTATCGTGGTTGATTTCTTTTTCTTTGTTTAATGATTTTGCGGGTCTTTGTATATCATATGGAAATGAGAAATTTTTTGATCAATCGATATAATAGGCGGTGCAATGATATGTACGAGTATTTGCAAGTTGCTATCATCATCTCCCAGATATTCAAGAAATTATTTGCATATGACAAAGAAAGTTATGACTTGCTAGAGCAGCTTATATTGGCTGTTTTGGACCCATCCTAGCTTTCACCAACACATAAAAATCAACTTCAATGTCAACTATTTTTGAAAATGGGGCTATACAAATTAAAATAAGGTATTGTAAAGGTAATCCATCCTATTATATAGATCGGGTCACAAATAATTTAGAATTGAAAGTTCTTATATGTAAGAATGCTTTTAAGATAAAATATTTATGTTCATTCCTAATTCTTCCCAAATTATTTGCAAGCTAGACAAATTCCAAATCAAATTTTATGCTCCTTTCCATATTTTATTATGATCGATATATTAACGGATTCATTTTTAAATAAAAAACTATTTTTAATAAATGCTCCATAAAAAATTCAATCTAACTACTTAAAATAATGAAGCATAAAAGGCCACATATATTTTTTTTTAAGGTAAGGATTAGGAAACCCTCTAAGGAGGACGTCTTAGAGTATTCTTGAGGATGAGAACCTGAAGTTCTGAGTTAACCAAGAGGAAGATGGTAGAGATGTTGTGGCTCAGCTTTTAAAATATCACCCGTTAAACCACTATTTATTTTGACACACCCATTAAATGTCATTTTGTTGCGGAGAACCACCCAGTCGTCAAGTCCGTCAGGTTTCCCGTTAAAAAGCGCGCTTTTACCATTTTGCCCCTCTGTTTTTAAAAAAAATTACAAAAATTATCAGGTTTCCCCATCTTAGACTACTGGGGTGGCTACTTCTTCACATTCTTTAATCTTCTTCGAGATGCCCATTGAAGCTCCATTGACAGGAGCTCCATTGTTCGACCACAACACAGACAAAAGCTCCATTTTTTAGCCATTTCCGAACTCCTAAGCTCCATTTTCATCTTCAAGAGTCATCATGTACGTGAGTTTAGGGTTCAGGATTTTATCGACATTGGTGCATGGATTAGGGTTTATATATTCGAAACCACTATTTCATGTGAGTTTGTTTCCTAATTTTTGTCCAATTAAGGTGTTTTGTGATCGATATTGCCTATCTTAATCGAAAATGGCTACATATCTCATCCTAATCGAAACCACTATCTCAGTCTTTACTAGTACACATGACATTGTCTCAATTTCTTTAGGTATCATGTCAAGTGGAAGCTACATATCTACTACTAATTGAGTAATTTGTTGTTGTAGCATAAGGGCAAAAGTCTACACTACTCACACCCCAAAAAACTATGGAAGAAGGTTCTTCTCTTGCCCATTGTACAATCCAAGTGGAGTTCTTGGTTGTGGTTTTTTGAGCGTATTGATTATCCGTTCGATAGTCAAGCAAGCCAAGTCATTTAGAGATAGCTTAACTAACAGAGGCAAATGGAGGAAAACAACACTGATGGTGCGCAAAGTAGCGAGATATGGACAGTGGGGCCAGAGTACGAGAAATAGCGGGATCCGACGGGATTCCAGAGGTTAAACTCGAGGGCCTTTGCCGTACCCATCTAAAAAAGGCAAATCCCTGCTCGGGCGAGGCCTCAAAACCTCGATCACGAGGTCTAGACCTCGTCGAACTCATAAAATAGGACGGTTACGCGGACTCTCCCCGACTCATAACAAGACCCAAACCTCGTTGTTCAAAAGCTGACATCCCCGCCCCATTTAACCACTCAACGACCACCATATTCTCAACCAATGACCAACTTCCTCACTCTCGACCAATCAAAGAGCTTGATCTCGGGCGTCCCACATCGAGCAAACATCAAAACCATGTTCCTCAAACCTCTATAAATAGAGGAGAACCTCGAAGGTGTAAAGGGGTCGAAAAACATCTTGAACTCAAGAACTATCTTGTTCGTTGAAGATCGATGTGTTGAATCATCGTTAAAGACCTCACTCTCATCTCAATCAAAGATCTCGCTATATCATTTCGCAGACCACAATCCCTGCATGCACAATCAACTCTTCAACCTCGCCACAAGACATCAGGCCTAGGCTTGCAACCGGAGTAGAGCTCGTTAATAGTCTGTTAAGTGATAGAATCTCACAGTAGTTAGGAGGTCTCGAATCTTGTTAGGCAGAGACCTCGAATCTCCCGAGAAGAGATCTAGGGCAGAATCTCGTTGTTTGTAACCTCGTTCTAAAGAGATAAATAAAAGCAAGCGTTTGCCTAGTCGAATAAAATTAATCTCGTTCTTGTCTTCTAGCGCTGGTTTATTTCGGGTTTCATCAAACACAAAACTGGTTGAAGCTTTGGCAGCAAGGGAATCCGAGATTCATAGGCTCAAGTGTTGGTCCAGATTTGATGTGATGTGTGTAATAAGTATCATTTTTGTTGTAATGGTGGGGGTTGTTGTTGGCACGTGGGGCAATTGTTGTTAGGTAACATCAGTACTCTTGGTGTAAGAAGGGGATAAGATAATTTGTTATTATTATTTTGCATGCATCAATGTAATGAAACTGGATGAAGTTTGTAGCATACTTTTAAGCAACTTGTATGCTTTAATCATGGTGCAAAATGGGCAAACTAGATGAAGTTTATTGCGCAAACCTTGGCTTTTGAATCCCTCAAAATGGCCTGTCCAAACAACTTCTTCCCTCAGCACCCTGATAACATGCCTGAAACCTCGCAATGGATGAACATTGGACCACCGCCAGGTTGTCTGTTTGGGGTCCCTCCGGGGTGGGCATATAACGTCCCGACAAACCCTTAACCATATCAGGGGTACAAACCGGGCGACATTCTCCCGAACCCATATCCCTACCCGGGCTATGGGCAATACCAACAAGGCTTCGCCCGTCCACGTCCAAGCACCTCCGATGTCCACATACGTCCTTGTTCCCGGGCCTGGCCAGCCTCATTCTGAGTACGTACCTGCGTACGTCCCCGGACACGTGCCGGGACATGAGGCATCCACTAATGGCTCGTCAACGGAGAGACCGCCCCAGAACCCCATGCAGATTTCGAAATCTCGCTCGCGACGCTCCCGGATGCAAGATCCGAAACTGTCCGAAACGGCGGGGAGTGTGATGAATACCCTGAAGTCACGCTCGTGACGTCGCCATGTTGAGGCTGGCAGCCTCTCACCTTTCGTGGACGAGATTCAAAGCGCGCCGATGCCCAAAGGCTTCCATAGGCCGCAGATGGGACTCTACGAGGGCGCGGTAGATCCGGAGGAGCATGTGAAGCGTTTCGCAGTTCAGATGAACGTCAACTCTCACAACGATGCCATCTTCTGCCATGTTTTCCCGACCACCCTGGAGAAGGTCGCGATGACGTGGTTTATAAGCCTCAAAATCGGGTATGTGGCCTTGTTCGCTCAACTGTGTGAGTCCTTCATCGCACACTTCAGTGGCTCGAGGAAGCGTGAGAAAAACATGCGGGACCTCCGCGACATCGAGCAGGGAGAGGGCGAGTCGATGGTCACCTTTTTCACAAGGTTCACAACCGCGGTTGCCGAGATCGCGAATATCGACGAGGCTTCGGTGCGAGACACCCTCATGGGCAATCTATGCCATGGGGCCTTTAAGAATTACATTTTCCTAAAAAGTCTAGCGACGTATAACAGCCTGTGTGCCCGGATTATAGCCCAAGTATGCACCGAGGACGCCGCCAACCAGAGCTCTCGGCCGAGGACCGACAAGGAAATCGTGGACGAAGGTAAGGGAAAGGCAAAGGTGGGTGTGCCCGCCGCCAAGGATGCGTATGCGACGCAGGCCCAAAACCCCGTCAATAACAGCCACAATAACAACAACCGCAGCAGCAACAACAACAACAACAGAAACAACAATAACAACAACAACCGCAACAACAACAACAACAGGAACACCGGCGGTGGAAGTTGGAATTGCTTTGGAGGGAAGCAACGGTGTTACAGGGGAAAGGGCGGCCCTCTGTATAACCCAAATGAAAAGGGGCGTGCCAACCCCGCCTCAGGAGCGAACAACGTGCCATAGGGCCCGAACCAAGCAAGAGCCAACAACGTCGAACAGTAGGCTCCCGCAAAGCAGGCACGGTCGGCACACAACGATGCCTGATGGGTATATTCATACCATCTCGGGTGGCCCCTCGTTGGCTGGCTCAAGCCAGGCAGAAAGAAAGAGGTACGCAAGGGCAAGCCATCATGCGGCCTCAGTATTCAATGTCGCACAAACCTCGCGGTCCCACGTGGGGCTAGCCTTCACCTCTGAGGATGCCGAGGGTCTGCACATGCCACACTCTGACCCTTTGGTGGTGCACGCTCAACTAGGCTCAAAGATGGTAAAACGGGTATTGGTGGACACGGGATCTTCCGTGGACATCACGTATTATGGCGCCTTCGAGCAATTGGCATCTTCGCGACGTCCCTAAAGCCCTACGTCGGGAAGCTAACGTCCTTCTCTGGCGACGAGGTCGATGTCGCGGGCCTCATTGACCTCTAGATGACGTTGGATACTGGTTCGACGAGCCGAACCGAGATGGTGGAATTCAACGTGGTGCGTTTACCCTCGGTGTATAACGCAATCATCGGGAGAGTGTCCCTGATGAAATTTCAAGCGGTGGTGTCCATCTACCACCTAAAAATGAAATTCCCCATCGAAGGCGGGGTCGACAAAGTCAAGGGCAACCAAGAGGAGGGGCGCGTCTGCTACGCGACCTCCGTGAAGCAAAAGTGTTCGGTGTTCATGGTAGAGGCTACCGGGGAGGCTGATCTCGAAGTCCGGGACTTTACGGTCCCCATCCCAGAGGCAGAAAGAAGGGTTATCGCTCCCTTCGGTAGCGAGGCAGAAAAGATTTACCTAGGCGAGTGCCTCTCCGGGGAGTCGGCAACATCGCTGGAGACCTTACTGTCTGGTTCCCGCGACGTGTTCGCGTGGACTGCAAAAGACCTCCGCGGTATCCTACGAACTGTGGCCCAACACTCTATAAACGTGGATGTCACCGCCCGTCCTGTGGTACAATGCCGAAGGAAAATGAATGAGGAGAGGGAAAGCGCCGCAAGTGCCGAGGTAGGAAAGCTGCTAGCCACGAGGTTCATCCGCGAGGTCCAGTACCCTAGATGGTTGTCTAACGTTGTGCTGGTCAAAAAGGCCAGCGGAAAGTGGCGCATGTGCGTAGACTTCAAGGACCTAAACAAGGCCTGCCCCAAAGACAGTTACCCCCCTGCCCTCGATCGACGAGCTGGTCGATTCCACAGCGGGTCACGGGGTCTTGAGCTTCCTTGACGCATACTCAGGTTACAATCAGGTTTTGATGAGCCCGCGAGATGAGGAAGAAACATCCTTTATCACGCAACGAGGGACCTATTGCTACAAGGTCATGCCATTTGGTTTGAAGAACACGGGTGCAACCTTCCGGCGACTCATAGATCGAATCTTCAAGAACCATCTGGGAGGAACGTGTCAGCATACGTCGACGACATTGTGGTCCGAAGCAAAACCCCAGAGGAACATCTGGTTGACCTCGCTGAAGTTTTTGCAACCCTCAGACACAACCGGCTCAGCCTAAATCCTAAGAAATGCGTGTTCGGCGTATCGTCAGGAAAGTTCATGGGTTTCATGATCAACGAACGGGGGATAGACGTGAACCCCGCCAGGATAGAGTCGATTATTTCAATGAGGTCGCACCGATCCTGAATCGAGGTACATCGGCTCAATGATGCTCTAAACTACCTAGGGAGGCTTTGTTCCCATTTGGCGGACAGATCCCTGCCCTTCTTTGTGGCCCTAAAGAAAAACGACAAGTTTGTCTGGGACGAAGAGCTGGAGCTCGCTTTTTCTGGGTTGAAGGCATTCTTGTCGAAGCTCCCCACATTGTCGCCTCCAAAGGCGGGCGAGGATTTGCAACTATACGTGGCTGTGAGCCTAGAAACGGTCAGCGCTGTGCTGACAAGAAAGGCAATGCACCCCGTCTATTTTATCATCCGCGTACTCCAACCTGCGGAGCAGTAGTACTCCCCAGCAGAAAAATGGCCCTGGTCGTGGTGACCACCGCAAGGCACCTGCGCCCTTACTTTCATGCACACCCTATCCAAGTCCTCTCCGATCTCCCTCTTCGGGTGATCCTCCACCAGCCCGCCCTTTCTAGGCGAATGACGAAGTGGGCGGTCGAACTCTCCGAGTTCGACATCAACTACCTACCCAGGACTGCAATGAAGGGACATGCCCTCGCTGACTTAATGGTAGAAGTGAACTTCCCCGAAACTGACGAGAGCGCGAAAGAATGGAAGGTCTTTGTCGATGGCTCACGATGCAACGCCGGGGGCAGGGCTGGCGTATTTCTTGCCGGTCCCTCAATCGAGACGGAGTATGCCCTTAACTTCGCCTTCGATGCCACCAATAACGAGGTCGAGTATGAGGCCATGATCGCCGGGATAGAAATGGTGGGGCTCAGTGGGGCTCGCAAGATCAGGGTCTACACCGATTCTGAATTAGTGGTGCGACAGTTGAATGGGCAATATAATGCCAGAACGGGGTTCCTGCCCGCATACCGAGAAAAAGTCAAAGCCTTGGTATCTTGCCTCGAAACATTCGCGGTAGAATCCATTCCACGCTGCGAACACAAAGGCAGATGCCCTCGCAAGGCTGGGGTCGGCCCTTCCTCTAGAGGTAGGCAACCACGTGATGGTGGAGAGAAAGCTCTCGCGGAGTGTGAACAACGAGGTTCTCTCCGTCAAGTTCGGGGACTAGAGGATTCCCATCACGCGATATGTGGAAAGCGGTGTCCTTCTTGAGGATCCCGCTGAGGCTAGAAAACTCAAAATCCAGGCAGCTCGCTACTATGTCATTGGTGGGCGGCTCTATCGACGAGGTTTCGCATAGCCCAACTTGCTATGTGTGCCGACCGAGGTCGTAGAGCACATCCTGTTCGAGGCACATGAGGGGGTCTGTGGCGGCCACCCCGGTTGGCGTGCCTTGTCGCACAAAATCACCCACTTGGGAAACTTTTGGCCCACCCTCAGGCAGGACGCGAGGGCTTATGTTCAGAAGTGTGACGGGTGCCAGAAGCACGCCAACGTTCAGCATGCCCCGACCTCGCACCTGTGCTCGATCCATGCACCCTACACCTTTGCGATGTGGGGGATGGACATTTTAAGACCCTTCCCCAAGGCCTTGGGGCAGGTGTAGTACATCCTTGTCATCGTCGACTACTTCACGAAGTGGGTCGAGGCAGAGGCAATGGCAATAATCACAGGAATGAAGGTCTGCAACTTCCTATGGAAAAACCTCGTATGTCGCTTTGGGGTCCCCACGACCATCATGACCGACCATGGTCCCCAGTTCGATTGCGAGGAAACTCGGACCTTTTGCTCCGAACTTGGCATAACCCTCAAGTTTTCATCGGTGGCCCATCCCCAATCGAACGGCCAGGTAGAAAACGTCAATGCCCGGATCCTGTCCGATCTCAAGAAGCGACTAGGCACAACACAAGGCCGCTGGGCGGAGCTTCTCCCGCTTGTCCTATGGACATATCAAACGACTGTGCGTCGCACCACGGGGGAGACACCTTTCGCTTTGACCTACGGGGTGGATGCGCTGGTCCCGGTGGAAACCCTGGTCCCTTCGACAAGGGTTTTCGACTTCAACGAAAAAGAAAACGAGGCCAATCTCAGGGTAGAATTGCAGTTCAGGGATGAACTCCACGAAGTCGCCGCCTTGCGTTCCGTGGAATACAAGTGACGTGTGGCGATGTATCATGACAAGAAGGTCAGACCCCAGGTTTTGATCTCAAGGAATCTCATTTTAAGGTGAACCAAAGGCGGCAAGCTAGACCCAAACTGGGAGGGGTCGTACCTCCTCGGGGAGGAAGTCGCGCCCGGAGTCTTTAAGCTCAAGGATAGTGAGGGGCGCACTCTAAGCAAAACTTGGAATGTCTCTCAGCTCAAAAGGTATTATGCGTAAAGGTCTCCTAGGAAAAATCTCGTTGTCACCAAAATTTTGTGAATAAAGGGTGATGTGTTATTTTCTGATGTAATCTCAATATGGAAACCTTGCATCGAGGGCGCGTTCACTGAAATCCACCCCTCGCTTCCCACTTGGGGTTGGAGATTCCCAGTTTTAAATGCGCAAATCCACCCCTCGCTTCCCGCTTGGGGTTGGAGATTCCCAGTTTTAAATGCGCAAATCCGCCCCTCGCTTCCCGCTTGGGGTTGGAAATTCTCAGTTTTAAGTGCGCGAATCCGCCCCTTGCATCCCACTTGGGGTTGGAAATTCTCAGTTTTAAATGCGCAAATCCTCCACTCGCTTCCCGCTTGGGGTTGGAGATTCCCAGTTTTAAGTGCGCGAATCCGCCCCTCGCTTCCCGCTTGGGGTTGGAGATTCTCAGTTTTAAGTGCGCGAATCCTTCCCTCGCTTCCCGCTTGGGGTTGGAGATTCTCAGTTTTAAGTGCGCGAATCCGCCCCTCGCTTCCCGCTTGGGGTTGGAGATTCTCAGTTTTTAAGTGCGCGAATCCACCCCTCGCTTCCCGCATGGGGTTGGAAACAACCAAATCTCTATCATGCGCGATCCGAGCGAGGCTTGTGATCGCCGCATATTATCTATCATGCGCGATCCGAGCGAGGCTCGTGATCGCCGCATATAATCTATCATGCGCGATCCGAGCGAGGCTCGTGATCACCGCATATAATCTATCATGCGCGATCCGAGCGAGGCTGGTGATCGTTGCATATAATCTATCATGTGCGATCCGAGCGAGGCTCGTGATCGCCGCATATTATCTATCATGCGCGATTTGAGCAAGGCTCGTGATCGCTGCATAAAATCTATCATGCGCGATCCGAGTGAGGCTCGTGATCACCGCATATAATCTGTGAGATGAGCGATCCCATCAATGCTCAGGATCGCTGCACAGTTGAAAAATAAAAATGACCCGATATGGCTCGAGCAGTCTTCAAGTCTTACAGCGCTCGGGCCATGGGGTTAGATCGGGATGGAATGGGCCTTTGGAACCCTTGAAGGGCATGTGACCTAACCACAAACAAAGATAGAAAGAAAAGTGCATAAAATAAGACCGTGAAGGCCAAAGTATCATAATTACAAACCCCAGCGGGGCCACCAAAATACTTAAAAAACAAAAAACAAAAAACAAAGATTACAAGGGCGCCCTTCATTCGCTCGGCTTGTCGGCGGGAGGGCCCATGGAGACTTGGCGGATAGGCGAGGCGACAATGACTTCAAGATCGGGGGAAGGCTCGGCCTATGCGCGGTTGGGATCGCCCAGGGCGGGGTTCAAACCTTCTTGGACCGTGAGGTATGCGGCAGGAACCTCGTTCTCGCTTGGTGCAACCCCGCTCTCATTGTCGAGGAAGAATTCGCATTCTCCCTCGGGCTCTTCCCCGGTCTCCTCCATGGTCAGTCCATAGCTGGGGATGAAAAAGGCGATGTGGGGGTCGATGTGTTGATACTTCGCCACCGCTTGTTTTACCCCTACGCGAATGGCATGCCGGTACATCCCATAAATGTTGCTCAACAGCCCTTCCCGGTACTCGGCAGACTTAACGTATTTGGACCCTGCAGCCTCCACCTCTTCGTTAAGTTCCTTGATGCGGTGGTGAAGGTTGTTGTTCTCCTCCTCCACCTTCTGGAGCTCCGACTCCTTCTCCTTAAAGTGACTGTGTTCCTCATAGAGTTTTGTCTGGAGATCCTCAACCGAGGCCTGCAGGTCCCTAACCAGGGCCTTCGCCTTCGCCTCCTCATCCTTCGCTTGGCCGCGTCCTTGGCCTCATCCTTCGCCGCGACCTCCGCGGCTCGAACCCGTTTCTCGGCTTCGGCGAGATCCTTCTCCTTCTTTGTACACTCCTCCGTGCAGGCCTTGAGCGCCGCCTCCATCTTATCCATTCTCTTATGAAGGAGGTTGATGCAACTACAATTGTACTTCTCGAAGAAGTTGTGCTGAAAAACAAAAAGTATGTTAGGAGAGAACAAGCATGAGAAAACAAGCGAGGCTTACAAAGAAAAACAAAACATACAATCGCTGAGTAGCGGAGGGCCTCGTCATTGAGGGCGTCCTCGGAGAGATTGTTCGCCCGCACAATCTCCTCCCAGTCATCCTTGTTCCAATTCCTGAGCGCACCCCGGGACGGCCCGGGGCAGTGGAACTTTGTTGCAGGAGGACCGGTGGCAGAAAGAGATCGCCCCTCAAAATTGGGGTTGGGGACGATCTCCCTCCCCGAGGAACTGCGTTGGCCATCCCCATTGTGCTTCTTCCTTTTTTCCTTGTGGGGCGACGCCTCCGCTTCCTTCCGCTTGGACCCGGCCCCGTCGTCGGTTCCTCATGGAGCCTGGGAGGACGTTCTGGTAGTGTCTCCTTTGGGTGCCCCCCCCCTCAATAATTTTTACCCCTGCGGCCTTCGCAGGGCCGGCGCTTTCGCCGTCAAGATCGGTGCCTTGGTCGTTAGGGCCTTCGGGGCCCAAGAGGTCTGCGCGGTAGGGCCCGCGGCTTTCTTCCCTTGTGCCCTTAAGGCCAAGGAAACCAAAAGATTCATTGGAAAAAAAAGCGAGTTAGTAAAAGAGAATGGGGAGGGTCACAAACAATCAAAATCTAAGAATGCGTGGTCCGAGCGAGGCTCGTGATCATTGCAAACAATCAAAATCTAAGAATGCATGGTCCGAGCGAGGCTCATGATCATCACAAACAACCAAAATCTGAGAATGCGTGGTCCGAGTGAGGCTCGTGATCATCACAAGCAATCAAAATCTAAAATACCCGACCCGAGCGAGGTTCGGGGTTACCACATGTAATCCAAAACTAACACAGCAAAACAAGAAACAATGCAAAAACGAGAAAACATAAAAAAATAGGTGCCCTTTGCGCCCTCGAGGTTCGAAAGGTGAGACTCAGATCCGCCCGCTCGAGCCGGTCCTGTGCCAGGTATTCCCAGTAGGGCGCTTGGCGTGGCGTTGCAAACCGAGCCTCGATCTCGGCGACATCCAGCGTCCCCTTGGGACAGCAGAAATTGTCAGGTGCCGAGGGGAAGTTAAGATACCTCCCAGAGCAGTCCCGGACCAAGAACCACTTGTCCTTCCACTGACCGACGTTCGACGGGGTGTTGGTGATCTTGAGCCCGGGTAAACTTAGATTGACGAGACATGACTTCTGCTCTCGTCTCGCCATAAACAAACTCGTCATGACATCCATATCAGGCCCCTCCCCGATCTCGTGGCTCCGAATGGTGTACGCGCACAGAAGCCTCCATGCGTTGGGAAACAGTTGTGCGGGCAGACATGCTTAACCACAAAAAGTCAACTAGGTGCCAAGCGAGCGGTAGCCGGAAGCTGGCCTGGAGGCTGGGCAGATGAACAACCACGCACTGTTCATACAAAGCCAAAGAGCAGCCCTCCCCCTCGGGGAGCGCCAGCTCAACCCCCTCGCGCCAAGGAAAATCTTTCGCGATCTTTTCAAAGGCCTCCCGCTTAAGAACTGTAGGGGCCCCCTCGGGCAGAAAGATCCCGATCGAGGGGTTCGGGGTCATCAGTATCTGCTCCTCAAGGATGGGAGGGATGCATGACATAGAATCGTTAATGTACTCCGCAAAGAAGCTCGGCTGGTTGTTGGAGTCAGACGACCGCGCATCAAGGGCGCCAAGTTCTTCATCAGAAATCGAAGATGGGGCCATCTCAACCCCGGAAGACATATGTAATCGGGGAAAGTGCGAGGTAACCGAAGTGTCAGAGGCACTAGGTGAAGGTTCGCTGAACACAATCGAAGGGGACCTCGGGTTTTGGGAGTCGCTGGTCTCAACGCTCCCTACGGTCTTAGAAGATTCTTCGTAAAATTTCTCCCGAAGCTTGAATGCGAAGCCTGGTGGAGGGCCCGGAGAAGATCCTCTAGGCATGAAAAGCGAGGTCTAGGTCACGAAAGGCGAACACCTAGAAAAGAAGAAGTTTTGAGACGTCGAACAAACCAAAAAAGAAAGGAAGCGCGAGGTGGTAACGAAGGGGACGCGGGACCCTAGGGCTACTCTAACAGATGGGACAGCCTATGAGGAATGTGAAGCGCCAAAATAGAAGGGCAGAGTGGAAGACAACTGTTGGAAGATCAAACGTCCCATCACCCAAGCGGCGAGACGTTTGGTTTTCCAAGAAACATTCGAAATTCAAAAAAAGAGGAGCGGCGATGAACTCAACTGTCGGCTAACACGCCGAAGGGCGCGAGAACATCGCCGGACTACCAACGCCACCCCTGCTCCCACCGTATTGCCACCGTGGTACTGGTACGAAACGCCAGAAGACTACCGCCTCCGTCTAGGGCACGAAGCAGGAAAAGAAAAAACACGCCAAAAACGCATGCAAAGGGAGGATCGACCACTTACTTGTCAGAAATTGGCGTGAGAAAGACGGTTGCGAGCCTGGAAACCGTTGAAGGCGCTTCGCCTGCTTGCCGGAGATCGAGAAAATGGAAGAAAGAGAGAAAGGGTGTGTTCGGAGAGGAAGATAAAGAGTGAGGAGAAGAGGGACGTGTAAAGGCGCTTTATAGAGTGCGGACTTGGGCCTCTCCCAGTTCTGAAAAGCTTAATGGGCCTAATCTCTTTCATAGGCCCATTAATGAAATAAGGGAGAACAGGCCCATGGCTCGTCAAGTCCGTGACAAAAGAAAAAAAACCCAAGTGTTCAGCCTCGCAAAAAGATTCTCAGGCCTCGTTACCCCAAACCTCTAACCTCGCCACCCATGACCCTGAGAGCTCGCTGAGAAGGCTCCTCAAAACTAAGACTTCGCACCCTGGATACGGAGGACTAGGCGTCGCGCATATATGACCTGCGGCCTCGGGCCGAGACCCCAGGCCATGGGTTTGTGATGGTGCGCAAAGTAGCGAGATATGGACAGTGGGGCCAGAGTACGAGAAATAGCGGGATCCAGCGGGATTCCCGAGGTTAAACTCGAGGGCCTTTGCCGTACCCATCTAAAAAAAGGCAAATCCTTGCCCGGACAAGGCCTTAAAACCTCGATCACGAGGTCCAGACCTCGTCGAACTCATAAAATAGGACGGTTACGCAGACTCTCCCCGACTCATAACAAGACCCAAACCTCGTTATTCAAAAGCTGACATCCCCGCCCCATTAAACCACTTAGCGACCACCATATTCTCAACCAATGACCAACTTCCTCACTCTCGACCAATCAAAGAGCTTGATCTCGGGCGTCCCACATCGAGCAAACATCAAAACCATGTTCCTCAAACCTCTATAAATAGAGGAGAACCTCGAAGGTGTAAAGGGGTCGAAAAACATTTTGAACTCAAGAACTATCTTGTTCGTTGAAGATCGACATGTTGAATCATCGTTAAAGACCGCGCTACAGCCAAGTGAAGGTCCACAAAAAGACTTCAAGTTTTCCAAAGTGACCTCGTCTCAATGAAAGATCTCGCTACGTCACTTCGCAAACCACAATCCCCGCATGCACAATCAACTCTTCAACCTCGCCACAAGACATCAAGCCTAGGCTTGCAACCGAAGTAGAGCTCGTTAATAGTCTGTTAAGTGATAGAATCTCACAGTAGCTAGGAGGTCTCGAATCTTGTTAGGCAGAGACCTCGAATCTCCCGAGAAGAGATCTAGGGCATAATCTCGTTGTTTGTAACCTCGTTGTTTGTAACCTTGTTCTAAAGAGATAAATAAAAGCAAGTGTTTGCCTAGTCGAATAAAAGTAATCTGATAACGCCTAATTTAGTCCTATTTTAGGGTGTTAGTTGCATATTAATTTAGATCATTTTCATGCATATTTCTCATATTTTATATTTATTTTATTTTATTATGCATATTTCTCATATTTTATATTTATTTTATTTTATTATGCGTTCGGAATCTACACTCGTGCTTTGATATTTTTCAGGTATTTGGAGCTATTTTTAGAAGAGATTTGAAGACGTTTTTGGAAATCAAATAAGAAGAATGGTGCACATCAATGATTATGGGCTTAAGCTAATACGTGAATTTGGGCCAGACCCATATTAATTAAGCGGTCGCGTTGTTTTTGGAAAGGCTGGACCAGTGGACCTGCTTCATATATGCATAGGATACGTACAAGGGGTATTAATATATATATATATAATGAGCTTGTTTTAGGGGGAGCGGAGTTGACGTAGATAATTTAGCTTTAGGTTTTAGTTTTTTTTTTTTAGTTTTTGTTTTGTTCAGCCGCACAAGTTTAACGAGGGAGTTCGCCGGTTTGTTTGGAGATTTGTTATTCATGTTCTAGCCCTTTGATTATCTACATATTTGACACTAAGTTTTCTTACTCCTTTATTGTATTGAATAATTCTTGGCTAGTTTATATTTTATGATCATGTCTTCAATCATGCTTGGCTAAATTCCTAGTTCTAGGTTTTAGTGATCCATTCAATGTGTATTTAATTAAAATTATGTTCTTTGTCTGAATTGATATATATTTGATTCGATCCTGGATGTTTCATGTCTTAGTAACTTTTGTGAATGGAAACTTGTTAAAGTTTGAGACTGAAAGGTGAAAACTTTAATAAGTAGTCAGATAGGAAACTGAGTCTGAAAGGTACTTTTTCCTATCGGAACCCTAGGATTTGAACCTGAGATTTCTTTATTGCGAAAGTATTTTGATTTCTCTTGTGGATTAATAGTTGTCATAGAAACCTTAAGTTTGGGTTGAGTTAGCAAGTCGCGAAAGCGGATGTTAATTCAATTTAATCTTAAATTCTAAGTGATTATTGGTCTAGATTTCAATTGGCAAGTCGCGAAAGCGGATGTTTGTTGGGTTTAGGCACGTTGCTATCGTTCGAAAGAACTTAGTGATTACCTTAGATAACTACCTTCAAATAATTGGAAATAAATTCAGGCAGAGTATAATTTTATTTATTGAAACATTGGTGTAGTGATCCTTAACCTTAGACACATCTATCCCATAGTTTTTTTTATCTTTTATATTTGCTTTATTACTTGTTATCTTAGATTAGATTTCCCATATTTCCTTATGTGTTTTGACCTAATTTACTAGTAGAGTTACAATTGGTATTATATTGGTCCCAGAGTTCGACACCTTGGTATTACAACCGATCCCGTACACTTGCGGGGTAGGATTTGGCTGTATCAAGTTTTTGGCGCCGTTGCCGGGGACCAATTTGTTAATATTGATTGTTATCTCTTATCTAGTAAAGTTAGGTCTTTATTTTTGCTTTGATCTTTTTATTTTTTTGTTTCAGGCTAATAAATAGAGTCGAAAAAATGGATTATTCTGGTATGTATGAGGTAAGTTCTTTTTCCTCTCTTTCTCCTAAATTTAATACAAGTACTCAGAGGTATGATCATTTCAATCCTAATTTGGATTTTTCAAACACAAATACTTCTAACCTCTTCTGTGAGTTTTGTGGATCTATAGATCATGATAATACAGGTTGTCATATATTTTGGGGGAATGCGAATGAGGCCAGTTCAAATTCCCATAGTCCTAGTTGGGTGACACCGCTCCAGGATCTTTTTGACGTTGTGGCAAAAGCCCTCGACTTGATTAATAGTCAAGCAGCAGATTTGTCTAATATTAAAGGTGAAGTGAACCTTCTGAAGACTCAAGTAGGTGCATTGATCACACAAAATAAGATGCTAGAAGATCAGATTGCTCAGTTGGTCAGTCCAGAGTTGCCTACAGAGCCTCCAGAGGTGCACCACATTGAATATTGCACTGCTATATTTTTAAGGGGCGAGAAAGAGTGGAACGACCCACAAGTTGATAAAAGAGAGTCTACCCAAGTGACCAAGGAGGACCCAATGGTTGATGAATTTGAGATGATCCAAAAGGCTACCCCGACCATCAGAGATACCTGTTCTAAGATGCAGGTTGAGCTTCTTGAAATATTGTCTGATGTAGTAATGGTACCAAAAACTACATTAGAAATTCAAGACCGAAAGGTAGAAGCAATTCAAGAAAAGAAGGGTCGGAGTAGACGGAAAAAGAGAAAAAGAAGTGTTGTTAGTGACCGGGTACAAGTTGAATTCAAGCCAGGGGATCAAGTGATTCTCTATCATCATAAATCGAATATGTTCCCGGGAAGCAAGAGCACAAGAAGGTCGGGTCCATACCTCCTGAATCGAGTTCTTAGGGATGATTCTGTTGAGCTTTGACATAAGAACTCGGGGTATTTTAAAGTCAGAAAAATTCGACTGAAGCCATACAAGGAGCCTGATCCGATTGAGATGGGTACCACCGACCCTCCCGATCCGAAAATTTGACAAAGGTGGAAAGTCAAGCTAACGACCTTTAACTAGCGCTTATTGGGAAGCAACCTAATTATTCAAAACAAAAAAAAAAGAATAAACGAAAAAAAAAAAAAGGTTGAGTCAGCATTTTTTTTCCGTTGTCCTCTTTTCCCGATACCCTACTCTCTTTCCCCAACCTATTTCCTCGCCTGTGCTATCTCTCTCCTCTGCCTGCCCTTTCTCAGAAGACCCAACTCTCCCATGCCCGACTCCATCACCTTCCCTCACTTTCTCTTTTGGATCTCTCTCGGCACTACCTACTCTTCACCACTGCTGATTTCTCTAGTCACTGAAGCCTCAGTCTCGTAAATTCCCAACACCATTCCACCACCAGATTCCGCCCACCGATGCTGCACCGCGAGTCCGTCAACGCCGCTGAACCAATGAACCACCAGCGCGAGTGCACTTCCCAGGAGAGTCCGTCCGCTCCGGCCGACCACCGGTCCACCACACCAGCTTCAAGTCCACGCCGTTGAACCACACCAACCTGCTTTGATTCCGGCGCCAGCCTGGCTGTACACTATAGCAGAACCGAATCGGAGAATCCCACCGCCCGCTCAATCTTTGCACAAATCCGGGTAAGTGGGGGTGTCTTTATGTTCTAATAGTGTTAAATTTTCCGCCCATTATGCCAATTGGGAATCAATCAGGATGATTTTGTGTTAATTAAGTTATGCTTTGCTGGGTGTGCGTGGTTTACCTTCGAGTTTGTGTTAAATTGTGAGTATTCTGTGCTTCAGATTAGGAAGTTGCTGATGCTTTGTTTCTTACATAGTATTGGCACAGGAATTTATTTCTGGTTTATTAATTCTGTTATGTGGGTGGCTTAGTGGTTGCTTTGGTCTTGTCGATTTCGATCGATTAAGTTGATTAATTTGAGTTGGGTAATACATTGTGGTGTGGATTGTGCTTTAATTTATTTATTTTTGTGAAGTTGCTTGCCATTGAAATCTAACGTGCTGAAATTGATATCACTTGATTTTTGAGCTGGCATATCCTGATATCCATATAAGACTATTTGATATTGCATTGTTATATTCTGAGTTATGCTCCCAATTTATCATACAATGCTTTGTCAATATTTTTAAAATGCTAGCTTAATTTTCCTTGATTTGTGTCACTTCGTTTGCTGATGGTGCGATTTGTTGCTATAATATGTGACTAATGTGTGGTTGCTTGAGTTTTACTGATTCCTACTAATTTTGGATGAGGATTGATATACATTACCATTTGAATTAGTAGCTGTCATTGGTTTGATTTGATAACTTGCTATGCTAATTAGCTCTTTTAGAGCTAGTTGTTTGGTTTGGAAGTTGTTTTTGTTGGATAGGTTTGCATTTAAAGGAAGCTATGCTGAGATCTTTGAGCCTATAGATGACTTCCAGCTTGTCTCTCGGATTCATTGTCTATGCCTAGATACCTGAATATTCGGTGAGTCTCTTTTCCTCTTTCTTTTTCTACATTGGGGACAATGTAGAATTTAAGCTTGGGGGAGGGAAAATTTCATGTGGGGTTCCATTTGAATATTTTTTTTTTAATTTCTTTTTCATGACATTTTCATACATTGCATTTGCATATATTAGGTATTGGATATGAACCCCATGTCTTGGCTTTGCTTGTATATTTTTGAAAAAAAATCCATGAAATTTCATTGGTTGTTGAATTGATCTTGCTTGAAGATGAAATAAATTGATATTTTGATAATGTTTGAGTTGAAGTGACTTATTACTATTCATTGAGCTAATTAAGTTTAAAGCTTTAAACAAAAAGCCATGTGAGGTTTATTTTGGCCTTTGGACTTAAATTCTTATGAGTCCTCTTTCTTTTGTGTGTGATTCTCAATTTGATTGTTATCTCTAGAACTTGCGTTTAGACTCTTTTTCGAGACCACATTTATAACTCTTGTGCATGACATAAAAATGATTGAGGCATTATTTTTCATTAGCCTGTTATTCCCTGACTACCCTGCATACTATTCCTCTGTTTGTAGCCCCTGTGAGCTTTTTATAGCCTTTTTCTTTGGAAACTCCACAAAAGAAAATCCGAGCCTAATATTTAGCCTTTTTAACCCATCCGGGAATTAGGATTAATTATTTGATTAATTTTGTGGTTGTTAGCCAAGCTTGGGGGAGCTACATGTTTAGTGTGTGGGTACTGTTATAGCTTTTGAAAAAAAAAATGAGAAGAAAAGTACAAGACAAAGAACTTGAGCAAGTGTTTGCAAGAAAGAAAGAAAAAAAGGTTGGAAAAAAATATAGTGCTTGAATGAATAATTGAAGGAAAAAAATGGGTGTTGAGCTGAAGAAAAACAAAAGAGGAGATGTGGTTTGGAAAGAAAATCTTTAAGCTTGGTGGTGTTGAGTTTGGTTGAGCTATGATTAATTCTATATTCCCGGATTAGCACCACATGACCAAAATATTTCCCTACCTTTTTCTCTTTACCTTGGCCCCATTACAACCCAATAAAAGACCTCTTGATTTATGTCGTGTACTTAGTTTTTCGTGGTGGAGATTTAGGACGCTGATGCAAGCCTATGGTAGTTTAGCTTTCAAATTTGAGACTGAGCGAAACACTTACCCTAAACACATGAGTGAGAGTGATTCTTATATTTTCCCGGTGAGGTCTAAAGTGGATAACTTGTTAGTCTCTTTGATGGTTATTTGTTTGCTTTGATGATGCATTGATAATATCTAAATCTCCATTGACTTGCTTGATTTTATGACGGGTTGAGACACCTTTGTTTTTCTTGTGGAATTTGATCCTAGTTTTTGCTTGAGGACAAGCAAAGTTTAAGCTTGGGGGAATTTGATAACGCCTAATTTAGTCCTATTTTAGGGTGTTAGTTGCATATTAATTTAGATCATTTTCATGCATATTTCTCATATTTTATATTTATTTTATTTTATTATGCATATTTCTCATATTTTATATTTATTTTATTTTATTATGTGTTCGGAATCTACACTCGTGCTTTGATATTTTTCAGGTATTTGGAGCTATTTTTAGAAGAGATTTGAAGACGTTTTTGGAAATCAAATAAGAAGAATGGTGCACATCAATGATTATGGGCTTAAGCTAATACGTGAATTTGGGTCAGGCCCATATTAATTAAGCGGCCGCGTTGTTTTTGGAAAGGCTGGACCAGTGGACCTGCTTCATATATGCATAGGATACGTACAAGGGGTATTAATATATATATATATATATATGTATAATGACCTTGTTTTAGGGGGAGCGGAGTTGACGTAGATAATTTAGCTTTAGGTTTTAGTTTTGTTTTTTTAGTTTTTGTTTTGTTCAGCCGCACAAGTTTAACGAGGGAGTTCGCCGGTTTGTTTGGAGATTTGTTATTCATGTTCTAGCCCTTTGATTATCTACATATTTGAGACTAAGTTTTTTTACTCCTTTATTGTATTGAATAATTCTTGGCTAGTTTATATTTTATGATCATGTCTTCAATCATGCTTGGCTAAATTTCTAGTTCTAGGGTTGTAGTGATCCATTCAATGTGTATTTAATTAAAATTATGTTCTTTGTCTGAATTGATATATATTTGATTCGATCCTGGATGTTTCATGCCTTAGTAACTTTTGTGAATGGGAACTTGTTAAAGTTTGAGACTGAAAGGTGAAAACTTTAATAAGTAGTCAGATAGGAAACTGAGACTGAAATGTACTTTTTCCTGTCGGAACCCTAGGATTTGAACCTGAGATTTCTTTATTGCGAAAGTATTTTGATTTCTCTTGTGGATTAATAGTTGTCATAGAAACCTTAAGTTTGGGTTGAGTTAGCAAGTCGCGAAAGCGGATGTTAATTCAATTTAATCTTAAATTCTAAGTGATTATTGGTCTAGATTTCAATTGGCAAGTCGCGAAAGCGGATGTTTGTTGGGTTTAGGCACGTTGCTATCGTTCGAAAGAACTTAGTGATTACCTTAGATAACTACCTTCAAATAATTGGAAATAAATTCAGGCAGAGTATAATTTTATTTATTGAAACATTGGTGTGGTGATCCTTAACCTTAGACACATCTATCCCATAGTTTTTTTTATCTTTTATATTTGCTTTATTACTTGTTATCTTAGATTAGATTTCCCATATTTCCTTATGTTTTTTGACCTAATTTACTAGTAGAGTTACAATTGGTATTACATTGGTCCCAGAGTTCGACACCTTGGTATTACAACCGATCTCGTACACTTGCGGGGTAGGATTTGGCCTATCATAATCTCATTCTTATCTTCTAGCGCTGGTTTATTTTGGGTTTCATCAAACACAAAACTGGTTGAGGCTTTGACAGCAAGGGAATCCGAGATTCATAGGCTCAAGTGTTGGTCCAGACTTGATGTGATGTGTGTAATAAGTATCATTTTTGTTGTAATGGTGGGGGTTGTTGTTGGCAAGTTGGGCAATTGTTGTTAGGTAACATCAGTACTCTTGGTGTAAGATGGAGATAAGATAATTTGTTATTATTATTTTACATGCATCAATGTAATGAAACTGGATGAAGTTTGTAGCATACTTTTAAGCAACTTGTATGCTTTAATCATGGTGCAAAATGAGCAAATTAGATGAAGTTTATTGCCAATTCTTAGACACTACTGCAATTTCAAGTAAACCAACACTGATCAACCAGATTTGAACCAGCTCGACATGAACCACATGTTTGGTTCAACGCTGATCAACCATTTCAAGTAAACCAACAGTGATCAACCATGAAATTGAATAGAATAAGAGATGCAATGAAACTGAAATTATATACCATATCTTACACATTGTTTACCATCATAAAATACCATCACTGATCAACCATTCATACCATCTGTCTTCATTACTTACACCATAATACCATTCAACCAACTAGTTCAAAAGCCCCTTTTACCTTAACATCGCCAATATTGAACAATAAAAAAGCTAGTACAAGATTCAAGGATTGACCCTAAGTGAACCAAAATACAAAATGGTAATCCTTGATGACCTTACCTGAACCAACTGACAGCTAATGCTCCGCCCCCATATAGTTTCTCATGAACATCTCTAAAGCATGGTGCTTAGCCTTGACTTTGTCACTTCTCTTTCTCCCTATACTCTTTGCTATTCCTGCAGCGTGTTGGATGAGGTCTTTGAATGGGCACACTTGCCTTTTTCTTGCCCGGACAAAATGGACACCGCAATGTTCCATTTGGTTTACGAACTCTTATCCCCATGCGCCTGAGTTTGTTGTATATGGCAAACTCATAGTCCTCCATCTGTAACACCCCTATTTTGCAACATTGGGTATTACCGCCAATGACCTCGGATTTTACTGTCCAAAGTCACCCTAGGCTTTATAATGATATTAAAACTTATATAAATGTGAAAATTTACATAAACTTTACATAAATAAACGGATGCTCACGAATGAGACTTGGTTCTTTAATTGAAGATGAAATTGACTAGAAAGCGGAATTTTATTTATTGATAAGAATTTTCGTTTATTACATTGAGAGTCATTTTACAAATGTAGCAGCGGAAAGTAAAGCCCATTTAGAAAGGGTTGAAAACACGTAATTAAAAATACAAGTATGTTTTCCCAAGACAACTCATGTGATGATGATTTGCTTGGTTTTAAAAAAAAAAGGAAAAGCTGGTGTACTATCTTCGGAATGCCTCGCTCTTATGAGAATTCCTTCCTTCCTTCCTTCAACGTCGTCTTGCTTTGACCTTCGATTCTTGTATAACGCTTCTCGAACCTTCTAGACTTCGTCTTCAACACTTCGGTGTACATTTCTACAGTTTGGCATTTGTCGCGAAGGGTGAGAAATACCAGGCAAAAATGCGGAAATAGGGGAATTAGTCTAAGGAGACTAAGCAAGTGAGAATGGAAATTCTCGAGAGTATTATGGTAATTTTATAATATTCGATAAATATTATCGGGATGTGTTTTAAGGTATAGGTCTTTATGTGGGGCTTATCGGGACAGAGAAGAGTGTATCTCGAGAGGAGATAGCTCGTTAATCGAGAGAAGAACTACGAGATTGTAGACTTCTTAAAATCGAAGGTATGTTGGGAACGTTATTAATTCATACAAGTTTTTGAAAGCCTCTCGCGCCCTTGCGGACCGAGAGCCGGATCGATCATTTGAGACCGGTCCGGTTTTGATTTCTTTTAAATGTGCTTTGGCACTTATCTTACATAGTGATGAAAACTTTTGATTACGTTAATGGTTTTTAAAGAGTGTGGGGGGCATGCATGGGCCCGGACCACTGAAGGGAACCCAATTCCGACACTTAGCTACGATGTCACTCATCCCTCTGTTGCGTAGGAGCAGACATAGATCATGATCTTGAAAGTTGTACTTTAAGCACAGAGGCATACGACTTAGTAGGTTATATAGAGGTGTCGGGTTAGTCCCGCACCCCTCACTATTTCATCCAAACCGATCTCTAAACGAGATCTTAAACAATCAAGGTCACAAACAAGACTAGCATAATAGTCCTATCAGATATCTAAATAACGGAATAACGATAACAGTGGGGTCATTATTTCTAACAATCGATATTCCTAGATTCGTTTATTATTAACAAACAAGTTGTTCCCAACATCGATAAATTTCACGAAACGAAATTATTAAAGCTACAAGGAGAAATTCCACTTGCCTTAGTTTTGTACGACAGCGGATTAACGAAAGAACGGAAACGTTGTCCTTAAAACGAAACGGGAGCTCGACCTATCGACACGAAATATACGAACTAGCTTTAATAAGAATTTTCTTTTAAATTCTTTTAAAGTTTAGGAAATATCTTATATCCTTATTATAAGAGAATTAATTTCTAAATTATTATAATAGTAATTTAGGTGGAGATTAATAAAATAATAATATTTTCTATTATTATTTTATATTTGTAATATCCTTGTATTCTTTATAAAAGCTTTATTTTAGTTTAATTATTGTTAGCCTTTGAAAGTGAAGGTTTAATATTATTCACTTTATTAAAATACTCATTATCTTAAAATTAATATTCCTTCTTAAATTAATTTATTATTCTTTTATTATAATTCAAACAAGGGAATAACTATATAAAGTCCATTAAAATATAGTTTCCATATTTATATGAAATATTGAGTATAAAAACTATTCTTATCATGTGAAAAGTCCAAAATGCCCTTATCATAATATATCTTTATATTTTCTTTATAAATATCTTTTACCCATAACTTGATCATAATATAATTTTTATGAGTTATTATTATATTATTTTCATCTTATCATAAATCCTTATAAGAAGACATGCAACCTTCTTATGAAATAAAGATATTAAGATAATATATTATAATATGCTTACTCTATCACTTTACTTACATAGTAAGTTTCCAAAGATCATAAAAAACTCCTATTATCTTATTTAAATGGTTCATCATGTCTAAAATATTATCTTAAAACTCCTATTATCGACACGAAATAATATCTTAAAACGAAACGGGAGCTCGACCTATCGACACGAAATATACGAACGAGCTTTAATAAGAATTTTCTTTAAATTCTTTTAAAGTTTAGGAAATCTCTTATATCCTTATTATAAGAGAATTAATTTCTAAATTATTATAATAATAATTTAGGTGGAGATGAATAAAATAATGATATTTTCTATTATTATTTTATATTTGTAACATCCTTGTATTCTTTATAAAAGCTTTATTTTAGTTTAATTATTGTTAGCCTTTGAAAGTGAAGGTTTAATATTATTCACTTTATTAAAATACTCATTATCTTAAAAATAATATTCCTTCTTAAATTAATTGATTATTCTTTTATTATAATTCAAACAAGGGAATAACTATATAAAGTCCATTAAAATATAGTTTCCATATTTATATGAAATATTGATTTTAAAAACTATTCTTATCATGTGAAAAGTCCAAAATGCCCTTATCATAATATATCTTTATACTTTCTTTATAAATATCTTTTACCCATAACTTGATCATAATATAATTTTTATGACTTATTATTATATTATTTTCATCTTATAATAAATCCTTATAAGAAGACATGCAACCTTCTTATGAAATAAAGATATAAACAAATTTAGCCCAAAAGCATTTTGGGCCACCCTATTTAGGTGTTTGTTAAGCTCCTTAATAAATTAGCTATTTGTTAAGTATAAAAACCCTAATTTTTTTTCTCTCTCCTCCTTCTGTCATATGTCGTGTTACTGGTGCCCCTGCTCCTCGTCTATCGTCCTCATCTCCCCCATAGACGATCTCTTCGTTCTTCTCTTCATCGTCTTTACTTTCGCCGCCCAACGGATCCAAATCGCCGGCCGAAGCCGAATACATATGGAGGAGGGAAGGAACGATCCATGGCGTCGCCGGAGCCATAGTTTTTAGTGACGAGAGAATCGCCCGTCGGAGTTGCGACGGTGATTCCTCTGTTCGACGAGGCTATTCGTTTGAAGAAGATGATGAGGAGCTCTATTTTTCTTCATCGTCTCCATCTCGATGCTCTGGTAAGATGCCGGAAAAACTTCGTCGGTGGCTGGAGTAGAGGAGTAAAAGCTCTCCATTGAATTCCTTGTTGCTTGTGTTTCTAGGTTAGCATTTCGGTTGTTTGAGCTTCTGGAATGGTTGAAATTCTGTTTGTTGAATGAAAATTTGTCTTGAATTAGGGTTTATCTGAGTCTATTTGTTTGACTGTGCTGAAGTTGCTACATCTGTAACGAGCAATGAACTTTTGTTTGACTACTTGGCTGATTCAGTTGAAAGTACTGCTTTTTTGAGTAAGGATGGTTTAGTTTCTAGCCTTTCAATTATGGAATGTGCTGCTGATCCTAATCCAGAACATCAGCAAATCCTATTTTTTTTAGTTTTTTGGATTTTCTTAATGTATTCATGTTATTTGTTGCCATTTTCTTGTAGGGAAGCTTTTGTTTTGAATACATGTATAAGTATTGAAGCCACTGGATCCAAGTGCGATTGAAATCCCTCACAATATTTCATCTTGCCCTCTTATCTAGAGACATCTTTGATGGTTGTAGAGACAACAAAGAAAGCTGATCATCACGAGGTATGTATTAACTTTGTTAATTATTCAAATCAGTGTTAATAGTGAAAGCTTTCATCAGGTCTTTGGAGCAATCAGGTTAAAGATGAAAGCTTTCATCACCAGCTACTTTCAAGGAAAGTAGTTTAGTAGTTGTAGATAGCACGTGTTGAATTCTAATGCAAGTCTTGAATTGCATTTCTGTATTACAAATTATTCAGCAATGATTGGAACAATAAACTGATGTGCATATTTGAGTTGTTGAATTGTTAGTTTGCATTTAAACTGATTGGAACAATAAACAGATCTTGGAAAATTCGTGTTAATGCATATTTTTTGGTCAAAATGTGTTAATCCATATTAGTTGACTGATATTTGTCTTATTGAAAGGAAATGGGAACAGTAGGGATAAATACTAAACAAATGGCATGTATACTTAATTACTTTTTGGGAGGTTTTTAATGTTTTATTTCAAACTTGGAAATGTAAGATGAATGCATCTTCTCTGCCCCCAAGTTTATCTCGGTATTCAATTGATCCCACACTATGCTATAAAATAACCCCCACTATGCTATAAAAAACAGCCTTTAATATGCTTTTCTTATGATAGCTGACCATATGAAAGGTACTTTTTCTACTAATATTTTTCCAATTTTTTGTTTTTTATTGTTGCACATTGCTAATTGTTAGGTGTTTTTTGTGCATTATGTTGGTTAGCCTATTAGTTCAAATGGTAGATCAATGTGCTTAATGCATAATGATGTGGGTTCAAATCCCACATAGGCTTACTAATGATTTTTATTGCATTTATTTTTTTTGATGACATGTTTATATTTAGTGATGATAAGTGATAATTTTTTATGACAATTTGATTTTTTTTGTGATGACAATTATTTTTTATGCGGTGATGACAACTATTTTTATGTGGTGATGAGATTTAAAGACAACTATTTTTTGTGATGATGATAAAAACAAACAAACTTTAAGTGATGACAGTTTGATGACACTTGATGACGGTTGTTTGTCATCAAGGCCCTTTTGATGACAAACAAATCAATGTCATCAAGGCCTTTGGATGACATTGATTTGTTTGTCATCATCAATTGATGACAATCGTATGTGATGATTGATGACAATCGAACCATCATCAATTGATGACAATCGTACGTGATGACACTTTAAATAATGATACTAAAAATTATATGTGATGACACTACAAAATTAAACGTGATGATATGTGATGACACTAAAAAATTAAACGCGATGATAAATATTTGATGACAACTTTGTTTTTTTATTTGTGATGACAAATTTTTTGTGATGATAAAAACGAACAAATTTTGAGTGATGACACTTGATGACGGTTGTTTGTCTTCAAGACCATAGTCATCAAGGCCCTTTTGATGACAAATTAATCGAACCGTCATCAAGTAGTGATGATAATTGATGACAATCGAACCGTCATCAAATAGCGATGACAATTGACGAGAATCGAACTGTCATCAAGTAGAGATGACATTTATGAGTTGATGACAATCAAACCGTCATCAAGTAGTGATGATAGTGGTGACACATATTTGATGACACTTAAGTGATGATAGTTTGATGACACTTGATGACACTTGTTTGTCATCAATGCTCTTTTGATGACAAATTAATCGAACTGTCATCAAGTAGAGATGATAGTTGATGACAATCAAACCGTCATCAAGTAACGATGACAAGTAATGACAGTTGATGACAATCAAACCGTCATCAAGTAACGATGACAAGTAATGACAGTGATGACGGTTGATTTTATGTTTTTGAATGCCTTTGATGATACTTTTTGTTATAAAAAAAGGACATCAAAACATTTTGATTACACTTTTTATATTTATTACACTTTTTGTCATCAAAAAATTTTGATGATGGTGATAAAAAATTGTGATGACGGTGAAAAAATTGTGATGACGGTTGTTTTTATGTGGTTGAATGCCTTTGATCATATTTTTTGTCATCAAAAAGTGTCATTAAGACATTTTGATAACACTTTTTACCTTTTATTACACTTTTTGTCATCAAAAAATTGTAATGACGGTAAAATAAATTGTGATGACGGTGAAAAAAATTGTGATGACAGTTATGAATGTGATGATAGTGATGATGGTCAACGCCGGTCAACGGTCGGTCAACGGTCGGTCAAAGTCCGGTCAACGACCGAGTCAACTCGGTCAACGGGCGAGTCAACCCGGTCAACAACCGAGTCAACTCGGTGGGAGTGGGGTGGGGGGTGGGTGATGGGGGGTTTTGCTATTTAGCTAATTTTCACACTCTCCTAAATATCCACCTAATTAGGTATTTTTTTTTTGTTATTTACTTAATTCATCCATAAAGATATTAAGATAATATATTATAATATGCTTACTCTATCACTTTACTTACATAGTAAGTTTCCAAAGATCATAAAAAACTCCTATTATCTTATTTAAATGGTTCATCATGTCTAGAATATTATTTTATAAAAATAGGAGCATGCAACTATTTAATTATATATATAATTATTAATAATATCTTTAGCATATCTTTTCTAACAATTTAGACCTTTATATTTATATAATAACTTCCCAACAAAGGTAATCATACTATTTATATTATACTTCTCATTTATGTAAATCTCATAATTTAATCCCATGATTTTATTATAATGTATTTCTCTATATAAAAGTACATGCAAATTATTTAATTATATCTTTTTCGTCTTCAACTTAACCTTATAAAATTCTTATGATAAGAATATCTTATCCATTTTATTTATATTCCAAATTGGTTATAAAAATAATACTCTCATGGTGGAAAATCATTAAGGTTCTTATCTTATTATTCCATAATTTACTCATAAAATAATATCTTTAGCCTTTTTCCCCTATATCTTTTTATTCCATAATTTACTCATAAAATATATCTTATTACTAACACATCTTATCAACATATTTTCAAATTTATAAAATGCTCTTTAAAAAGACATGCAACCCCTTTTTATATTATAAAAAGTCTTAAAATATTATTTTGCTAACAACTTGTTCTAGATCTTTATTTATATAGTAAGCTTTAAATAATGTTCTCATAATATTTATATTACTCTTTCCAAGTATAAAAAACTAATCATTCAATCTCATACTTGTTCTTATTAAAATACCTTATACAAAAATATCTTAATAATATTATTTCAAACCTTATAATAGGGTTTATATGACATGAAAGACTATTTTCTCTCAACAAAACCTTATTTTATTTATTATACAATTATTTCTTTATTTTCTTTCTCTTAGGGAGAGTATTATAGTCTAAATTATTTATACTAATAGTTTAGGTGGAAAACCCAAAGAATAATATTCTTTTATTATTATTTTTAAATTGAGGTCTTACATTATTTTTATAAAATTTTATATTCAACCAACTATGCATGCAACGAGAATTTAATCATATAAATTCCTTTTTTAAATCCACATGCAAGATTTATTCAATTTAATTAAATAAATATTATATACATGTGGAAAATATTTCATAAAGAAATATAGAATAATATACGGGTGGGAAATTATACCGAGTGTAACGAGACGGGATTTTGGCTCGAAAATCAAGACGGGGCGGAAATGGGCGTGCTTCCTCCTTTTCCTAAAATGGGTAACAATATGATTTTAATTAGTATTTTGGGCCTAATATTTTCAGCCCAAACCTAATTAAAATTGCCCAAATTGAAATAGGCCCACCTTTCCTATACCCTTGCTCCTTATTACGTAAAAAAACCCAGAGAGAGCTTCTGGACGAGAACGACGGACGACCCAGGGCAGCGAGGCGAACACCAGTAGGCGGCGGTGGCGGAGCTCCGGAGCGGTGGTGCGTGCGGTGGTGGCCGGCGGTCGGGCAGAGGAGCAACGACGGTGGTTTGGTGGAATTTTGGGAGATCAACAATGGTGTTTTAAGGGATTTTTGAAGAAAAAATCAGCTAAGTAAAAACCTAATTTGAATCTGGATTTAATGAAACTTGAGAAGCAATGTGTTCAGAAGGGAGAAGAGAGTGTTTGTGTGTGAAATTGGTGAGGAAATCAACCCTTTATATAGGCAACAAGTAGAGCTTAGTGATCCATGGCAATTGATTTGAACCAATGGAAAAGAGTTGGATTGATAGAGATAGGCCATGGTTGTGTTTGTTGATGATGATGTAAGCTAGATGATGCCATTAGGATGGTCTTGCAAGCAAGAGTGAAGAGAGGGAGGCTCCATTAACATGCATTGGAACTACGTCAAATCAATCAGACAAAGTCTAATGTCTTCTTAGAAGAAGAAGAAGAAGAAGAAGAAGAAGAAGAAGAAGAAATGGTTTAATATTAAAAGTGTGAATTAATGAATAGAAAGTCACAATGGCCTAGCGGTTTGAGGAGTGTGTGTGTGAGAGGGAGATGCAAGAGGTCTCGGGTTCGAGTCCCGACTCTTGACTCCTTTTTATTTAAATTGTCTTGTATTTATTTTTAGCTTTTTGCACTCTTTTATTTAATAAAATTCGAAAATTAATAAAGCATTATTTTTATTTAAATGCTTTTTTTCCTTCATAATCCTTGATAATTCACTCTCGACTTTATTTATTTAATTTATTTAAATTCTCTTTTTATAGAGAAGAAGGGTTATAAAGTATATTATGAATTCTCTTTATATGGAGAAAAGGATTATAAAATTATATTATAATGGTTTTAAAAACCTTGGAATATTGCGGATATTATACCATCTCATCTGAATTGAAATCTGATTGCTCTGAGCTTGATGACATGGTAGCTTTAAATGAAAAATGAAACAAATATATTAGTTAATAAGTGTCTCAAGAGTTATGATGAAGATACAAATGTGTAACAATTTGACTAAATATTGAGTTAGATTGTAAGATAGACACAAAGATTGAATGATTGGATAACTTTTTTGCCAATTCAGAGAAATCAATGCGAAATGATGAAGAAGAGAGAAGAGAAAAGAGCAAGGCAATATCTGAACAATAATGCCCTAATTCATTCATCATTATAGTATTTAAAGCAAGTCAGAGTATAAGAATTGAATTGATCGAAAGGAGTTTTGAGATATAAGAGCTAAATTTATGTATGAGATATAATATAGGAAAGAGGATAGCTTCCCACAAGTGTGTAAAAAGTCATGATACCGAATCATACAAATTAAGAAACAACACAAGTCGCTTTCCACAAGTCGCTTTCAATCTAACACACATGAAACCCTAAATCCTTCAATCTAACCCTACAAAAAGACTCATTCTGTCTTTCATCAAACACACATGCAACCCTAAATTCTTCAATCTAATCCTAAAATCAGAACCATTTTGTCTTTCATCAAACACACATGCAACCAAAATCAAACCCAAATTCCTAAAATCAAACCCTGAAATCATATCGAATTGTTGTAAAATCAAACCAGGAAATCATATCGAATTGTTGTAAAATCAAACTCTGAAAGCTTAACCCATAATCCGGGATTTAGGACTTTAGGTTGTGGTTATATTTTGTGTGAGTTTAATGTAAGTATGGGGGAGTTGGAAGAAAAGGAAGAAAAAGAGGAAATACAACTCTTGGTTTCAAAGTGAAAAAAGTTGAAGATGAAAAGTTTGATTGCAAAAGAAAGAAAATTGAGCTTAATTGTTAGTAGTCTTCATTAATAAAGCGAGAAAAGAGTTGAAGAGGCAAGAAAAAAAATAAAGAGAGAAGCAAAGTGCTTAAGTGTTAATGTAAGGAGTTGGTAGAGTGAAGTTGGAAGTGCTATGAAAAAGTGTGTTGAATTTTGGGTTAGGATTAGTTCTTTATTCCGGATTTAGCACCACAGGCCAAATATGATCCCTTCCAAATTTCTCATTACCTTGGCCCCATTACAAGCCGGAAAAAGACCTCTTGATTTTTGTTATGTATTTGATCCCCAACGGTGGAGATTTAGAATTCTGATGCAAGCATATGGTAGTCTAGTTTTCATGGTTGATTTTAAGTGAAACACATACCCTTAAACACTTGAGAGTTTGAGTGCAAACACATTTACCTTGGTGAGGTCTAGAATGAATGAATGCTCTTTGCTCTTTGCTTGTTATAATGCATGTTAGGAAGTCTTGGTCGGGTTCTTGATTATATGATGCTTGTTTGATTTGAGATGAATGTAAGATTGCATTTCTGTGGTGTGTCTTGGATTTATGTCTTGCTTGAGGACAAGCAAGGGTTAAGCATGGGGGAATTTAATAACTTGCATTTAGGTAGTGTTTAGGATGCATATTTATGTTTATTTTGCATGGTTTTAGCTTAGTTTAGTCTAGTTCTTAGGTTTTTAGGTTTTCTAGGAAATTCGAGTTTTGCGCTTGTTTTGTTCGGTTTTGCAGATCTTTCGGTAAACAAGCATGGACGGGATGGATCTTATAGGACTATGGTGAAGTTTGAGGAAGCTTAGAGTGATACAAGTGAAGATTAGAAGAGTTAACGCCCAAGAGCTTGTGTGAAAAGAACGCTTAAACCCGGGCTATGCATTGGAGTTCTTGTTTCGACACCTCTATCTTGAAATGCTTGGTTTGGGAGCTATAGTGCTCGGATGGAGCTGAATTTGTTATCACTGGAAAGATAATTCAAAGAGCTACAATTCATATTTTTACTCCGAGTCCAAATTCCAATTCTAAGTGGGTCAAAACATCCTCTGAAGTGATGCCTGAATGCTGAACCGAGGCAAAAGCGCGGGATGACAATTGCTCGGCCGCGCAATCCTCATGCAACCCGCGCAATCGGTGTTTTCTACGCGGGGAAGTTTTGGGCTTGACTTTCGGGCCTAGGGTTATATCATATCCGAGTATAGCTTAAAGATAGATCTTTTGAGGATTATTTGGAAGACATATAAATACTTTATGTTAGTTTAATTTTCATAACTTTTTATCATACTTTTGGAGGCTAGGGTTTTCTCTCAAGGAAGAACCTTTGAACCTTTGTAAGTTTGATTTTAATTCAATTATGCATTGCTAATTTCTCTTGTGTTTGGCTAGTTATTGAAGTCATGATTTGTATGTAGTTGTGAGATTTGATTGATTCTCAACAAACTTGAATAGAATTTATTCCCTGTGCTTAATTGAATCTAAATTAGGGTTTTATTAGATTAGCTACCTAATAGAATTTCTAGTTATAATTGAATTTGATTAATTACCGGTTGGAGTTAATTAGATCAAAAGTATACTTTAATCAATTTAGTACCGGTTGGACAAGTTGGTTAGAGAAGGGAATAAATTCACAAGTCACCTAGATGTCTGGTTGCTCTAAGTGTTTGTTTCTACTGATAACTTGAATCGTTATGGTGTTATTTAATTGAATCTAGAAGGTCTTCTAGGTTGTTATTTAATTAGGGTTGTTAGACTGGTAGTTCTATCAACTAAATCTGAAGTTTGGGTCTTAATCGTTAGTAGGGTCATTATCCACAATAGATTATTCAAGTGAGAAGAGAATCAAGAGAATCGATGATCAACGAATCAATATCATGATGGATCTAACTAGTTGAACACGTTTGTCTCTCATATATTCAAATCATCTTTTGCATTCATAGTTAGTTTTATTCTTGCATATTAGTTTAGATTAAATATTCCAAAAACCCCTTTTTTTAGTTACTTGGCACTTAAGCAATAACACATTTACAAGAGTCTATGTGGGATCGACCCTTACTTACCGCTCTACTGAGTTGGTTAAGCTACGGTTTCTTTGATAGGTATAAACGACCACGAAAAATACCTCATCAACTACCCTTCGAGTCTCTTCGAGTTCCTCCTCTTTCGATCCTGAATTAAGTTGGATTTTAAATGGAGCGTGTTGAAGAAGATTAAAGAAGATGAGGAAGTAGCTAGTCGATTTTTTAAGAGGGAAACCTGGTAATTTTGGTAGTTTAAAAAAACGAGGGGCAAAATGGTAAAAGCACACTTTTTATCCGGAAACTTGACGGGCTTGACGACTGGATAGTTCTCCGCAACAAAATGACAATTTAATGGGTGTGCCAAAATAAATAGTGGTTTAACGAGTGATATTTTGCAATATCGACCATTTAGCGGTAGTTGTACGCAAAAACCTCTATTATATAATTAAAAAGGGATCATTAATTCTAATTTAAGGAATAGTTTTGAAATAATTTCCAAAACTAGAATTCTTATTGTGTGCCCATGGGCACACATTAGCCAAACCCATTATCAAAATAAATAAGTCCAAAGGAGCCTTTACATTTTGCAATGTACTGTAAGGGCTCGTTTGTTTGTATACCATGAATGAGGTTGGAATCAGGAATCGAGTTAGAATCGGGAATCGGGTTCTGTCATTCCTAAACTTGGTGTTTGGTATGCTCTTGGAATCAGACATTCTTGAAACTTGGGAGATCTAGCCAAAAAAAATTCACAAAAAAGGCATGTGGATGAATTTTAGGGTTGAACACCAAAAATTCAGATTTAGTCCTAAAAATCAGATTTATCCCCAAAAAAACACACCAAAAATTCAACAACAATCAGGAATTGGGAGAAGAAAAGATCTCCCTACGGACCTGGACAAGGAGAATGGGAAGATGTGAGAGGGATTCAAGCGAGCATAGATCTGAGAACCAGAGAGACGATAGAGAAGAGAGGCAAACCACATAGACAACAAAGAAGAGAGGGTAGAAAAGAAAAAAGAAAAATAGGTATGAGTGCTCTTGTTTTAGGTTGGTATGGGAGTGTGTTATAATGGGTGGTATAGTCCATTCCAGGGTATGAGTTTCATACCCAACTCAGCTTTTACCAAACATAAAAATAGGTTTGATCCATTCCCAACCCGATTCCCTATCTCACTGGGATACAAACAAACGTGCCCTAAATTCTTTACCATGGTGAGTGTGGAATAAACGGAGGAGGTTGATTTTTAATTTGCCAATTCTGATTTCTGAATTCTCAAACATAAAAATAGGTTTGATCCATTTCCAACCCGATTCCCTATCTCACCGGTATACAAACAAACGTGCCCTAAATTCTTTACCATGGTGAGTGTGGAATAAACGGAGGAGGTTGATTTTTAATTTGCCAATTCTGATTTCTGAATTCTCAAACTATCCCCATTATTTAATTTTGCCCTACCATTTCGGAAAAAGGGTTTTTGACCTTGCTTGCATCCACGTTGCATCTTTCTTCTCACCAGACCTCGGAAGCTCCATAGATTCTGCTTCTTCTGCTCACCCTGACTCGCTAGATATTGGAACCAATCTCCAACGTGTAATTGGAGATGGGAACACTGGGAAGAGCCATCTACACCGTTGGATTCTGGATCCGTGAGAGTGGTCAAGCCCTTGATCGTCTCGGATGCCGCCTTCAGGGAAACTACTACTTCCAAGAACAACGTAAAATGATTTCACCTTTCCCGCTTTTTCGTTATTTTTCATCAATTATTGTAACCAAGTGATTTCCATTTTCCCTTTGTTCGCATCTGATTACTTTGACAGGTTGCACCTAGAAGCTTAGATTTAGCTGTGTGTTCAAGCGTCGGGGGCTTAGTTAACCATGTCTAGTTTGAAATGCGGATATGAAAATTACGAGTTTGAGCGCTTGATTTTAGACATTTTTCCGTCTGGCTATAGAGTTGAAGTTTCTCTGAATCTATTGGAATTAGGAATGTATGATATAGGGTTCTGTAATTGAGCACAGTCCTGCTGATTGAAGATTTTTCAGTAAGATAAATGTGGCCAATTACGTGTAAACTATTAGCTTTTTTGTGCAATTAACTGGCACAAACTAAATTTATCAACCTTCTTATGCAATTGCTCACTCCTGTAAAATATTTTTTTTAAATGTAGTTTGGAACTCTTGGAAATATCTGGTCTATATCATTGTTGACTGTTTTTTTTTTAATGTTTGAGATGGAATGTTACTAATCTACTGTTTTTATGGCTTTTGGATCTTATCATTTACCAGTTTCAAGGCATCGGACCTTAATGAACTTGTTCGATAAAGCGCCTATAGTAGATCGGGATGCATTTGTGGCCCCTAGTGCTTCAATCATTGGGGATGTTCAAGTGGGAGCAAAATCGTCGATTTGGTATGGTTGTGTCTTGAGAGGTATGGTTTTTAGCCAAATTTTCTGTTCGCATATTTAAATGTAGAAAAAGATTGATTTTTGCTTGATTCTAAAATTTCAATAGTAATGAATATCTCATACTTTCAGTTATTGCTGTAAAATTTGTTTAATATATTCTTGTCATCTGATTTTCCAAATCATTAGGAAAGTAAGCTCTACATTTATTATTGTTAGAAGTATATGAAGTGACTATTTGGTGTATATGCCATGGAAACATAGTATTGTACAGATGGATTTCACTTGCATGATTGCATCTGAAAGAATTTATGAATGCTATGAAGAACGCCGTTCTTGTGATAAGATTTTGATTTAATACAGCCATATATGATAAGCTTGCACTTTGATATTAAACTAAGATCAATTAAATCTGTCTCAACATTTCTGATGTAAAACAACAATATATGTGCTAAGGCATGCTGTAGTCTTCTCTGTTCATGGAAAATACACCAAAGAAGTAGAAAAAGGCATTCTTCTTTACTAAGATAAAATTTGCTGCTGACTTGCAATTCCCGTATTCTCTTGCAGTGATTCTTGGCAGACTAACTCTCATTTTCCAAGATATGTTCAAGTAGATCTGTGATCAATTAAATCTTCCACTCTCTAGATAAATGTCCAGTATTCTTAACATCTTTACATTCTGTTTCTATATAGGTGATGTGAATAGCATCAGTGTAGGAGCTGGAACTAATATCCAAGACAACTCCCTTGTCCATGTGGCAAAATCTAACCTAAGTGGCAAGGTTTTGCCAACCATTATTGGTGACAATGTTACTATAGGTACGTAATATGCCAACCATGTCATCATCCTATTTTTTTTTTCATACCTTTTTAACAATGGAAGCTGAACTTTCCAGGTCATAGTGCTGTTATACATGGTTGCACTGTTGAAGATGAGGCATTTGTTGGTATGGGAGCTGTATTGCTTGATGGAGTTGTTGTGGAAAAACACGGTATGGTTGCAGCAGGAGCCCTTGTCAGACAGAATACTAGAATACCTTCTGGAGAGGTGAGTTTCCCATTTATGCCTTAGCCTTTTACTTTAGTTGTTATTTGGAAAAGTTCATGCTTTTGTAATTATCATGTACTGTTCAATGCTTTAACTACATATATAGTTGAAAGGGGATTTCTCTCAAGTTGCCATTAGACTTGCACAATCATCGCCGTTGTCGCTGTGTAGTTAGTTGTATGCAGAAGAAACTCAAATAGGAAACTCTAAAGTTCAAACTAGTACTCGAAGGATATGAGCAAGAACTAGTTTATTCCTTAGTCAAAGTGTAAGAAACCATTATTGCATTAGATCGTTTCTCCCTTTCAAGTGTTTGTTTGACAATACATGATATGATCACATTTTTAGTTATAAATACTTATTCTCAAAAAGTATGTTTGGTATAACATGTACTCTTATAAGTTATAAATAGTCCTTTTTACCCAAAACACAGATTCAAAAATCTAAACACAACAACTAATAAATTAAATATTCACCATAAACCCACATTATAACTAGAAGTCTAGAAATGTTGTTTAAAATGATCTGCCAAACAAAGCTCTGTTGATCTCTCTTTTCTGCATTCTAGGCGCTTATCCTAATCTCAGTACATGAACACATCAGCAGTAATATGATAGCAATCACCTAGCTTTGTTCTCTGATGCAATTTTTTTTTTTGTAGGTGTGGGGCGGAAATCCAGCAAAGTTCTTGAGGAAACTTACAGATGAGGAGATTACATTCATCTCAGCATCAGCAACCAACTACTCCAACCTAGGCGGGGTCCATGCTGCTGAGAACGCCAAACCTTTTGATGAGATTGAGTTTGAGAAGCTACTCCGCAAGAAGTTTGCAAAGAAAGACGAAGATTATGACTCTATGATAGGCGTCGTTCGTGAAACTCCCCCTGAGCTTATCCTGCCTGATAATGTTCTACCAAAGTCAGCACAAAAAGCTCCAGAAAAGTGAGATTCTCTTGGCAGGTAGTAGTATTGTTTTTTCGGTTACACTCTGTTTTTTTTTTTATTTAAAAAGAATGGATTAGAACTGAATAGGAAGGGAATGTATGTCTTCCAAATAAAGGCTAGGACAAATTCTGAGCTGGGTTTGGTATTCTTTTACTTCCAACTTGCTTTCTGGCTCGCCTTCTTTTGATTGCTCTGCAAGTGGACTGATGCTTGATTGCCGTGTACCAATGTGTTTGCTTATAATTTATGAATTCTCCTGGACTGCATGTATGTTTTAGCTTTTTGTTAGAAATATGTTTAGTAGTTATGGCATTTAAGAGTACTGTAGTATGTCCATAAGGGAATTCAAACATTGGACAATGAAAGTTTAACTCAGAGATGGTTCTGTTTATCTGACTGCATGTATTATGTTTTGATGACACCTCTATTTGACATGCCATTAAAGCTCTTCTCGGCAGGTTGTTTGATGTTTGTTATTCTTAAAAACAAGGTAGAAGTTTCAACAGCTATTAGGTATCAAGCACTTGCAAGAAGAGCACTCATCTACACTAACCAACAAGGTATCAAGCAATTACATTGTTTTTTTTATATAAGTCACACATCGCTTGTATTAACTGACTTTTGTGCAATCCGAGGGATTCCAACTTCATAGATTAACCTCGCACGCCTAAGGCTACTACTAGTGATCCTAGCATCGGCTTTGCTTGGAAGAATACACATGGTCACATGTGCTGAACACTCTTATCAACCCTAAAAGACCAAGGCCGAATACTGAGAATGCAAATAATGTCAAGTGTTTACCCGTTGGAATTTTTTCTAGTAAATCATCAGGTAAGAGAAAAGAAAACTAGCAGTAGTACAATATACACGTCACTGACAATTAAACATTTTGACTTAAAATGTGGGTCTCCACTTATGATTGTCAATCAAACATTTTGACTTGGAGTGTTGGTCTCGAACTTGTGAGATGAGAAATACAATATAAACCCGACATTGCTCTCCGATTAATGTGGGTCCTCTGGAAATATATGAAACCATTGGAACCAAATGCTAACCATACAAGTACATAAACACTGAATTTATTTGGTGAAACTTGAGTCTTAGGAGATCCGTTGACCATTCTCCCATTTGCTTATTTTCTCGAACTCTGTTGACCTTCTCCTTGAGAGATTTGGTCGTATAGTTACTTCAATATCATTTCAATATGCCTTTTTTTTTCGGTTTTTGAACATCAAGCCGATTTTTTTCTCTTACTCTTAATAGCATTGTTTTAATTGGCAATGGCAGTGACGCTTACGTACGGATATGTGCATATTGAAATGTATATATATTATGAAGAAAAAGGATACCGCCATTGAAGAAAGCCAAGAGCTTGAAATTTTATTAATGATGGAAACCTTATATGCCATAGCAAATAATAATTAGACATCAAATAAAACACACACAACCATATCTCCCTCCTCTCTCATAATCATAAAGGTAATTAATTATTAATTAATTAATTAATTGTTTAATGGGCATTGCCATTTGCATTCTTCTCAATCTCCTCAAAGGTCTTAGGGAGCAAGCCCTTCTCCCTACAAGTCTCCACAGCTCCCACAAACATGTCCTCCAGACTATACTTGAACTCAAACCCTTCCTTGACCAGCTTCTTCGATGAAAACAGCACGTTCTCCAAATTCTCATCGAAGTCCCTAAACCTGTTCACACAAAGCAATTAACGCATAATCAATTAGTAATGTCGTTCGATAGAAGCACGTACATATTTTTTGGCATGTATCTAAACATTACTTGGTAGGGATGTTGTACTCAGGGTACTTGGCGCGAAGCATGTTGCCAAGCTCATAGATTGTAGCATCATGGGAAGAGCAAATGTAACGGCCTTTAGAGCCAGGCTTCTCATAGAGGTAAATGTGTGACATGCACAAATCGTCCAAGTGCACGAATTGCCCTTGCTTAATGATTGTGTAGTGACCCTCGTTTCCTGCCCAAATTAAGTTTTGTTTAACCAAAAATAGGATTAGCTAATGCAATTTGGGTATGGAATTTGATTTATGTTTATTACATAAAGGTGGAAATTGAGGGTTACTTGTGATAGGGGAGAGGGCCGTGATGAGACTTGGCGGGAAATTAGGCATGATGAAGGGGCCCACAACCAGAGTTGGGATGATACTGATGAAATCCATCTTGTTTTCCTCTGCAAATTTCCAAGCTGCTTGCTCTGCCAATGTCTTGGACACGAAGTACATCTGCAATATTTAATTTATACACACCACCTAACCGTATTAAGAACACTTACACTATGAATACATCTGCATTTCTTACATACACATAAATATATCTTCTTTTTTTTCATCTGCAATATCCTCATCAAGTAGCGTAACTATCACACTCACAACCATATATATGCAATATACATAAACTCTACCTAACAACACGTAAATGCAATATACATAAACTCTACCTAACACGTAAATGCAGTATATATATGCAATATCCTTATCTAATGAAAGAGCTCCACCTAGCCAATCCATTTTTTCAAGCTATACCCTCCTGAACCTAAGACTTGTTCATATACCTAACCTAAAACTGCTTAAACATTTTAACGAGGGTACGTTATAGTATTACCCATCCAGTCATCTTGACTTTACGGCAGAACTCAACGTCGCTCCAGCAGGTTTCGTCGTAAACCGATTTCTGCTTCTCTTCGACATTAACGGTTCCAGCGGAAGATGTGAAGACGAGCTTGCGCACGTTCGCCTTAAGGCAGGCTTTCATTATGTCAAGCATACCGTTGATGGTTGGCTTGATCACCTCATTCTACATATATATACAACATCAATCAATATATCAATCGATCAATCAAATGGCCGGGAAAATGACAATGAAAAAAAAGAGCCAAATTCAAAATGAAGAGTAATATATAAATGTGATCATTAATGAATGTAGACATTGACAATAGTTTATTGAATGAGTAATTAATAAGGGCAGGTGAGCATGTCTATATTGGGACAGACTTAAATATATAGATTTTACGATGGATTCGAGCTACAACAGTTGACAGTTAACCTTACAAAGAAAAACAATCCAAACCATATCTCTACTTTAAATATTGGCACTACTTGAGGAGATAATTCATATACCTACTTAATTAGCTACCCTTCAAGCTCAACTAATTTATTTATTGACCAACAATGAATTAGCTCCAAAAACATACTCCGTACTATGCATGCTAAACTAATGAATCTCATTGAAAAAGCAATCAGAAGCATATCTCCTAATTAAAAATGGGCAATTAATTCTACCAAAAAAAAATGGGCAATTAATCCATGGGAGAGAATATATATGAAAGTACCTCAGGATCCTTGGACTCAAAATCCATGGGAGTGGCGACATGGAAGACGCCGGTACATCCTTGAATGGCTTCATCGAAGCTTCCTTCTTGGCCGAGGTCAGCCTTCCACAGGCTCAAGTGCGTCTTCGCGTTTGGCAAATCCAACAAATGGTTCACTTTCTTCGTGTTCTCTAATAATATATAATCACCAACAAATAAATTAAAAGTCAAAACATATGAAAAGGAAACATGGAAAAGAGATATATATACGTATGTATGGATAGATCGATGTTAATTACTTGGGTCCCTGACGGTGGCTCGTACAGTGTAGCCGCGCTCGAGGAGCCTCATGACGAGCCATGAGCCCACAAAGCCAGAGGCGCCGGTGACGCAGACCGTCTCTCCCTGAGCAACCATGGTCGTTCAAATACGATGTCGTTTTGGTGTGTTTAGGCCGGGGGAGATCGATCGATCGAGCGCAAATTAACTACTCTGAGAGATGGAGTTTGTGTGTAGGAGTTAATTCTCGGGAAATTAATATATACAAGTGAAGTTACGCATACACTAACTAGCTCTACCGAAGAGTCAATAGCACGCACGTGCGAGGAGAAAGATAAAACAGTGGTTGGACCAACTAACACCAAAGCCCCCAAGCGTTGCGGACGCAAGTGTGCCTTGAGTTTTTGGAATGCACGTGGCCGGAGGATAGGTAGCACGTGACCCGGGGTTTGGCAACAACACCGGATTATTATTATTTATTAGTAGAGGGTTAGGTTCACTTGTTAGATGTAACGGCAGGTTTTCTTAAGTAAAAATGTTGAAGGCCATCACTTTTTAATCTTCTTTTTTCCCTATTAATTGTATCCTTCATATATATAGCTGGTGGTTGGTACCTTTCTTTTTCATTTGTTTAGAATAAGGAAATATATTAAGTACCATATTGTTTATGGAATGCAGATTAATTTTAAGGATGGTGCAGAGTATAGAAATTATATACAAATATGGTGATGTTGTCCATTTAATGTGAACGTTGCTCGTTGATCCGTATGAATTGCGCTCTCCTCCTAATAAGTGATTACTAGCTAATTACGGCAGAATTTCTTGAAACTGAACCTACAATTAATAGAAATTGCGGGAATGTCATAATTTAGTGTCTCCTGACAAAGCTTGCTTTTGTGAACATATATTCGTGTGGGCGTTCTTGTTAAATTCTTTATAATTTTTTATGGTAGAAGCTAAAATTTCGTTGATAATTATAACTTTGTTTGGTAGCCTTGTCTAGTAGCTTTATATGAGAACAATATATGTCACTATTTCACTTATATGATCGAGTTAATCACTAAGATTATACTGCGTGACTCAAGATTAATGAATTTCACGTACTCCTAGCTCGCCATATGACTTATTTAATCATTTTAATAGGTCATCTTGAGTCAAGTATGCGCATTTCACTCCTTTTTGACAAAAAAAATCAACAAATTGATCATGAGAAACACAAATTTATTGATATATAGGATCCAATTAATGTTCTTGGATCGGTTCAGATTTTGATCATCGTCCAAAAATGATTGATTCTTGGAAAAATTCAATGCATAAATGATACATGCGCTATTCTCGCCATATTTGTGGATCCTCTCGAGTCCTCAAATATGATCGTCCAAGATTTTAACTGGCCCATGTGGATTTTCAACCTAATGATAATTCAAAATATAAAGCAAAAATATCTTTTCCTTCCCCCTTCTAATGTTCTAACTAGGGTTGGTCATGGGTCAGGTTATAGATAGGTGGAGCACTTTTACAATCCGGTCCGCAAATAACAAATTGCTCACTCGACACACCCATCACCCATAAAATCCAACCCATATATGACCCATCTGTCACCCGTGAGTGAGTTGGGTGACCCGCCACCCGCAAAAGAAAATAACATTCAACTCACTAACGAACTCAAAATCATTCAAAACTGAAGAGAAGCACTAACCGACAGTGACAATGAGAAGGGACACAGACTAGAATGAGTAAGATTAGGGGAGTCGTGGTGAAGTAGAGATCTAGTGAAGGGGTGCGACCAGAGTGAGAAAGACTGGTGATGATGCGGTAAAGGAGAGTTACCAACAGTAATGCTGAGAAGACAACAACAGAGACGCAGAGAAGATTGGTGAAGTGGAGATGGCAACACCTATCAGCAGTGGCGGAGGGAGAGGGCGGGTGGAGGCAGTCACCCCCACTGCTCGCGGGAGGACCGGGAATTTATAGGGTACCGCCCCCAAGGCTAGGGCGGAACGGACAACTTGCTAGTTGTTTTGATCCGAAAGATGGACAATTTGCTATGGAGATATGCAACACGGATCATCTAGTCCGTAAACATGGTCCAATTTACTAGTCGAGGATTTTAATGGGTCCATGTGGATTTTTAACCTAAAAGAATAATTAAAAACTTAAAAGTAAAATTATTTTCCCCTTTTGGCCATATTTGCGGACCAGGCGATCCGCACCGTATTTGACTGGACCTCATATATTATGTATTCATTGTCCCACACAAGTTGATTTATTGTTTAAAAAAAGAAACAAAATGTGGCAGTTTAAAAAGAGAACCATACAGGTCTTTTGCGTATAGATAGTGTCTACTGTCTACCAAAAAAAAACGAGAATCATACAGTGTCTACTGTCGAGACGGAAATGATAGTGGGCAGCTTAGAGTTGGATGACCCGGAAGAATGGCTGGTGAGTGGTGAGCTTTCTACCTGTACTACTTAGACCCACCTTCCAAATGCCAACTAGGCTCTCTTTTTTTGGTGGAATGCCAACTAGGCTCTTTTAGCTAGATGAATTTGTTTGTAATTTTTTGCCTCCTTAATTAAAATAACCTCTTCATTAAAAAAAAACTTAATTTCTCTATCAATATATAGAGAAATATGGATAACTTTTTTTCACTAGAAGAAGATGAAGTACTCTCCGTCTCCTCAAAAAAAAATCAATATGTATATGGAGAACTAATCTAGCCATATACTTGTATTTTCGGTGATTGTTGCATGATGTAATTAATAATGCCTTTTGAACCTATACCATGGAATATGAATTAATAATTATTTCTGAAAATATTATTTTATAGAAATTAATGTGTTATATATGGAATAATATCGTTGTAAAAAATAACAACTAACTTTATACGCTAGGAGGCCCATAGGATATAACTAGCAAGACCCGGTAGTGCCATGCATGATTATGACTTGAGAATTTTTTTATGTAGAAATCATACTCGTCGATCGAATTTTACATAAACTTCTTCGATAAAAATAAAATATTTTCCTCAATAAAACTTTCAAGCGAAAATTATTATAATATGTAGAGAATGTAAAAAAATAATTAAATAATATTATTTATTTATTCATAATATCATAGGTGATTTAATTTTTGAATTAGATAATATTATTATAATATACAGGAAAATAAATATAAAAAAGACTAAATAATATTTACATACTCATTAGTTGAATATGGTAAGTAATAGTAACAAATGAGGTAATTTGTTATAATAGGCATGAAATGCTTATCAATAACATATCTTATTGATTTTTTTATTTAATATGGTAAGTACTAATGATAAATTGGATACTACTATTATAATATAATATAATATAATATGTAGGGAATGTAAATTCTAAGTAAAATTAAGGATAAAGTGGTAAATGAGCAATTAAATATGTCTATGTGGCATAGTTAGGTTGATGACACATAAGAGAGAAGGATTCGACTTTAGTAATAGTACTAGTTGTACCCGTTGTGCCCTGCACGACTATGACTTGATATTTTTTTAGATATATTATAAAAATATATTAATAAAGAAATATATAATAAAAAATTTAATGTAAGTAATTTATTCCCTACAATATATATAAAAATTATTTTGTTTTTGAAATCAAATAAAACAAATTAAATCTAGATTATTAAGTTTAAAATTGAAGATAAACATAGATTATTTAGATAAAATAATCTACGTTGCTCTTTTTCCTTAACAATATTTCATAAACAGGGTTAACACGTTATATCCGTTGCGTCATGCATGACTATATGAATTTAATACTTAATTTATTTAATGAATAGTATTTTAATTTAATATAAAAAATAAATATAACCTATTTCTTAGAAAAATAATTAAGGTGAGCCAATATAATGTGAGGCATAACCAAAGTTGTTAGGGTGAGGCCAATATAAGTTTGATAGCTTAATGATAATTTATTTATGAAAAAATATAAATAAAAATTATTAAAAAGACAAAAATAATATAAATTCTTATAATTTTCTTAATCAAATTCAATTCTTTTAAAATCTTTTCAGTAAAAAGTTAAAAAGTTAATTAATAAGAAAAGATAAAAAAATATGAATGAATATAGAATTTTTTTAAGGATAAAAAATCTTTTATATTAACATAAATAATCCAGAAGGAAAATTAAGGAAAAGATAATATAATTTTTTTTTATCAAAGTTTAATTTAGGCAAGTAATTATATACATATTTAAATTTTTTTATTTTTTTATCTAAATTTGATTTAAAATAAATCTTTTACATAAATAGATAAAAGGATAAAGATAAAATAAAAAAGTTTTATTTAAAATTCGGATTATTTCTTTCCAAATATAAAATACAGTGTAATTTTAGTTTTACATAGATATCATTATATATTAAAAAAAATATTATGTTTTATTTTTCCTTTCTTTTAATTTTTTATTAAATATATTAGAATGTTAGTTTTTATAAAAATTAGATAAATTTTTATAAAGTTTAAAAGAAAAAATTATAAATAATATGAATACAAAATTACTTTTTAAATATAAGGTGGGGCTAGAATTATTCCGGTGGCTCGAAAAGGTTCGACTTTAATATATAGTTATAAATAGATAGATATTTCAAAGATATTACCATTTACATGGCTATTTTTATTTCAAATATATATATTTGACTACATGTACATATTTTTTAATTTATCTTTTAAAAATATGATAAATATAATGTTCTTTTTTTATCTATATTGGTAAAATATAATAATATTATTTTTTCTTTATGTTTATTTGGAGATAAATTCTTACAAATATTTTTTATCCTTATGTTTACTTGGAGATAATATTTTTGCATAATTAAGTTTAAAAACTATTATTTTAATAAAGGGGTGATGTGGCACAATGTGGTGGCAGAAATTGCTTCGGCTTTAGTTATTAGTAATAGATATTGATATTGATGGTTACAAACCAAATCAATTAAATGACATTTATATGACAAATATAACAACTAGCAAAATTTCTTTATAAACTTTTTTTTAGAGTAGGCTACCCTGTAAATTTACCTTGATTTTTGAAAAAAAAAAACAGTATATTATGGGACTGAATTATTGTCATTGTAACTTGCAACTGAAAGTAGGCAAGAAATATATATTATGGGACCGAACCATGTGTCGGTATTCTTGCCTACTCTAAAATATTTCAAGAATGTAATACCGACATATGGTTCGGCCCAATATAGTTGGGCCATAAACTCACTTACAAATGAAACATCTCTAATAGAGCCACTTGAATCACTTGATGGGCCTCTTTTTGTGCTATTTGGTCTTGAGATAATGAGCTTAGGTCATATGTTTTCTCTGCAGGCGATCCTAATTGAATTAGACCCAGAAAATACAGTGGATACAAACTATTCATAATTTAGGGTCATTAGATAAGGGGATGATCTTCAAAAAAAAAATAAAAATAGGAGGTGAAGTACTAGGATTAGAAGAGCAATGGGTTTATTAAACTCTTTCTGTTTGATGATGTTAGGGGTTGGGATATCCCCCGTTTACTGACTACTTAGCCCATTTTTCTATTATTAATAAAACTCCCCTAGAGGGAACGGAGAGTGCCGCCTCTCCTTAAAAAAAAAAGAAAAGCAATGGGTTTAATAGTAATTTATATTCAATTTTATTTTTTTTGCTTAATTGTGTCATTGCACTTGAAATCAAGACGTTTTACAAATTATTTATATATTCGATTTACATGTCATATTATAATAAGGTGAGATTCATATATAAACATTTAAAAGTTCAAACCTAGATATGTAGTTTATCATATGTTCATATATCATGTACATATATTCATAAATTCGTACTGTATTTTTATGTTTCAGTAGTTTGTGTTTGGTATTATGAGGTTCATATTTGAGTCACATATGTTCATAAATTAGTAACATAAACTTTATGTTTTATGATCTCATGTTCATACTTGATTATATCATTCCACATACATAAAAATGCTAAAGACAGTTCAAAAAGTAAAAAAAAAAATTGCACATAAATCGGACGGTCAAGATCCCTCCACAATTTTCACCCTAAGGACTTTTTTCATTTGATCCAAACTCTTTACAACAAGTGTGTTTCCTCTAATTTAGAATATAAGCTTAATACTAAATTTATAATTTGCTCTTAATATTAAATTTATAATTTGATCTTCTGGTTCTTTCTTGAGAACTTGATGTCTACTCTTTGCTTTAATTCTTTTGCGGGCAATCTTTGTTTTTTGTGCTGGTCTATTTGGCATTATAGAAAATTTCTTATTTTTAACCCCCCTCGTCCATCTGCCACTTCTTTTCCCTCTGATTTGGCTTTTACTAAACAATTTTATTAGGCAACTAGTGTTATTCCCGTACTTTGTACGGGTTTAATATAAAAATTATTTTTGACTTGTTCTTAAAAAAATTTCCCGAACACATTTTTCACGACTAAATCACACTTTTTTAGTATCATTCATGTACCTTGTAAAAATTTAATATAAAATTCATTTATAAATTATTTTCGACTTGTTCTTAAAAAAATTTACAAACACATTTTCACAAATCACACTTCTTTTAGTAAAGAATTACAAAATATTAATTTGTTAGTTGGTGGTGGTTTTTGGGATAATGGAAAAAGTGGGTAAGGTGAAAGACTGAAAGTGGTTTAAAAAAATTTAAAAATAAAATAAAATTATTTTCTTAGTAAAAATTACAAAATATTAATTTGTTAATGAGTGGTGGTTTTTGTGATAGTGGGTAAGTGAAAGTATTTTAGAAAAAATAAAACATATTTCAAATTGCCAAATGGCTCAAATTTTTCCAAAGACTTGGTTTTTGCTTTACAATTGTACTAGCTAGATATCTACTTCTAAGGACAAAAGTAAAATTTCAAAACAAAAGCATCCTAAAATAATGTTTGGATTAAGTCTCCTCATCGTTGGGCCAAATTAATTTTCGATGGTTCTTAACAAACTAATGATTCTACTTTTTTAAGTTTTGTCATTCGTAATTCTACTAGCATGAGAAATCATTATTATTATATCTGACATTTGTAACTTGCTTATATCTATTTTAGATCGTCTTTTTATTGCTATAGGGAATGTAATAGTGTGACTAATTTTATAACTAGAAGACATAAATTTGTAGCTTCTACGACAAATTTGTAGCGTCCGTCCCCAAACATCCGACGACAAAAGACAAATTAAACAACTCCCTCGGGGTAGAATGTAAAACATAAAAACCCGAAGGAAAAGTGAAAGCGAAGGAGGCCAAAAAATCAACAACGATGTTAGCTTAGCTTCCTTGAAAACGTGTCGTGATTGGATGGACCAATCCCTATAGGATATAGAGAAAGTCGTGGCACCTAGATACCAAACTGAAGAGTGAATATCCCCGATTCAAATATACTCTCATGTACTCGCACTCCCAAGCAAATCAAAGACCTTGTAGAACACCCTATAATTCCATCGTCTAGACAGAACAAATCCCAATGTTAGCCTTGTGTTGTATCAAAAAAGTTGTGTGTTTTCTCAAGGGAAGAAAACTAGTTTTTAATTACTCCATGTGCTATTCCACGTCCATCAAATGGGTGTCCGCCTCCTAATGGTATATAAGTTGAACACTGACCTCACTTTATTCAATGGATCAATTTTTTTTATTTGGTAAGGATTAGGATGCGCTCCTTCACGAAAAGCGTCTTAGAGCATCATTGCGGATGAGAACAAGAAGTTCTTGAAGAGTCTTAATAAATTCAGCAGGGAGACTATGACCCAATTTAGCAATTTTATCGGCCACAACATTACAATCCCTAGGAATATGATTGATTGAAATATCGTGTATTTTAGAAATGGAGACAAGGATTGATGTCGGAGATTATTAGCTCAATCTCCCAAGGGCAGTGGTTTATTCCTTTAATCGCATTAATTACCTAGAGATTATCTCCTTCAATTTCAACCTTTTTTAGTTCTCTTTTCCTAACTTCGCGAAAGCCTCTCGGAAGGCCAAAGCTTCCGCTTTGAAGGCAGAAATCTTTCCAAAATTCATCGGCTCAGCTTGTAATGTTTACTTATGTAGGATCGTTAGTACGTCTAGGTCGCTGACCTAGCCAAAGTCGTCAACCTTGTCAAGGTTTTCGACTTAGACAAAGTCACCAACCTGAGTGTTTACGCAACGAAAATTTAATTTAACAGAAAAGACTTACTTAATATTTTATAGTGGAAACACTTGATCGATGAACTCTATTAATCAAGTGTGAAAACCACTCCCTTCCAAGTTCTCGCTTGGAAGAATTAAAAGTCGTAGCTTGCTTTATTAATCTTTTGGATTGTTTACAAGAACACCCTAGATCTAGACCTACTTCCCAAGCACTCTAGAACTCGTTGTGAACCGAGTAACCACAACCCTCAACCCTTCTAACAAGCTGATGTTCGTGTTTTTGGTATAGTTTTTAGTGTCTTTCTTAGGTTGTTTAGTTTAGTTTTAGTTGGTTTTAGAGTTAGTTTTGTGTGTTTTTGGATATGTTTGCATATTTTGTGAAAAGTATGGAAGCTACATTTTGTGTCTTTTTATAGGTTTAAAAGCGGGAAAGGAGCACTTTTCAAGCTGAGTTGAAGTCTTGTGGTAGAAGGTGGAATGCATGGAAGATAAGGAAGAAGATTTCATGGGAAGATCGAGTTAGAGTCCAAGTTAAAACTGAAGAAAAGATCAAGAAAAGCCGAAACAAAGGCTCGTTAACGACCCTGTGAAGGTCGTTAACGAGGCTGTAAAAGATAGAATTTTTGAAGAGAATCAGCAGAGTCTACAGACCCTGCGCGGGTCGTTAACGAGGGACCCATGTCGGTAGAGGCGTAACCGACTTTTAGTTTTTATATCTTTTATCTTGTTATCTTTTAAGTAGGGTAAGTGTTTATCTTTTAGCCTTTTTAATAGATAGTTTCCTAGTATAAATACCTTTGTTCTAAGCCTAGACAAAAGGGGGTTCGTACTAGTTTGAGGAGAAGTCGAGTCAAGAGAGAGAGAGTCGAACCTGAGTTCGATCGAGAGAAAGAGATTGGTTTGGTGATCGGATCTTGCTCGGTGTTCTTAGTGTTTTCGGGATTCCACGAGTTTGTAAGACAATATTTTCTTTTTAATTTCAAGTAAGTTTGATTTTGTTTTTTTTTCAACGTCTTCTTTAATTAAAGTTGATTGCTTTATTTCAATGAAGAGTGAGTAGTCTTCTTATTTAGGGTCGGGGTTGAAACCCGACATAGTTGTGCATGTTTGAATGAGTATGTTGATGTTTTGATTGCCTTTTATCTATTGAATTGCTTGTTGTGCTTATGCTTAGACGATAGTCAAAGTAATTTGAGTTTTCAATTTGATCGAAAGAGAAAGTTGTGAACTTGAAGGTTGATATTGTTCGATAATGAAAGTTTCGAGCTTTGGATTCAAAACAAGTAATAAAGTAAATTGATTTATGAAAATTGATTGATTTGCTTGTTAGTTAGCGAAAGTTGATGAATTTATCTTTAAAGGCATGATCTTTATCTTCATATGAGTTTATATGCATGTCTATGTCGTGGTAACCCTTGTCGTAGATCTTTTCATTAATTGATTTGCTTAGTTCTGCTCTCGTTCTCATTCGTTACCGAGTTAGCATACCCTCGGTACCGAACCTGCTATTAGGTCGTTAATTGTTCTGTTTTAGGTAATTTCCAGGTTCGTTAACGACCTTGTCAGGGTCGTTAACGAGGTTGGTTGTAGCAGTTTTAGCTTGTTTTGCTTCGTTTTCTTGTTTCTGTAGTTGATAGACAAACAACCGTGCTTCCCGTGGACGATCCTGACTCTGCTATACACATCGGGGTCTTGACTACAAATTTTATTTGTTGTTAAGTAAATCCCTAACCAATAAATTGGCGCCGTTGCCGGGGAAGCAACATTGTTTGTTTGTTTATCTTCGGGTCTGGGAATAGCCCGACCCTGTTTTTGTTTTTAACTTTGTTTTCTTATTTTGTTTTCTCAGCGTATGCCAACAGGACGTCGCAGGCTCGAATTTGACAACACTGGTTACTATTCCGAACCTGAACACACCTTGCACCGTAGACGAAGAGAAAACGGAGCCATGGCTACACCTGAAGAGATGGCTCGACAGATGGAAGTCCTCCAGAAGCGGATGGAGGAGCTACAAGCTGATAGAGATGCCGTTGTTGCCGCTGCTGACCGTGAACGAGCAAACAGTGCTCGTTTACAAGAAGAACTGAACGCCTATCCGAGGAATGGCAGGCATTATATGCATCCAGAACTGAGGGTGCCGGAGTCTGCAATTGTGCTTCCAGAGATAGAGAAGACATTTGAGATTAAATCTCAATTCATATCCTTGATAAAAAGGGCTCAGTTTGAAGGGAAACCTACTGAGTGCCCTATGGAACATATTAGGAATTTTCTTGATTTATGTGACACTATAACTGCTGAAGGTGTCTCACTTAAATATGTTCTTTTAAAAGTTTTCAGGGGGTCTCTTACTAGAAAGGCCCTGAGCTGGTTGGAGAGCTTACCTCCTAAGTTCATCAGGACTTGGAAGGCTTTGTATGATCAATTTCTTACAAAGTTTTTCCCTCCTGCCAAGACAACGGAGTTGAGAAAACGTATCACCTCCTATCACCAGCTGCCTAACGAGACCTTTGTAGAAACATGGAAAGGTTTAAAGAAATGCTCAGACAGTGCCCTACTCATGGGTATTTATAGTATGTGCTCTAAGAAATCTTTTTCCAGGGGATCAATGCAGAAACGAAGAACCGCATCAGCACACACACTGCGTGCGGTTTTATAGAGATGGATCCCACAGCTGCATGGGAGTTGCTGGACAAGCTGTCTAACTACGATGCCATGTATGGTACCCAACAATCACCCCAGCCCCAGAGGCGTCTCTACATGCTTAATAAGGACGAAGTTGATCCCGATGTCAAAAATCAATTTCTACAGGATGAGGTCAACCGCCTTAAGAAACAGGTAAGTTTTCTAAAAGCCTCTCAACCTTGTCAAGAATGTGACTCTTCTGCCCATATTACTTCTGCTTGCACTAACATCGAGCAGGTAAGAGCCGCTGAGACTTATGCTGAGATGAATTACATGAGAGGTCCATATAGGAACCAGCCTAATAACTTTGACATGCCAAACAACTATCCGACATGGGGCAATCAAAATCCGAAATCAAACTATGCAGCGCCCCCATCGGACAGACGACCTGCACCATATCGACCTCCAGGCTACCAAGAGCCACCATCCTGGGTACAAGGTTTACAAGAGGGTATTAATGGAGTTCAAGCCAACCTTAATAACCAGATGAAACGTTGGGGAGAGTTCGATGTATGGAAGAAGAATGTCGACTCACAGCTAGGGAACCTGGCCGCACAGATTCCAAGACCGTAGGGGCAACTCATGGGCCGCCCCGAGGAAAACCCTAGAGGACAAATAGTGGTTGTGCACCTTAGGAGCGGAAAGACACTACCGGAGCGTGCCCAAGCTAAGTAGAAAAGCCCCGAAACTGAAAAGGATGCCACGACCCAAGTCGATAACGAACCAAAGAGGGTCGTTACCGAGCTTGAACAACTCGGTAACGATGCTCCCAAGGTCCTTAACGACCTCAACCCAGGTAAGTTCTCTACTCCGTGCTCCTCCCTTGATCCCAGGCTTGTTACCGACCCCACCAGGGTCGGTACCAACCCTTCGAACGCACCAATCGACCCTAATGTCGACCCGGTAGCATCACCTCTCGAGCCCGCTTTGGCTCCGAGATTGGTGAAATCTCTTCCGTTTCCTACTAAGAAGTGTAAGGACTCTACTGAAGGAAAGTTTAAGCGTTTCGTTAAGATTCTCCAGGGCTTAAATTTTTCTATACCATTCGCTGAGGCCCTAAGCGAAATGCCGGCTTACACAAAGTTTTTGAAGGACATTCTTAGCAGGAAACGATCTATTACAGAGCTTCAAGATGAGGTCAGATCTATTACTCTTCCAGAGAAATTAGGCAACCCAGGGAGATTTGCTATAACAATTGGCATAGGTGAGCACCGATTCAAGGCTTTATGTGATTTGGGAGCCAGTGCCAGTTTACTCCCTCTGTCAATCTGGTCAAAAGATAACATGGGACCTCTGGAACCTGTGGACATGAGGCTGTACATGGCGGACGGATCAAGTGTGAAAGCCACCGGAGTCATTGACGATTATCCCATTCAAGTGGGGAAATTTTTCATTCCAAACGATTTCATTGTCCTCGACATGCCTGAAGATCCCCTAGTCCTCATCATCCTAGGGAAGCCATTCCTTGCCACAGCAGGTGCTAGGATGGACGTTCGAAAAGGACTCATCACTTTCGATATAGGAGAGGAACGCGAAGAATTCAGCCTCGACCAAAATGCCAACGACCCAACTGCAGCCGCACAAATCGAGTTGTCCCAACCAGAGCTCGACATTGTTGAGTCTCAAGACGCTCTTCCAACAAATAAGGAGTACAAGAGTACAATCGGGATTTCTACCGACCCTCCCTGGCTCAGTACCGAGTCTTTCATGCAAAAATATGAGGGAGAGAGCTCGTTATGGCACGACGTACACCGAGCGAGGGTTTGCACTTGATGGATCATTAACAACCTCGACAACCTCGGTGCCCACATCATTACCAATGGATCAAGGTGAGTATTCTAACCATGGATTCACTATTACTGGTCATGATCCTTCGTTATATTCTATTTCTGCACCGTACCCCACTATCTATGCTATAGAGGAATCGAAACCACCTTGGTTTTCAGATTTCACTAACCCTTGTGTAGTAATACCGGGCATATTGCTAGAAGATAAAGGACCAAATTTGGTGGGAAGAGCTAATAATGCCTACAAAGCTAAGTATGGGGTCTCTCAAAACCCCGACATAGCTCAAAAGGAACCACCTTGATCTAAAAGGTAAGTACGTCAGGCTAACGACGTTAAACATAGCGCTTACGGGAGGCAACCCGATTTTTAGTTTTAGTTTAGTTTTCCTTTCTTTTTAGATTCTTTTTCCTAGCTTTCTTTTGAGTTTTTAGTAGTTTAGAAGTTAGCAAGATAGAATTGTTCGAAACTAACATGGTATAGGCAGTTGGGCTCGGAACAACGCTGAAAAACAAGTCACACAAGCTCGTTAACGACCCCCCATGGTCGTTAACGACCCATGTCGAGACCCGAATAGGCGGACACGGGAAAGGTAAGTTTCCTACTTAAACTCCCCAAAAACTCCAATCCCACACCCAAATCTCAAGCCAAATCTTCAAATCTACAACCCAATCCCACCGATTTCTCTCTACCCACCATCGATCGAAGCACCACCACCCCTAACCTCGGAACCGCACCACAATAACGAGCCACCCCTCTCTTGAGTTCGTTACCGGCGCACCACAAAGCCTCGTTACCCTCCCCAAATTCAATCTTTGTTCTTCAATTCTTCGAATCAACGGTATGGATTATGAACCCTACCTTTCTATTTGCAAGATTCATGATTTTTGGGGTAAAAATTTCATATCTTGATTTTGCTTGAAGTAGTTGAATTGCATGTCTAAATTGCGTAATGATTCTATTGCTTCTTCTAATGGTGATTGATTTTGATTTATATGTGGTTGTCCTTGCTTAGATTGTTGAAATTTTGATGAGAAAGCTTGAATTATCTTGTTCTTGAATTGATTGATCTTCACCATGAATTTTGGCAAATTTTTGGCATGTTTGGATAGGGTAATCGAGTAAGTATGGGGTTGCATGTGCTTGATTGTGTGTTTTATGTGGGATTGTGTTCGATTCATGATTGATTGGTTGGAAATATTTGGTGTTTAGAACTCGGAATAGACTGTAAATGGTTCTCGCACAGGTCCATTAACGACCTTCCCAGGCTCGTTAACGACCCTGTAATATGCTCAAGTTTTCAATCGAACCCAGACTCTTTAACGACCCAATTGGTTCGTTAACGAGGCAAGTCAAGAGCACTTCCAAGAACAAGTATGGGGTTTCTTTTTGTTGGTTTGTATGGATCTTATCTTGGACATTCATGGTTTTTGTAGGTACATATGGCAAGCACTAGCAGAGCCAACACAAGAGCCATCGGAAAGAAGAAGAGGACTCAACGGTCTCCATCCCCTCCACGCATGGACAATGTCATATTGGCCACCCAAGCGCAAGCTAATCTCTTTGACGCCATTCTAGACAAAGACCACTACACTAGGTGGTTTTCAAAGTCAAGCGCTCAGTCAATAGGGATCTATGAGGATGTCAAGCACGCTTTTGCCATTCTCGGAGTGCCTCAACTATTGAAGAAAGAGGAGATGTCGCATTACTCGGCTCTCACCGCCGAGTTCTTGGCCACTCTAGAGACAAGCTTCAAAACCATGACTTCGGTGGGAAGGATAAGGTTCCGGCTAGGAAATGTCAACCATGAATGCACAATGGCTGAGTTTAATGCATATCTCGAGCTTCCTCCCCATTCTCGGAACTACAAGATCAAGGACTACAAGGCTACCAGAACTTGGAGTTATATTTCCGGGGAAGTTGAACCTTCGGCCGCAGCACTTTCCGGGGCAAGCATCATCAACCCCATCTTCCGGATCATTCTCCGAGTATTGGCCGCCATATTTTGGCCCAAGAGAGAGCTATCAAAGGCCGACACAGACGGAAGTTGCATGCCTTCATACTATACTTTTTGAGGATCCTGCCCCGTTGAACTTGGGGTATGAATGGTTGGAGTATATTAAGAAGCACGGGATCAAGTCAAAAGAAGTATGGCGCGGGAATCTGGTGAGTCTACTAGCGAAAAAGCTCGGCGTCAACCTCACACTCTATACGCCGAACCGTGCCCAAAAGCTTGACAAGAATTATTGGTTTGCTTCTGGCATTTTTACGAGGACCGAGAGAGGGCACGCCACCAAGGTATTATGCCAAGATGTGCTCCTTATCCGAGACAAGTTTGAATTGCTTTATGTGCCAAATTGGTACAAGTCTTGGACGGGTCATGAATTCCCGTTAGAAAGGCAGCCACAAGATGAGCCATCGTTGAGGGAGTGTGCAACGAGGTTCGAGAGAGAAGGAGAAGCTATGGATGAAGATGATGATGCAATGGAGGCAGAAACAGAGGCAGCCACGGAGGAGCTCGATATCGGGGATGATGACCTCGGTACCGAGGTTCTGGGCGATGATGACAACACGTTAACGACCCACCCAGGTTCGTTAATGACTACTTCGAGGATACTAACGAGGCTTCTACCGAGGCACATAGCTTTGGTAACGACCCACCGCCACCGCCTACCGTGCCACAATCTTATGATCTTATGCCTTATAACCCGGTGATTTTTAAAGACCACATCCAGCCTCAAGATCACTACCAACCACCTCCTCAGCACACCTACACTAGATCAAGTATTCCACCTCCATGGGCCGAAGATCTATCTTTTCAAATGCAACAGCTCAACCAACAACAGACACAACTCCACTGGAGGATGGATCGTTGGGAGGGTGTCTATTCAGCTCGCATGGCTTTGGATGATGCGAGGCACCAGCAGGCGGATGCTCGTTGGAGGACGATGGAGCAAAGGGTGACGGTTGATGAGGAGCGTTGGAGGACCATGTATGAGTTCATGGGTAACTTTGAGAGCCAGTTTCCACCACCAGGGCGCTGATTCAGCTTTCAAAAGATGTTTCTTTTCCGCTTCAGTTTATGTTGTAAGTTTCCTTCTTTTTCCTTTTTTCTTTCTTTTCTTTTCTTCTGCTTAGTCTTATTACAATGGGGACATTGTAATTTTAAGTATGAGGTGGGAAAGAAAGAAGACGTTTGTTTTGTGTGTCTTGTTTGTTTTAGTTGTCCTTTGTTTTAGAGAAAATCACAAAATAAAAAAAAAATTGAAAAAATTAATTTTTTTTTTCCAAAAAGAGTTTTTAAAATGGATAAATACCCTTTCTTTTGGTTCTATGATAGTAGTTGCTAGCATAATCATATAATTTCCTTGCAAGCATGTTTTTGATGGTATAGCCCGATTCTTGATATGAAATTGTTTTTATAGAGGAATAGCAATTTGATGAAATTGAGCATGTATAACTTTTAGCATGAGTAGTGCAATCCAACAAAAATTGCTACCTTGTGAGTTATTTTTGGCCTTATAGGGAGAATATCAAAAAATCCCTCTTCTTTTCTTGTGTGATTTACTCTCTTTATGTATATTATCTCTTGGAATTGTGATGGTTGTCTATTACTTGAGACCTATATAAGATTTTTAGTTCATTACTTGTGAAAGTCATATGATAGAGAACTTATTTTTATAAGCCTTATTTATCCTTATCCACCCTTGCATTATCCTCTTTTTGATAGCCAATTTGAGCCTTAAGCCTTTTATTTTTATCTCCACAAAATTATTTCCCTAGCCGAGATAAGCTTGACCCAATCCAGGGATTAGGACTTAGTTGGAGATGTATGTTTTGTAGAGTGAAAAGTTATGTTTGGTTCAAATTAAAGGGTTTTGGGAAGGGTAGATTGGAAGTCTCTTGTTTTGATTTGTAAAAGATCTCTTGGTAGTAAAAAGATGCACAAGAATAAGAAAGGTTGTTGTTGAAAAGAAAGAAAACGAGGAGAAAAAGGTAGCTCGTTAACGACCTCATCTGGGTCGTTAATGAGGTTGTTCGAAACAACAACAGAAGAGCTAAAGAAGATAAATAAAGAAAAGAAAGAAAAAAAGGAGAAGTAAATGTGCCTTTGTGTTTAAAGTAAACCGGAGTGAGTTTAATATGTTGTTTTGAGAGTTTTGGTGAGATGTGTGAGTTTTTGAGAGTCTTTGATTTCCGGATATTATTAGCACCACATAGCCAAAATTTTCCACGCCTTATTGTCTTTACCAAGCCCCATTACAACCCGGCCGAATAGAAGCTTCTATGAAGTTTTTCATTGAGCCTAAGTTCTCTTGATGATTTTTGCTTGTTTTGACAAATCTTAGGTGGAGAGTTTGGTGATATAAGTTCCAATTTCTATGAGTTTTTGCATATAAGATGGAGTTGAGAGATTGAATTTATAAGCCTAAACACTTGAGAGTTGAGAGAAACACAAATATCCCTGGTGAGGTTGGATTGTAATTGCTTATGTCTATTGAGTGCTTTTATATGTGTGATGACGTTAATAGTCATTTGCTATTTTTTGCTATGTTTTGATGTTGCTTTTGAGTTGATGGCTATTGCTTGATAGGCATGATTGTTTGGTTTTGGTTATTGTATAGTGATTGCTTGAGGACAAGCAAGTTTAAGTATGGGGTATTTTGATGTTCGTGTTTTTGGTATAGTTTTTAGTGTCTTTCTTAGGTTGTTTAGTTTAGTTTTAGTTGGTTTTAGAGTTAATTTTGTGTGATTTTGGGTATGTTTGCATATTTTGTGAACAATATGGAAGCTACTCCATTTTGTATCTTTTTATAGGTTTAAAAGCGGGAAAGGAGCACTTTTCGAGCTGAGTTGAAGTCTTGTGGTAGAAGGTGGAATGCATGGCAGATAAGGAAGAAGATTTCATGGGAAGATCGAGTTAAAGTCCAAGTTAAAACCGAAGAAAAGATCAAGAAAAGCCGAAACAGAGGCTCATTAACGACCCTGTGAAGGTCATTAACGAGGCTGTAAAAGATAGAATTTTTGAAGAGAATCAGCAGAGTCTACCGACCTTGTGCGGGTCGTTAACGAGGGACCCGTGTCGGTAGAGGCGTAGCCGACTTTTAGTTTTTATATCTTTTATCTTGTTAGCTTTTAAGTAGGGTAAGTTTTTATCTTTTAGCCTTTTTAATAGATAGTTTCCTAGTATAAATATCTTTGTTCTAAGCCTAGACAAAAGGGTGTTCGTACTAGTTTGAGGAGAAGTCGAGTTGAGAGAGAGAGAGTCGAACCTGAGTTCGATCGAGAGAAAGAGATTGGTTCGGTGATCGGATCTTGCTCGGTGTTCTTAGTGTTTTCGGGATTCCACGAGTTTGTAAGACAATATTTTCTTTTTAATTTCAAGTAAGTTTGATTTTGTTTTTTTTCAATGTCTCCTTTAATTAAAGTTGATTGCTTTATTTCAATGAAGAGTGAGTAGTCTTCTTATCTAGGGTCAGGGTTGAAACCCGACATAGTTGTGCATGTTTGAATGAGTATGTTGATGTTTTGATTGCCTTTTATCTATTGAATTGCTTGTTGTGCTTATGCTTAGACGATAGTCAAAGTAATTTGAGTTTTCAATTTGATCGAAAGAGAAAGTTGTGAACTTGAAGGTTGATATTGTTCGATAACGAAAGTTTCGAGCTTTGGATTCAAAACAAGTAATAGAGTAAATTGATTTATGAAAATTGATTGATTTGCTTGTTAGTCAGCGAAAGTTGATGAATTTATCTTTAAAGGCATGATCTTTATCTTCGTATGAGTTTATATGCATGGCTATGTCGTGGTAACCCTTGTCGTAGATCTTTTTATTCATTGATTTGCTTAGTTTTGCTCTCATTCTCATTCGTTACCGAGTTAGCATACCCTCGGTACCGAACCTGCTATTAGGTCGTTGATTGTTCTGTTTTAGGTAATTTCCAGGTTCGTTAACGACCTTTTCAGGGTCGTTAACGAGGTTGGTCGTAGCAGTTTTAGCTTGTTTTGCTTCGTTTACTTGTTTCTGTAGTTGATAGACAAACAACCGTGCTTCCCGTGGACGATCCTGACTCTGCTATACACAGCGGGGTCTTGACTACAAATTTTATTCGTTGTTAAGTAAATCCCTAACCAGCACAAGCCTACGTCTCTCCGAACTCACCACTCGATTGAATCCCACGAACGAGTCACTCTATCTTTTTTCTTTCACAAATATGGAGTATAAGCTCGTGGTTTTTTCTCTCTTAATATGCCATATCAACTCACTTATTTTCTAACCTAATAACCACGAATTATATAGGCTAGCACACTAGGGTTTAGAGATATATTACTTCCTTTATTAATAAAGGAAGATAATATAAATCTAATCCTTACAAATCTTTCTAAGGATAAAATAAATATTACAATAAACAAACTCCTTAGGGCTGAAGCAAGATCCACGTCCTTTCTTGTTTTGAGAAGATTCTTTCCTTAACCAACCAAATTTGATATCTCGCGCAATCTTCTCACGCGTTTTCAGTCTGCCTTCCTGTCAGGTCGAGGACCTGGCCCACGTCGACGACCTGCCCACGTCGATGACCTGCCCATGTCGTTGACCTGGATCACGTTGGCGACCTGTTTCATAGACTCGAGGTTGACCACCTGACTTAGCTTGCATAGGTCGAGGACGTGACTCACGTTGGTGACCTGTTTCGCAGCTTTGAAGTTGGCCACCTCACCTGCGTAAGTTGACGACCTATCAAAGTCTTGAACTCACATTCTACCAACTCTTCTACTCCGTTTTGGTTCACATGTTCGCGAGTTCTCACATGTTCATGACTTAATAGAAGAATCCATATTATCAACTTCCTTCAAGTTTGAAACCATCAAAATCAAAGCTCCACTTTCTAACAACTTACATACATGATACATAAAAAATAAACGAGAGGTTGAAAGTCCTCCAAGACCTCGTACCTGGATGCTACAAGGTACACCTCCTTATAATTATATTATATACATACATGATACATTTTTTGTTGTTGTTTTGTTGTGTTGATCATTAATGGTCATGTGCGGACTATGGGGATGGCGGTGATGCTGGATGTTATAATCAATTATGTTCGCAACTTACAGAATCAAATCGAGGTAATTAAATTTGATTCACATCAAAACATTATATATCAAAAATGAAATATATATGTGTAATTATACTAATTAAGTATATCTTTCTTTTGGATATATATTGTTCAGTTTCTTTCCATGAAGCTTTCTGCTGCTAGTATGTTCTATGACTTCAATTCTCCAGAAGCCGAGGCTATGGAAGTATTCCAGGTGTGTTCATAACCTATATTTTGGTATGGAACGGATGCATATACATTGATTCATTTCCATAAGGATCGATTACATATACACGCATGTAGTACTTAAACATTACAACAATATGATGTCTCTCTATTTGGTGGTGTTTTCATATGTGATTTCCTTTGTAAATATGTTTCTTTTTCCCCTTTTCTTGTGCGTTTTGTTCCTTTTTAGCTTAGTTCCCGTATTTCTATGAGATTCGGAAACTACGCGCATTTTATGTGTTTTGTAGGTAAATTGGCGTGAATCAAGGATCTATTTGAAGGAGGGTCGAGACATGGAGCAAGGCCCGAGCAAAGCGGGAAAGAGAGAAGCAAGCCATGAAGAAGAACAAGAGAAGCCAACTAAGAAGAAGGTGGAACGAGGCCAGGACCGAGTTGCAACCAACCTCGGGCCCGACTTGAAGTTTCAACCTCGGACCGACATACACAGTAACTCGGGCCCGAGGTCCTCCGTGTCGGTCCAAGTCGGTCTCCGAACTACTTGGGCTCCAAGGCACGAAATTGTGAACTTCCACTTTTGCCCCTCATCTAATAAAAGGCCCTCTTGTCTTCTAAGAAAGGGGTTCCCACACTTAGCAAGGAACCCAACCCTCAAAAAACTCTCAAGGGGATACTTGGAGAGCAAGGAGGAAGGAGAGGAGAAGGAGAAGAGAGAGAATCGGCTAAGGGAGAGGAAGATTGATAGGTTTGGTTGATAGATTTGCTTTGCTTTGTTTTGATCTTGTGGATTTGGAAACCCTTGATTGGAATTTGTGGATTGCTTTTGATTTTGAATGAAACTTTGCTTTGTTTTGAGATTGATGATGTTGATTGCTTTCCCTTTTGATTTGTTTGCTTTCTTTGCTTGTCACATGGAGTAGATCTCCTTGATCTTGGGTTATGGGGGAAGACCCTAGCTAGGTTTGGGCTAGAAACCCCAATTCCATAGCCTTGAGTGTTTGATCTAAGGAACCCACTCTACATAGAGCTACAATTCCTTGCGAAAGTCGGGAATCAAGGCTTGAGATTGGCAAAGTAGCGAAAGTGAACATGTGTCAATCTCAAGACCTTGCTTCGAAGGGGATTTCCCCAATGATCGATGTGTAGAAGTGGTTGGAACGAGGGCGAAAGCACTCGATCCTAGTCCGATCATCACTCATTGCTTGAATTGGGGTGGATAAGCCTTAATCTACTAGAGAAGGAACCCAAAAGCCCAAGATCTACTTTTAATCTTTGAGTTCGACATCCCCAGCTACCTCGGGCCCGACTTACCCAGTGTCGGTCCCGACTTCCTCTCGTCGCCAACCTCGGGCCCGACGTGACCTCAGTGTCGGTCCCGACTGTTTTCTTTGTTTTCCTTTGTTTTATGCTCTCCTTTCTAGCTTCCTAGTGTCTAGGCACATCGATCGAGTAGACTTCCCGAGTGTTCGACACCCACCACGTACTACAACGGGGTCGGGTTATAAATTGTATCTCTAGACCCTCGCACACCGTGAGAGGCGATCACAATATATGGTGATGAATGTTTTGGGCAGGATAATCGCACTAACGCGTTACCTGCTGTAATGCGGGAATTCCTAACCAAACAGAATTTGTAACACGTTATAAGTTGCAAACAAGTAGTAAAACGAGATAAAAGACAAGAAAAATAATGGCAAAAGAATGGTAAGATTTGTATTATGATTGAGATCGTGAATCCTTCGTAGATACAACAGATGCTATGAACGAAATAGAGTGATTAGGAAAAAGACTCGAGCTCTTGTAAGTATCTTTCAGTATGAGTGTTCGTGTCTTTTCTCTATCCTGGCCTCGTCTATATTTATAACATCCTTACCCACTTCGACCGTTGGCTGAAACGTTTGGCAAATCCCGAAGATCTCGCCCTCATCGTTAATGAGGTAGTCGTTGATGGCGATTTATGAGGTCCGAGATTTCAACTTCGCCTTAACTATTGTATCGGCCTCTCCTTCTAGCGAATTACTTGGACCAGTCTCTTTTGGGCTCGGAACACGTCTTCTGGGCTGGGTTTTAACGAGGCCCAACAATACCCCCATCAAAAACCCGAGAAAATTCCCTCCACCGCTTTCCTAGGGTTTTTGATTTCGTGTCTTGGAAGTTGTGGTGAGTTATGTCACGTCTAATCAACCCTTATTTATAGCAGTTATGATGATGCTCCGAGACTTCAACTGTGTCTTTCGGTGTCCAGGTACGTCTCTTTCTTCCTCATCTTTCATCTTCTCCTTTTTCAATTATGGCCACTTCCAGTTCTTCTCCCAAGCCTTCTCTTTATTGTCTCGAAGCCGCCATTCCTCCTCCCCTAACTTCTTCCGGAATTCTCACCTCCTATCATCAGAGGAATAGTACTTCAGAAGACCCCACATCTTCGCCTTCTCTGCGGGTTTTCCTCCGCATGCAGAAATATTTCTTCCTCCTCCTGGTGTCTATGCAGATTCTTACGCCGACGATTGGGTGTGCTTGTACGAGTACCCTTTTCGTATCGGTCACCGTTTCCCATTTTCCCCTCTAGTCGTCGATTTCCTGTCCACTCTCAATGTGTCTCCTGGGCAACTACTTCCCCAAGTTTGGAGGCTTCTGTTATCTGTCGACCAATTGTGCTCCTCTCAAGGTCTTCCCTTCAAAGCTGCCGACTTTTTTCTTGAATTATCGCCTTTCCAAAGGTGCTCCTGGTCGTTTGACCTTGAAAACCTTCACAAATAAATCCGACCTAGTCTTCAACGTGTCCAAATCTGACCGGGGTTGGGCTGATAAGTTCTTTTTGTAAAGCTGTCTTCTTTGGGAGTCGACACGTCTTTTCTGAAAAACCGATGGCGACCAACAAGTAGTGTTTCCCTCTTGTGCTCTTTATTCTTCATTCATGCCTAATCACTGGTCGTTTTTTGTGTAGAAAATCTTGTAACTCCTCAACCTCGCAAGGTGTCATCCCAGGTCATTTCCCACATCGAGGCTCTTCCGTTGGAAGATAGATCTTACCCTGAACTAGTAAGAGCGTGCTTCGCGCACCTTGAGGATACTGAGATGTCAAGTAAGTTTTTTTTATATATCTCATTCCTTGTTTCTACGCCTTTATCTTCCATTAATCCTGTTAGTCTCATGTTGTCAGGTTCAAGAACTACCAGATCGACCGCTGCACTATCGACCTTGGAAAGAGTCGAAGCTAGGTAAAAGAGGAAGGCGGAAACGGCTTCTACTGCAGATACGTCTTTGGCGGTGGCCCTACCTCCAAGGAATGCAAGCGACTCTCCTAAGGTTTCAAAGAAAAGTGCATCTTCTCGAATGACTGACCTTCCTAGCACCATGATGTCCCTGGATATGGATGCTGAGAAGTGTTTGAGGTCTCTAATGCCTTTTCAAGTGGATTGTCTTCATGGTTCAGGCCACCGATCTACTTTACCTGAATTCTTCGGCGAGATACTAGCGGCTCAGTGGCAGGTACTTAACAACTTTCTTTATCTCTATTGCCATCTGTCTTGGTTCTTGATGGTTTTATACTTGTTGTTCAGGGTCTTCAACTTGCTTTTGCGGCTTTTGACGCCTTCAAGGATTACCCCGAACAATTGTCCCAAAGCAAGATCAGTACGTAGCTTGAGAAGGACAGGACGGTCATCCTGGGGCAGGAGAAGAAGGTTCTGGAGAAGAAGGTTGCAGACCTGCAAAGTGCCCTCGAGAAAGCTGTTAGAGAGTCTAAGGCATGGAAGGACAAGTTTAATGCGGCATCGAAGAAAGGCGCTTCTCTTGCTCAAGAGATCGAGGACACGGCTGATTACTAGTCGCTTAGAGCCCGCGTTGAGACGATAGAGGAGTTTGCTGCGGGGAAACATTCTTCTTGGGATGCTGTAAAGGAAAGGGAGAAGTTCGAGAACTTGTTCCCTGATGAGGTCAACACATCCAAGAAATCTTCCCTTGTTGAAGAGATTTCTCAAGTTGCCAAAGAGGTGGCTCAGGTGGAGATGGAGAACCAGAAGTCAGCCGAAGAAGTATCCAAGGAATGATTTCCTTTTGTTTCCTTTGATCTCTTTAAACTTTTCTCTACCCCCAGTATGTTGGGGTTTAAACTCTTTGTTTTGTATGGCCGCTTGTTTCAGGGCCTTGGTGTGGACAACTTCTACCCCCTTTTGGTTTTTAGGGGTTTATGTTTATTTAGTAATGTTTTAGTATTTGCCATGGTCTTGGATCTGTTTTTGTCTTTTTTGCAGGTTAAACAGGTTTACTGCCAAGGAAGGGAGATCAACGTGTTGCGATAAACTGACTTGTTGTAAGATGTTTGCTCGTAGTTAAATGATAGACTTCCCGTTGTAACAACGCTTTTTATGTAAGATGCTGAGAGAGAGGGTGGTATATTTGTCTGAATGTAAACACTTTCAATTTATAAAATTATGAATCAAGTTACAAACATTTTGTGAAACTCCTCTTGCTCTAGAGTTTGTGTCACGCGTCCTCATCTCTTGCATCTCTTGACTAGTCGTTGTGTGCACAGCGTTGCCTGATCATAAAGCGAGGGCCTATGTTTTGGCCTGTAACGTCACAAGGCGTCCCTTGTTAGTTTTTATGAAGCCATCATTGTTTTCATGTGTGTATGACAATGTAACAATGTAATGAAAAAAGAAAAAAGTGTTGATGTATACCTTATTGTTACGTTGCATGTTCTAGAAATGATACAACTTCAAATTCATCGCGTTCCAGCTTCTGGGGATCGTCCTCCCATCGCGTGATATCAACTCGTAAGCTCCTTGTCCTACGATTTTCGTGATCTGATAAGGTCCTTCCCAGTTTGCTCCTAGCTTGCCAGCATTTAACTCTTGCGTGTTTTGAAAGACTTTTCTCAATACCCAATCTCCCACTTGGAACGCCTTTACATTAACGCGTTTGTTGTAGCTTCGAGCTACCCCCTGCCTACTCATCTGCCCATCTTCCCTTTGCCTCTTTGAGACGTTTCTTCAAGTTATTGATGATTACCTTGTTGCTCGCTTCTACTTGGCCGTTGGCTTGAGGATAACTTGGTGTCGACATTACCAATTGGATGTGGTATTGCTGGCAGAATGATCTCGTCTTGTTGCTGATGAACTGGATCCGTTGTGACACACTATGGTGGCAAGTATTCCAAACCTACTCAAGATATTTCTTTTTATGAAGGAAATAACCGGAGTGTCTTTGACTTCTTTGAAAGCTTCGACTTCAATCCACTTAGAGAAGTAGTCGGTCATTGCTAAGATGTAAATGCGTTGCCCTGAAGCTGGAGGAAGCTTTCCCACGATGTCCATTCCCCATTTCATGAATGGCCAAGGGGAAGTTATGGGATGTAGCAATTCTGAAGGTTGATGTGGTATAGGTCCATGACGCTGGCACGCGTCACACTTGCGAGCGAACTCTACTGCGTCTTTGTTCATGCTATGCCGGGTTTAAACCCCGACCCTAGAAAAGAAAACTACTCACTACTCATGACTAAGAAACAAATAAATTCAACAAAAGAGATTATTGCAAACAAAACACTACTCAAATTAATAAATATCGTCTTACAGAAATTCAGAAGAAACCCGAAAAATACAAAGCATCGAACCGAATCTCGACTAATGACCCCGGTAACTCTCGTCCACCGAGCTCTCGATCTTGACTCCGATCCATCTCTCGCCACTCTCGGCTCTTCCTCTTCTCTCTACTTGCTTCCCTACTTGTCCTCCTCCTTCTAGGCTAATTAGAGGGCTATTTATACTAATAAGGCTAGAAAAATAAAAAGACTAGAAGATAAAAACTTTCCTAAAAAGATAGAAATAAAATCCTTAAAATAGAAATAAAATCTAGAAAGATAACAAGACCTAAAATACATAATATAATAATCCTAAAAATTCATAAAAATCACTCTACCGACACGGAAATAAATTCCCGCACAGGATCGGTGAGTCACAAAATCAAACTCTCGAAAACTATCCAAAAACACACAAAACTAATCCTAAACTTATCAAAACTAGTCCTAACAAACTAAGAAAACATACTAAAAACTATACTAAAAACAGGAACATCAAAATACCCCATACTTAAACTTGCTTGTCCTCAAGCAATCACTAAACAATAATCAAAACCAAACAAACAAACTCATCAAGACATAGCCATCCTCTAAAAACAACATCAACACATAGAAAAATAACAAATGATTATTAATGTCATCACACACATATGCACCAAATAGACATAAGAAAATACAATCCAACCTCACAAGGGATAATAATGTGTTTCACTCAACTCTCAAATGTTTAGGCTTATAAATACATCTCTCAACTCATCTTATATACAAAAACTCATAGAAATTGGAACTTATATCACCAAACTCTCCACCCAAGATTTGTCAAAACAAGCAAAAAATCATCAAAAGAACTCAGGGGGCTCAATGAAAAACTTCATAGAAGCTACCATTCGGCCGGGTTGTAACGGGGCTTGGTAATTCAAAGGGTGTGGAAAATATTTGGCTATGTGGTGCTAATAATATCCGGGAATCAAAGACTCCTAAGAACTCACACATACCACAAAAACTCAAAAACAATATACCAAACTCACTCTTCATTATGCACTTATACTTTACTCACCCAATATATCCTAGAAAGTCTCATAAAAATAACTCAAAAAGAATCTTTGACATTTCATCTATTAAACACTAATGCACTACTTCTGCTTCTTTCTTTCTCTTTTTTTCTTCATTCTTCACTGCCTCGTTAACGAACCCACAAGGGTCGTTCGTGAACTTCATCGTGTACTCTCCTCTTTCTTAACAACTTTTTGTGCATCTTTTGCTATCAAGAGATCTTTTCTTCTTACAACTAAAAAAAATAAAATCAAGAGACTTCCAATCTACCCTTCCTATCAATCCCTTAATTTCAAACCAAACATAACATTGCACTCAACAAAACATACCTTTCCAAACTAAGTCCTAATCCCTGGATAGGGTCAAGCTTATCTCGGCTAGGGAACAATTTTGTGGAACTAAAAATAAAAAGCTTCAGGCTCAAATTGGTTGTCAAAAAGAAGGATAATGTAAGGGTGGATATGGATTAACATGGCTTATAAAAATAAGTTCTCTATCATCTGATTTTCACAAGAAATAAACTATAAATCTTATACAGGGCTCAAGAAATAGATAACCATCACAATTCCAAGAGATAATATGCATATAGAGAGTAAATCACACAAGAAAGAAGAGGGATTTTTGATGTTCTCCCTATAAGGCCTAAAATAACTCACAAGGAAATTTTTGTTGGATTGCATAACTTATGCTATAAAGTATATGTGCTCAATTTCATCAAATGCTATTCCTTCTAAAAAACAATTTCATACCGAGAATCCGGCTATACTATCAAAGACATGCTTTGCAAGGAATTATATGATCATGCTAGCAACTACTATCATAGAACCTAAGAAAGGGATATCTATCAATCCGGCTATACTATCAATTCTAAAGCTCTTTTATTTTTTTTTACATTTTTCGAAATTTTTCGATTTTTTTTTCAAATTTTTCATAGAACAAAGAACTACTTAAAACAACTAATTAAGACAAACAAAACACATAAGTCAAATAAGACACAAAACAAACAAGTTTTTCTACTTTCTCCCACCCCATACTTAAAATTACAGTGTCCCCACTGTAAGAAAAATAAAAAGAAGGAAAGAAATAGAAAACAAAACAAAAGAAAACAAGAAAAGAGAAAACAAAAAAACTTACAAAGTCATAAAGTAGAAAACAAGGAAACTTCTTCTTCAAGCTGAATCAACGGTTTGGTGGAGGAAAGTAGTGCTCAAAGTTCCCCATGAAGTCGTACATCGTCCTCCAGCGCTCCGCATCCTCTACCTCTCTCTGACGATGCCTCTCGTCCTCCATCGACATGCGAGTGGAATAGACAGTCTCCCATCTATCCATCCTTCTATGAATGTGGTCCTGTTGGAGGTGAAGTTGTTGCATCTGTGCAGAAAGATCCTCGGCCCATGGTGGCGGCATACTCGATCCTGTGTACTCGGGCTGAGGTGGTGGTGGGTAGTGAGGCTGGAAGTGATCTTGGTAAAGTACCCGGTTATATGGCATGAGTCCATAGGAATTAGGGTCGATGGGAGCTGGCGGAGGGTCGGTAGTTGTCCTCGGAGGTTCGTTAACGAAGCTGGGTGCCTCGTTAGGAGCATATGTAGAAGTCTGGAAATGGTCGTTAACGAGTCTGGTGGGCTCGTCAACGAGGATGTTGGTGCTCAAAACTTCTGTGTTGAGGTCTTCATCCTCGAAGTTAAGCTCCTCCGTGCCTCCCTTTGTGTCGGCTTCTTCAGTCTCGTCCCCAGCAACCTCGGTATCCTCAGCTTCATCTTCACCCTCATCTTCGTCCATCCCTTCTCCTTCTCGCTCGAACCTTGTCTCACAAGGCCTAAGTGATAGCTCGTCCTCCGGCTTGGGCTCTAACGGGAATGCATGACCCGTCCACGCCTCGTTCCAATTTGGTACATAGAGTAGCTCCAACTTGTCAAGGGTTGGTGCGATAATGTGGTCTTGAACTTTTGTCTTGAACCCTCCCTCGGCTTGAATGAAAATACCGGAGCTATACCAATAGCTCTTGTTGAGGAGTTGAGCATGAGCCGGCGTGTAGCGAGTAAGGTCGACTCCAAGGTTTGTAGCTAGAAGACTAACCAAGTTACCACACCATACTTCCTTGGACTTGGTTGATTTCTCAATATAGTAAAGCCACTCATACCCCAAATTCAAAGGGCCGGGCTCCTAAAAAAGGATAGTGCGAAGACAAGCAACTTCCGTCCTTGTTGGGCTGTTCAGCTCTCTCTTAGGCCAGAATGTAGCGGCTAGGACTCGGAGGATGATCCTAAATATGGGGTTGATGATGCTTGCCCCGGATAATGCCGTTGCGGAGGGTTCAACCTCCCCGGTGATGTAGCTCCACGTTCTTGTCACTTTGTAGTCTTTCAAGCTGTATTCTCTAGAAGGGTTTGGGAGCTCCAGAATTGTGTTGAACTCCGCCAAAGTGTACTCTCTACTCACATTACCGAGCCGAAACCGGATGCGTCCCACCGAAGTCTTCGATGGAAAGTTTGTCTCCATAGTGGCCAGGAACTCGGATGTGAGGGCCGGAAAATGTGGTAGAGTCTCCTTCTTTAGCAAGTGAGGCACACCTAGAATAGCAAAGGCCTCCTTGACATCCGTATAAATCCCCATTTGCTTGGCACTCGTCCTTGAAAACCATCGAGTGTTGTGGTCCTTGTCTAAGATGGCATTGTAACGATCCGCTTGCCCTTGAGTGCGCAAGATCACATTATCCATGTGAGGTGGAGATGAGGACCTCTGGTTCCTCCTCTTCTTCTGGGCTCGAGTAGCGGGTCTGCTTGAACTTGCCATGTGATCTACAAAATAATCATGCTTTTCCAAGATAAGATCCACTCAAGTAGATTAGACAAGAGACCCCATACTTGGTCTCAAAATAACCTTCGGAATTACTCGTTAACTACCCAATTGGGTCGTTTACGAATCTGGACTGGATATTGAATTTTGAAGATACGCAGGGTCGTTAACGAGCCTGGGTGGGTCGTTAACGAGCTGCCGAGAGCCAGTTCACAGAATTCCGAGTGTTATCAACTTCAAAATCAAGCCATAAATCAAGCATGCATCCTCTATACTCCTTCACTAGACACACAATCGGGTATACGCACCCCATACTTGCTCAATTACCCATCCCGAACATGCTAAATTTACCCAAAATTATTCATGGAAAAGATTGAACTTAATACCTAGAACAAGGAAAATTCATGCTTTTCTTTATCAAATTATTGCAATGGAGAATCTAGCATGAATAATCTTCCCTAGATCAAGAACCACTATGCACAATCAAAATTCATGAGCAAAAATCCAAACATGCAAATCGACTCTCTCTATAAACACAATCCAAGTATGAAATTTCTACCCTAAAAGCCATGAATCATGCAATATAGAGTTAGGGTTTAGAAATCATACCGGAAGATCGGGAAATTGAAGAACAAAGGATCGGATTTGAAGGGTAACGAGGTTGGGTCTCGTTGGTGGGAAAACGGGGTTCCGGGCTTCGGTAACGAAGGCGTCTCCGACGGTCGGTGGCTTGGGAGATTCCGATCGGTGGTGAAGTTCTTCGGTAGTGTTTTGAGGATTTTGGAGTTTGAGATTTGAGGGTAGGATTTTTCAGAGTTTAGAAGGGTTAAATAGAAGGGGGTAGAAGTAGGGGGGGTTGTGGTGGCGGCTAGGGTAGATAGAAGATAGAAGAAGATAGAAATTAGACTAGGGTAAAAATAATACTTACCTGCCCCGAGTCGGTTCGCCAAACAGGGTCGTTAACGACCCTGGGTGGGTCATTAACGAGCCACCGTAGCCTCCTTGAGTGATTTTCGAGCCCCTTTTCTGCATCTTGTTAGCTCAAAATTTATCCTAATTTTCTATCCTAAAACTACTTAAAAAGAACGCAAAAGAAAGCTAAGAAAAAGAAAAGAAAAGAAAAATCTAGTCTATACTAAAAGCGGGTTGCCTCCCGTAAGCGCTATTTTTAACGTCGTCAGCCCGACGTTCTTACCTTGGCTCAAGGTGGCTCTTTTGGAGCTATGTTGAGGTCCTTTGGTACCCCATACTTAGCTTTGTAGGAATTATTCGCTTGAGTTACTAAATTAGGTCCCTTTTCTTCTATCAATATGCCCGGTATTCCTACATGATGGTTAGTGAAACCCGAAAATCAAGGTGGTTTGGACTCCTCTATGGTACATATAATGGGGCACGGTGTAGGAACAAAGTATGAAGAATAGTCATAACCAGTATTAGTGAATTCACAGTTAGAGTACTCACCTTGATTATACCCTTGCATGTGGGACTTGATGGTGGGGCCATGAGATTCGGTAGGGACTTATATGAAATTCTCTTCCATTTTGTATTTGAGGGAGGCTCGGTAGGATCAGCTATGTCGAGTTCTAGCTAGGTCAACTCGATTTTTGCGACCGCAGTTGGGTCGTTGGCATTTTGATCCAGGCTGAATTCCACGCGTTCCTCTCCAATATCAAAAGTAAGAAGTCCTTTTCGCACATCAACCCTTGCACCTGCTGTGGCTAAAAATGGTCGACCGAGAATTATGGGGACATGAGGGTCTTCAGGCATATCGAGGACGATGAAATCATTCGGTATAAAGAATTTCCCGACTTGAATAGGATAGTCGTCCACGACTCCTGTGGCCTTGACACATGATCCGTTTGCCATGTAGAGGTTCATATCTACCGGTTCTAGTGGTCCCATATTGGCTTTGGACCAGATTGAGAGAGGGAGTAAACTAGCACTGACTCCCAAATCACATAAAGCTTTAAACTTATGGTCACCTATGCCAATCGTTATAGCAAATCTTCCTGGATCTCCTAGCTTTTCTGGTAAAGCTATAGACCGGACTTCATCCTGCAGCTCTGTAATGGACCGTTTCCTGCTAAGAATATCCTTCAAAAATTTTATGTAAGCTGGCATTTCGCTTAGGGCCTCAGCGAATGGGATGGAAATATTAATGCCCTGAAGAATCTTTACGAAACGCTTGAACTTACTCTTAGTAGAGTCCACAGATTTCTTAGTTGGAAATGGAAGAGATTTCACCATCCTCGGAACCAAGTTAGGCTCGAGTGGTGATGCTACCGGGTCGACACTAGGGTCGTTAGGTATGCTCGGCGGGTCGTTACCGACCCTGGTGGGGTCGTTAACTACCCTGGTATTAAGAGGAGGGCTCGGATTAGAGAACTTACCTGTGCTAGGGTCATTAGGTACCCTTGGAGCCTCGTCACCATGGTTCGCTGGTTCGGTAATTGCCCTCGCTAGCTCGTTACCGAGAGTGACCGTGGTGTCCTCTTCCGTCTTGTCCTTAACTTCGACACGCTCCGGTAGTGTCTTTCCGCTCCTAAGGTGTACCACTGCTATCTGTCCTTTAGGGTTCTCTTCGGGACGGCCCGGAAGTTGCCCTTGTGGTCTTGGAATTCGTGCAGCAAGGTTCCCTAGTTGGGAATCAACATTCTTCTTCCATACATCGAACTCTCCCTATCTTTTATTCTGGTGGTTAAGGTTAGCTTGAACTTCGTTGACCTTGTTGTGGACCCCATTGATGCTTTCCTGTAACCCTTGTACCCAAGATGGTGGCTCCTGATGGCATGGAGGTCGATAAGGCGCAGGTCGTTTATCCGGTGGAGGCGCCGCATAATTTGGATTTGGATTCTGATTGCCCCACGTCTGATAGTTGTTCGACCTGTCAAAATTACTAGGCTGGTTCCTGTATGGGCCTCTCATGTAATTCATCTCAGTAATTGTCTCAGCGGCTCTTACCTGCTCTATGTTAGTGCAAGTAGAAGTACTATGGGCAGAAGAACCACACTCTTGACATGATTGAGAGGACTTCAGAAAACTTACCTGCTTCTTCAGGCGGTTGACCTCGTCTAGTAGAAACTGATTTTTAACATCTGGGTCAACTTCTTCTCGGTTAGGCACGTAGAGACGTTTCTGCGGCTGTGGAGTTTGCTGGGTTCCATACATGGCATCATAATTGGACAGCTTATCCAGCAATTCCCATAAGCTGTAGGGTCCATCTCTATAAAACCGCACGCAGTATGCGTGTTGATGCGGTTCTTGGTCTTTGCGTTGATACCCTGAAAAAAGATTTCTTGGAGAACATATAAAGGTTGCCCATGAGTGGGGCATTGTCTAAGCATTTCCTTAAATCTTTCCCATGTTTCAACAAAAGTCTCATTAGGCAGCTGGTGATAGGAGGTGATGCGTTTCCTCAACTCTGTTGTCTTAGAAGGAGGGAAAAACTTTGTAAGAAATTGATCGTACAAAGCTTTCCAAGTCCTGATAGACTTAGAAGGTAAACTCTCCAACCAGGTAGGGCCTTTCCAGCAAGAGACCACCTGAAAGCTTTTAACAGAACAAATTAAAGTGAGACACCTTCAGCAGCTATTGTTGGATCGTAATTGGTTAGCGAGAGCTTGGGAACTGGCTGTTAAGCTGTTTTCAAGGCAGCGGAAGAAGCAATATCGCAAGTATTAAAAGCTGAAAGAACACAGTTCCCTTATAGAGGAACCCCACGACAACCAACTAGTTGTGTGGGTAAACCTCTACCTCCGCTTGGAGGATTTTGAATGACTTACTTATTTTATTGCTTGTTCCTTAGTTACAAACAACCAGATTCAAACTTCTCTGTTCCTACGAGTTCTACCTAACTATAGCAACACTAATGAATCTTCTCAACTGAGTTCCTAAGCGAACAACTCAACTAAAACAAGAAAGTCAAACCTTACACCTTGATAGTTTCAGTTCCCTTACTCTTGGGAACCTTAGCTTCACCGTCGTCGAGATCGGACACTCGCTGCCGGGGACTTGTCTTCTTCTTTCTTTCTCTTTCTCCGGGAGTATATGTGAGTTCTGGGAGAAGTGCTTGAACCTAGCACTATTCATTTGGCTTTATACTCGGTTGTACTTGGGCTTCAATCACATCTTTCATGTTGTCCGAAACGCCCTTTGCTTGCAGCCCAAGTGTACAATCTTCACATGTGACTTCGATTTGAACTAGGTCAACTTCTTGAATCAATCGGACCGTTGGATCACTCGTGACAGTCTGCTCATCAGACTGTTCCTTCGTTCTGTCCAAGACAAGATCCCGCGATTTACGCTGAACGGTCTTTGTCTTCACATGTGAGTTCCCATGTGATGGGAACTGTCTTCTTCAAAGTTCCTTTGAGAGAAACTCTTCAGCGTGTATGCTTGTGTTCCTTGACCATTCATCGAAGTTCCCATGCTATGGGAACTTTCTTTGCTGAACCTGTGTTCCTTAGAAATACTTGGACAAGGAACATTAGTTCCCATATGGTGTTTGTCATTATCAAAATTGGAGAACGATCTCATTGTTTAGAACCAGAGGTCCCAACATCGTCCCAACAACTATGGTGTCACATAAATCAAGAAAATTTCTAATATGCTCCATAGGGCACTCAGTAGGTTTCCCTTCAAACTGAGCCCGCTTAATTAAGGATATAAATTGAGACTTAATCTCAAATGGTTTCTCTATCTCCGGAAGCACGATTGGTGATTCTGGCACCCTCAGTTCTGGATGCATGTACTGTTTGGCATTCCTCGGATGTGCATTCAGCTCTTCCTGTAGACGAGCATTGGTAGCTCGTTGACGCTCAGCCTCGGCAGCAGCGCCTTCCTTCTCAGTTTTCAATGCCTCCATCTGTGTTTGGAGGACTTCTAGTTGACAAGACAGCTCTTCAGGTGTGGCCATGGCTCGGTTCTCTCGGCGTCTACGGTACAGGGAACGTTCGGGTTCTGAATAATAACCAACGTTGTCAAATTCGAGCCTTCGACGTCCTACTGGCATATGCTGAGAAAACAGACAAAGAAAACAAAAATTAAAAACAAAAACGGGGTCGGGCTATTCCCAGACCCACAGATAAACAAACAAACTCGTTGCTTCCCCGACAACGGCGCCAATTTGTTGACGGGCCTTCACTTTGGACAACAAATAAATTTATAAGTCAAGACCCCGCTGAGTATAGGGGAGTCAGGATCGTTCCACGAGAAGCAAGGTTGTTTGTTTATCGACTTCTAATAGCAAAAATCTAACAAAACAAGCAAAACACTCACAAGCAGCCTCGTTAACGACGTTGTCAGGTTCGTTAACGAACCACCGCAAACAAAAGACTAAAAATAACGACCTAAACAGGTTCGGTACCGAGCCTACGAACTCAGTAACGAATATACTCAAGAGAATTCAAATAAAAACAAAGATCTAGGATAAGGGATACCACAACATAGTCATGCATATAAACTCGTAAGAACATGAGATCATGCCTTTAAATAGATAAATTCACCAACATTCATTGACTAATAAATAAATTAATCTACTTTCATAAACTAATTCACTCAATTGCTTGCTTTGGATCTAAAGCTTGAAACTTTCATATTCAAACAATATCAACCTTCAAGTCTATAACTTTCTCTCTCAATCAAGTTAAAAACTTAAATCACCTTGACTTTCATCTAGGTCTAAGCACAACAAACAATCAAAAATAAATAGAAGGCATTCAACACATAATCTTACTCATCAAACATCCATAACTATGTCGGGTTTAAACCCCGACTCTAGAAAAGAAAACTACTCACTACTCATAACTAAGAAACAAATAAATTCAACAAAAGAGATCATTGCAAACAAAACACTACTCAAATTAATAAATATCGTCTTACAGAAATTCAGAAGAAACCCGAAAAATACAAAGCACCGAACCGAATCTCGACTAACGACCCCGGTAACTCTCGTCCACCGAGCTCTCGATCTCGACTCCGATCTGTCTCTCGCCTCTCTCGCCTCTTCCTCTTCTCTCTACTTGCTTCCCTCCTTGTCCTCTTCCTTCTAGGCTAATAAGAGGGCTATTTATACTAATAAGGCTAGAAAAATAAAAAGACTAGAAGATAAAAACTTTCCTAAAAAGATAGAAATAAAATCCTAAAAGATAGAAATAAAATCTAGAAAGATAACAAGACCTAAAATACATAATATAATAACCCTAAAAATTCATAAAAATCACTCTACCGACACGGAAATAAATTCCCGCACAGGATCGGTGAGTCACAAAATCAAACTCTCGAAAACACTATCTCGTAGCCTCGTTAACGAGCCTTCACAGCCTCGTTAACGAGCCTGGGTTTGGTTTCTTCAACACTTCTTCTCCAAAAACTTAGACTTTGACTTCTTCATCTTGCACTCCTCCATCCTTCATCATAGCACTCCAAATTCAGCTCCAATTAGCACCTTTTCCTTGCTAAAACCTACAAAAATACACAAAACAGAGTAGCTTCCATACTTTTCACAAAATATGCAAAACTATCCAAAAACACACAAAACTAATCCTAAACTTATCAAAACTAGTCCTAACAAACTAAGAAAACATACTAAAAACTATACTAAAAACACGAACATCAGTGGGCCAGTAATAACTCATCCTGCTTGCCTTCCTCGCCAAGTTACGACCCCCTGTATGATTTCCACATTCTCCATCGTGTATGTCTCGTAACACCTTTTGCACCTCTTCCTCCTTTACGCATCGGGCGTATATACCTAACGACATCCACTTGAACAGAAGGTTATTCTTAATAGCGAAAGTGGAAGCTTTTACCTTAAGTCGTTGAGCCTCTTCCTTGTCATCTGGTAAAATTCCATCTCGTAACCACTTCAAGTAAGGGGTTACCCACGAATCGTCTTTGTCAGGATCTCGAATCTCAAACACATCTGCTTCTTTGATTATGGATGGCGCATCAAGGTACACAAAAGGTATTTTGTCATACTATCTTGGGTTGATAGCGGATCCGAGGTTGGCTAAGGCCTCTGCTTGCGTGTTAGTGTCCCGAGGAACTTGCTTTATCTCAAAATGTTTGAAATGCTTAGTGATCTCTTGGACTTTCTCTAAGTATGCCTTCATCTTTGAATCCCTGGCAACATATGAGTTCGAAACTTGATTTACAATAAGTAACGAATCACAAATTACCTCAATTTCTTGTACGTTCAAGTCCTTGGCAACGAGTAACCCTGGTATAAGCGCCTCATATTCTGCTTCATTGTTAGTAGCTTTGAACATGCATCGAATAGCTTGGGCTATCCTATCCCCCTGTGGTGACTTCAGGACTACCCCCAATCCTACACCAACCTGATTTGATGCTCCGTCTATATGCATCAACCACTTGCCGCTCCCTGTTACATGTAACACATCTTGGTCTTCTTGTTCTAAAGTGGTAGGAGTGAAGTCGACCACAAAATCCGCCAACGCTTGAGACTTCATTGCTGTTCTTGGCTCGTAAGCGATATCGTAACCATTTAAGTGGATCAACCATCTTGTTAACCGACCTGACAATTTTGGCTTTGACATGATACTCTTCATCGGATAATTAGTCCTCACAATAATAGAATGACTTTCAAAATAAGGACATAATTTTATTGAAGCCATTACCAAAGATAATACTAATTTTTCCATGGGGGAATACCTGGTTTCCGCATCAAGCAAGGTTTTACTTACGTAATAAATGGGTAACTGGGCTCCATTCTCTTCCCGGATCAAGACGACGCTCACTGCTACTTCGGTCACAGCCAAGTACACATATAACTTCTCACCGGACTTAGGTTTGGAAAGTACCTGCGGGTTAGACAAATAATTTTTCAACTCTCTAAAGGCGTTTTCATGTGCTTCCTTCCATTCAAATGACTTGTTCTTCTTCAAGACGTCGTAGAACAATTTGTTTCTGTCCGAGGATCGCGATACGAACCCGTTTAGTGCAGCTACTCGTCCTGTTAACTTTTGGACGTCTTTGACACACTTCGGTGATTGCAGCTCCATTATGGCCTTGATCTGGTCTGGACTCACCTCGATTCCTCTTTGCGTTACTATGTATCCAAGGAATTTCCCTGATGTAACTCCGAAAGAACACTTGGTTGGATTCAATTTCATTTTGTAGCTTCGCAGGATCTGGAACGCGTCTTTCAGGTGGGTAATGTGGTCCTCCGCCTTCAACGACTTGACTAACATGTAATCGATGTAAACTTCCATCGTATCCCCCAGTTTTTCCTAAAACATCTTATTAACCAATCTCTGATAAGTAGCACCTGCGTTTTTTTAACCCGAAGGGCATAACTTTATAACAATAGGTTCCTTGATTGGTTACAAATGCGGTTTTTTCCTGATCGTCAGGATGCATCATTATCTGATGATACCCACTAAATGCATCCATGAAAGTTAAGAGCTCATGCCTTGCCGTTGCATCCACCATTGCATCAATATGAGGCAAAGGGAACGAATCTTTAGGGCATGCTTTGTTTAAATTGGTAAAGTCTACGCAAATGCGCCACTTACCGTTTTTCTTTTTTACGACTACCACGTGTAAGCCAATCAGGATATTTAACTTCTCTAATTTTTCCAGATTCAAGCAAGGATTTTACCTCATCGTTGATTACCTGATTTCGTTCGGGTGCGAACTTGCGCCTTTTCTGCTTCACCGGTGATTGACATTAAGGGCGTGGGTAATTACATCGGGATCAATGCCCATCATATCCTCATTTGACCATGCAAAACAATCATTGTAGGACCGTAGAAACTCCACCAATTTTTTACGTAAAGTCGGCTCCAAGTCTGCTCCTATTTTTATTTTCTTAGACCGATTTAGTGGATCAAGAGCCACTTCTTCAAGCTCTGGCGTCTCTGGCTTTACGTAGTTAGTGGTTGTTCTACAATCCTTTAATTGCTAATCAGACGACTTCTTTCCTGTTTCAAGTTGTAGATTCTTGGAAGTCGTTGCTTTCATCGTTACGGAGTAGCATTCCCTTGCTAATTTATGTTCCACCTTAATTTCTTGAACTCCCCATGGCGTCGGGAACTTCACACATTGATGATAAGTAGAAGGGATAGCCCTCATCCCATGTATCCATGGCCTGCCCAAAATGACATTAAAAGGTGAAGGGCAATCAAGAACTTGGAATTTTACCTGGTAGTTTATTCCTCCTGCAACGATAGGTAAGGATATTTCTCCCAACGTGTTGCGTGATTCACCACTGAAGCCTACTAAAGTCGTAGATTTTTTGACAATGTCGTCCATCCCGAGACCTAAACTGTACAAGGCATCCAACATGAGCAAATTAGTGGAACTTCCATTATCAACCAATATTCTTTTGACAAGGAAATTAGCTATCGTCAAAGAAATTATTAGACAATCATGGTGAGCTTCCTCTTCTTCGACATCATCGAAGGTGATTGGCATCACGACAAGACTCGTCCGTGAAGGGGCTCTGGGGCATTCTCTTCTCGTATCCCTCGCGATGCTTTTTACTGCGGAGTATGTTATGCCACAAATCTCTGATCCCCCGGTGATAACGTTGATTACTCCAGTGTTCTTTGGGGGTGGTGGTGGACTAGCTTTTTCTTTGTTGCGTTCTAGTTGCTCCTTCGCTCTTTCTGATATTAATTCTTTGAGGTACCCCCTTCGTAATAACTCGCTCACCTCCTTTCGCAACGCGATGCATTCATCAGTCCGGTGTCCATGATCAAAGTGGAAGTCACACCATCTAGACTTGTCTTTCTGATGTGAGGGCACATTATTCTTTCGAGGCCACTTAACAGTATCCCCCATGCAGTTGAGAGTTCGGACTACCTCAGTTGCATCCACACAGAAGTTGTAATGGGAAAGTCTGGGAGGCAATCTGGGACTTTCATATCTTTCGCCTTGCTTGACGAATGTTGTGTTGACAATCGTTTTTGTAGGAGGCGCGGTGGAGTACGAAGTGTATCTTGGTTCTCGCCTTCCTTGTCGTCGGTCTGGCCGCCGAGGACTGATCGTTTTTTCGACAAAGAGGTCGTCTTCCTCCAATCGAACATGTGCTAACGCTTTCACCTATACTTCATCAAAATTCGAACAAGGATATTTAGTTAATTCATGATACAACTCAGGATTACAAACCGATATGCCCCTTCGGAATGCCTCCACAGCAGTAGCGGCATCACACCCTGTTGAGAGAGTCGTTTAAAAACAAATAAATTTGTAGTCAAGACCCCGCTGAGTATAGGGGAGTCAGGATCGTTCCACGGGAAGCAAGGTTTGTTTATCTATCGACTCCTAAAAAAAATAAAACAAAAGCAAGCAAAACACACAAGCAGCCTCGTTAACGAAGTTGTCAGCCTCGTTAACGAACCACCGAGAATAAAAAGACCAAAACTAACGACCTAGACAGGTTCGGTACCGAGCCAACAAACTCAGTAACGAATATGATCTTGAAAGAAATCAAATAAAAACGAAAATATCCAGGACAAGGGTTACCACAACATAGTCATGCACACAAGCTCGTAAGAAGATAAATATCTTGCCTTTAAATAGATAGATGCATCAACTTTCATTGACTTAGCAAGCAAATTAATCTACTTTCATAAACTAACTCACCCAATTGCTTGTTTCGGACCTAAAGCTTGAAACTTTCGTATTCAAACAATATCAACCTTCAAGTTTATAACTTTCTCTTTCAATCAAGTCAACAACTCAAATTACCTCAACTTTCATCTTGGTATAAGCACAACAAACAATCTCAACAATAGATAAAAGGCATTCAACACATAATCTTACTCACCAAACATGCACAACTATGCCGGGTTTCAACCCCGACCCTAGATAAAAAGACTACTCACTAATCATGACTAAGAAACTAATAACTTTAATCAAAGAAACATTGAAAACAAAAAACTACTCAAATTAATAAGAAATATTGTCTTACAGAGATTCAGAAGAAACCGAAAACACCGAAATACCGAATCAAAAACACGACTAACGACCCCGATAACTTTCGTTTACCGAGCTTCTTCGATCACGACTCTGATCCGTCCTTCTCTCTCTCGGCTCTATTCTTCAAAATTCGACCTCCCTTTCTATGCTAGATAGATGGGTATTTATACTAAAAAGAGGTTAGAAACTAAAAAAGGCTAAAAGATATAAACTTTCCTAAAAAGATAGAATCTATTATAAAAGATAGAAATAAAATCTCAAAAGATAACAAGACCTAAAATACATAATATAATAACCCTAAAATCATAAAAAGATACTCTACCGACACGGAAATAAATTCCCGCACAGGATCGGTGAGTCACAAAGTCAACTCTCGAACATTTTCATCTCGTGGCCTCGTTAACGAGCCCTCACAGCCTCGTTAACGAGCCTGGGCTTGGTTTTATTCAACACTTCTCCTCCAAAAACTCGAACTTCAACTTCTTCATCTTGTATTCCTCCATCTCTTATCATAGCTCTCCAAATTCAGCTCCAAACAACACCTTTTCCTTGCTAAAACCTACAAAAAGACACAAAACGGAGTAGCTTCCATACTTTTCACAAAATATGCAAAACTATCCAAAAACACATAAAACTAATCCTAAACTTATCAAAACTAGTCCTAATAACCTAATAAAACCTATCAAAAACTATACTAAAAACACGAACATCAAAATACCCCATACTTAGACTTGCTTGTCCTCAAGCAATCACTAAACAATAATCAAAACCAAACAACATACTCATCAAATTATAGCCATCATCTAAAAAGCAACATCAAAATATCTAGAAGAAAATTATCAAAGGACTATTAACGTCATCACACATATATACACCTAAAATAGACACAAGAAAATACAATCCAACCTCACAAGGGATAATGTGTTTCTCTCAACTCTCAAGTGTTTGGGCTCATAAATTCAATCTCTCAACTCAACTTATATACAAAAACTCATAGAAATTGGAACTTATATCACCAATACTCTCCACCCAAGATTTGTCTAAACAAGCAAAAATCATCAAGAGAACTTAGGGGGCTCAATGAAAAACTTCATAGAAGCTTCCATTCGACCGGGTTGTAATGGGGCTTGGTAATGACAATAAGGCGTGGAAATTTTTTTGGCTATGTGGTGCTAATAATATCCGGGAATCAAAGACTCCTAAAAACTCACACATAACATCAAAACTCTCATAAAAACATATACCAAACTCACTCTCTCATTATGCACACTTATTTTCACTAACCCATTATTATCCTAGAAAGTCTCATAAAACAAAAGAATCTTCGACTTATCTATATGAACTTGAATGCACTTCTTACTTCTTCATTTCTTTCTCTTTCATTTTTTTTTATACTTTCTTTGCCTCTCGCTGCCTCGTTAACGAGTCCCTTCAGGGTCGTTAACGAGCTTCATCGTGTACTCCTCTTCCCTTTCAACAACTTCCTTTCAACCATCAAATTTATTTTGTGCATCTTTTGTACCAAGAGATCTTTCTTATCACAACTATTAAAAACAAGAGACTTCCAATCTACCCTTCCCAATAATCCCTCAATTTCGAACCAAACTTTATATTTCACTCCTTTTTTTTTTACACTCAACAAAACAATTTACCTCTCCAAATCTAAGTCCTAATCCCCGGATAGGGTCAAGCTTATCTCGGCTAGGGAACAAATTTTGTGGAGCTTAAAAATAAAAGGCTTCAGGCTAAAATTGGTTGTCAAAAGAAGGATAATGTAAAGGTGGATAAGGATTAATAGGGCTTATAAAATAAGTTCTCTATCATCTGATTTTCACAAGTAATGAACTATAAATCTCATACGGGTCTCAAGAAATAGATAACCATCACAATTCCAAGAGATAATATGCATATAGAGAGTAAATCACACAAGAAAAGAAGAGGGATTTTTAATGTTCTCCCTATAAGGCCAAAAATAACTCACAAGGCTAATTTTTGTTGGATTGCATTACTTATGCTAAGAAGGTATATGTGCTCAATTTCATCAAATGCTATTCCTTCCTAAAAAACAACTTCAAAATAAGAATCCGGCTACATTCTCAAAGACATGTTTGCAAGGAATTAAATGATTATGCTAGCAACTACTATCATAGAACCTAAGAAAGGGATATCTATCAATTCTAAGACCTTTTTTTATAGATATTTTTTCAAAACTTTTTCGTTTTTTTTTCCGATATAAAAGAACTACTTAAAATAAAGCACAAAAAACAAACAAGACACAAAAGTTTCTACTTTCTCCCTTCCACCCCATACTAAAAATTACAGTGTCCCCACTGTAAGAAAAATAAGAAGAAAGGAAGAAATAGAAAAGAAAAACACAAGAAAACAAGAAAAGAGAAAACAAAAACTTACAAAGTCTCAGAAGTGGAAAACAAGGAAAACGTCTTCAAGCTGAATCAACGGTTAGGTGGAGGAAAATAGTGCTCAAAGTTCCCCATGAAGTCAAACATCGTCCTCCAACACTCAGCATCCTCTGTCTCTCTCTGACGATGCCTCTCATCCTCAAATGTCATCCGAGCTGAATAGAAAGTCTCCCATCTATCCATCCTCCTATGAATGTGGTCCTACTAGAGGTGAAGCTGTTGCATCCGTGCAGAAAGATCCTCGGCCCATGGTGGCGGAATGCTCGATCCAATGTACTCAGACTGAGGAGGTGGTAGGTAGTGAGGCTGAAAGTGATCATGGTGAAGCACCGGGTTGTATGGCACAAGTCCATAAGAGTAGGGGTCGGTAGGAGCTGGCGGTGGGTCATTAACGAGCCTGGGTACCTCGTTAGCATCAGATGTAGAAGGCTGGAAATGATCGTTAACGAGCCTGGTGGGCTCGTCAACGAGGATGTTGGTGCCTAAAACCTCAGCGTCGAGGTATTCTTCCTCAAAGTTAAGCTCCTCAGTGCCTCCCTCTGTGTCGGCTTCTTCAGTGTCATTGCCAGCAACCTCGGTATCTTCATCTTCATCTTCATCTTCATCCATCTCTTCACCTTCTCGCTCAAACCTTGTCTCACAAGGCCTAAGTGATAGCTCATCCTCCGGCTTGGGCTCCAATGGGAAAGCATGTCCCGTCCACGCCTCGTACCAATTTGGTACATAGAGTAACTCCAACATATCGAGGGTGGGTGTAACAAGGCGGTTTTGAACTTTTACTTTAAACCCTCTCTCAGCTTGAATGAAAATACTGGAACTATACCAATAGTTCTTGTTGAGTAACTGAGCATGAGCCGGTGTGTAGCGAGTGAGGTCGACTCCAAGGTTTGTGGCCAAAAGACTGACCAAGTTACCACACCAAACTTCCTTGGACTTGGTTGATTTCTCTATGTAGTAGAGCCATTCATACCCCAAATTCAAAGGGCCGGGCTCCTCGAAAAGGATAGTGCGGAGACAAGCAACTTCCGTCCTTGTTGGCCTGTTCAACTCTCTCTTCGGCCAGAATGTGGCGGCTAGGACTCGGAGAATGATCCGGAAGATGGGGTTGATGATGCTTGCCCCAGATAATGCCGCTGTGGAGGATTGGACCTCCCCAGTGATATAGCTCCAAGTCCGAGTCACCCTGTAGTCTTTCAAGCTGTACTCTCTAGAAGGGTTTGAGAGCTCCAGAATTGCATTGAACTCCGCCATGGTGAACTCACGGTTTACATTACCGAGCCGAAACCGGATTCGTCCCGCCGAAGTCTTCGACGGAAAACTAGTCTCTAGAGTGGCCAGAAACTCAGATGTGAGGGCCGAAAAGTGTGGTAGATTCTCCTTCTTCAGTAGATGAGATGCATCGAGAATAACGAAGGCCTCCTTGACATCCGTGTAAATCCCCGTGTGTACGGCACTAGACTTCGAGAACCAACGAGTGTTGTGGTCCTTATCTAGAATGGCACGGTATCGATTCACTTGGCCTTGAGTACTCAAGATCACATTATCCATGCGAGGTGGGGATGGGGACCTCTGATTCCTCCTCTTTATCTGAGCTCGGGTAGCGGGTCTGCTTGAACTCGCCATGAGATCTACAAAACAATCAAGAATTTTCCAAGATAAGATCCACTCAAAATAGATAGGCAAGAGACCCCATACTTGGTCTCAAAATAACCTCGGAATAATTCGTCAACTACCCAATTGGGTCGTTAAAGAATCTGGACTGGTGTAGAATCGGTGATGCTTACGCAGGGTCGTTAACGAACCTGGGTGGGTCGTTAACGAGCTGCCGAGAGCCAGTTCACAGATTTCCGAATGTCATCAACTTTAAAAATCAGACCATAAATCAAGTATGTATCCTCAATACTCCTCACTAGACACACAATCGGGTTTATGCACCCCACACTTGCTCGATCTCCCATCCCAAACATGCGAAATTACCCAAAATTGATATAGAAAAAATTGAACTTAATACTAGGATAAGAAAAATTCATGCTTTTGTAATTAGACTTTTGCAATGGAGAACCTAACATGAATAATCTTCCCTAGAATGTGAACAATTGAGCTTCAACGAAAATTCATGAGCAAAATCCAAACATGCATGTCGACCTTTTCTATAGACACAATCCCAATATGAAATTTCTACCCAAAAAATCATGAATCTTGTAAGTAAGAGTTAGGGTTTAGAATTCATACCGGAAATTTGAGAAATTGAAGAACAAAGGGTCGGATTGGGGTGGTTACCGAGTGTGGATCTCGTCGGTGGAAATCCGGGGTCCGAGCTTCGGTAACGAGGGTGTCTCCGACGATCGGTGGAGGTGAGAAATTCCGATCGGTGGTGGGGGATCTCTGAGATTTTGGGTAGAATTTTTGAGAGGTTTGGAGTTTAAGGATTTGAGAGTGAAAATTTTTAGGAGGGGTAGAAGGGTTATATAGGAGAGGGTAGGGATAGGAAGAGGTAAAGGGGCGGCGACATGGGGGTAGGTAAAAGATAGATTAGGTTAAAAAGAACTTACCTGCCCGTTTTGCCGAATCGGGTCGTCAAACCGGGTCGTTAACGACCCTGGGTGGGTCGTTAACGAGCCACTGTAGCCTCTTGGAGTGATTTTCGAGCCCTTCTCCTGCATCTTGTTAGCTCAAAGTTTATCCTAATTTCTATCCTAAAAAACTACTAAAAAGAAAAGAAAAGAAAGGAAAAGAAAACTAAGAAAAAGAAAGAATCTAAAAAGAAGAAGAAAAACTATACTATACTAAAAGCGGGTTGCCTCCCGTAAGCGCTATTTTTAACGTCGTAAGCCCGACGTTCTTCCCTTGCTAGTCCGACGTAGTGAGAGCCATAGTGACTCTAATCTCTTCATTTGGGTCGGGTTGCTCGTGAAACTTTTTCAGTCGGTGGCCATTAACTTTGAAGATTGTGCCTTGGTTATCGATCAACTCTACCGCACCGTGGGGATAAATGTGATGAACCACGAATGGCCCACTCCATCTTGTCCTAAGCTTCCCTGGAAATAGACGGAGTCTAGAGTTGAAAAGAAGTACTTTGTTACCAACCTCATAGGTTTTGGGCACCAATTTCCGATCATGCCACCGTTTGGTGCGCTCCTTGTAAATTTCAGCATTTTCATACGCCTTAAGTCTCAACTCCTCCAATGCTTGCAAATCCATGAATCGTTTTGCTCCAGCTGTGTCGAGGTTCATGTTGAGCTCTTTAAGAGCCCATAGTGCTTTATGCTCCATCTAGACCGGTAAGTGACATGCTTTGCCATACACTAGATTATAGGGAGTGGTGCGCAGAGGCGTCTTGTATGCTGTCATGTATGCCCAAAGAGTGTCATCCAATTCAGAAGACCAATCCTTCCTAGAACGTGAAACTGTCTTCTCCAATATGCTCTTTATTTGCCTGTTTGAAACTTCAACTTGGCCACTAGTTTGGGGATGATATGGTGTTGCCACCCGATGTGATACCCCATACTTTGCCAAAAGTGCTTCAAAACTCCGCTCTATGAAATGGGAACCGCCATCACTAATGAGGATTCTTGGAACGCCAAACCTAGGAAAAATGTTAGTCTTAATAAACTTGGCCACGGTTTTAGCATCGTTGGTCCTTGTAGCAACGGCTTCCACCCACTTAGAGACATAATCGACCGCCGCTAGGATGTACTTGTAGGGGCCAGATGAGGGAAAAGGTCCCATGAAGTCTATCCCCCATACGTCGAATAGCTCGACTTCTAGTATCCCGGTTAGTGGGTTCTCATGTCTCCAAGTAATATTGCCAGAGCGTTGGCATTCATCTCATGCTGTCACATAAGCTTGAACATCCTTGAACATCCTTGAACATGGTAGGCCAATAAAGACCACTTTGAAGAATCTTCGTCGTGGTTTTGAAACCTTTTTCATGGCCTCCGGTAGGTAATGTGTGACACTGACAGATCAGTTTCTCTATCTCCTCTTCTGGGACACAGCGTCTAAAAAGGTGATCACTCCCTTGTTTAAACAAGCAAGGGTCATCCCAATAGTACTGTTTTACATCATGGAGAAACTTCTTTTTCTTCTGTGGAGTTAGTCCGTTGGGAATTATGCCTCCTACAAGATAGTTAGCAAAATCCGCGAACCAAGGGACTTTCGACCTTCTAATAGCATGGAATGATATTGAAGAAGAAGAAGTAGTAGAAGGAGAAGGAATTGAACTGGATTGAGCTTGTTCTGGTTCAGAGATCTTACCTGGCCGAGTCGTCATCGGACCTGGGTGGGTCGTTAACGACCCTGGAGAGGTTATGTGACCCTCGGTAACGACCTCCCGTGGCATGGTAGTATTTTGCCGAACTGATGTGTCGATGCTCCTTGGGGCTTTTCTCTCGCGATCTATGCCTTCCAACCTCGGTGCCTCGTTAACGACCCTGAAGGGGTCGGTGACGAGGGTTTTGTTGAGTTCGACCTCGTTCAGCATGAGGTGTTCGTCTGGTCTGGAATCATTTATTGGCACTTCGTTGTTGAATTCAGTGATATGCTCAACCGGTAGTCTGGATAAGTGGTCTGCCACTAGGTTTTCTGCTCCCTTCTTGTCTCTTATTTCATGGTCAAATTCCTGCAATAAGAGCATCCAACGAAGCAATCTAGGCTTGGCATCCTTTTTGGCCATTAGATATCTAACGGCCTCATGGTCAGTATAAACAATCACTTTTGATCCAACAAGGTAGGACCGGAATTTTTCAAAGGCAAATACCACAGCCAAAAACTCTTTCTCCGTTGTGGTATACTTACTCTGCGCCTCATCCAGCGTCTTACTGGCGTAGTAGATGGCATGGAGTTTCTTATCCTTCCGTTGTCCCAAAACTGCGCCGACTGCATAGTCACTTGCATCGTACATGATCTCAAAGGGGAGTGTCCAATCTGGAGACTGCATAATAGGGGCGGACACGAGGGCTGCTCTTAACCTGTAAAAAGCTTCAAGACACTCTAGGGACAACTCAAACACTACATCTTTCATTAGTAGGTTAGTCAAAGGTTTAGCTATCTTAGAGAAATCCTGAATAAAACGTCTGTAAAATCCAGCATGCCCTAGGAAACTCCTAATGTCTCTGACAGAAGAGGGGGGAGGTAGTTTTTCAATAAGCTCAATTTTTGCTCTATCTACTTCTATCCCTCTTTTAGAGACAAGGTGTCCTAGTACTATCTCCTCCTGAACCATGAAATGGCATTTTTCCCAATTCAAAACAAGGTTGGTTTCTTCACAACGTTTAAGCACACGTGCAAGATTAGCAAGACAAGCATCAAATGAAGAACCATAAACAGAAAAATCATCCATAAAAACCTCTACAATCTCCTCTATCATATCCGAAAAAATGGCCATCATACACCTTTGAAAGGTGGCAGGGGCATTGCAAAGCCCAAATGGCATTCTCTTATAAGCAAAGGTTCCATAAGGACATGTAAAGGTAGTCTTTTCCTGATCGTCAGGATGAATGGGAATCTGCCAAAAACCGCTATAGCCATCTAGATAACAGAAATAATCATGCTGGGCTAAACGCTCTAATACCTGATCAATGAAAGGAAGCGGAAAATGATCTTTTCTAGTAGCACTATTGAGCTTCCTATAATCAATGCACATCCTCCAACTGGTGGTGGTTCTAGTTGGAATAAGCTCTCCTTTCTCGTTTTCAATAACAGTCATCCCCCCTTTTTTTGGAACTACATGGATCGGACTCACCCATTGGTTGTCCGATATAGGAAATATGATCACAACATCAAGTAATTTAATAATTTCCTTTTTAACCACATCTTTCATGTTAGGATTTAATCTACGTTGATGCTCTATGGTGGGTTTATGATTATCCTCCATGTATGTCCTATGCATGCAGAGAGAAGGGGATATGCCAGTTATATCATCAAGGGAGTAGCCTATGGCTTTTCTATGCACTCTAAGTATGCTCAACAGTTTCTCTACTTCCTCATCTTTTAATTTGGCATTAATGATGACCGGTAAAGTAGAATTAGGACCAAGAAATTCATACCTGAGAGAGTCTGGGAGAGGCTTTAGTGTTGGAGAAGGTTCGGCTGGAATGAGAATTGGTTCTTCTGGATCCGTCTTCAACACTTCTTCCAGGTATTCGAATGTTGAAATCTCACAATCCTCAGCCAGGGTCGTTAACGATGCTGATGAGGTCGTTAACGAGCTTGCTTCTTCTGCCGGGCGGGTCGGTAGTGAGGTACGGGGGCTCGTTACCGAAGCTGCTGGGGCTATCTCGGCCCATCTTTGACTGGAGAACTCTTCATGCGACACCCATCTTCCAACAGGGTCCCCACATTCAATGATTTCATTGTGGGCGTAGAGCATCTTGAATTCGGCTCTATCAATATCCTTCATAGATTGTTTGAATCGGAATTCCGTCACCTCATCCCCAATTTCGAAAGTTAGGAGTCCCCTCCTAACATCAATTATGGCTCCAGCGGTGGCAAGGAACGGTCTTCCGAGAATAATGGGAACTACCGGGTCTTCGGGCATTGCCGTGACTATGAAATCATTTGGAACAAAGAATTTGCCCACTTATACTGGAAAATCTTCTACAATCCCTATTGGTCTGATGCAAGAGCCATTAGCCATGTATAGCCGCATGTTGATTGGCTCTAACGGTCCCATGTTAGCTTTTGACCAGATGGAGAGAGGAAGCAAACTAGCACTGGCTCCCAAATCACATAAAGCTTTAAATTTGTGGTCGCCTATGCCAATCGTGATGGCAAATCTCCCTGGATCTCCAAGCTTTTCTGGTAGAGCAATTGATCTGACTTCATCTTGTAGCTCTGTAATGGACCTTTTCCTGCTAAGAATATCCTTCAAATTTTTTTTGTAAGCCGGCATTTCGCTTAGGGCGTCAGCGAATGGGATGGAAATATTAATGCCCTGAAGAATCTTCACGAAGCGCTTGAACTTACTCTCAGTAGAGTCCATAGATTTCTTAGTTGGAAATGGAAGAGATTTCACCATTCTCGAAACCAAGTTAGGCTCGAGAGGTGAGAGTACCGGGTCGACACTGGGGTCGTTTGGTGTCCTCGGCGGGTCGTTACCGACCCTGATGGGGTTGTTAACTACCTTGGGATAGAGAGGGAGGCTCGGATTAGTAGACTTACCTGGATTAGGGTCGTTAGATACCCTCGGAGCCTCGTCACCATGGTATACGGGCTCGGTATTTGCCCTCGCTGGCTCGTTACCGAGCTGAATTGTGACGTCTTCTTCCTTCTTGTCCTCAGCTTGGACTCGCTCCGGCAATGTCTTCCCGCTCCTAAGGTGCACCGCTGCTATTTGTCCCCTAGGGTTCTCCTCGGGGCGACCCGGGAGTTGCCCTTGTGGTCTCGGAATCTGGGCAGCGAGGTTCCCTAGTTGGGAATCAACACTCTTCTTCCATATATCGAACTCTCCCCATCTTTTATTTTGTTGGTTCAGGTTGGCTTGAACTTCGTTAACCTTGTTGGTCACTTCGTTAACTTTGTTGGTCACGCCGTTAATGCCTTCCTGCAATCCTTGAACCCATGATGGTGGCTCCTGATGGCCTGGAGGTCGATAGGGTGCAGGCCGTCTATCTGGTGGAGGCGCTGCATAGTTTTGATTTGTATTCCGATTGCCCCATGCCTGATAGTTGTTTGACCTGTCAAAATAGCTAGGCTGGTTCCTGTATGGTCCTCTCATATAACTCATCTCAGCAATTGTCTCAACGGCTCTAACCTGCTCTATGTTAGTGCAAGCAGAAGTACTATGTGCAGAAGAACCACATTCTTGATATGATTGAGAGGATTTCAGAAAACTTACCTGCTTCTTCAGACGGTTGACCTCGTCTTGCAGGAATTGATTTTTAACATCCGGGTCAACTTCGTCTCGGTTAGGTATGTAGAGACGTTTCTGGGGCTGTGGAGTTTGCTGGGTTCCATACATGGCATCATAATTGGACAGCTTATCCAGCAATTCCCATGCAACCGTTGGGTCCATCTCTATAAAACCGCACGCAATATGCGTGTTGATGCGGTTCTTGGTCTCTGCGTTGATACCCTGGAAAAAGATTTCTTGCAGAACATATAAAGGTTGCCCATGAGTAGGGCATTGTCTAAGCATCTCTTTAAATCTTTCCCATGTTTCAAAAAATGTTTCATTAGGCAGCTAGTGATAGGAGGTGATGCGTTTTCTTAACTCCGTCGTCTTGGCAGGCGGGAAGAATTTTGTAAGAAATTGATCATACAAGTTCTTCCAAGTCCTGATAGACTTAGGAGGTAAGCTCTCCAACCATCTCAGGGCCTTTTCAGAAAGAGACCACCTAAAAGCTTTTAACAGAACATATTCAAGTGAGACACCTTCTGCAGCTATGGTGTCACATAAGTCAAGAAATGTCCTAATATGTTCCATAGGGCACTCAGTAGGTTTCCCTTCAAACTGAGCCCGTTTGATCAAGGATATAAATTGAGATTTAATCTCAAAAGATTTCTCTATCTCCGGAAGCACAATTGGAGACTCTGGCACCCTCAGTTCTGGATGCATGTATTGTTTGTCATTCCTCGGATAGGCATTCAGCTCCTCCTGTAGACGAGCATTGTTAGCTCGTTGACGCTCAGCTTCGGCAGCAGCGCCTTCCTTCTCGGCTTTTAATGCCTCCATCTGATTTCAGAGGACTTCCATCTGACGAGCCATCTCTTCCGGTGTGGCCATGGCTCGGTTCTCTCGGTGTCTACGGTGCAGAGAACGTTCAGGTTCTGAATAATAACCAGCGTTGTCAAATTCAAGCCTCCGACGTCCTACCAGCATATACTGAGAAAACAGACAAAGAAAACAAAAATTAAAAACAAAAACGGGGTCGGGCTATTCCCAGACCAACAGATAAATATACAAAACACGTTGCTTCCCCGGTAACGGCGCAAATTTGTTGAGAGAGTCCTTTATCAACAAATAAATTTGTAGTTAAGACCCCGCTGAGTATAGGGGAGTCAGGATCGTTCCACGGGAAGCAAGGTTTGTTTATCTATCGACTCCTAAAAATAATAAAACAAAAGCAAGCAAAACACACAAGCAGCCTCGTTAACGAAGTTGTCAGCCTCGTTAACGAACTACCGAGAATAAAAAGACCAAAACTAACGACCTAGACAGGTTCGGTACTGAGCCAACAAACTCAATAACGAATATGATCTTGAAAGAATTCAAATAAAACGAAAATATCCAGGACAAGGGTTACCACAACATATTCATGCACACAAGCTCGTAAGAAGATAAATATCATGCCTTTAAATAGATAGATGCACGAACTTTCATTGACTTAGCAAGCAAATTAATCTACTTTCATAAACTAACTCACCCAATTGCTTGTTTCGGATCTAAAGCTTGAAACTTTCGTATTCAAACAATATCAACCTTCAAGTTTATAACTTTCTCTTTCAATCAAGTCAACAACTCAAATTACTTCAACTTTCATCTTGGTATAAGCACAACAAACAATCTCAACAATAGATAAAAGGCATTCAACACATAATCTTACTCACCAAACATGCACAACTATGCCGGGTTTCAACCCTGACCCTAGATAAAAAGACTACTCACTAACCATGACTAAGAAACTAATAACTTTAATCAAAGAAAACATTGAAAACAAAACACTACTCAAATTAATAAGAAATATCGTCTTACAGAGATTCAGAAGAAACCGAAAACACCGAAATACCGAATCAAAAACACGACTAAGGACCCCGGTAACTTTCGTTTACCGAGCTCCTTCGATCACGACTCCGATCCGTCCTTCTCTCTCTCGGCTCTATTCTCCAAAATTTGACCTCCCTTTCTATGCTAGATAGATGGGTATTTATACTAAAAAGAAGCTAGAAACTAAAAAAGGCTAAAAGATATAAACTTTCTTAAAAAGATAGAATCTATTCTAAAAGATAGAAATAAAATCTCAAAAGATAACAAGACCTAAAATACATAATATAATAACCCTAAAATCATAAAAAGATACTCTACCGACACGGAAATAAATTCCCGCACAGGATCGGTGAGTCACAAAGTCAACTCTCGAACATTTTCATCTCGTGGCCTCGTTAACGAGCCCTCACAGCCTTGTTAACGAGCATGGGCTTGGTTTTCTTCAACACTTCTCCTCCAAAAACTCGAACTTCAGCTTCTTCATCTTGTATTCCTCCATCTCTTAAACTTATCAAAACTAGTCCTAATAACCTAATAAAACCTATCAAAAACTATACTAAAAACACGAACATCACACCGTTCAATGGTCATAAATTCCTCGTTATAGCGGTTGAGGAAGGCTTTCAAAGATTCACCCGGTCTTTGGACCAATCGGTACAAATCACTTGATCGTTTCTTAGCGTGTCGGCTGCTTGCAAATCTGATCCTGAACTTGTCAACTAGCTCAGCAAAAGATGAAATACTTCCAAGGGGTAAGTGCGAATGTCAATTGAGTGCGGGTCCGGATAACGTGTTCCCGAACCAACGAAACATAACAATCTCCTTATGTCAAAAGGGACTGTACTGATATTCATAGCCTGTTTGAATGCGGCTATATGTTGATCGGGATCCGTTACTCCTTCGTACTTAGGTACGTCAGGAACGTGATATTTTTGGGAAATATCAATTCTCGCGATAGCAGGCACGAAGGGAGAATCGGTGTAACCATCTCTCCTTTCCATCGCTATCGATTAAGGTGTTCTTGGGACCTGAGTGATTCGGTCCTCCAAGGCTCTAAGGCGTTCCCGTAGTTGGGAAACCTCAGTATCTTCCCGTATCGCCCTTAAGGAATTACCATTTACCTGATACCCGGTTACTGGCCTGACGACATCAGGTGTTACGAGACTTGGATCATCCATATCTAGTCGTCTAGCGACTCCTTCAACCACATCGGTTCCGCGAGGTTGGGTTGGAGCTGATTGTACATGAGATCGAAGCAAATTATGCTCATTAGTTAAAGTTTCAATTTGCTTCTCGTATACCTCGATGAATTTGGCATTGGCCTCTTTCTGGCTTTCCAGGTCCCTTTGAAGAGCGATCATTATTGATCGGAGTTCCATGATGACATCGACATCGCCCCCTCCAACTCCTCGTTGCTCGGAAGTACCAGGGTTGCCATTGGTGTTCCCGGAACCTTGCTCAGCTCCGTCCACATTTCCGACTCCATCTACGTTCCCAGCACCGTCTACGTTCCTAACACCTTGATTGTTTGTTTCCTTATTGACCTCGTGATTGTCGAGATCTCCTACGTGGCTGTAAGTAGTTTGGATGCCGTCCATTTTGTTGACAGGTTCTGTAGTTTCTTTAGCATGACTTCTTTTTTGCTAGGGCCCCATGGTGGACGCCAATTGTTTTGGGCAGGATAATCGCACTAACGCGTTACCTGCTATAATGCGGGAATTCCTAACGAAACAGAATTTGTAACATGTTATAAGCTGCAAACAAGTAGTAAAACTAGATAAAAGACAAGAAAAATAATGGCAAAAGAATGGTAAGATTTGTATTATGATTGAGATCGTGAATCCTTCATAGATACAACGGATGCTATGAATGAAATAGAGTGATTAGGAAAAAGACTCGAGCTCTTGTAAGTATCTTTCAGTATGAGTGTTCGTGTCTTTTCTCTATCATGGCCTCGTCTATATTTATAACATCCTTACCCACTTCGACGGTTGGCTGAAACGTTTTGCAAATCCCGAAGATCTCGTCCTCGTCGTTAATGAGGTAGCCGTTGATGGCGATTTATGAGGTCCGAGATTTCAGCTTCGCCTTAACTATTGTATCGGCCTCTCCTTCTAGCGAATTACTTGGACCAGTCTCTTTTGGGCTCGGAACACGTCTTCTGGGCTGGGTTTTAACGAGGCCCAACAATGAAATTAATTGCAGGGTTTTATCAAGGTGTTGCTGCTTCTGAATCTGATCTTCCTCCTCCACCTGCTCATCACGATCCCCATTTTACATGGCCCTTCTAATCAACTATTTATGTCTTAAATATTCCGCCCGCTCAACTTTATTAACTTTACCCCTTATAAGTGGACATCCAAGATATTTTGATACGCCGAAGATTGGACCACCGGCTCCAGTGGCACGCTCGGTTCATGAACGTCGGCCTCCAGCCCGGTTCATGGATTATTATTACTAGTATTTTAATTAAATGTAATTTTTAAACAGAGTGAAATAAACTCCTTCTCGGGTTTTCTTTAGGGTTCTTCCCGAGATGCTTTTATTGAACCGTTAGGGCTTAGTATAAATGTTGGATCGATGTGCGTTAGTAAGAGCTTGGGAACTAGCGGTTAGGCTGTTCCCAAGGCACCAGAAGTAGAATAACAAGAAAGTAAACAGAATGCAATTGACACAATTCCTTTATGGAGGAACCCCACAACAACCAACTAGTTGTGTGGGTAAACCTCTACCTCCGCTTGGAGGATTTTGAACGATCTTCTTATCTTATTGGTTATTCCCTAGTTACACAGGCAAGACTTAGACTTCTCTATTCCTAGCAGTTCTACCTAACTCTAGCAACACTAGTAACCCTTCTCGGCCTTGTTCCTAAGCGAACATCTCAACTAAGCATAAGACAAATCAAACCTTACACCTTGAGCTCAATGTCGCAGTTCCCTATCTCCTGGGAACTTGGATTTGTCATCGTCGAGATCGAACGCTCGTCGCCGGGAACTTCTCTTCTCTTGTCTTTCTTTCTTTCTTTGTGAGTGAATGTGATTTCTGGGAGAAGTGCTTAATCCAATAACTATTCATTTGGCTTTATACTCATCCTTGCTTGGGCTGCAATCTTGACTTTCATTGTGTCCGAAATGCCCTTTGTCTTGCACGCCAAGTCTTTGTCCTTCACATGTGACTTGATTTGAATTGAGTCAACTTTGAGAATCAATCGGGTCGTTGGATCACTCGCTTCAGTCTGTTCCTCAGAATGAGCCTTTGTTTTTTCCGAGACAAGATCCCGTGATTTGCGCTGAGTGGTCTTGTTTGCACATATGAGTTCCCATTCGATGGGAACTATTCTTTCCAGAGTTCCTTTGATAGGAACTTGTCATCATGTATTTCTATGTTCCTTTATCTTTCTTGGAGATTCTTCATTAGACCTGGTGTTCTTTTGAAATACTTGAATGACGTTAGTTCCCATATGGCGTTTGTCATTATTAAAATTGGAGACTAGTGTCGTTGTTCCGATGTTTGGAAACAGAGTTTCCAACATCGTTCTAACAATTTCCCCCTTTTTGATGATGACAAACTCATCACAAAATAACTAAGTATATCAATGTATGAAAGCATGACATGCAACAAAGTTCCTATGTGAGATCCTAGAGAGCCACTTTTATGAAACAATAAGTTCTTACTTAGCATTTTATGCATTAGTTCCCCCTTAGAAAAAGCATATTCTATGACAACTCATAACATGACTCATTTCACAAATTTTGTCCTCCCCCCTTTTGGCATCATCGAAAACAGAAAAACATAAGTAAGGAAGAAGGGAACACGCAATCATACTAAAGGCCATTTATATTACTTAAGAAAATAATGTACAAGAGGAACTCATTACATATGGTGGAGAAAACAGGGCTAAGGAAAAAGGAGGGGAAGACCATGGGGCTCTGGGGAGCGAACTATCACACAGTTGGGTCATGACGGACAAGATATTCTGAAGGGTTCCCGCCATGTTCTCGAGAGTTGCTGCGATATGCATCAGCAATTGAGTGTTCCCAACACTTGGGCCGTCACCAGAGGGAAGTGTCCCTTGATCCTCAGCTTGCTCTGAATGACGCATCTTTTGGACCACGGAAAGGTCCAGTTCCCTTCCGATGGTCAATTCTTCCTTTTTAGCGTCATAGAGACCTTCCTTGATCATCAGCTTCTTTATCAGACCGGCATAGGGCAAGGAATGGGAGGTCGAGGCCATGCACTTCTCCATGTGCCCAAAGATGATGTAAGGAAGATTAATGGGAATCTTGTGGAGGAAGTGGTAGAGAAGAATGGCGTCTTGAATGTTGATTTGATGACGCTTCTCCTGCCTTGGGATCACAACTGTTATGATGAACTGGTGAGCTAGTTTGCCGATGAGGGAGAGCTTATGAGTGGCGGTTCCAGTCTCGGGAACACGGCCTTGATAGATGACATATTTGTTGAATTCGCCCCAGTTTTTGATGGGAACATCATCAAGACCCTTGACGGGGACGTTGAGCTAGCGGCGAATCGAGGAGGTTGTGAAGACATAATCGTCGCCTTGGAGGGAGAGAGTTCCCTTGGTGGCCTCGTCATGAATGATGAAGTTGTTGTAAAAGAGGCGCACCTGTGCAGGGTCGACGGTTACAGCAGTGTTGCACACTTGTTCCCAATCCTGGGCCTTGATGAGGTCCCAGAGTTCCCCAAGTTCTTGCTCCTGGAGGTGTGGTTAGTGAGTATGAGGGGAGGGATGATCTTGAGATCCTCGGTGATGGGAACTTCTTAGGTTCTGGTCCCTTCCCCTTCTTCTTCGTGTTCCCCCTGGAGGCAGTAGCCTTTCATATCCGCTGGGGAGAGACAGCCGATTTGAGCAATAGGGGAGGGTCCCTTTCCATAGGAGCACCCTCCGACACCACCATTTGGCGTCCTTGTTCATCTTCAGCAAGAGCTTGAGCGTGTTCCTTTTCAAGACCCTCGTGGTCAAGGACCTCGGTTGGAGATCCACCTTCCGAGTTCCCGTCGTCGTCGGAGGACAGATCCATGTCCTCGTCATCATCTTCAGTCTGATGACCTTGACTTGTCCCAGCACCACCACCCGTTGCTGAGTTCCCTTTTTCTTTGGCGCTGTCGTCCTCTGTATGAGTGGCGTCTTCAAGGGCGCCGATCTCAGTAGGCCTTGTCTCTAGCCTCGATATCTCTGCGCGGAGCTCGGCCTCGAGAGCTTTAAGGCGAGCATTCTCATTCGCGCTTCCCATGACGATGGGAGCCGTCTTTTTGGCCTTCTTGTGGACGACGACAGCAATTGGAAAATCATTGTAATGTTGACGAGTTGCTTGGTCGGGGAAGGAGAGGAGGATATTTGAGTGGTGGATAGAGGGGGGGACTTTTGAAGTGAGGGAGGGGGAGATTGGGCAATGGGAGAGGTAGGAGGTGTGGGAACTTTGGGTTGTGGAGAAGATGGAGGTGAATTGGAAGTTCCCTCAACGATGGGAAGAGAAGAGGAAGTGGGGATGGAATCTCTGGGACTAGAGTTCCCAGAGATGGGATTAGGGTAGGAGATAGGTGGGAGTGGAAGAATCTGGGATTGAGAGTGCCCAGAAGCTGAGGGTGGAGGAGGAGAGGTGGATTGAGTGGGGGGTGGAGGTGGTGGTATGACGAAAGAGTCGGGACGAGAGAGATTGAGAACCTCTTCCATGTTAAGAACGAACTTCTTCTAATTCGATCTGGGAAGGTTGAAAGAAGAAGAAGAGGGTTGTTTATTTTTGCGCTTTTTAGAAGAGCTTTTGGATTTTGGGGGTTCGGAACCGAAACTGTCAACGATGACAGTCCCGGAGGAGGAGACGGATAGAGGTTGAGGAGGAGGTGGAGGAGGGAGAGGAAGAGATTGAGAGGAGGTGGAGGAGGAAGGCAGCGCCAGGGTTTGCGCCACCGGAAGAGAGGCGGATGTCTCTAGGATCTTGTATTCAAGAAGCGAAGATCCAGTGCGAGGCTGGTGGAGGAAGGGACGAACATAATCATGAAGCCCTTTGTAAAGAATTGCACGAAGAGCGGGATTTTTTTCGTTGTCCGCGTCCCTGAGCATGGTGATGAAGAGTTTTTTGGGATTGTTTTGAATCCACTCACGAACTTGCTCATTTGGGTGAACTGGAGCCATGAGAGATTCTTGGAAAGAGAAAGGTTTTGGAGTTTTGCTTGAAAAGGAAGGGAAGGGAAATTCAGAAAGAGAGAGTTGCAGAGATCAAAGGTTGAAGAAGGTCCCAAAAATGGCAAAATAGGGATTTTTAAGTGAGACGAGGAGAGGGGGTAGATATGGAAAGGCAAAATTCCTCGATAACCGTCGGCCAATAGATTTCGGAGAGTCGTCCAACTTCCTTAGCACGCTTATGACACGCGTCGCTTTCTTCATGGGAAGTCACTTCGGGAGTTTCAAACGCTTGGCCCATAACGCTCCGAATCCTAACACAATTTCTCGTTTCCCAAGTGACGTTTCATCTTTCCAAAAGTACAAGTGTTTCGATGCTCATGATCATTTTGCACACCAGTCCTCATGATCTTGAAAGAGGTCAAGTTGAGTGGAGTGGACATGGGAACTCACACTCAAGTTGTTTTGTGAAGCTAGGCAACTCAAATGGGAACCAAACAATTACAACTCGAAAAGGGGACAAAAAGTTGGGCTCATGAGAAGCGTTTGTCTGGTTCTCGGCTAAGGGTTGGTTTTATGATCAACCATCATAGTGGCTTGTAATGAGAGTTAAAGGGAACTCTGGTTGATCATTTTGGGCCAAAAGAAGTAAAGTTCCAGAAGGTACATTAAAAGCTCTAGACTAGTAATATGGCAAAATGAAAGCGATTGTTTCTAGTGTTCCCTATCATGCATTTCAATACAAACTAGCCAAGCATTGATGGAATAACAAACAGGGACTTGTTCAGTTTAGAGTTATCATCCCTAGAAGCATCCGGAGACGCTGGTAGGGACGTTTGTCCAAAGCTTTGGTGAGAATGTCCGCAATTTGCTCTTCAGTTCTACTATGTTCCATAGAGATGTTCCCATATGTTCCACATTGTCACGTAGGAAATGATGCCTAATATCTATATGCTTAATGATGCACATGATTTTTTGATATGTTAATGGCACTCGTATTGTCATATCTTATGGGAACAGGGCCAAAAGACATACCGTAATCCTGAAGTTGGTACTTAAGCCATAGAACCTGGGAACAACATGAGGCGGCAGCCACATATTCTGCTTCTGTTGTGGAGAGTGCCACTGAGTTTTGCTTATTTGATCCCCATGAGACTAGGCATGATCCTAGGAACTGGGCCATCCCGGAAGTGCTCTTTCGATCAACCAAGTGCCCAGCGAAATCTGCATCTGAGTATACGATGAGCTCAAGGGAACTGTTCCTTGGATACCAAAGGCACAAGTTGTCATTCCCTTTAAGGAACCTGAAAATTCTCTTCACTCTTTCAGGTGTGATTCCTTAGGGTTAGCCTGAAATCGTGCACATAGGCACACCGAAAACATGATGTCGGGTCTACTAGCAGTTAAGTAGAGAAGAGACCCAATCATACCTCGAAAGTTCCTTTGATCCACACCTATACCTGTCTCATCTTCGTTGAGCCTTGAGTTTGGTGAGATGGGATTATCGATGGGCCTGGAGTGTTCCATCCCATACTTGACTAGCATCTCTCTGATGTACTTCTGTTGATGGATCCTTGTTCCCTCCTTGGTTTGGGATATTTGAAGTCCCAAGAAGAACGTGAGTTCCCCTATGAGACTCATCTCAAACTCGCTACTCATCAAATTCTTAAACTTTTCAACAAGAAGTTCATTAGTAGCACCAAATACAATGTCATCAACATATACTTGTACAATTAAAATGTCTTTTGATTCTTTCTTAATAAAGAGGGTTTTGTCTATGGAACCACGAAGGTAACCATGAGACAAGAGAAATTGGGCAAACATGTCGTACCATGCCCTGGGAGCTTGCTTGAGGCCATATAGGGCCCTCTCCAAGAAGTATACATGATTTGGGAAGTGCTCATCTTCAAAACCAGGTGGTTGTGCCACATAGACTTCTTCTTTGAGGTGCCCATTTAGGAACTCCGTCTTGACATCCATTTGATACAACTTGAAGCCTTTGTGGGCGGCTTATGCTATGAGGAGACGAATTGCTTCAATTCTTGCAACTGGTGCAAAGGTCTCATCGTAGTCGATTCCCTCCTCTTGCCTGTATCCTTGAGCAACCAGACGGGCCTTGTTCCTAGCAACCGCCCCAGTGTCGTCAAGCTTGTTTCTGAAGACCCATCGAGTTCCTATGATGTTTTTGTTCTTGGGCCTAGGAACCAATTTCCACACCTTGTTCCTCTCGAATTAGTGGAGTTCCTCTTGCATAGCTTGAATCCAGTCTGGGTCCTTTAGATCTTCCTTAATGCTTTTGGGTTCCACCAATGAGACAAAGGCGTTGAAGGCACATAAGTTGTTTAGAGATGAACGAGTCTGTACGCCTTTGTCATAGGGAGTGATGATGTTGTCGATGGGATGGTCCCTCTTTTGGTGATAGTTCCTTGTACGAATGTGTGAAACATCAAACTGTTCCCTTGCATACTCTTCATCTCCAACTTGTGTTTCCTCTTCTTCATGGGAATAGTTGTTCTCGACTTCTTCACTAAGTGTTTCCTCAGGATTCTCCTCATTGTTCCCTCGTTGTTCCCCTTGAACACTAGACTCTGGTATGGTTTCATCCTGGGGAACCAGAGAGTTGGATGCGTCTTGAGGTTCCTCTGTTGTTGAGGGAACCTCAAAGGAGTCTTGATCAGTGAGTTGTTGACCTCCTTCGTTGTTGTCTGGTTGTGGGTCATTGTTCCCACTTGGATAGTCTTCATCTTGCTTTTTTGGTTCATCATCGTCATCGTCATCTTCTTGTCTGACTAGTTTGAACATAGTTCCCTTTCCTTGGGATTCTGTTCCCATCTTTACAAATTGTTCGTCGAAGATGACGTGAATGCTTTCCTCTATCTTCTTGGTTCTCTTGTTGTTGACTCTATATGCCTTGCTTTGAGAGGAATATCCCAGGAATATCCCTTCGTCATTCCTTGGATCAAACTTCCCAATGTTGTCTTTCCCATTGTTGTGGACAAAGCATTTTCACCCAAAGGTACTAAGATGAGAGATGTTGGGCTTTCTTCCCTTGATCAACTCATATGATGTCTTCTTGATCATGGGACGAATCATGGCTCACTTTAGTATGTACGTAGCCGTGGAGATTGCTTTGGCCCAGAAGCTTTTGGGAACTCCACTTTCAAGCATCATGGTCCGAGCCATGTCTTCTAAAGTTCTGTTCTTTCTTTCCACAACTCCATTTTTTCGAGGAGTGCGTGGAGCTGAGAAGTTGTAGGATACACCATTGTTGTCACAAAACTTTAGGAACTCTGAGTTCTTGAACTCGGTTCCATGATCAGATCTGAGAAACTTGAGCTTTAATCCCATGCTAACTTCCATTCTCTTGATGAAGGGCTCAAACTCCTTGAATGCATCTGATTTGGATCTCAAGAAAATAACCCATGTAAATCTTGAAAAAAAATCATCAATTAATACATACATGTACCTTTTACCACCGTAGTTGGCCGTTTGCATGGGAGCACAGAGATCCATGTGGATTAGCTCCAAGGGTCTTGTTGTGCTTACCACCTTCTTTGGCTTAAAGGAACTCCTAGTTTGCTTGCCACGAACACATGCATCACACGTTTTGGCTCCCTCAATGTTGATTCGTGGGAGGCCAATGACCATGTCCTGTAAGTAGAGCTTCAGGATTTGATTGATGCCTGCGTGGCCTAGCCTTTTGTGCCAGAGTTCCGTATCATAATGGGAGCGTGCGAGGGACAACTTCCTTGGTGGTTCAAACTCTGTGTCCACCACATAGACATTGTTGGACCTCCTTTCTCTTAGAATGATTTTGTTGGCTTTCTTGTTGATGACCAAGCATTCTTCCGAGTCGAAAGTGACAACGTTGTTCCCTTGATCACATATCTGAGATACACTCAAGAGATTGTATCCTAGATCCTTCACCAAATTGACATTGTTGATCTTGATTGACTTTTTGAGTAGTACTTCCCCTGTTCCTATGATTTCTCCTTTATTTTTGTTGCCAAAGGACACATGACCTCCTTCGGCTTTTGTGTGGAGTGAGGTGAGATTGACTTTGTTCCCAGTCATATGATTTGAACAGCCACTATCAATGACCCATGTGTTGTTCCTCCTCACTGCCACCTACAAGGAGAGTTAGTTTTTGATGACCCAGGCAATATGACTCTTGCGTGGTCCCTTAAAAGGAAAGATAGTTTCAAACAAGACATAATTTGCAATATTGATATCACGAGAGTTCCTAGAGTCATAGGCATAGTTTCTATGTTGGTTCCCATGAGTGGGACCTCTAGCAGGTTTGTTGGTCTTTTGGTTTTGCCTGTTCCAATAGTCGTGATTTTTCTGAGTTTGAGCTTTTGCTTTGGGACAGCTTTCCTTGTAGTGCCCATGGGCACCACAATTCCAACAGGCCTTGTAGTATTCTCCTAGGTAATACTTAGGATGGGGTCTCTGTATCCTGTTCCTATCCATGGTTTCCTTATTGTAGACCTTTGACCCGTTTCCCTTGGCTATTTGGACATAGAGTTTATGCTTAGTGTTCCCAGTGTAATAGTCCCTCTCTCCATTTACCCCACTTTCCAGGACACGTATTTTTTCTTCTAGATGGGCATTCTTTTGTTTTTCACATTGGAGTTCTAGGGCTCTACACTCATTTATCTCCTGCTCACTTAAAGGAGACTTCCCATTCTTTGGGCACTCAGACTTATACCCAATCCCATGTTTTGCTAGGACAAACTTTGTTTGGGAACTTGAGGCTTCGGGATTTTCATTTCCCTTGCTCAACTTTTGTACAAACTCATTCTTATCACCCTCTATGGTCTTAATCTCATCCTCAAGGGCTACTATATTGGACAAGTAAGATTGAAGTTTCTCAATCAGTTTCACACAATTGGAACAGGATTCAAGACCAACTAACTCAGCATTTGTGTGTTCCGATTCATCTAGCTTCTTTTGCAATTTTATGTTGTCCTTAACAAGACTAGTAAGCAGTTTAAATAACTCAGGTTTTACATAGTTAGCTAAGGAAGCAAGAACAATTTCAGTGGTTACCTCACTGGGTTGTACCCCAGTGGTTTCTTCTACAGCCATTGCACACATGTCTGGGTGTGCCCAAGATTCGGGATCTTCGTCCTCATCATCGCTCCAAGTGGCGATGTAGGCTTTCTTCCCTTGCCTTCTGTCATCAGTTCCCTATGGGCATTCTTTTACGAAGTGCCCTTTCTTGTAGCATTTGTAGCATGTGATGTCCGAGAGGTCCTTCTCAGCTGGCTTTCTTTGGGAACTTTGACCCTTCTGTGAGTTCCCATATCCCTTTTTGAACTTTCCCTTGTTGTAAAAGGATCGAAGGGCCTTTGTGACAAGGACGAGTTCCTCGTCTTCTTCTTCCTCAGAATCTTCATGTTGTTCTTGAACCGACTTGAGCATCTTTTGCAGTTTTAGGGCAATTCCCTTGTGTGCCCTTTCTTGCTCTTTATCGTCTTGCTTCCTTTTCTAATGACCCACCAGCTTTCCAAAGACTTGGTGAAGCATGAGGGTCCTATTTTCAGGGTTCTCTTTGAACATGGTCCTTTCATTGGCCCATTCACTAGTTAGGCCATCTTGTCAGTGATCTCTTCCTTTGTGATCCCAAGTCGAGCGAGCTTGGTACATAGGCCTTCGAAGCGAGATTGGTAACTATTAACTGATTCTCCCACTTCCATTCGGAAGTTGAAGAACTCCCTTCTGGCATTCATCTGGAGGTCCTCTCTGAGGTCAAAGTTCCCAATGTGCATTTGCTAGATGGCTTCCCACATCTCTTTTGTCGTTTCGATGTTTGCTACCCTGTCGTATGATGTTCATGTTTTTAGTATAGTTTTTAGTATGTTTTCTTAGTTTGTTAGGACTAGTTTTGATAAGTTTAGGGTTAGTTTTGTGTGTTTTTGGATAGTTTTGCATATTTTGTGAAAAATATGGAAGCTACTCCGTTTTGTGTATTTTTGTAGGTTTTAGCAAGGAAAAGGTGTTATTTGGAGCTGAATTTGGGAGTGCTATAATGAAGGACGGAGGAATACAAGATAAAGAAGTCGAAGTTTAAGTTATTTAGAAAGAAGTGTTGAAGAAGCCAAGCCCAGGCTCGTTAACGAGGCTGTGAGGGCTCGTTAACGAGGTTACGAGATAGAGTTTTCAAGAGTCTGATTTTGTGACTTACCGATCCTGTGCGGGAATTTATTTCCGTGTCGGTAGAGTGTTTTTTTTAATGAATTTTAGGGTTATTATATTGTGTGAATTAATTTATGAAAGTAGATTAATTTGCTTGCTAGTCAATGAAAGTTGATAAATTTATCTATTTAAAGGCATTATCTTATCTTCTTACAAGTTTTTATGCATGACTATGTTGTGGTACCCTTGTCCTAGATCTTTGTTTTCATTTGAATTCTCTTAAGTAATATTCGTTACTGAGTTCATAACCTCGGTACCGAACCTGTTTAGGTCGTTATTTTTAGTCATTTGTTTGCGGTGGTTCGTTAACGACCCTGACAACGTCGTTAACGAGGCTGCTTGTGATTGTTTTGCTTGTTTTTGTTTGATTTTTGTTATTAGGAGTCGATAAACAAACAACCTTGCTTCTCGTGGAACGATCCTGACTCCCCTATACTCAGCGGGGTCTTGACTTATAAATTTATTTGTTGTCCAGAGTAAAGGCCCGTCAACAAATTGGCGCCGCTATGTTCCAATCTCAATTCCAACTGAGTACTTCAATGAGCTAGAGGATTTATAAGTCAAGATCCCGCTGAGTATAGGGGAGTCAGAATCGTTCCACGAGAAGCAAGACCCCGTTGTGTATAAATTTATATCAACAAATAAATTTATTACGCAAATAAATTTGTTGAGAGGGTTTCTTGACAACAAATAAATTTATATCAAGACTCCGTTGTGTATAGCAGAGTCAGGTTCGTCCGCAGGGAGAAAGTCAGTATCAAGTTTTGTAACTTATTACGCAAGCAATCAACAAGTAAGGGTTTTATCAAGTAAGAGAGAAAATATAAGGTAAAGGTATCACCACAACAATAATCATGCATACAAACGCTTATGAAACATAAAGATCATGCTTTTATCACATAAAGGCGCTAACTTTCGTTAACTTAAGCAAGTAAATCAATCAACTTTCGTCCTATACTCCTATCAATAAACTTACTAGGATAAATCTGCTTTCGCTTCAAAACCCTAATTTGACTATTCTGATTCAAGGTTTTCGCTTTCGCTTCAACTATGAATGAGAAATTCCATTCAACTTTCGTTTCAAGGGTTAAGAACAAGAGAATAGATTCATGCAATAAAAACAATCAAGATATGATCATAAACAAGCATGCACAACCATTGTAGGGTTTAACCCCAACCTTAGAGAGGAAGACTACTCACAAAGCATGATTAAAACAAAACTATATTAAATAAAATAGTAAGCTTACAACTTTAATCCAAACAAACTTGTCTTCCATAATCTCCAAACTCGTTCCTCTTCTCTCCCTACACCCCTCTATCTTCTCCCCTCTTCCTCCTCCTCTAACTTGAATGATAAGAAAACTCAAGAGGGGACAAGTGTATTTATAGAGAAACTATTCTATCTTAAATCTATCTATAAAGAAATAATATCTTCTAATAAGATATATCCCTTCTATCTATATAATAACATAAAAGGAAATAGGATAAAAGCCCATTAATAGCACCGACTCGGTCTTTGCTGCTCCTCGCGGTGCCTCGTTAACGACCTTGTCAGGGTCGTTAACGACCCTGTTCAGCACTTCGAACAGCTTTGAGTAAAGCTTGCGTAGAAGATTCGTTACAACTCCGTTTGACTCGATTCTTTTTCCTATGTTCTTGTAACGAATTTCTATATATCTTTCCAAGATCAAACTTGATCTTAAATAACTTTATGTGAGCGCTTAATCTTCATCTTCACTTCATTCTTGAGTGCTATCTTTCACCGGCTTTGCTCCTTTCTTCAAAAGTGCTCCAAAAAGCTTCTAAAAACCTACAAAACACCACCAAAGCTTATGCAGACTCCATATCTCATGAAAATATGAGAACTTACACAAACTACTCAAAACAAAACACAAAACTAAAGAAAAAGACTCAAACACACTAAAAACACACCCTAAAAACACGACTAAAAAGGCGGACATCAAACAAATAAATTTGTTGACAGGGTTTCTTGACAACAAATAAATTTATATCAAGACCCCGCTGTGTATAGCAGAGTCAGGTTCGTCCGCAGGGAGAAAGTCAGTATCAAGTTTTGTAACTTATTACGCAAGCAATCAACAAGTAAGGGTTTTATCAAGTAAGAGAGAAAATCTAAGGTAAAGGTATCACCACAACAATAATCATGCATACAAACGCTTATGAAACATAAAGATCATGCTTTTATCATATAAAGGCGCTAACTTTCGTTAACTTAAGCAAGTAAATCAATCAACTTTCGTCCTATCAATAAACTTACTATCTAATCTCTTCTACTTCAACTAGGATAAATCTACTTTCGCTTCAAAACCCTAATTTGACTATTTTGATTCAAGGTTTTCGCTTTCGATTCAACTATGAATGAGAAATTCCCTTCAACTTTCGTTTCAAGGGTTAAGAACAAGAGAATAGATTCATGCAATAAAAACAATCAAGATATGATCATAAACAAGCATGCACAACCATTGTAGGGTTTAACCCCAACCTTAGAGAGGAAGACTACTCACAAAGCATGATTAAAACAAAACTATATTAAATAAAATAGTAAGCTTACAACTTTAATCCAAACAAACTTGTCTTCCACAATCTCCAAACTCGTTCCTCTTCTCTCCCTACACCCCTCTATCTTCTCCCCTCTTCCTCCTCCTCTAACTTGAATGATAAGAAAACTCAAGAGGGGACAAGTGTATTTATCGAGAAACTATTCTATCTTAAACCTATCTATAAGGAAATAATATCTTCTAATAAGATATATCCCTTCTATCTATCTAATAACATAAAAGGAAATAGGATAAAAGCCCATTAATAGCACCGACTCGGTCTTTGCTGCTCCTCGCGGTGCCTCGTTAACGACCTTGTCAGGGTCGTTAACGACCCCGTTCAGCACTTCGAACAGCTTTGAGTAAAGCTTGCGTAGAAGATTCGTTACAACTCCGTTTGACTCAACTCTTTTTCCTATGTTCTTGTAACGAATTTCTCTATATCTTTCCAAGCTCAAACTTGATCTTAAATAACTTTATGTGAGCGCTTAATCTTCATCTTCACTTCATTCTTGAGTGCTATCTTTCACCGGCTATGCTCCTTTCTTCAAAAGTTCTCCAAAAAGCTTATAAAAACCTACAAAACACCACCAAAGCTTATGCAGACTCCATATCTCGTGAAAATATGAAAACTTACACAAACTACTCAAAACAAAACACAAAACTAAAGAAAAAGACTCAAACACACTAAAAATACACCCTAAAAACACGACTAAAAAGGCGGACATCATCGTAATCTTGCACTGACATGGCATTCTTGAGATACTATTTAGCTTTGAAGTTTGCTTCCACGAACTTCCATTCGTTTGGCCCCCATTTTGTGAAGTCGTTGCGAATGGTTGGGTCTACCTCGAAGTTCCCTACTTCGATGACGCACCAAGCTTGAAAGTCGTGACTTCGCATCCAGTCGTTCATGTTGCGTTGCCAATTCTCGAACCTTCCGGTGATAAGCCTTAGAGGCTTGTTGTTCCCATGTTCAACCTAAGTAAGTTCTTCAAACATCCTGTAACCTGCGATACTAACACGGAAAATCTAGAGCGTTCCCGCTCAGATACCAATTGTTGGATCGATGTGCGTTAGTAAGAGCTTGGGAACAAGCGGTTAGGTTGTTCCCAAGGCAGCGGAAGTAGAATAACAAGAAAGTAAACAGAATGCAATTGACACAGTTCCTTTATAGAGGAACCCCACAACAACCAACTAGTTGTGTGGGTAAACCTCTACCTCCGCTTGGAGGATTTTGAACGATCTTCTTATCTTATTGATTGTTCCCTAGTTACACAGGCAAGACTTACACTTCTATGTTCCTAGCAGTTCTACCTAACTCAAGAAACACTAGTAACCCTTCTAGGCCTTGTTCCTAAGCGAACATCTCAACTAAGCATAAGATAAATCGAACCTTACACCTTGAGCTCAATGTCGCAGTTCCCTATCTCTTGGGAACTTGGATTCGCCGTTGTCGAGATCGAACACTCACCGTCGGGGACTTCTCTTCTCTTGTCTTTCTTTCTTTCTTTGTGAGTGAATGTGATTTATGGGAGAAGTGCTTAATTCAAGCACTATTCATTTGGCTTTATACTCGTCCTTGCTTGGGCTGCAATCTTGACTTTCGTTGTGTCCGAAATGCCCTTTGTCTTGCACGCCAAGTCTTTGTCCTTCACATGTGAATTGATTTGAATTGAGTCAACTTTGAGAATCAATCGGGCCGTTGGATCACTCGCTTCAGTCTATTCCTCAAATTGAGCCTTTGTTTTGTTTGAGACAGGATCCCGTGATTTGCGCTGAGTGGTCTTGTTTGCACATGTGAGTTCCCATTCGATGGGAACTGTTCTCTCCAAAGTTCCTTTGATAGGAACTCACCATCATATATTTTTGTGTTCCTTTATCTTTCTTGGAGATTCTTCATTAGACTTGGTGTTCCTTTGAAATACTTGAATGTAGCACGTTAGTTCCCATATGGCCTTTGTCATTATCAAAACTAGAGACTAGTGTCGTTGTTCCGATATTTGGAAACAGAGTTCCCAACATCTTTCCAACAATAAATACTCTTATGTTATTAGTTTTTTCATTCATTCAGAAATTAATTATCTTTTGCCCTAATTCTTCCCTACCCAGTCTTCACTCTTTATCCCCTGGCTTCGGCCATTCACTTTTGTTATTGCAAATTCACTTCTACTTGGTATTGACTATCACAGTTGATATCAATTGGTGCTTTCATCTTTTGAACCATGTCAAACGATGAGGAGACATCCACGGTTACAGGCTCTGAATCGGACATTCGAACGCTCCTCGAACAGTTGACAACAAAATTCCGTGTGCACAGTCAGGAACAAGAGATTCAGCGTCATCGCGTGGATCAAGTGTTCCATATTCTCAGCATTCGCAATATACTAGAGGATAACGCTAGAGGCGTCGTTGCCGAGAATCCCTTCAATGGCAATCGAGCGCCGTCGAACGAGGCCGTGCAATTGCCTCCGGCGCCACCAACGCAAAACCAGAAGCAGCATGTGGAAGTGGCGGCTCAAAACCAGCAAATTCCGCCGGTCGACCTTTCTTAGGATCGTAGGGCTGCTACGGTGGGCCAGCGGGCTGATCATTACGAAGCGGAGGATCAACGCCACGATAGTCACCGTAAAATTATGGTTGACGCACCTTAGTTTAATGGAACCGAGCCCGCAATTTGGATTTTTAAAGTTCAAGCATATTTCGATTATTTTCATACTAATGCGCAGGATCGCCTACAAGTTGTGGGTATGTTGATTGATCAAGCGACTTCTGATTGGTTCCATTATCAACGACGGAATAACTGCCTCATGACTTGGGAGGTGTTTTTAGATGTTGTGAAGCAACGCTTTGATCCTCATCATTATGAGGATTATGTGGGATTTCTTGTTAAATGGCAACAGAAATCTACAGTTTTGGAATACCAGACAGAATTTTAATCCATGTTGAATAAGATTGAAGGGCTGCCTGAATCCACCTTGATCTCATTGTTTAAAGCTGGTTTGAAACAACTTGTTAAGCGCGAACTCAATTTGCGCAATCCAACCACATTATCACAAGCTTTTTCACTTGCCCGGGAATTAGCAGCTTCGTATGTTGACACTGTTAGCACTTTTTCGGCGAACCGCCAGGGTTGGCAAAACGCCGGTAACAAACCGGGATGGCCTCCTAATGTGAATGGAGTAGCACCATCATCCTCAACACAAGCCAATTCGAACACCACGCCTCAGACAACAAACTTTTCTAAACTGCCGATTCGACGCTTATCTGTGGCTGAACGAGAGGAACGAACTAAAAAAGGCCTGTGTTGGAACTGCGACGAAAAATACGCGCCTTGTCACCGTTGTACACACAAATTTCTGGCCTTATTGGGTAGTGAGGACAGTGATGATGAGGCTAATAATGATGTTATTGATGATGATTTGGCAGTCACAGGAGATATTTCAAGCTTTAGTCTATGTAGGGTCTAGCTGATCCGAAATCGTTGAAAATTGTGTGCATCATTAATGAGTTGAAGATACAGGTTTTGATTGATGGGGGCAACACTCACAACTTTATACATCCCTTGATCGTTGACAAATTGTGCCTTCCTTTGGTTCAAATTACCCTCTTTCGGGTATATGTCGGAAACGGTTCTTCTTTGCTCTGTACTCACCAATGTGCAACAACACCGATTAGTCTCTAGGGTCATTCGTTCTCGATTGATCTCTTTGTGCTAGATATTCATGGTCCTCAAGTTGTGCTTGGTGTTTAGTGGTTACAAACTTTAGGCAAAGTTGCTCATGGTTATGCTCAGTTGACGATGGAATTCGTATGGAATGATCAGTTGATTACCTTACAGGGTGATCGTTGATGTCGCACTTTTTAGCCATGTTTTTAGGATGTGTTTTTGTGTGTTTGAGTCTTTTTCTTTAGTTTTGTGTTTTATTTTGAGTCGTTTGTGTAGGTTTTCATATTATCTTGAGATATGGAGTCTACATAAGCTTTGGTGGTGTTTTATAGGTTTTTAGAAGCTATTTGGAGCACTTTTGAAGAAAGGAGCAAAACCGATGAAGATAGCACTCAAGAATGAAGAGAAGATGAAGATTAAGCGCTCAAGTAAAGTTATTGAAGATCAAGTTTGAGCTTATAAATAGATAGAGAATTTCGTTACAAGAAAATAGGAAAAAGAATCGAGTCAAACGGAGTTGTAACGAATCTTCTACGCAAGTTTTACTCAAGGATGTTCGAAGTGCTGAATGAGGTCGGTGACGACCCACTTTGGGTCGGTGCCGAGCCACCCCGAGACGTAGCGGAAGACCGAGTCAGCGTGTTTAATTGGGCTTTTATCCTATTTCCTTTTATGTTATTAGATAGATAGAAGGAATATATCTTATTAAAAGATTTATTTCCTTAGAGATAGATTTAAGATAGAATAGTTTCTCTATAAATACTCTTGTCTACCCTTTAATTTTCTCTACACAATCAATTGCCTTGGAGGGCAAGTAGGGGGGGCGATAGACACGATTGAGAGGCGAGATAAGGAGACGAGTAGGGTTTGTGGAGAAGAACTATTGCTTGGATTTAAAGTTGTAAGCTTTCCCTTTTATTTAATATAGTTGTTTGTTTTTAATTATGATTTGTGAGTAGTCTTCTTCTCTAAGGTTGGGGTTAAACCCAACAATGGTTGTGCATGCTTGTTCATGATCGTGTTTTGATTGTTTTTATTGCATGAATCTATTCTCTTCCTCTTAATCTTTGAAACGAAAGTTGAAAGGAATTTCTCATTCATAGTTGAAGCGAAAGCAGAAACCTTGAATCAGAAAAGTCAATTTAGGGTTTTGAAGCGAAAGCGGATCTATCCTAGTTGAAGTAGAAGAGATTAGATAGTAAGTTTATTAATTGAACGAAAGTTAGTTGATTTACTTGCTTAGGTTGACGAAAGTGGACATCTTTATGTGATAAAAGCATGATCTATGTGTTTGATGAGCGTTTGTATGCATGATTGTTGTTGTGGGGATACCCTAAACCTTAGAATTTCTCTTCCTTGATAAAAACTCCTTGCTTTTGATTGATTGCTTGTGTGAAAAGTAATAAAACTTGATACTGACTATCTCCCGTGGACAAACCTGACCTCCCTGTACTCAGCGGGGTCTTGATCTATAAATTTATTTGCTTGTTAAGGATCAAGGTAAACCCTTTCAACAAATTGGCGCCGTTGGCAGGGAGATTTCAATAGTGCCAAGTTTTGTTCTTTTTACGTTTTTCGGGACTCCGCCGAGTCGGTAACGACCCCCCTAGGGTCGGTACCGACCCTGCTGGGCAACCCAATTTTCTGTGTTTTTTTTTGTTTATTTTCTAGGTCACTGTCAGGTCGGCACCGACCCTATCTAGGTCGGCACCGACCCTATTGACAGGTAGTTGTTTCATTCTTTTTAGTTTTTGTTTTACGGGATCACTCTAGGCTCGATACCGACCCTCTAGGCCTCGGTACCGACCCTCTCCGAGACCTCAAGCTGACGCTCGGCACCGAGTTTGATTTCTAGGGTCGGTATCCAGCTCGGAGACAACCAATTCTCCCACACGGCCGACCAATTCTCCGAGACAACCAATTTTACCATATTTGCTTGGGTCGGAGACAACCAATTCTCCGAGACCCCGAGTTTGATTTCTAGGGTCGGTATCCAGCTCGGAGACAACCAATTCTGGATAGCATATGCATAAGGAGAGTAAAGCACACAAGAAAAGAAGAGGGATTTTTGATGTTCTCCCTATAAGGCCAAAAACAACTCATAAGGTAGCAATTTTTGTTGGATTTAAGTCACTTCTACCTAAGATCATATGTGCTCAATTTCATCACATGCTAAATATCCACATAAAAACAATTTTCAACATGATTCAGGCAAAGCTAGCCAAACATGCTATGGAATTACATGATCAAAAAAGTTTAAAGCATATCATAGGACATCTAAGTGGAATATTATCAATCCTAAAAATACAAAACAAAGACACAAAACTGAGTTTCCTTTTCCCATACCCCATACTTAAACCAAACAGTGTCCTCATTGTTTAAAACATAGAAATAAAGAGAATAAGGAAAAGGGAACTCACAAAATAAAACTGAAGCTGCTTTGAAACCATTAACCACTTGAGGAGTATTGAATTTTCTTGGATCGGTAGAGTGGTCGGCACCGACCCCATCCGGGTCGTCACCGAGCTAACTGTGCTTGTCCACCGAAATGATCCTTGCTTGCTCTTGTAAACCAAGTGTCTTGAATCTTCTGTTTGTAGCACGTCTTCTTCTTGTACCTGAGTCACTTTAGAAAAACTTCTATCCTACTATTCTAATCTACTCTAAAAACAAGTCAAAAGAAAGCTAGCAAAAAGAACTAGGAAAGCAAAAACTAAAAAACAAAAAGCGGGTTGCCTCCCGTAAGCGCTATTTTTAACGTCGTTAGCCCGACGTTAAAAAGCGGGTTGGTAGGCTCCGTGATATGCACATCCTCTTTGAAGTTGCTCGTTTTTGTACTCAGAGAGGGGTCGGTACCGACCCATGGTGGGTTGGTAAAGTCATTGAAGATCAAGTTTGAGCTTGGAAAGAGATAGAGAAATTCGTTACAAGAACATAGGAAAAAGAATCGAGTCAAACAGAGTTGTAACGAATCCACTACGCAAGTTTTACTCAAGGCTGCTCGAAGTGCTGAATGAGGTCGGTGACGACCCACTTTGGGTCGGTGCCGAGCCACCCCGAGGAGTAGCGGAGATCCGAGTCGGCGTGTTTTGAGCTTTTATCCTGTTTCCTTTTATGTTATTAGATAGAAGGAAGAGGTATATCTTATTAGAAGATTTATTTCCTTATAGATAGATTTAAGATAGAATAGTTTCTCTATAAATACTCTTGTCTACCCTTTAATTTTCTCTACATACACAATCAATTGCCTTGGAGGGCAAGTAGGGGGGGGCGATAGACACGTTAGAGGAGGAGAGGCGAGAGAAGGAGACGAGTAGGGTTTGTGGAGAAGAACTATTATTTGGATTCAAAGTTGTAAGCTTTCCCTTTTATTTAATATAGTAGTTTGTTTTTAATTATGATTTGTGAGTAGTTCTCCTCTCTAAGGTTGGGGTTAAACCCAACAATGGTTGTGCATGCTTGTTCATGATCGTGTTTTGATTGTTTTTATTGCATGAATCTTCTCTCTTATTCTTAATCCTTAAAACGAAAGTTAAAAGGAATTTCTCATTCATAGTTGAAGCGAAAGCGGAAACCTTGAATCAGAAAAGTCAATTTAGGGTTTTGAAGCGAAAGCGGATCTATCCTAGTTGAAGTAGAAGAGATTAGATAGTAAGTTTATTAATTGAACGAAAGTTAGTTGATTTACTTGCTTAGGTTGACGAAAGTTGACATCTTTATGTGATAAAAAGCATGATCTATGTGTTTCATGAGCGTTTGTGTGCATGATTGTTGTTGTGGTGACGCCTTAACCTTAGAACTCTCTTTCCTTTGATAAAAATCCTTACTTTTCGTTGATTGCTTGCGTGATAAGGAACAAAACTTGATACTGACTATCTCCTGTGGACGAACCTGACTCTGCTATACACAGCGGGGTCTTGATATAAATTTATTTGTTGTCAAGAAACCCTCTCAACAAATTTGTTGAAAGGGTTTACCTTGATCCTTAACAAGCAAATAAATTTATAGATCAAGACCCCGCTGAGTACAGGGAGGTCAGGTTCGTCCACGGGAGATAGAAGAATCTACGTCTAGCTACTACTCCTAATAAAAGAGAACAAAGCAAAGCAAAACACGCAAACTGACGCTCGGCACCGACCCTCAACAGGTCGTAACCGACCTATCCAGGTAACTAGAAAACTACGGAAAATCAAATTAAAAGAGATCTAGAGCAAAGAATTCACCACAATAAGCTATGCATGCAAACATAAATCAAAATCATCCCATACAATCTCATGAATGACTTTCGTCATGAATAATCAAGTAAAAATCTAAACTTTCATAAAGATCTAAACTTGCAACCCTACTTGTTTCCTAAGAGTTTCAACTTCCGTTTTCAACCAAATATTATCCAAATTCACAACTCAATCTTTCAATTCAATCATAAACTTGAACATGCCTCAATTTTCATTAAGGAATTGATAGAAAACAAGTAGACAAAGGATAGAGATTCAAAAGGATTGATCAATCAAAGATTCATGCTTTAATCATGCACAACTCGTCAGGTTTCACCCCAACCCTAGAAAATAGACTACTCACGATCCATGGCACAATCAATCATCATAGACGAAAGAGAAGACATAATTCGAATCCAAACAAACTTCAATTAAAAGAAAACTTACAATCTCAAGCAAACCTCCAAGTCTCTCTAAAATTATCCAAGAGCTTGGAATAAGATAACCTAGAAATCAAACTTGCAACTCGTTCCGTCTTCCACAAATAACGTCTCCAACGTCCCCCCTTCGAATCCCCCATAAAATAAAACCCTAGAGATCCTTATATAGTAGTGGAAATATACCTATAAGGAAACTAAATTCTATCTTAAAAAGGCCCATAAATAAAACATTTACTGAACCCAACTTAAAGCGCAAGAAACAATTCCGCAACACACGGATTGGGTCGTCACCGACCTTATGGGGGTCGTCTCCGACCATTGGCTGCACTGGATTTCTTCATTTTTTCGCTCAAACTTGCTCCAAAGCTTGGTTCTTCTTCAATGTTTCTTCTTTAATCGCTCTTGGCCTTCTAAGACTTCCTTTAGCTCCTTCAAAAACACCTTGATCTTGAAATCTTCATCTTGGAATCCTCAATTGCACCGACTCTCACTCTTCTTATCAACATCACCATAAGACCGCTTGAACACCACCTCCTAGAAAGCTTGAAAGACCTAAACATCTTTTCTTCAACACTTCAAATACCTACAAAAACAACAAACAAGCACAAACGACTCCTACTCTCCAAAGAGGGTCGGAGTTATATGCAAAATAACACAATAAACCTAGAAAAGACTCAATCCTAGCTAGAAAACTACCCACAAAAATCAACTAAAAAGTGCGACATGAAAATACCCCATACTTAAACTTGCTTGTCCTCAAGCAATCACTTAACATGCATCAATACCAATAAACAAAACTCAAGAATCACCTTTATAGAAAAGAAGCACAAGTAGAATAATGAGCAAATAATTTCCACATCCCAGCACACATGAATATTCCAAGCAATCACAATCCAACCTCACCAAGGAACGTATTTCACTCAACTCTCAAAGTGTTTAAGGTATAGCAATGATCACTCGACTCAAATTCCAAACACAAAACCGCATAGTCAATGGAACTTATATAAGCAAACTCTCCACCGAAGAAGTCAAAACAAGTCAAATCATCAAATGAACTCGGGGGCTCAATGAAAACTTCAAAGAAGTCTCCATTCGGCCGGGTTGTAATGGGGCTTGGTAATAACAAAAGGGAGTGGAAATATTTTGGCCTTGTGGTGCTATATAATCCGAGAATCAAGACTCCTAGACTACACATCACTTAACCAATCTTTCCTCTTACTTCAATCACCAAACACTTAAAACTTTACAATGCAATACCCCTTTTTTCGCCTATCATTATTGTCTTTCTTCTATTCTTTGAAGACTTTGGAATCTAGTACTTATTATTCCCCTTTCTTTTTTTTTCTTTTTTTTTTTTTGGGTCGGCACCGACCTTCTTTGGGTCGGTTACAACCTACATACACGCACTTCAAGCCAAAAACACTTCATACTTGCACTTTCCTAAGACAACATTCCTTATCCACCCTTCACAATCACTTTGTTTTCACCCAATCACTCCATGACAATCTTCAACAATTTCTTCTAAGTCCTAATTCCTGGATCAAATGGTCAAGCTTTTCATGGCTAGGGAATTTTTTGTGGAGCTAGAAATAGGCTTTAAGCTCAAAACAAAAGGCTACAAACAGAGGGATCATGCATAGGTAGGAAAAGGAATATAATAGGCTTATAAAATGAGTTCAAAATCATTTGATTCAATCAAGTAATGAGCATATCTCCATTGGTCTCAAGTTTAAAATAACCATGCCATTGTCAATTGGTAAATTGCATTTGGAAGAGTAATTCACACATAAAAGAGAAAGGAGTAAAAATGCACATCCTTTATAGGCCAAAATATATCTCACTTAGGTTCAATTTTTGTTGGATTGCTTTCACTTAGAAATATGCATGCTCAATGTCCATTATAAGCTCAAAATTCAAAAAGCAAGATCATGATTTAGGCAATTCTTTAAAGCATGTCATAGGTTTTACATGATGATGCAAGCAATTTCCATCCTAGGACATCTAAGCAATAGGGCATTTATCCATCTAAAATCAAAAAGAAAAAGACTCAAAACAAAACTAAACACACACATCAATTAAAACACAAGACAACACATGACTCAAACAAGTAATCTCCCAAACCACCCCATACTTAAACATCAATGTCCCCATTGATTAAGAAAGTAAAGAGAAAGGAAAGAGAAACTAACTTGGACACATTTTGAAGTGTTGGCAAAGGAGGAGAATCATTCTTGAGGAGGGTGAGGAGGTGGTGGCGGTGGGAAAAGTTGTTGCATCAACCAATTGTTATAGTCCACTTGAGCATTCCATCTCTCAACATCTTGCTTGTGATCTTCATAATACTCAATGCGGAAGTCCCTAAGCTCGTTGTGATGCTCAACAAATTGGTTGTGGTGATGATTAAGTGCCCCATAAAGTTGGTGTTGGTGGAGCATAAGGGCATCCATCTTAGCCGAGAGACGAGAGATATCGGAGTCACCACCCGAACTTGAACCGGTATGATATGTGCCTTGTCCTTGAAAATGAGAGCCACCGGACCCATCAAAGCCATAGGGGTGGGAGTAGTAAGGGACCATATCAGTCTGAGGTCCCATCGTGAAGTCCATAGGGTCGAAACCGGGCTGGTTGTGGAAATTGTTGCCCACTGGTGGGTCGGCAATGACTCCCTGTTGGTCGTCACCGACCACCCCAGCATGTGCCCGTGGTGATTCCGGCTCGGAGGAGGCTTCTCGTAGTGGGTCAATTTCGGCTCTTGGAAACCTGCTTGCCTGGTGTCTAATTCTTCGATCAAGTCGGACATTTGGCGACAAAGGATAAGGAGCGGGTGCCCACACATCATACCAATTAGGGCGGTAGAAAAGCTCAAGGTTTTCGGGGGTAAGGACCACATCATGAGTCTCATTCTGGCTAATATAGAACTTGTTGATGAAAGCATCAGAAGATTGCGCAAGCATTTTAGTATTCAAGAAGTACTTCACATCCATAGCAATGACCTTTCTTGAAGAGTAGGCGGAAAGATTCACTTTCAAGGACTTGGCAAGGATAACCACAAGCCAACCAAAGTAAGTGGTGGTGTGGTTCTTGAGGGCTTGGTGACTCACAACGGCATTAGAAAACTCAAACCCCAAATTCATGTGAATTGTTGGCTCGAAGAGCATAGTGGAGAGGCAAGCAATTTCGTGCTTGTGTGGGCGGGAGACCTCATATCGGGGCCAAATGGTGGAGCCAAGGATGCGTAGGATAAGCCGGAAAACCGGGCTAGCAATGTATCGACCGGGAAGGTGGTTGGTGGGATATTCAGCCCGGCCGGTGAGGTAATGCCACAAATCCTGAGTGGGAAAGCTTGATGTGGTATAGGCTCCGGAAGGGGCACGGAAACCAAGATGGTGGTTCAATCTTTTAATGCTCATAGCGTGGTCCATGTTGCCGAGTTGAAAAGTAACCCTTGACTTGTTGAAGTCGGTTTCATTGCGGTATAAGCGGAAGTTGGACATGAACTCGCATGTGAGCGCAATGTAGTGTTCCTCAATTGGATGCAAGATTAGGTGTTGGGCTCCAATCCAAGAGAAAGCAGTGAGCACCTCCCTATGCAAACCAACCTTCATTGCCCCTTCCCTATGATAAGCTCGGACGGTAACGTCCCCACCCCACATTTCAAGGAACCTTGTCTTTTGCTCCTCATCATCAAAGATCACACTATCCACCTTTTGCTTGTCTTTCTTGTGTTTCTTGGCGGGGTGACGAGAAGAAGAAGCCATAGTCGTACAAAACATTCAAACTTTCCAAAATAATCTCCATAGTTTTAAGGACAATGCCAAATCAAAGAACACACATGTCACCTCCCGAAGAAGTACCCCATACTTACTCAAAAAAACATGCTTAAATTTAGAAGAATCTCAACCTAGCATGCTTGATCATGTAAAGTAGGTAAATAGAGGGAAAGATCATGCTAAAAACACCCAAATCATGGCAAAATACTAGTTAACCGGGGTCGGAACCGACCCTTGGAGGCTCGGTACCGAGCAAAACACCCGGAAAAGGACGCTGGTGGGTCGTCACCGACCCTTGGTGGGTCGGCACCGACCACTTCGGGCAAGATTATGCCCACAAATTCGGCCCTATGTCCATGGAATTGGTACCAAAAATTCCGGAAAAATCTAACACTCTCACAATCAACCAAACAACCAAGTATGCATCAAAAATTCCATATACAACCCGCAATTAATCATTATATCATATAGATCTACCCTCTTAAGCATGCAAACAACCCAATCTTCCATATTCAAACTCAAGAACACCCAAAACCTAAGTTTTCAACTATTCCCTCAAACATAAATCAAGTAAACTTGAATATAAGATCAAAGGAGTAGAGAAACATACCAAGGATGAGTAAAAATAGAAGAATGAAAGTAGAAGGGGGTCGTAGACGAGCACTAGAGCGGTTCCAAAAATTGAAAAATTGTTGGAAGGGGTGAAATTTCCGGTTTTTGTTGGATGATTTGGAGGGTTTGTGTAGCACAAGGAAGAATTTTGGTAGATTTGGGATGGGAATGGAGGATTTGTGAGGTTTGAGAGGCAAAGAGAGTGGGAGGAGGCTATGGAGTTTTGAGGGAAGGGGAGGTCGGCCGTGTGGGGGAAAAGAGAGGGGAGGGGGTAGGGTTAAAAGAGGTAAAAGTGGAGGGACTTACCTGCAATTTCCAATTTTCTGAAAATTTTACCATATTTGCTTGGGTCGGTATCCGACCAATTCTCCCTTTCAACAAATTTGGATTTAAGTCACTTCTACCCAGAATTGGTTGTCTCCGAGCTGGATACCGACCCTCTAGACCTCGGTACCGACCCTCTAGGCCTCGGTACCGACCACATATATCAAGTCGGTACCTCCCTAGGGTCGGTACCGACCCCCACAGAATCAAGAAAAAATCAACTCCTCAATGCTTAATGGTTTCAAGCAGCTTCAGTTTTATTTTGTGAGTTCCCTTTTCCTTATTCTCTTTATATTTCTATGTTTTAAACAGTGAGGACAATGTTTGGTTTAAGTATGGGGTATGGGAAAAGGTAACTCAGTTTTTGTGTCAGTTTTTGTTTTGTATTTTTAGGATTGATAACATTCCACTTAGATGTCCTATGATATGCTTTAACTTGCTAGATCATATAATTCCATAGCATGTTTGGATAGCTTTGCCTGAATCATGTTGAAAATTATTTTTATGTGGATATTTAGCATGTGATGAAATTGAGCACATATGATCTTAGGTAGAAGTGACTTAAATCCAACAAAAATTGCTACCTTGTGAGTTGTTTTTGGCCTTATAGGGAGAACATCAAAAATCCCTCTTCTTTTCTTGTGTGATTTACTCTCCTTATGCATATTATCTCTTGTCATTGCATGGTTATCTATTACTTGAGACCTATATGAGATATTAGTTCATTGCATGTGAAATCAGATGATAGAGAACTTATTTTTCATAAGCCCTATTAATCCTTATCCTACCTTGCATTATCCTCTTTTTGAAACTAAGTTAAGCCTTAAGCCTTTTATTTTTAGCTCCACAAAATTATTCCCTAGCCGATGTAAGCTTGACCCTATCCGGGGATTAGGACTTAGTATTGGTTGTTATGATTTTGTTGAGTGAATGTATTGGTTCAAGTGTGGGGTAATTTTGGGTTGGGTATTTGAGAATCTTGCAGTTTGTCATGTAAAAGGATTTTGGTTCCCTGAATGCACTTGCAAAGAAAGAAAAAAAAATCGGAACCGACCTCCCATAGAAAAAAATGAAAAATCAGAAGGGGAGAAAATGAAGAAAGTGTTGAAAAGTGAAAGTGTGCATGAGCCAAATTTTCCTTAGTGTTTGTAAGCAAGATTAAGTTGGGATAAATGGGTGAGTGAAAGAGAAAATGCATAATGAGAGTGAGTTTGGTATATTGTCTTGTATGAGAGTTTTGGATGTATGTGTGAGTTTTTAGGAGTCTTTGATTCCCGGATTAGTTAGCACCACATAGCCAAAATATTTCCACGCCTTATTGAATTACCAAGCCCCATTACAACACGGCCGAATGGAAGCTTCTATGAAGTTTTTCATTGAGCCTAAGTTCTCTTGATGATCTTTATATGTTTTGACATCTCGGGTGGAGAGTTTGGTGATATAAGTAACAATGACTATGTTGATTTTTGTATATTGGATTGAGTTGAGAGTTGTTATTATAATCCCAAACACATGAGAGTTGAGAGAAACACATATCCCTTGTGAGGTTGGATTTATGGTTGCTTTTGCTTAAGGTTGCTTATATATGTGTGATGACGTTAGACTCACTTGTCTATTTTCTACTTGTGCTTTGATGTTGCTTTTTTATGAGGGCATTGACTTGATATATGTGTTGATGGTTTTGATTGATGTCTTAGTGATTGCTTGAGGACAAGCAAGTCTAAGTATGGGGTATTTTGATGTCCGCCTTTTTAGCCATGTTTTTAGGATGTGTTTTTGTGTGTTTGAGTCTTTTTCTTTAGTTTTGTGTTTTATTTTGAGTCGTTTGTGTAGGTTTTCATATTATCTTGAGATATGGAGTTTACATAAGCTTTGGTGGTGTTTTATAGGTTTTTAGAAGCTATTTGGAGCACTTTTGAAGAAAGGAGCAAAACCGATGAAGATAGCACTCAAGAATGAAGAGAAGATGAAGATTAAGCGCTCAAGTAAAGTTATTGAAGATCAAGTTTGAACTTATAAATAGATAGAGAATTTCGTTTCAAGAACATAGGAAAAAGAATCGAGTCAAACGGAGTTGTAACGAATCTTCTACGCAAGTTTTACTCAAGGATGTTCGAAGTGCTGAATGAGGTCGGTGACGACCCACTTTGGGTCGGTGCCGAGCCACCCCGAGACGTAGCGGAAGACCGAGTCAGCGTGTTTAATTGGGCTTTTATCTTATTTCCTTTTATGTTATTAGATAGATAGAAGGAATATATCTTATTAAAAGATTTATTTCCTTAGAGATAGATTTAAGATAGAATAGTTTCTCTATAAATACTCTTGTCTACCCTTTAATTTTCTCTACACAATCAATTGCCTTGGAGGGCAAGTTGGGGGGGCGATAGACACGATTGAGAGGCGAGAGAAGGAGACGAGTAGGGTTTGTGGAGAAGAACTATTGTTTGGATTTAAAGTTGTAAGCTTTCCCTTTTATTTAATATAGTTGTTTGTTTTTAATTATGATTTGTGAGTAGTCTTCTTCTCTAAGGTTGGGGTTAAACCCAACAATGGTTGTGCATGCTTGTTCATGATCGTGTTTTGATTGTTTTTATTGCATGAATCTATTCTCTTCCTCTTAATCCTTGAAACGAAAGTAGAAAGGAATTTCTCATTCATAGTTGAAGCGAAAGCAGAAACCTTGAATCAGAAAAGTCAATTTAGGGTTTTGAAGCGAAAGCGGATCTATCCTAGTTGAAGTAGAAGAGATTAGATAGTAAGTTTATTAATTGAACGAAAGTTAGTTGATTTACTTGCTTAGGTTGACGAAAGTTGACATCTTTATGTGATAAAAGCATGATCTATGTGTTTCATGAGCGTTTGTATGCATGATTGTTGTTGTGGGGATACCCTAAACCTTAGAATTTCTCTTCCTTGATAAAAACTCCTTGCTTTTGATTGATTGCTTGTGTGAAAAGTAATAAAACTTGATACTGACTATCTCCCGTGGACGAACCTGACCTCCCTGTACTCAGCGGGGTCTTGATCTATAAATTTATTTGCTTGTTAAGGATCAAGGTAAACCCTTTCAACAATCGTCAACCGCCGAAATAGATTTCCTTTAATACATTGCAATCTCTGTATGCATCGGATGTTGTGACTGAATGCATTGAAATTTTGCCGCTTCAATCGGTAGTCCTTGTACCAGCGACCGCGGCCAACCCTTCCGCGACCGCGGGTCCATCAACAGCGCCATCGGAGTGATAACATGTGTTTATAACACCTTTTGACTTGATTAATCCCCACTTTTGTGCATAAAACATACAATTTCATGATCATTTTAACATGATTATGGTCATTTGTTCGAATATTTGCTCTCGTTTGCTTTTGGTTTTGTAGGTGCAAGAATTTGGGTTCTTCTAGGATCAAATGTACTTCAATTCAAGCAAAGAAGAACCCAAGGGATTCAACTTGAAGATTTAATGGAGAAGAATGAGTTACACAAGACATACAAGCTAAGGAAACACTCATATCCAATCAAAAGTTGTCAAGATGTCTTCCCAGGATATTGCATGAGGTGCTCGTGCCACTCGACATGCCCATGCCAAGAGGAAATGCCCAATCTCTACATGCAGTTTTTGGCATGGCCTATCCGTGCCAAACAGCATGGGCATGCTGTTTCAGCACATCTCCTAATCTAGGGTTGTATTTCTCCCACCTTTTGGAGGCACATATAAATACCAAAGCAAGACACTTTTGAGAGATTCATGCCTCATTTTAGTCCATCTTTCTAGGGTTTTAGAAGAATTTCTCTCTTTCATTTTCCAACCTCTAATCTCTCTTAGATTTACATTTTCTTTTTCTAGATTTTAACTAGTTTAGTAGTAGATCTAGTTTAAAAACCCTATTTTGGGGGTTTGTTTGAGCTCTCTTATACTTGGATAAATTGGAAGAGGAACTCAACCCCAACTTTGATGAATGAAGAATCAAGACTTGATTTGAATGATAACTGTCTCTTATCCATTTATCTTATTTCTTGTTTTTCCCTTCATTATTTCCATGTGTGATTGTTGGATTGATTTCTTATGCCATGTTTTTGCCAATTATGAGTGAGTAGTTGCTTGTGTTAGGATTGGGGGTAGCCCAATGGTGATTATGCGATGTATTGGTGAAGATTTCTCTTTGGTTGAATGAGTTTTGGTTTACTACTCAATTCTTGCACACCAAGTATTTGTGAAAATGCCTAGCTAGTATTTTCTCATATTTTGAATGTTGAGTATGCATTGAAAGATGATATTTTGACATTGGACCTTCAAGGATTAAGCTAGGGATTTTAGGACCACGAAAGTAGTCCTAATTTCCTATTGGTTATTTATAATTGTCTTTGTATTTAATGCACTTAATGTAGGATTAATTACCACGAAAGTAGGAATTAAGCTAGATTAGAGTAGTTTTCCTTTGCCTTGAAAGAGGATTGGAGATATTTTAGAACAATTGACCATAGTAGACCATTGCTTGCAAGCCTTAGAGAGATTTTTGTTTGACATTGTATAGATCCATTGTAGTGAACCCAATCCTAGCCTCCCATCATTCAAATAACCAAAACCCTTTTCTAGTCTTTCCCAATCAATTGTTTGTAGTCTAGATTACTAGTTTGTGCGAGATTTGTGATCAACGAGTGCTCCCTTGGATTCGATATCTTTTATATTACTTCGATAGTACCGTGCACTTGCGGGCCTATCACGGAGGTCAGAAGTTTTACCACGACCGTGGCTTCCTTCTCGGCGACCGCGGGCAACCTCGCCACGCTCGCCACAACGATACCAGCAACTGCGGGGCCTTTGGTCGATTTGCCATCCGATTTGCATCCTTATATTTGTAAGATTTTACAAAATCATGCCCTTGTACTCAGTTTGCCTGTTGGTCAATATCCCCAGCGTGCTTGGGATCATAGAATCCTTCTACAACAGGAATCAAAGCCCATCAATGTCCGGCCTTACCGATACCCATATTTTCAGAAGTCGGAAATTGAGCGTCAAATGCAAGATATGCTTCAACAAGGCATTATTCAGCATAACACCAGCCCTTTTTCCTCCCCAACACTCCTTGTTAAAAAGAAAGATGGGAGTTTTCGCTTTTGCATTGATTACAAGGCTTTGAATGCGGCGACCATAGCAGATAAATACCCTATTCTGACAGCTGATGAATTGTTTGACGAGCTGGGCCATGCTACGTTTTTCACAAAATTAGACCTTCGGTTTGGGTATCATCAGATTCGTATGCACAAGTCTGACATTTATAAGACTGCTTTTCAAACTAATGATGGCCATTATAAATTCTTGGTTATGCCATTCAGGTTGACCAACGCTCCTTCTACATTTCAAGCTGCTATGAATCAAATTTTTGCGGCATATTTGCGTGAGTTTGTCATTGTGTTCTTTGACGATATTTTGATCTACAGTTCTTCACTAGACCTGCGCGTCAAACACATTGACATCGCCCTTCAGATTCTACAGGACAATCACTTTTTTTGTCAAAAGTTCTAAATGTTAATTTGCCACAACTACAGTTGAATATTTGGGTCATATAGTTTCAGATGGCCAGTGGTTGGTGGATCCCAGTAACTTGGAAGCCATGGATAAATGGCTTACACCAAAGACAGTTCGGAAGCTACGTGGTTTCTTGGGTTTGACATGCTATTACCGCAAATTTGTCCGACATTATACTTCTATTGCGGCTCCTCTTACTGTCCTTCTTCAAAAAGACAAATTTGGGTGGTCACCTACAGCTGCAGAAGCGTTAGACAGCCTCAAAACCGCCATGATTAACCCGTCGGTGTTACAGCTGCCAGATTTTTATATTCCTTTTGTGGTAGAAACTGATGCATCTAATGAAGGAATAAGCGTGGTATTGTTACACAATGAGTGACCGGTTGCCTTTTTCAGTAAAGTTTTGGGCATCCGTCGTCGGGGTTCCTCGGCTTACCATCTCGAGCTGTTTGTTGTTGTTTCTACGGTACAAAAATGGCGTCAATATCTTTTGGGACGGGAATTTCTCATTAGAACGGACCAAAAGAGCCTGAAAGAGCTGCTTTCTCAAATAATACAAACGCCGAATCAACAATTTTTCATTCGGAAACTCATGGGCTATAAATTCTGAATTGAGTATAAAGCAAGTTCTAATAATAAGGTCATTGATGCCTTGTCTCGATGTATTATTGAGGATGACCCAACGCTTAAGTAATTCTTTGCTCTCTCTCTCTCTCTCTCTCAGCCTTTGCTTGAGTTACTGCACAGAGTACGCCAAGAAAATTCGGAGATGGCTGATTTGGTCGAATTGCATTCGGCGGCCGCCATTGGTAATTTGCTGGCCCCATTTCATGTCCATGATGGCATTTTGTATTATGGTCATCTCTTGGTGTTGGGCAAGGACTCGCCTCAAAAAGTTGACGTCTTGACTGAATTTCATTCTTCTCAGAGTGCGGGTCATCCGGGCGTTGACCGCACTTTCCGTCGGGTAGTTGACGTTTTCTTTTGGTCGGGTATGCGCAAAGATGTTAAGCATTTTGTTGATTCTTGCCTTACCTGCAAGTCCATTAAGTATAGCACTAAGAAACCGGCAGGCCTTCTACAACCGTTACCAATACCACACAAGGTTTGGGAGGCGGTTTCCATGGACTTCATTACAGGTCTCCCACCATTTTGGGGGCTATTTTACCATCTTTGTGGTTGTTGATAGGGTATCCAAGTACGCCTATTTTGGTCCGCTAGGGCCCTCCTACGACGCCGCGAAAGGTGCTTCTTTATTTGTGTAGATGGTTGTCAAACTGCACGGCATTTCGGCTTCAACTTTGTTTGATAGAGATGCCATTTTCACTAGTACTTTGTGGAAAGAGTTACGCTGACTGAGTGGTACAACCTTGTGCCATAGCACGGCATATCACCCACAAAATCACGGCCAAACGGAAGTCAAAAATAGAGGTTTAGAGTAGTATTTACGAGCATTCACACATGCACGTCCCTCTCGTTGGTCAATTTTTCTCCCGTGGGATGAATTGGCCTTGAATTGCACTTATCATGAAGGTCTGAAGATGACCCCGTTTCAGGCTTTATATGGTCGTGAACGACCTCCCCTTATTCGGGCAACGCAGCCGTCAGATTTAGACTCGGAGGCGTTTGCTACAGTGCAAGAGCGAGCTGAACTTATTGATATGTTGCGGTTTAATTTGCCCAAAATGCAGCAAAGGATGGCAACCCATGCTAATTCTCACATACGTGATGTCGAGTTTAGCATCGGCGACCAAGTTTTGTTTAAATTGCAACCCTATCGTCAGCACTCAGTTGCAAAACCGTTGTCAGCCAAGTTAGCTCGTCGTTTATATGGTCCATTTTGGGGTAATCGAACGCATTGGACTCGTGGCTTACCGTCTGGAATTGCCCGCCAATTCCAAAATTCACAATGTGTTTCATGTGTCTCTGCTGCGACCATTTATTACCGGCAACTCGGGGCTAGTACAACCAATTTTTCCGGCTGAATTTATGAATGACCAACCCATCTCTACACCTTTACGAGCTATTCAATAACGACATGTTATGGTTTCTGGTGTTCCAATAAGGGAGTGGTTGATTGTGTGGAATGATGGTTCTGAAGTTGATGCTTCGTGGGAGCCGTGCGATCAGATTTGTGCGTCCTTTCCTGATTTAAGCCTTGAGGACAAGTCGCTGGTCAACGGGGGGAGATTGATACGCCAAAAATTGGACCACCGGCTCCAGTGGCACGCCTGATTCATGAACGCCGGCCTCCTGCCCGGTTCATGGATTTACTAGTATTTTAATTAAATGTAATTTTTAAACAGAGTGAAATAAATTCCTTCTCGGGTTTTCTTTACGGTTCTTTCCCGGGATGTTTTTATTGAACCGTTAGGGCTTAGTATAAATACTCCTATGTTATTAGGTTTTTCATTCATTTAGAAATTAATTATCTTTTGCCCTAATTCTTCCCTATCTAGTCTTCACTCTTTATCCCCTGGCTTCCTCACTTCTCCTTGGTATTGACTATCACAGTTGATATCATATTTTTCGATATTTTTCATTGTTGGGATTTCTAGAGTTTGATGTACTACGTTTCTTTTGTTGGGCATTCATATTTTTGGAGGCTCGAAAAACAGATTTAGTGTAGTTTACTTTTTGACCAGAAAGCCTACAAAATTTATCGATTATGTTTTTCACCTTAGTACACGACCCCAGCGACGCTTTAGCAAAATTATGATGTCATCTGCAAAGGCGAGAAAGGGTATTCGAATTCCACCACAAGTGTGATAGGGAATCCAATTGATTTTTTATCAGTTTCACTCGTTAGTTAAATTTTTGTGCCAAGATTTCTGCTGCAAGTACAAAAAGGAATGTTGATAATGGGTCTCTCTGTCTTAGGCCTCTTTCCGGCATGAACGGTTCTGTGGGCCCATTGTTAACAAGAATCGATAGCGAGGCCAATCATATACATTCTCGAATCCACCCCACAAATTTCCCATCAAATCCAAATGTCTGTAGGACTTCTAAGAGGTATTTCCAGTCAACTATGTCATGTGCCTTTTCCATATCAAGTTTGATTGCGATCCATCCATCTTTAGTTTTTCTATTTCTAAATGAGTGGAGTATCTCATGGGCAATAAGGATATTGTCTTGGATGGCTCGGTTGGCAACAAAAGCCCCTTGGAGTGGATGTGTAATTTTACTTACTACTTTTTTAAGTTGCTCTGTTATGATTTTAGATATGATTTTGTATAGAGTGGAACACAGGCTAATCGACCGATAATGGTTTGTTGAACTTGGATTTTATATTTTCAGTATAAGGGTTATGAAAGTATGATTGATTTGTCTCGGCATCTTTCCCGAGTGAAAGAAACTTTTAAATGCTTTGGTTACCATCGGACCCACAATGTCCCAGTATCTCTTATAGAACTCCCCTGTCATTCCATCTGGCCTCAACGACTTGTCAAACCCAAGGTTCGTTACCGTATTTTTAACTTCTTCATTCGTTATAGGCTTTGTTAGCATAATGTTATTTTCTTCCGTTACTTCTTTGGTAATTAAATTCATAAATTCACTAGCATTGCTTAGGTGTGTTGGTTCTTTTGTATATCTCTTCATAAAAATTTTTCTTATTTCTTCACGAATGTTTTCTGTCCAGATGATTTGTGTGCCTTCAGTTGTTCTAATTTCTTTTAAAATTTTCTGGTTCCGTCTTCCACTTGCAACCTTATAAAAAGTATCATGTGTTGGTATCCGAGATTTTAATATGTTTTGTTTTCCTTGGTGCATGGTTCTTCATAATATAATTAATTTTAAACTTTTATTAAAATTATAGTTTTTCAAAACAATATAAAAAAATTATCTTAGTTAGTCATTTCGTACAAGGATATTTCGTCATTTCATATGTCAACTTATCTGAGTTACCAGCCGAGAAGGCTTGAGAAAGCCTGAGAAGGCCTTATTTTTGTTGAGACGGCATAATCTTATCGCTGAGAAAGCTTAGATAATCACTTGTTTGTGAACTTAAATCTTGCCCTCTTGATTAAGAACCCTATTTGTGGATTTGATCTTTGGCTCAATAAGTTCTCAAATTGACTTTGCCTTTTTTTCTTGCTTAAAAGACAAAGCCCTATACATTTCGTGTGATCTGTGTGGTTTCAAGCTAGATTTGTTTTCTCTGATTTGGATTTTCTCTAGATCTCAACTAGAATCCCAAATTTCTCTAGATTTCAATTTGAATCTCGATCGGCTGCTACTGATTTAGCCCTTTTCGTGCTGGATTGGTGTTTTGTCTTGGTCGATGGCTCCGATGGTCTTCCATCTCGATGTACCCTTCGACCTAATCTATGGTTCTTTCGACCCTTCATTTTTTATTTTTTTCCTCTCGTTTTCAATCTCGTCGGACGCCTTTAGCCTTGTCGTCGGTTATTGTGCATCTCTCTGGTGCTTGTCCATCGTTTGAGAAAATTGATCTTGTTTCCAGAATACAGAGCTCCGAATAATCATGTCGACCGGCTAGTTCCAGTCTCAGACAATCGACTTGAATGTGCCTTTGTTGTTTCTCAGGTACATCTATCAACGGGAGTCGCCCTCATCCGCCGTCGGCCTGTTCGCCCGCCCTCCTCCGCCGTCGGCCTGTTCGCCCAGACTTCCGTCGGAATCGTCTTCCGTCTCCATCTTGATTGCTTTATTAGAAAAAGGGAAAAAAAAAGGAAATTAAGTCCTTGGGCTGCAAGCCAAAAAAAAAATTATAAAAAAAAATTAATAAGAAAAAGTTGTTTTATAAGCTTGGGCCACAAGCGTAGGTTTAGGGGTAAAAAAGGGAAAATATATTAGTATTAGTTTTTTATGTTTTTTTTTTGTTTTGTTTTTTTTGTTTTTGTTTTGCTCTAGGTGGTTTTCTTTGTGGAGTAGGATGACTTGAGCTATTCGCATAGTACATACGGTTTCAGGAGGTAGAACTGAATTTGGAATTGGACCGAGTTGTATTGGGCTAAGTCGTTTGGTGCCTTGTGGCTTCTGAAGATCCTTCATCTCGGTGGAGGGAACGTCAGCTGCCCAGTTCGCACAACCCTCGATGGGTTACCTTTTGCCTGCGGCGCTTTTATTTAGTGCTTTACTCAACCCGATCCCAAATTCTCCCTTGTTCTTTCTCTTTGTCGTTTATACTCGTTTTAGTCATCTTTTCTTTGTTGTGTGCTTCTTTTCTGATGCACTTAGCCGTTCTTAGCTGCCGTATTTATAAGGCCTCTTGGTTCACCAAGCCTGTTTGGTGTCCGAATTCTTACCTTATCCAAAAAAAAAAAAATATTTCGTCATTTCATAAAAAACTAAAAATAATTTTTTATATATTAATGTTTGGTAATATGTGTCTATCGATGAAATGGTAGGAGACCCTTGCTATAAATAGGTAGCATGGTGGTTGTTACCTAATACCTAGAACAGTAGAACTCAAATGATTGTGTTTAGATATTCCTTTGAACTAGTTATTTAATTAGTTATTAGTTAAAAAAAGCTCATTTGTAAAGGGAAAAAAAGTTATTACAATTCGGTCTTGTTTTTATCGAGTTGGTTAAAAAATTTATAATTGAAGTTTTAAAATCTTATAGAAAATTGATGAACCTATTAGAAAAAGAAAGTTGATATAAAAAGAGAAAAATTTAATTTTAACTGTTAAATTTTTATTTAATAGTTAAGATTTTCTCAACTCTATTTATAATTTTTTTTTCCAACTCCACTTAAATTAAATCATTTACCACTATCTATTGTAATAAATTAGCATGTTTTTATCATGTAATACAGAACCAGATTCAATTTTTTATTTTTCAACTCTATCTATTTATATAATAAAACTTCGTACATTACATATTAACTGAATTGCTAGATTAATGATCGTCATTAGCTTTCTATATCAAACCATTGTATATTTTTTATAAAGTTTATATACAAATTTTCTTGATCGAACTCTACAAATACAGAACTCATTTGGTCACGTGAGGCCCAACTTTTCGTTTGAAAACCTAACCAATGCCTTTTTGTAATTGCCTCGTCAAAGAGAAGCTCTTTTCTCTCATATCTTGTGACCAATGTTCTAACAAACGCTAGGCCGTTTCGGTTCTCTTAACAGATATAATTCTTTCTTGTGCCCTTTTTTCCCACATTCATAAAATAACATATGAATCCCTTCATATTGAATTGACCAAGACTGGTCTCGGAAATGAAACTTGGATAATAGTCGCCGCTCGAGATCAATTTCAATTCGGAGCCTCACAAACTGAACACAATCAGCATCAAGGGTGATCTTGTCAATACGCAGAACTTGGCCAATATGGTTGCCAATCGTCTTCAAGAATTGTTGATTAAAGTACTCCATGCTTCGTCTTGGTATTCGAATACATGCCATGAGGACTTTTGCTTCATTCAAAAAGGGTTAAAATTTGGAACCTATCATCGGATCATCAAGTAATTATCGCCAATCATCCAAGGGCCATGAGTTAAGACATGATTGACGTCACCCGTGTTCGTGAATTTGACCACAATGACCATTGCCAATATTCACAAGTGTGAGTTCCCCTTTGAGGCTCCACTTTTTTTTTCTAGTTTTTGCTTGAGTTGAGTATATCTCGGGCCCTTGTGAAACATGTTGATTAACGCTTGAGCCTAGGGTCTGGGATAGGCATACTTTTCAACCTTGGTTAGAGTGATTGTGGGATAGGCCGGAGAATCATCATCCAGTATCTTATCATCATTTGTATCATAAAGCTCCAACCTATCATCAACTTTAAAGATAGGAGCAAGGCCATTAGGGTTTTGGGCAGGGGCACCCGCTACCATGTCATGAAAGGAGACTCTAGAGGCGTTTCCGGTAGTATTCAAGTTGGTCTTTGGTTGAGGGAAGTCATTATCCACGTCCATGGCAGATGAAGTTGAAACCACCAGCCCATCTGACGGCGACATCATCAGGACAAGAGAATAAAACGTCAGCTTGGCGCCAAAAAGCAAGAACCCTAGGAGGGGAGAGAAGTTTCAAAAGAGAGCGATTATTTGGATGAAAATTAACTTTTGGAACATTCTTATATTTTATGTTAATATTGTAAGAGCATCATCTTCAACAATTTTCCTATTTTCTTAATTTCTCAACTATAAAAAATATTGAACTGATTTGTGTTTTAATAGATTCTCTATTTACAAATATAAAATATTTTATGCTTTCATATATGGTTAGTCATGGGTCGAGTGGGTGGAAAACTCCACACCGACTTGTGAATAAAAATGGCTCAACCGACCCACCCGTCACTAGTAAAACCTTTAGACCATATCCGACCCACCCGTCTAGAATTTTATAAATTATTTGTAATTTAACAATTCGCGGGAGGTCCCACCCATACCCTTCACTCGTAACCTGACCTACCCATCACCCGTTTTTGTTCGGTTTTTCACTCGTATATTTGGGTTGGGTGATGGATGGTGGGTCGGACGAATTGTTTGGTTTCATCTAATTTTCACATCTTTCCACATCTAATTTTCTCTCTCATTTAATATCATAAATTTTTTATTTTTTATTTTAAATTCTAAAAAATTATATCCATTGATTTATTTTAAAATTAAAAAATCTGAGAAGAGTCCTCACTATTTATGCTAAGATTAGTAATCACTTGATCTTAATCCTATATATATCACATATAATTGGATTACTTTGAACAAAAAAACATATAATGGGATCATTATATTTATATTTTGTATAAAAATCACATCCATTAAGCAAGAGACAAAAACATATATATATAGCTGACAATTACTTGTGGGTGACCGACCCACCCGTTTAACCCACCGAAAATAAAAGGGCGAAAACCCAAACAAAGCGGGTGATGGAAAGATTGGGTGACAGGTGACGGGTCGGATATGGATGGGAGTTTGTCACCCAAATAACCCGACCCATCACCCACCCGCCACCCAACCCATCACCCGTTTCACCCAAACCTACCACTTAACCCGTTTTAAACCCTAGTTATTATAGAATATTTTGAAGGAGTTCTCATATTTTGAAGGAAATTTTCAAATATCTTGTTAACATTAACATTTTATGATGTATTTTTTGTGTTTTTTTAATATTACATTTAAAATTATGGATTTACATTTCCGTTTACTTAGTGTATTGATACTTTTCTGATTGAATTGTTATATTTATATCTTTTTTCGTATTGAATTATTAGTATTAGTGGTCACATACAGATAGTTGAAAAAAAATACCCCATTCGACCCATTCGTTACTCGTGGAATGTTCCATTCGTCACCCGCTAATTATATTCCACGAGTAACGAATGGATCAAGTGGAGTATTTTTATTTACGGGTCGAATGAAATTCATTTACCACTCATAATCCGACTCATAAACAACCCTAATAACGAGTACTATTTGCATCAGTAATGTACACGAGTGCCTTCCCCGAAGGCAAGTGACCATGCAATTTTTGTGCTCCATTAGTCATAATAAATAGTAAGAAATTTAAATTGAACATCAGTGATTTAGACCCAAAAAAATCCAATACAATTTACCTTGGAAACTTATTTTTTCAATATATTCAATTTATTAGGTAAAATTCCAAATTTAAATTTGGCATGGATTTAATTTATACAACTTCAAAATCCTTTTAAACATCTAGCTGCATCCAAACTCATCAGAATGAATATCCAAACATATCTTCAATTCTATTAATCTTAATTACTCCCCCCTCTCAATTTTACATGTGCATTTAGCTTCAAAGTTTGTTATATGTCTCGCATCTATTATGTTTGAGGGTCATTTAAGCTTTTGATCCTTAAGGTAAGGGATTTTTAGTGTCTTGAAAAACGTAAAAAGCAGAGAGAGTTGCACGGATTTCAAGAGTGTTAAAAGTGATTTTTGGGTAGAAAGGAATTTTGTGGGTAAAGTGAAACAAGGCCAAGCAAAACTATGTGATTTACTTTATACTCCCTCCTTTTTTAAAATTATTTTCATTTTAAACTCTTTTTTTGTTTAAAAATAGTCATTTTAGATTTTTTTATCATATATATACTCTACACTTATACATTTATATTTATTAATATTTTAAAAAAAGAGGGAATAATTATTAGTAGTGGTATTACAAAAACCAAAAAAAATAACAAATAGGAATATATATACTATTTTTATTAAAAAAATAAAATTGTCTAAAATGAGAATTATTGTGAATTCAATCTAGTGTCTTTATTTCGTTCATCTATAAAGATTACTGTATTAATTAATTGATGTGTTGTTCTTCAAAACAATTAATTTACAACATTTTAATGCAAAATCAAAGTTTATTTCAGTTGCTAAAAATACAAATAAAAGAAATTTAATCTAATTTCATTTTTTTTTTGGGGTTAAAATCTTTCTTATAAGACCAAGTCTCTCCCCCCACTCACTACAGGAGTACAGGTTTGTGAATTCAAAATCAAAACAGAGAAGCCGGGTTCTCTCCCTCCCGCTCCTTTAACAAGCCCTCCTTCATTCGGTTATTTTGAAACCACCGCCACCTCCTAATTTCTCACTCCCACTCTCTCCCCACTCACCCATTTTTCCCGTCTCTATTTCTCTCCCATTTTCCAATAAACTAACACACACACAATCAAAAAGATGCGTTTCTAACAAGCTACTTCACACCGATCGGCATCGGCACTCATGGCGGCGAATTCCAAGCGGCGCTACCTCCTGCAATTCAAGCACATCGGCAACACTTTCAGGACTCTCGCTCTCTGCTTGGCAATTTTTCTCTTCTCCTCCTCCTCAATTTCCCGCTCCTCGCACTGTTTCTCGGCGGTTTTCAAATTCCTCGGCCTCTTTCTGTACCGCCTCTCGATCGTCATCCTCAACCACCACTTCGTGTTTCTCCTCGGGAACGCCATCATCGTCACTCTCTTCGTCAAGTTCGCCTGCGACAACAGTCGGAGCTCCGGCGACAGCGAGTACCTGATCGCCGATGCTCTGCTTCAACCGGCGGTTCCAGACGGGAGTGAGATTATTAATATCCCGGCGGAAACAGAGATCAATCTGGTGGCACCTGAGAGCACTGATTGTCCGATTTCACGGAGAGAAGTTACGGATCAGGATGTGGATGATCCGAGGCGATCGGCGACTGGTGAGCCTCGCCGGGAGACGGAGAATTCAGAAAAGGAAAGGCTGGATGTGGATGATCTGAGCAATGAGGAGTTTCAGCGAGAGGTGGAGGCGTTCATTGAGCGGCAACGGAGGTTCTTGAGAGAGGAATCGTTGGCCGCCGTCTCCCCGTGAACAAAACGGAACGGAAACGGAAGTCCGTTATCTTCATTTCCCTTCACATTGACAAAATATCTACTCTTTTGAATTTCCGAAATTTTGGAGGTGTAAAGAGAATGTAGTGGTGGTGTACTATAACTTAAGTCACTTGATCGGTGCAGATGCTTTAATTTACTACTAGTCTAGTCTACTACGTGCTATACTTTGTCTTGGAATAAAGGGCTACGAGCAATATGAAAATTAGCAATGATTATGATCATCTGGCTTGTTTTTGTACTATCTCCTCTTGGTTTTATTAAAATGCAATTTCCCTTTATTTGGGCTATAAATGAACAGAGTCGTTTGTGAGAAATTCGTTGTTAGGCTCGGTTAAATCTTTTTCGTGTTCGACTCGGTTTGTAAATGAACCGAGCTTGAGCATAATTTTAAGGCTCGAAGGATAAATGAACTAAGCTTGAGCTCAAAATAACTCGGCTCGTTTGCTCATAAGAAAACTTGATTATATGATCACGAGCAAGCTCGATTATACACTCATAAACAATTAGATTATATGTTTATTAATAAGCTATACTATATATATATTATATATAATATAAAGTTTATGCTAAATTACATAGCTTTGGTGGTGTTTCTCAAATCACGTAGTTTAAATTTTAGTTTCATTTACTTGTATAATTGATAAAGTGAACGAGTTATTCACAGATTTATCTCTCGAAGAAACTAAATGAGAGGTTCGCGAGCAAGCTCGAACTCGATGAACATTTAAGGCACCGTTCGGCACTAGCTGAATTGGGAGGATTTTCAGCTAGGGGGAGTGGAAAAATGGGTGGATTGAAGAAGCTCTTCCTCACAAGCTTCTTTAATTTCCGCTAGCTGATTGGAAAAAACAAAGCTCCCGCTAGTGCCAGCCGAACAGAGCCTAAATAAACCAAACTCAAACAAGATTTTAAGCATGAACCAAACTCGCGTTGGTTCGAGCTCGAGCTCGTCTATTTTTATCCGAGCCGAGCTTGAGCAACTCAAAGCTCGACTCGACTCGATTCGATTACAGCCCTACCCTTTAAGCTCCACAACAGAGAACGATTGATCTGTATGTCTACTCTTTTTAGCTTATTCGAGTATGGCATTTAATGACTTGTGACGGGTTCCAGTTTTTTACCTTGTCGTTGTACTGGCAAAAACATAAAAGAACAAAAAAAAAAAGATGATGCTGTGGTCTAAGTATTGGGCCAAATTCTATTCGTCAGAGTCTCACATTAAATTAGCACCTGGAAAAGTGAAAACCTGTGGAAAATCAAAATGTTGATATATGTTCTGCAATGTGCACTAACCAATTCCACCTTATATGCGGAGCACATGGTTAAAAGACAAAATCACAATATCTATGGATCATGATTGCTAGGAGTTAGAAATGAGTCCCCCGTCATTCAACCATATTCGATCTATCGGTTGCACCCATCATCATCGATCAGTAAGAAATATGACTATTTTTCAATTTTAATGTATTTTCATTCATACAGTAATACAAAGTTATAAGAAGTAATAAACAACAATATTGAATAAATAAGATACTAATTAAGCTATAACACATCATTATAATATAAACAATATTTGATACTGTAGGAAATAGTAGTAAGTATACGGATAAACTAAGATTTAAATATCTATAAATTAATTGTAGATTTCTAACTGTTTACATATAGGGTGAGGGACCATAACTTATATGTTGTCCATTCATCATCCAGATTTATTCGGATTTTACCCGTATACTTGGGTTTGGTTTTTGAGCGAGTCGGTATCCAACCTTAATGATTCTACTATGCATACTGATTAGTTAATGATTCTATTATATTGTTCAATGCATAATATTGGATTTATTTTAGCGGAAGATTCAGAGGATTGTATCTATTTTAGTTCTTTATATGTCACATGTATTTGTATCAATTTATGGAAGTCTATGGGCTAATATATTGTGGGTTGTGCTTATATAAAGTTCAACATTTAAGCTTAATAAGGTTCTATTTTAAAAACAGATTGACAATAAAAAGAGTGAGTCATCAACCTTATATACTAGATATTTTATCATCTACTTTCTCATATGGGTAGCCATATTATATGTCTCGTAAGTACAACTAAAATTTGACACTTGTATAAATACGTATAGCATCTCATTCTCTTTATAAAGAGTTCAGCAACAAATGGTGGTATCTTAGTCTTTTTATACTCAACTCAACCTAAATAATAGGCGGATAGCAACAATTGAAAAACCAGCCATAAACAACCAAGAAATGGGCTTAGGATTAGACCTACTTTGATATATACCATGTAAAAGTCTATGAACCACTATAAATTAGGGGTCGTACACATATAAATTCATTGGAATATCATCTTAAAACCAATTGACAACAATATACGCAAGGCCGGTCCATACATTTTAGATGCCCGGGGCGAATTACAATAAAAGGGCCCTTTTTATATAATTTTTAGACAATTTTCGTAAAATTTTATAATACTTTCGTATAAATTTGTTCTTGTTATAATATTAAGATACGAAGAATTTATAAAATAATTTGCTAAATTTAACTTAATTACATACGTAAAATTTGGTGATATCATCATATAACAATGTATGAATAAAAAAATAAGATTTTTTTAAATGCATATGTCGTATATTTTAAATCTAATAAAAAGTAATCAATATAGACAATTATATAAATAAGAATCATTTACAATAACTATGGTAATACATGACTACACTAATTGATTAATAGTAAAGAAAGATAAATTAAATAAAAGATATATAATAGGGTCCACATTTAAAAATTAATATAGTTAAAGTGGTGGGATTTGAACCCAAGAGGCCAAGACCTCTTTAATAAAGATAAGAAGAATACTATTTCACTAGACCAACTTGTAATTTATGATGTTTTAAACACTCTTTTATATATACTACATTTTAAAAAATTTGGGCCCCTAAAAATTATGGGCCCTAGGCTTGCGCCCACCCTGCCCCACCCTCTGGGCCGGACCTGAATATACGTAACCTATTAACCTTTGATAAATTCCGATGGGCCGGTAATATGAGAGTCGTGCGGTAACATGTCTAGCATACAAGCTCAATGAGGTTCTAGCCCAAAATTATATAACAATAGGTGGAGTAACCCATAAAGTTATATGGTAGACAATTTTTGTCTCAATTTTTCCATATAAAAACACTCTTAACAACCTTATATACTAGATATTTTATCATCCAATTTCGCATGTGAAGCCATATTTAACACAATTAAGTATATTAGTTTTATTTTTATTTTTTTGTAAAAGAAGTGGCAAAACTCTCGATTTTCATTAAGAAATTAAGAAGGCTACTTCAAAGGGCTTCTCGTGTTTATTATTCTTTTTCTTTAAAAAATAATAATTGATGCTTGCCTCTCATTTCGTATTAAGCAGATTTGTTCATGCAATATTGCAATGTGTTTCTCCCTGCCAAGCTAACGCTACATCATTTGAAAGAGTGAATATTCTTGAAGTTGTAAAATGTAGATGCATACTTCTCAATCAAATAATTTTTACCTATATATAACAGACAATAACATTATTTGGTGTGGTGTCTTTTCACAGAACACCCAATTTATCATCCAACTATATTGACATTTTTGCAGGCCGGTAGAGAGGCTGCACCGTCCATGTGGTAGGCTAAAGATCGACAGTTGGTCCTAGGATGCCCATGATTCTCCACGTCTCAGGTAATTATGATGGCTGAATTTTACAAAACTATCCCGAAATAAGGATTTTTTTTACCAAACCACTCTTAAAAATTAAAATCACACATAATTACTCATTGTTAAAATCGAATTATTTTAAAAATGAACTCAAAGCACATAAAAATTAAACTTATCATAGATAAAAAATGAACTCGTAGAATATAAAGATTTGAACTCACACAATATTGAAAATTGAACACCTAACATAAAAAGTTGAACTTCTAGTGTATAAAAATGAACTCGTAGTATACAAAAATTGAACTGTCATATTTATCGTTTTTAAAGCTTTTTTTCAAATTTTTTCATTTTTTATTTTTTATTTTTTTCAAATTTTTTCATTTTTTTTTATTTTTTATTTTATTTTTTGCTATTTTTTTAGTTTTGCAAAAATCGAATTATTTTAAAAATGAACTCAAAGCACATAAAAATTGAACTTATCATAGATAAAAAATGAACTCGTAGAATATAAAAATTGAACTCATACAATATTGAACTCCTAACATAAAAAAATTGAACTTCTAGTATATAAAAATGAACTCGTAGTATATAAAAATTGAACTGTCATATTTAATATTTTTAAAGCTTTTTTTAACAAAGATATAATATAAAAAATATGAAAAAAATTTCGAAAAAAAATAAAAAAAATTTAAAAAAATAAAAAAAAATAAAAAAATAAAAAAATAAAAAAATAAAAAAATAAAAAAATAAAAAAAATAAAAAAAATAAAAAAATAAAAAATTCTTGACCATCCATTATATAATGATGATGTATATCTAATGGTTGAGATTAGTCCTCACTTTAAGCCAAAGGTCTCACCACAAGGGTGGGTCTCACTTGAACCAAAACCTATATATATATATATACACACACACATATCATTAGACCTAACACATAAGGCAATGAAATTTCATCGTAAAATCAATTGACAATAGGAAGAATAACTCATAGACTTGTATACTCGACATTCTTTCTCCAAATTCCCAAGGTGGGAAAATCTTTCACATACCTCTTCAAGTGCAATTGTTTGACCCCACAATATGTTATTTGCACTTGATATCATGCCTTCAAGCCTACTAGCATATTCATAGACCAGGGACCCAGACTAAACCTCTATTACCATATAAAGTCCGGTAGGCCAATATAACACAGGGGTCCCCACATGTCTGTCCTTAGCATATGCACACGTTATGGGCCTAGCACATAAGCGCAGTGGGATTCCATCCTAAAACCAATTGACAATATGAGGATCGGAGTAACCATTGTATTAGCCCTCAATTTTCCTAAGGGTAAAAACGTAATTCCTCATTATTTTTATTTAATGAAATATATTATATGACTTGTATCACTATTAAGCTTCATTAATTAAATAAAGAATTACCCTTAGTTGTTATGAATCTTGTAATGGATGATTTTGTAAATTATTTTACAAGTAGTTATAATTTTTTAAGTAAAATGTTATTGTTTTCTAAGTTGAAAATTCAAGTAAAAAAGAGCCGAGTAATTGCGCCCCGGTCAGAGTTGTAGGGCGCACCGGCTTTTTAGCAGCGGTGTGCCCTACCGCTCTAAATTAAAAAAAAAATTGAATAAAAGGCAGCGGCCACCGCTGCCGCTGCCTTTTTTAAAAAAATAAAATTATTGCATAGAGCGGCAGCGGTGACCGCTGCCGCTCCCTTGCCCTCAGTAAAAAAAAATACCGCGACTATTTATACCGAGCAATGAGGCGAGGTCGGAACGCGGTAACAAGAAAAAAGCTCTCAAATTCGTCCCCAAAATTACCTCTACCAAAATAATGTCGGGTTTTTGGCCATTCAACGAAGGGCAGGACTATTCTAGTTCAAATCCGGTAAATGAGAACGACGATCAATATGGCGGTTTTTGAAGGAATTCCTTACGGTGGACAGGGCTATTCTACTTCAAATCCGGTGAATGTGAGCGACGATCAATATGGCGGTTTAGAAGGAATTCCTTATAGTGGACATCAAAACGATGAGGTTTTGCATCAAAACGAAGAAGCGGTATGTAATCGATCATTTATTAAATTATTATTTTTATTATAAGCAATCATTTTTTAGGGTTGTTATAACTAATCATATTTTATAGTTGTTATAATTGTTAAATTAGTTGTGTTAGTGCAAAATTTTCGTTTTAATTTCTCATATTGTGTTGAATTTGGGAGTTTATAATCGAATTAATTAATGAAGTATTTGTCATAATTGTTTCCAGTTTCCCGATTTTTCTACCTATTTTGTGACTGATAATGAGTGGTCGGAACGGAATCATATGCTAAAATGGGCTAGAGAAGTAGGACGTAATTTGAACATGGTGTTGACAATTAAGAACTCATGGGAAACGAAGGTCCTTTTAGCATGTGTGTTGGCCGGTGAGTACAAGCCAAAGAAGAAGGGCAAATCCGGTGTTAATATGCCGACCCTACAAGTTGGTGATGATCTAAAGGAAAAACCACGTAGCAGGAAGATGGGCTGCCCGTTCGAATTGGTTGGCCAACGGGACAGGAGGACCCATCATTGGCGGCTAAGCGTGAAATCCGGTCGCCACAACCACGACCTTTCCACTGGTCTGGAGGGATATCCTTTTGCCGGCCGCTTAACTGATGAGCAAAAGGAGGATGCAAGGATATTAACCCTCTCACATGGTGCCCCGAAGTTTGTTATGACATACTTGCGTGAAAAGTGGCCGGACATCACAACTTCGATGAGACAGTTGTACACTTTTCGGCACGATGTATTGAAGAAAGAGATGAGCTCAATGAATGTAACTCAATTCTCACTCCATTTCTTAAAGTCAAATGGCTATTATCTGAATTATCGAGCCGAGGAAGGAAGCAACGAGATAATAGACTTTTTCTTTGCCCATCCCAAGTCGTTGAATCTGCTGAAGTTGTTTCCGTATGTTGTGATCATGGATGCGACATACAAAACCAACATGTAAGTAATTATAATAAAAGCGTTGTTACTTGAAATTTAAGTTTTGCACGTTAACTTATTCAGATTAATTAACATTTCAGGTATAACATGCCTTTGAGTGAGATGGTAGGATTTACTTGCACCGGGCACACTTTTTGTATTGGGTTTGCATTTATGGCAAGAGAGACCCAAGATCACTACGAATGGGTGTTATATCAGTTGCGGGAGGTGTTCGAAATGGTTGGGAAAATGCCAGAAGTTGTTGTCACAGATCGGGATATTGCCGAGGTTAACGCCGTTGCGGTCATGTTTCCTAACGCCAAGCACCTATTGTGTTGGGTGCATATCAAGAGGAATTGCAAGGCGTACGCTTTGGCGAACGGGTTTTCTGAGGGGACTGCGGAGTGGTTTGGAAACAAAGCATGGGAGCTATTTTGCTCAATGACAGTAGAAGAGTATGAGGCACGACTTCGTCTATTGCGGATTGGTGAGATTGGAGTACAAAATCCGCTCAATCCGTTGTTGTTAGCGTACCTCCAAAGGAACTGGCTTACTCGTTGGCGTGATCACATTGTTAGAGCCTACACTGATCATTGTCTACATTTGTTTACAAGGACCACAAACAGGTACGCTAATCAATTTTCCTTATTAGAAAACTCTTAAACACAAATATTAGCTATTGGTACTAAATTAACGAAATATTTATCAGGGTCGAGTCCCAACACTCTGTGTTGAAGGATTATTTGGAGTCTTCTGTTGGGGGGTTCAGCACGGTCTTGAGAAAGATGCACGCCATGGTGAACATTCAGGTGCACACTATTAGGGGAGAGATGGAACGAGACTGTACCAGTGAACCGTTGTCCATCAAACATATGGACGAGCCACTCAAAACTGTCTTCTCTCGTCTTCCAGGGAAGGTTTCCAACAATTGTATCGGAGAGTTGTTTGCCCATGTCCGCGCTATATTTGACCCGAACAAGCCTTTCCGTCAGATATGCGACGATGCGTGGTGGACAACCGCCCGTGGACTACCATGCCCTCACCAAGTCCAAGCTTGTATCAATGAATGCAGGCCTATTCAACTTTCAATGATTCATGATTTCTGGAAACAATTGGTGTGGGAAGGCCAAAGGGGAGTAGATGAACAGGTGGCCCCCACAGCCCTAAATCCAACTGACGAGATTTGGACGAGGATGATACAAGACTTCTATGAAGGCAAGATTGATTCTACTGTCAAACACGTGGTTGGTCGAAAATACTTGAACCTCAATTATCCTGAGGAGGGGGATGTGGTGGAGCCATCTCGCAATAGGAAGAAGAAGGGTAGGCCAAGGAAGAACTCAAAGGTTCAACCAAGAGACTTGACTAGGCTGGAGCATCTTCAACAGCGCGGGAAAGGCACTCGTTCTATGCCTGGGGTCGCACTTAGCCATGTTCCAGAGGAGGAGGAGGAGGAGGAGGAGGGAGAAGATGTATATCGTCCGACGGTTGAAGAAAGAGGTCACATTGAAGTTGATCTCGGTGTCCATGTACCCCAATTCATGAGGCGATTCATTGTCAGCGCTCCTGATGTCCTAGGAGACGGTAATTGCGGGTATAGGGCACTCGCTTGTCTTGTTGGGTGGGGGCAGGATTGTTGGAGGAGGATGCGAGAGGAGTTGGCTTTGGAGTTGAGGACCCATTACGAGACGTATGCACGCTTATATCCTTATATTACGCATATTGATGATTTGATCAATCAAGTCAGTACAGACTACTACTGGATGGAGACGCCAACAGTCGGATTGGCGTTTGCTACTAGATTCCAGTGTGCACTTGTCGTACTATCCGAGCGTGGTCCTCATACATGCCTCCCGATGATATCTAGTGAAGCTCCAAGTACTCCTGTGTGGGACAGTGTCGCGGCGATAGCTCATCTAGGGAACCACTATGTCCCAGTATGTGTCATACACTTACATAAATTTCATAGTGGACTAAATTTTATTATATTATTTACGAATTTGTCATTGTAGGTTATGCTCGTAGATGAAGCCCCCATGCCGACCTCTGCGAAGCTTTGGACCCAATATCATCATTATAGCGTTGATGGGATGGATATTCGCTTTCATGAACGCATGGCCCGGTACGTCAGTTACCACAACGCAGAAGGGTTGCCTCCTAGTTTTTATTAGAGTAGGACTAGTATTTGTATTTGTATTTCTATTGATACTTGTAGGGTACTTGTATTTGTAAGATATTATTATGGTTATTATTATTTTTGGGACTAGTATTTGTATTTGTATTTGTATTTCTATTTCTATTGGTACTTGTATTGGTACTTGTATTTGTATTTCTATTTCTATTTCTATTGGTACTTGTATTTGTATTTCGTGTTTAGGGTTTCTAGGGTTTCTAGGGTATCTAGGGTTTCTAGATCCTAGGGTTTAGGGTTTAGGGTCTAGGGTTTCTAGGGTTTAGGGTCTAGGGTTTCTAGGGTTTAGGGTTTAGGGTCTAGGGTTTAGGGTTTAGGGTCTAGGGTTTCTAGGGTTTCTAGGGTTTCTAGGGTTTAGGGTTTAGGGTTTAGGGTGTATGGTCTAGGGTTTTTAGGGTCTAGGGTTTGGGTGAGCATACTGAAAAAACACAAAGAACTAATCCCTAAAACAAATAACTAATCCCTAAAAAGTCCATAGCACATCCAAATAAATAATCCAAAAAACATTTAAATATCCAAACATAAGAAGTCAATAACATATCCAAACAAGTAATCCATAAAACATCTATCGGTAATAATCGGCATCACTACGCCGTCCAGGCTGGTAAAGGGAGGGCGGCGGAAATGGGCGCATGTCTGGTTCAGCTTGGGGCAACTCTCCAAAAGCTACGGTCTCAATAGCATTGACATATTCTGTGGCATATGGACCTCTCAATTGACTAGCGTATGGACGGAAACTTCGGACAATCCCTTCCAAGTAAGCCATGCGCTGCGTCAAAAAACATGATTATTTAAATAGTAATATATTGGTATAGGTAATAATGAACAACATATATGGTTCGACACCGTACCTGGACAAGTTCGACCTCACGGGGAACTGGCGGTGGATGAGCACGTTGATCTCTCATAAGATACGGATGAGACCGGAGCTGAAGCCATGGTGCATAGTTTCTGTCCGCTGCATAAGGGAATATGGCCATCTCCCCCTCGGGCACCAAGGATTGATAGCGGGATTCCCAACGGTCATCCTCGTCTCTGAAAGTGACTTTATATTTGCTTGGACCCAATTTTGATTCTCTTTTTACAGTCTTTGGCCGAATGACGTCCAACACAGGAATCTTTTGGTGGTAGCCGAGCTGCCTGTAGAATCTGTCCGGCATATACGGCTCCCTCACATCGAAGTAGGTGAGTACCCCACGATAACGAGATAGCACAAGCTCGCCGGTAGAAAAGTTAAGGCCCTGGCCCCACGGCATCCAAATAACCTGATCAATCTTGATCTCATCTAATTGACGTCGTATGGCAAGACATTCTTCATCATTGCCGTGTCGGTTCCTATCTGAATGGTACGACGTCGGATCATCACCCAACGATCTGCTCAACCGACCCCTAAAGGTCGGGAAGTACCTCCAAATCCAAGTCTGTGAAATATATAAATATGTTATGTTAGATGCGTGTACAAAACGTTACAAATATATTTAAAGTGTATATAAGGTTAGGTATACTCACGTGTAGGACGTACATGCACCCACTAATACCCGCAGCCTCTCTGCGGCTTGCACAACCCAACTGCCTGTACAAGTAGGCCAATGTACCCGCTGCCCATGCATAATGAGATGTCGTCGTATGGTCTAGTACCAGATGCAAGAGCTGTAGCTGGGTAGCGCCGTCAGACTTGTCCAAAAACAACGTGTTTCCAAGCAACATGAACAAGTACAGAGATGCGATCAAATTTGGGTCCGCTTCTTGTTCCACCAGGGCTGACAACCTTTCCTTCAACACCACCGTGTTGATGCCACCGCCTGAGGTCTGCCTGTTCACCTCCCTAACTTCAACTCCTAGCATTTCCGCCATCCTCAAGCGTAAAGCGTCAGTACTCAAAAGCCCTTTCTTGACCTTAGCGCCATTAAATGGAAGATTCAATATCTTTGAGACGTCGTGGAGGGTGATGGTAATCTCTCCCCAAGGAAAGTGGAAACTATTCGTTTCCGGGTGCCATCTCTCCACGAATGCAGAAATCAGCGCTTTGTCCATTTCCCGGAACTTCCAATCCTTCAGATGACTCAAGCCGCTTTGGTTTACAAGCGTCACCCATTCCTCGTTTGAATGATTGTCCGCCAATTCTTTCAAGAAGTCTAACGCCTCGGACCGACCTTGCACTTTTAGGTTTTTCGCCCACTGTTCACATTACAACAAAATTTAAGTTTTGAACATTATAAATAATATCATAAATTTAAAAATTATAGGCCGTTCTTACCTGTTGGTGATCCCATATGTAATGTGCCCTATGGGTATGAAAGTGGGTGAGTAAGGACGTGTCGCTTGGGCCGCCACCATAACCGCCCACCGGATGGACCGGGGCCGCTAATGCAGGGTCCTCATAAGCCGGGACCTCATCATCATGGGCCGGGATATCGGGCTCCGGAGGAGCCGAGTAGCGCATGGGAGGGGGTGGGTTTGTGTACGACGGAGGAGCCGGGTCTGTGTACAACGTCAGCTGCATGTACGGCTCTTGTGGTGGCATGCTATGGCTCGTACTACCATAATGGTGCGTCTCTGGGGGTGGCATATAGCTCGTACTACCACCATACTGCATCTCTGGGGGTGGCATATAGCTCGTACTACCACCATACTGAGTCTCTGGGGGTGGCATATAACTCGTACTACCGTAGTTATACGTCTCTTGTGTTGGATATTGCAGGGGAAATTGATAAGCCCCGTATTGCCCATGAGCAAATGATGGACCAGTTTGCCCATAACCCGTATTAGCATATGTGGGCTGGGTAGGGTCCACATAAAGGTCCGGAAAAGTATCACCACTTCTATTCAGCAATCTTTCGATTGCTGAAATATCATCTGCATGCATTTTTTACAATATTTCTCTAAAATCTAATAACGTGCATAAAGCTCATTTAAACACATAATTAATATATCAAACTATTAATTCATCCGTAAATATAGTAACCATGCACATTAAGAAAAATTCATATTCACCCTCAACAACAACTTAATCGCTTATTTTTATAATACTCATAAATTAACTTACTAACATGTATGAACCTAATTTAAACTCATAATTAATGAAAAAAACTAATAATTACACCATAAATAAATTAACTATTCAAATTATGAAATTTTATAATTATTTTCTACAACTACTTAATCACTAATAATTATACATACATTAGTCTATAAATTGTACATTAAATAATTAATTAATTAATTTTAGGGTGTAAATTAACATATAAATTTACTATCATGTAAACTACTTAATCGATCAAACTCTCGGTAATTAACCTATAAACTACTTAATACATAAAACTAATAATTAATTCATACATTAAAATTAAATTTAATATTTTGCGTACCTAAACCCTCCACGGGGGCGACGTGGGCGACGGGGGCGACGGGTTGGCTCGTCGTCGCTTCCGGAAGCGGGACTTCAACCTCCTCTCGAACTCTCGAGGTTGCCTCGCTCTCATTTAAGTTAATATTTCGCCGGGATTCATTCCGCCGTCTACGCTGGGAGCTTGAAGATGATTTCGAGCCAAACAAATTCTAATAAAAAAATTACGTTAGTTTTAACCTTAATAACTTAAAATAATTCAATTAAAATACAAAAAAATCATACATACCGATAGCGAAAAACTCTTCATTTTTGGGACTACTTGAATCGAATTAACGGATTTTGGAATCAGATTTGAGACCACCTTCAAAGAAATTGAGGCAAAATTTTGAGAACTCGTTCGGAACTTTGGTAGATGATGAAAATGGAGAGCAAGTGAGGAACTGGTGAAATGGTGAAATGGCTTACTCGGTTTTAAAAGCAGAAGGGAAGGGCCTCGTTGCCTCAGCGCTCCCCACCCAGTCAAACTGGGATTCTGCAAAATTGCAGAATCCCAGGCATGCAGCGGCAGCGGCCACCGCTGCCGCTGCCTCTGCATGCAGAGGCAGATTCCGCGTGGGAATCTGCCTCGTTGTTTTTTTTTTAAAAAAAACATGCAGCGGCAGCGGCCACCGCTGCCGCTGCCTCTGCATGCAGAGGCAGATTCCCACGCGGGAATCTGCCTCGTTGACTGATTTAAAAAAAAAAAGGGCAAGCGGTAGGTTCTACCGCTGCTATGTGCAGCGGTAGGGCCCACCGCTTTAATTACCGGGGCGCCCTACACCTCTGAGCGGGGCGCCCCTCATTCCTCTAAAAAAGGGGAGTTTTTTTAGAAAAAGGGAACGCTCTTGTTAAAAAAATCATAACCGAAAAAACAAACCGAAAATGAACTAATCGATCACTTTTTACGGTTAATCTAACCGTAAAAAAATTCATCGGTTACGGTTAACAACCGATACTTTTAACAGTTCAACTATTCGAATACGGTTATTAATATTTTCAGGGTGGTTAACCATATAATCGATAATATTTTTACTTATATATTATATGTTTTAAAAAAAGGAAATTATATATCGAATTAGTTTTAGTTAAAAATAAATGTATTTTAATAAACTATAAACTATCTATTTTAATATTTCTTTTAATTTTTAATTTGTTTATAATAAAGTGTGAATGTCTTAGTCAATTAGTCAAGTGGATGTATTTTGGATACTAGCAATTCACGGAGCCTTCATTTTAAATTGTACCATGTAGTTCCGTAATCTATATGGGATTAGTCATTCAATGCTTTTTAAACACCCTTAAAATTTTAAAATGAATAGTCTTGAACCCTAAAAGAGTACTCATATTTACATTTGAAATTGAGATTGGAAGACAAATCAGTATTAAAACCATAACTCAATGTTGCATATATGTTGAGGTTTACCACATCTCATTTCAATTAGGGAAAGGAATTCTAAAGAGGCTTCAGTTTTGCTCATCAGTGAAACTTCTCTGTTCATGCTTAACTTGTAAGCCTCACTTATCTAGAAGCCTGAAAAGATTACTTTCATTACAAAGCAGCTTGAGAACATAGCTTTGTAAATAGTAAAACAACAAAATTCTAAGGAAAAAGAAAGCACCACCTTATGCCTAAAGAAAGGGGAAAAAAGACAAGAGAATTTCTTGTTGAGAAAATACTGAATCTTGTCTTTGTTAGTTTGAACATTGTCTGAGTTGCGGCATTTGTAGAACCAACTACCCCTACCTTTCTAGTTTCAAGAATGTCCTTAAACTTAGAACCAAGGTCCTCCAAAATTCCTTCGATCTTGAAAGAAAGAGACAAAAATTATCATATGATGGCATCAATAGATGAGAACATAATTGTAAAATGCATATGGCAAAGATTAAGAATAACAGTCTCAATAAACGACAGAAGAAGGTATAATATACTTGACTCCAAGTGAGTTAGCAGACCTAGTTCAGAAATGAGAATTCATTTATTTTGGTCTAATACTGTAGTTAATTGGACACAAAAACTTCAAAATAAACAAAATTAGACACCAAAAGAAATAAATTGCAATGATGAAGGAAATCCAAAGTTTAGTAGATAGAATACGACAATTGAAAAAAGGAGGGCGCAAATTAAAATAACAAAAAAGTGAAAAAAAATCCCACGTTCTCTCTAGATAAGCTATGTACAAAATATATCTCATTAGCCTAATTTATTGTCTAGATGGTTAAAGACTATAAAATTATCAAACACTTAATGTGCGCAGTCATAAAAGACTAAAATGCGCAATTACCTCATGACTCAAGCAGGTTAGTGAGCCATGCTAACAAAGGAGAGTTCCTGGAAAACTTCAATTTTTTTTAGTGTTCTGTGAGGAAATATTTGATATCCTCCATCAAAGCATAAAGTTAAAATAAGCCTGCAGATGAAGCACAACTGAGTTAGCCCGCAAAATCTTGTACAAGCATCAGTCGTGAGGATAGAAGAACCACAGTTGATTATCACCTAGAAGACACGTCAATCAAAGATAACGCAATCGTGACTTCAAACCTGAGAAAAATGCTTCAATACCTAGTTGGCTGAGATTCAACATATTGTATTAGTCCTTTTCGTCACAAATCATTGCCTATGGTCATCTCTTCTGAGTCCGTATTTTCCTATCATGGATACATTAATTCGTTTAGATTTATAAATTATAAATTTCACTTTTTTACTGCAATGGGATATTTCCTCTCATATCCTGTATTTTTGATGATCAATTTCATCCATAATTTGCATATTATAATTATATATTTTGGGAAAGTTGTTTCTCGAATATGAAGCTTTATTACCTCAGATCCGACATAGCACGAAGAAACACACATCGTCAATGGAAAAAGGAAAAATTGCTCCAAATATCCCAACCTTTCATTCGGTTGCGCACTCTACCCCGATCTTTTCGAATTTCATAAAATGTCCTATACTTTGGGGATAGTTGCGCACTCTACCCTCGAAGTGTCCACACTTTGAGTAAAATTATGAATTAGTCCCACTTTTTCATTTTGTAACAAAAATATCCAATTCATGTACAAACAAATATTTTCATTTATAACATAGCCTTATTGGTTTAATTTTCTCCTTCATAAAAAAAATAATAATATTATTTTTATTATTTGTTAATACAATTCTCACCTTTATAATAAACACTTAAATCATTAAACCATAACTTTTACTTACAAAGTAGTTCATCTTAATACTCTTTTCATTATTACTTTTTTAAAAATGTGACATAATTAAAAAGGATTTCATAACCTTTTTATAAAATGTATGTTATACCTTCTCACCTTTATAATTAACCACATAAATAATTAATCCATAACTTTTAATTTACAAAGTAGCACATTTTAATACTTTTTTCCATAATTATTTTCAAAATAAATTTAGACACAATAAAAAAAATCATAACCCTTTTTTTTATATAAAAGTTTTAAGAACTTGTGTTCTACCTTGTCCAACTTATCTAAATTTCCTTTTTAGTAAATGGAAAACTAAAAAATTAATTTTTTTAGAAAGAAACCCAAAAAAGGCATTAAAAATATTCATAACTATATTTTTCAATTTTCAACAAGCAAAATTTGGACTCGATAATTATGTAATAACTCAAAATTTTCAAACTTTTATAAAATAAGTTTATAAAAATTCTTATTAATTTTTATCTAAAATTATTTCAAAAATGATAATGGACAAATGTATTAATATGAACTACTTATAAAGTCAAAGTTATGACTATAGATTTATGCGGTTAATTATGAAGTGGAGAATTTATATTATCCAAATAAAATTAATGACATTATTTTCATGTAAATGATAAAAGTAAATCTATAAGGCTATGTTATTACTTTGAAACTTACCCAAAATGTTATTAACCTTAACCAAATATATTTTTGTATAAAGGAAATTGATTATTTTAAATTAATTCCACTAAAATTGATTTAGAACAAAAAGAGATCTAAAATGATAATTTTTTAATGTTTTAATCCTTACAAGAACAAGATTTATAATTTTAAAAATGATTTGTACACGAGTTGGGTATTTTTATCACAAAATAAAAAGATTAGGAGTCAATCCACAAATTTACGCAAAATGTGGACACTTCGAGGGTAGAGTGCACAACTATCTCCAAAGTATAGGATATTTTGTGAAATTCGAAAAGGTCGGGGTAGAGTGTGCAACTGAATGAAAGGTTGGGATATTTAGAGCAATTTTTCCATGGAAAAATTATAGACTGTAATAAGTAATTGAATACAAAGACGAAACTGTACTTAGTAACTTGTTAATTAGGACTTCCTTCACTAACCTGGACTTGGTTCCTTTATAGGTTGTTGCTTACTTGCTTCGACTTGTTCGTCTTCGTAGCCACATCAAAATGCTTTGTTCGTTATTCAAATATCAAACCTCAAAGAAAGGGTGATCAAAGAAAAAAAAGAAAGATAGAACAATAAGTAGTTACATAACAAATGTGGATTTGGGAATAATCAACGGTTGATGCCACAAATTATCTCCCATATTTCCTTTGAAAAATTTCTCTTCTAGATAATAAATCAGGGATATGCAAGTCTTCTGCTGCAACTATCAGGCTACAAATCGCTTCTTTCAAATTGCAGACGACAATCCCTGAAACGTAATTGGTTTTATCAATATAAGCACAATTCGGAAATTTGAATTGAGATGGATTTGGAAACTTTGTGCAACTATGTTTCGAAACCATTCCAAGTTTCACAATGATGTGTTCGGAGAAGTGTTTAACAATGTAATTAGCCGCCGTTAGATTTTGTTCTCTATCATATGCTCAACCTACAAAACCCAAAGATCTCAAATGAAATTACAACAGAATTGAAGAAGCGCGATTATCAATTAGCAAACTAAGAAAATATGTTGACAAATTTCAATTAGTAACCTGTTTGCATACAAAAATACTGGCCTCGACAAGCTGGTTACCAGCAAATGCATAATGAAATTGAATAAGCAATACACAATACAATGCTACTTGAATTTGCAAGAAATCGAAGTTGTTCAGAATGCAACCACTGAAGCAATGGGAAGAAACCCTAGAATATGATCGAAGTTAAACTTGACCTGATGATGCATTAATAAACCAAAGCAATCAAATCACCAATTTTGTTTTTAATCAAACTTTCAATCTCAAAGGCAGAACAATCACAAGCAATAGCAGAAAATCTCAATTTGGATTTTATGCAATAGAGCAGGGAAGAAAGAGAGAACAAATTAGCAGTGGTTGCACTTGGTAGTACAGGCGTCGTTTGACACCGTGGCCATGGCACTAAATTTCCATAATAGCAACAAGGTTGAGCAACCTGAGTGAGTTTTGTTTTCCATCTAATCAAGTGAACAATGAGTATTATTAATAAAAATTATGGCACATCACAATGATGAGATAGATAGCCAGAACCATACTCAATGTGTTATATAAGCAACAACTGCCCTTGTAAGAACCAACTAATGCACCTTTCATGAGAAAATAAGACTTCATGAGGCAGTTTAATATAAAGGAGAGATCAGAAAAGTAACTCGGCTAGACTCTTTTAAAAAAAGTTTTCTGTATAACCATGTAACCAGAAGAAGGTGGACCAACCTGACCATCTGCTGTATAACAAGCAAGTATAACCATCTCATGTAGATCATTCCAGTCAACAACTTGTCAATAAGGAATGCTCCAAATGCGAACCCTTTCATCGAGAGACTCACTGATGAAATATCTATCATCAATTGGGTTAAATTGGATGCAAGTTACTGCACCAAACAAGGGAAATAAGTTAGAATAGTATGGCCATTGATTAAACAGGATATCAAGGAAGAGGAACCTTGGTAGAAGACAAGTCAAATCTTATCATGAAAAAGTTTATAATCGATAGACAAATCAGTTACAAAACTACTATTTTGTGAAGTTTTATAGTCAAGGGAAGTATAATTTTCACCAAAAGATCTGAAAAAGGTGAGGATCAATGCTTTAATGATTTAGTTTACAGTTTAATATGCATACCACATAAGACATACCCCATGCATTTTTTCCATTACAGTAGTGAGAGCACTAATTGTTCCTCGATGGAGCCTAACAACATCATCTAGAAACAGTATATACTTGTTGTCTTTGTGCATTTTCTCTGCCCCAACCTGACAACATAATATTTCACATATTAAACATCAACTTGAAATAGCTGAATTACATTGAATGATGCACAAAAACTCCTCCATGATGGTAGGCCCTATGATATCATATCTTATAATTATAAATGGAGAGCCGATCCCGACAATGCCCATTCCCAAACCCTCATCTGAAGGTTTCCATTGTAAAATTTATAGTTTAATGATGAAAAGAAGTTAACAAGGTGCAAAATATGTACCAACCGATTGTGGATTTTCTGACTACTAGTAGTTGAAGGACTAGCTACAATAGCCTTAGCATCAACTTCATCCTCGCATATGAAACATGTCATTAATCAGGAAAACACCCACAACAAAATTATAATGTACTCTGGATAATGTCTAGTGGAATCTTCAGGATTTACTCTTAACATTTAGCGAACATGATTTTTGCCAGAAAACTTACCTCAAGAACTGTTCTTTCCCATACAAATGTAAATGAAATTTAATGATACATACCTAAAATTCTTTTAGCAACACAGACGCAGCACGATATGCTGGATCTTCAGCACTATCCGCCATAAAAAGGAATTCAACATGACCGCCATAAAGAGTTGTAATATGAAATATTTATCTAATGCCTGTCAATAATTTTGGAGATGTGCATACCAATATCTTTTGAAATCAAGTCAAATGAGTAGGTTAACTTCTCCTTTTCATATAAAGAAAACCATATGAACACAAAATATATGTCACTTGACAACTAACATGTGTTGTGAGAATATGCACTTACAGGCAGCCAAAAACATGTCATCATGAACACGGATAGCACCAGACATTATCAAACCGAGTCCTAATCCTGGGAAAATGTATGCTTTGTTACCCTGAAGACAAGACGAAGCAAGATCAGCATAGTGCAGAGTACTTACAATTATTTATAGCTTCAATTCAAACACTAATCAATACTTGTCCAAGCACATAAGTTCTTTCGTTGTATTCAACAGGATCAAATGGGCTTCCACTGGCAAAAATTGCACGACCCTACAAAAAAAATGAAATAAATAACATTGATTGACTGAATTTAGGCCACATCACATAATCTCCTAGTCATTTGTCATTAATGACCATACCTTACTCCATAAATAAGCCTGCTCGGCAGTAGACTCAGATCGTGAGGTTGGATTAGATAGTTAAAAAATGATTGGCCTCTGAAAGGAGTGCATACATACACGAAATAAGAATTATTGGAAACTATATCATCTTTAACAATGATTGTTGTAATTAAGATGTAAACTATTAAGTATGTAATGTTTCAGAGACAATGCTACCTCGTTGAGGGAAGACATGACCTCAACCACTTCTTTAGTGAATGTTCTTCCTGCTCTTGATGATCCAATTAAGACTGTTGGTTTGATGGACTGACAACAAAGACAACTACGCGTTAATAAGAGCAATCTCAGTCATTATTTTACCAAAGCATACACTATAGACTGGATATTTAGGAAAACCAGAGAGAAGCCCACTTTAATGGAATTCAAAAGTCCCTTAATTGGTTCATGCTCATGGGCCCAAGACTTTTTTGAAATGCTGAAGTGACTCGATTCTTTCCCTAACAGTTAATCCCTTCCAACATAAATCACATCAGAAAAGTACAAATATAAGAGCAATAAGGAATAATGTCAGAAATCCATCATACAAATTGGAACACATCTACGACCTTAGAATCCACCAACCAAATCTTCTTGCGAGCCTCTTCCAAAGGTGTATTAGTCTACATAAGATCAAGCATTATTAGTCTTGCCATTTTTGTCACAGCATCTCACAGAATTCAATTACATAGTAAAAGGCCCTGGCCTGCTTTGATATCTCAAGCGCAATGAGTTCTGCTATACCTGTTCCAGCCTGCAGTTGGAAGGGGAAAAAGAATAAAGGGAATATCATAAGCATTCTAACATGAATAGCAATTTACTTTTTTTTTGTTTTCTTTTTCTTACACTCAAGGCGAATCAAAGACAAATGGTGGGTATCAGCCACCAATATACTACTATTTTTTTCATATTGCTATTAAGATGAATTTATACTTGCTGCATAAGGGGGTAAGAACTAAGAGGCACAATTTATTGACACGTTGGATGACTAACAACAAATTTAGAGGTGAACATGTTAGAAAATGAGTAAAAGACATACCTCTCCAGCCCCAAGGAACAAATATCTATGATCAGCTAGAGCATTGCCCGTCATTTTCTGTGCAACAAGTAGGCCAGCAAGAACCATAGATGCAGTCCCCTGAAAACAAACACAATAGTCAATTTTAGGAAGTGAAAATGGCAAGTAAAAGAAAATGAGGGTGGTGCTATTGACCAGATTACCTGAATATCATCATTAAAAACAAGATGAGTACTCCCATATTTTGCTAGTTGATCAAATGCATTGTGATTGGCGAAGTCTTCAAACTACAACACAAGAACAAAACAGTAATGATTTGAAATAGGAGTTGATTCAAGCAGGGTTCAGGATTTCAATATGTATACAGTTCACAATTGGTAATATATACTAAGAAGTTCATCAATTACTCACCTGGATGAGAACATTCTCACCATAAATACGCTTGACTGTTGTCATGAACTCTTGCATTAGTTCAACATATTCCTACAAATGATTGACAAATGATTTGGCCACAAGAATATAATATTCAATGATTAAATCGTATGATCCCAGAACCAATGTGCTCATTTGCATCTAGATGATGAAAAGTTAAAACAAAATACCTGGCTAGTTACCCTCTTCGGCTTGAGGCCAATGTAGAACTCATCCTTCAATAACTAAGCCAAGAAATTCATTCCCCCATCATGATTGGAAAGTAAACACCAAAATCTTAGTAGAAGAATGAATCATATTTACTTAAAGAGCATAAAACAATAAAAAAAAATCAAAAGTGCAATTATAGAAAAACAGTAAAATATGAAACAGTAGCTTGAGTAGACACCACTTGCTGAGAGGATGCATATAGCTCGGGGACAACCACAAATTAACAATTCCTACAGAGCTAGAAAATAATAGAGGCATTTACAATCATTTAAGCATTAAAAGAAGCCTAAGAGTACCTATGCTGAACTATGTTTTCATTACAAGTCAAGAAAGGCAAATTGAGTAGAGTAATAATGATCTCCAAGTATCCTTATATGAGGAAGTTGACTTAATAAACACATACAAGTTCAATAGCACTTCATGGGGTGTACTAAATTTTAGATTGGGGAACTTTATATGTGTTTGCAATTCACATGGACGACCATTCTTATGCTGAAATTGGGAAATGAGAACAACAATTGACATAAAGACATTAGAAAACAAAATTCAATTGAGAAGGAGAAGTTGAAACCTCTGAAGTCAAATTTTTAGACTCTGCCGAGGCGGAGAAGAATTGCAGGTGGTGAAGAATTCTTTCTCCCTCGTTTCGTCCTGATTGTCTCTCTGGTTCTGGTTTCGTTCCTTGACAAATGAGAACCATGGTTGACATAAAGGCATTAAGAAACAAAATTCAATTGACAAAGACAAGTTAAAACTGATCAATTTTGGAGGCGAATTTGTAGACCTTGACGAGGCAGAGAAGATATGCCGATGGTGAAGATTTTGATTTCTTTCTCCCGAGTCCATCGTTCCGCCATGATTCTATCTGGTTATGTTCCCTTCCTAGGGTTGTTAGTTTCGGTGAGCTTCTCGCTTTGGGCTAGAGCTGATGACGAATTTGTAGACTTTGACGAGGCAGCACCATCGGCGAAAAAAGTGTCCTCCCGTGGTCGTCCGCCTGTCCAGATTCTCTCTCTGGTTCAATTGAGAGCGCTGATACACTCTATTTAGTATAGGTTAACTCTTGTATTTAGGTATGATTTGAGTGTGTTTAGGTTAGTTTTTGAGGATAATTGTAATATGAAGACCGAAGACACGATTTGAAGAATTGCAAGAGTTTTGAAAACAAGTGTTTATTTGGAGTTGTTTTGACGCCATTTTCTTATGACGCATCATTCGGGAGCTATGGTGATCGGATGAAGCTTAATTTGGTATCATTGGAAAGATAACTTGAAGAGCTACAATTCATGTTTTTACGGCGAGTTCGGGATCTACGGTTAATTCATGTTTTTACCGCATTCTGCTACCCGCGCCCGCGGTTGGTTCATTCCGGAAATCCTGAATCTGTGACTTTGTGTAGACCTATCTTACGTTCTACACTTGTATATACTAATGTTTGCGTTTAGGTTTTGCCAGTTGCAGGATGAACCCTTTCATGAGTACTACACTAGGTGCCGGGAACAATTGTACGAACTCTCTATTTGGGGGATTGACGTAGGGCTTGATGATGCTTGTAATCACATATTTAGTGGGATGACTCTTGATTCCCAACTAAAGATGTACCGCACGAGCGATGAAAAATATGTCATTTGGAAACCCATTGACCGATGGAATTTCTTTTGTGAGATTCGAGCCGGAGAGATGGAGGTGCAGAAATTGAAGAACCAAATTGCTGAACAAAGAAAACCAGTGGAGGTGTTGGCCATAAAGACGGAGGAAATTTTCGAAGATCACGGTTCTGTGCAAGAACCGCGCACGCAGGATGACAACCCTGTACGCGGTTCCGGTACAAAACCAACAGATCCGTCTAAGGAGCCAGAAACTGGGACCGCGGAACAAAACCGCGCCCGCGGTGGACCACCCGCGCCCACGGGTCCCTTCTACGACTGAAACTGATAATTATATTCGGCCTTCGTTTCCTCCCACGGGTTCGCAAAAGCCAGTTCCAACCTTTCCGGAGGCACGCAAAGACCCATCATGGGATGAAGAGATGGATGATCATAGTCATATGATGACGGAGGAGGAATATTTCCTTAAGTTTGACAGCTCCTGGAGTGATGATGACGAGCTTGATGACTCGAAGAAGGAGCTAGATGATGATATGGAGATTGCCCTTCCACCCGAGGAGATGTTTATGTCTCCTGCCATGGAGTCCTTTGTTATGATCGATCATGATCCCTGTATCCTTCCCTCTTCTTCCTTACTTTCTATTGATATTTGTTTGCCTGTTGTGTCTGCAAAAGGTCCTGAGCATGATAGTTTACTTAGTGATTTCTCAAATTCTAAAGGTGGTAGTGTTGAGATAAAAATCATAACTTTTGATAAACTACCTCGTCCTTTCAATTGGTTCTATCCTACTGATTTTTCTAGTGGGTTTGATAAACTGAAATGGTGTCTGAATGCTATATTATTTAGTTTCAAGTTATCATTGTGCTATATTTGCTTGCATGATAGTTGTTCGTAGGATTTTGATACACTTCTCAGGGCGTTGACGATGTCCGACGTTAAACAAAGGCGCTGCTCAGGAGGCAACCCGAGGTAAGTTTTTCTTTTTTCTTTTCTTTTTGTCTTTTTAGTTTATTTTTAGTTTTTGTTTTGGTTTTGTCGGGCTAACTTACAGGTACAATTTTCAAATCTCAAAGACAGTGCAAGCCGAGGCGAGGACCCGAGGCTGCGGCTGGACCCGCGATCGCGGGCCTAGACCCGCGCTCGCGGGTTTGTCCCTGACGAAATCGCGTTTCTGTTTTTCGTTTTAAAAAAAATAAAAAATATAAAAAAATAGAAATAAAAGGTTTTCGGGTGAAACCCCCGAGATTCTACCTTCTATTTTCCATCCTTCTATCTTTTCCACCTTCTATCTCCATCCTTTTTGGGAGATTTATGTCCGCCCATGGTCATCCTCAAGTATGGGGGAATCTTAATTTTCAAGGCTCGTACTACATTAAAGCTTAAGGCGAGATTCAGAGTTTATTCGTGAGTTCGTGTTCAGTATTGATGATCGTGTTTTCTGTTGTCGCTTCACACCGCGTATGCAGAATCAACCGTTTTTTGGCGATCGGAGCACCCGCGTCCGCGGCCTGGCCACCGCGCCCGCGGTTTTTCCTAACGACAGACTGTTTGACGATTTCTAAGCTACACATCCATGCCATTGAAGAATTCTTCCATATCTTCTTTCGTATGTGAGTCTTTTGATTTTCCTCTTCTATGCTTAATTCCTTTCTCTTTACTTCATTGAGGACAATGAAGGATATAAGTATGGGGGAGGAAGTACTCGCTACGCTTATCTTAGATAGTTGCATTTCAGTTTATTTTTTCGTTATTTTTATGGGATTTTTGTTCCATGTTTTGTATAGAGAAAAGTTTTTTAAAAAAATGAAAAAGCCATAAAAAAAATAGAAAAAGGCATATAAAATCCTTGGATGAGTCGAAAATCCGAAAGGGCGGCTCAGGTAATAAAAAGGTAACCCGGACCAGCAATAGGCTGGGGTAATATGAGGTTTATAAGAGATGTGAGTATATGTGAGCACACCTAAAGAAAAATGAAAAGAGTGATTAGGTGAAAACCCGAAAGGGCGCCTAAGTAGAATTGAGTGGAAAAATCAGAGTGTTTAGGATTTCATTCTACTTTGGGGCTTGGGGATTACATTTTTGATGTCAGTTAGATCCTAGGTTCCTCTACACTTTTTAGAGCTTGAGAGCTTATTGACTATGTATCTATGTGAGGTGTGTGCTTGAACTATCATATTGTTGCTCATTATTTCTCTATTTTGGGTTCGGGTTGGTGAGGTGAGTGTTTTTTGTCTTCCCTTGTACTATGCTGTAAACCTTGATAGGATTGATTGTTAGATTTATTTTGAGCTTACTCGAGGACGAGCAAGGTTTAAGTATGGGGGAATTTGATACGCTCTATTTAGTATAGGTTAACTCTTGTATTTTAGGTATGATTTGAGTGTGTTTTGGTTAATTTTTGAGCATAATTGTAATATGAAGACTGAAGACACGATTTGAAGAATTGCAAGAGTTTTGAAGACAAGTGTTGATTTGGAGTTGTTTTGACGCCATTTTCTTGTGACGCATCGTTCGAGAGCTACGGTGATCGGATGAAGCTGAATTTGGTATCATTGGAAAGCTAATTCGAAAAGCTACAATTCATGTTCGTACAACGAGTTCAAATTCCAACTCTAATTGGGTCAAATGCTGTCAGAAGACCCGCGACCGCGGTGAGTGCCGATTCCGCGAGGGCTGAGACGTCGGTGGACCCGCGATCACGGGTTTGGACCCGCGCTCGCGGGTGGCAGTTTTCCAGCGGCCGCCTTTGCTTTATTTTATCTTATATTTTATTATATCTGGTTTTATTTCGATTGTTTCTAGTATTTAAGCTTAGTTTCGTACTCAGTTTGAGAGACCTTGAATCTAGATTTTATTTCAGTTTAACCTAGTTTTTATTTCTATTATGGAGAACTAATTTTCCTTGGAGTTTGTTTGATCAAGGAAGCCTTTTTTATTGAATACGTGAGATTCTGGTAACTTTTCTATCCTTTGGTTAATATCAAAACTCTTGTTTTAATTCTATGATCTATGTTTGATTTTATGAGCTTGATCAACTTGATTGATTGACTTAGATCTACTGTTTGGATTAGGTTTGATTGTTGTCTGTGCAATCTTATTTATCCTTGAAACAACTCTTATCCAAGAACGTGGACTGGAATAGAGAAAGAGTATTTGATGGTTATTTTATGCATGAGACTCGTTGTTTGATTGCATGAATTGATTTCCTTTTATCCTTAATATTTTGCATGATTTGAATTAAGCGTTCTTGTTCATATCATAATTTCGCTTGGACCGTGGACAAGCGGAAATCTTTTATAAGGATTGGAATTAACCTGAGAATTTTAGAAAAGTGGATGAATCAATGATCGAATGATTAAAAAGGTGGAATAGATTGAATGAACTCTGCTTTCCTTTAATTGAATTGAAACCTAATTTTGTTTTCTTGCTTTAACCCCAAAACCCTTGCTTTTGTTCTTTGTTGATTGTTCAAAATACCGATTCTCTTGGGTTCGATCCCTTACTTGCATGCTATACTCGGTTTGTAATTTTGGGTAATTTATTTTTGATCTCGGCACAATGACTTTAGTCGAGTCAAGCGCCAAGTTCAAACCGATCAATTTTGATGACGAATTTGTAGACTTTGACGAGCCAGCGCCGACGACGAAAAAATCGTCCTCCCGAGTCCGTCATTCCGTCCTGATTTTCTCTCTGGTCTGGTTCCCTTGAGAAATGAGAACCGCGGTTGGCATAAAGAAATTAGGGGAAATATTTCAACTGAGAACGACAAATTCAAACAGACCAATTTTGAGGACGAATTTGCAGACCTGGACGAAGCAGAGGAGTTGTGTAGACGGTGAAGAGTTCTTTCTCCCGAGGTCGCCGTTCCATCCTTATTCTCTCTTTTGGTTCTGGTTCTGATCAATCTTGAGGACGAATTTGTAGAATTTGACGAGGCAAAGAAGATATGCCAGAGTGAAGAATTCTTTCTCCCGAGTCCGTCATTTCCGTCCTGATTCTCTCTTTGGTTTCAGTTCCTTCCTGGGGTAGTTTATCAGGTGAAACTTGGTGCAATTGAGATCTCAACTGTTGAAACCCATCAATTTGACGAGGCAGAGATGATATGCCGGAGTGAAGAATTCTATCTCCCGAATCCCTCATTCCGCCATGATTATCTGTTGTTCTGTCCCTTTCCTAGGGTTGTTCCACCAAATTCAATTGAGAACGACAGGTTGAAACTAAAGCAAGAGGTGGAGATGAAGAGCGTGGAACGAAGCAGGAGGCAAATAAGAGGGATCTCAACCGTGAGAGCTTAGAATTACTATAGCTCGTAAAATAGGCAAATCCTAGCTCATGGCTACCCATCCTTTTATAGTAGTGTAGATGTAGATGTAGATGTAGATGTAGATGTGGATCTTTATACTCTTACTAAACTCGAAACTCTCTATCCTATTTGTCCCCTGATGGTGCGCAAAATAATCGCTAAATAATCAAGGGGTAATTAGCAAATGTAAAAAGGGAAACAAATAGAACACCGTGTTGCATACGCGTTTGAGGATACTATATATTCAAAGGCAAACAACCATAAGAATTATGTACATCGAACCTCATGCTCGTATTGGGCCCAAATAAGAATGATGGGCCAAAGGCCATGTCGGCCCATTTGCGTATAATATTCATGCGTATGGCCAAATCGAATTCAGATGCAAATAATTGATCAGCAAAATCATGCATGATGCATGTATTTCCTATGCAAGGAGCTGCCACCTCCTCATGGCTACGCATAAATTGGCTCAAGATGTAATTTAAGCGTCCCACATCAGTTCTAAACACACAAGCAAGCTGCTCCCCATTATTATATATAGCAAGGCTATGAGAAATTAATAAAGGTCGAAAATCCTCTCTGGCTCGAGAACTATCTCGCTTGCCAAAGCTCGACGTGTTTGATCTCCGAGTGAGATCGCGCTATAAACGGTATAAAGTCTAAAGGCTTTATTCGTATAGAGCACAAAAACAACCGGCTGAGGGGTGGGGAGGAGGAATAATCCACGTACGAAAACCGTTCGGTTGTACGAATCCCGAGAGTTAGTATTTTTATAATCCCGTTTATAGCGCGTTTATTTCGGGTTTCATCACTAGCGCCGTCTGTGGGAACTGACTCTCCCTATCCGACCTAACTCTCGGATAATCACGTAAGTGCGTCCTCTTCCCTCTTTAGTTAGCCCTGATCTCTGTGCGGCGCCACGGGGTTCGCCCCCGGCGTGCGCTGGCGAGGCCGCTATGTTCGTGCGGCGCCACGGGGTTCGCCCCTGGCGTGCGTTGGCGAGGCCGCCATGTTCGTGCGGCGCCACGGGGTTCGCCCCTGGCGTGCGCTGGCGAGGCCGCCATGTTCGTGCGGCGGCACGGGGTTCGCCCCTGGCGTGCGCTGGCGAGGCCGCCATGTTCGTGCGGCGCCAGGGTTCGCCCCTGGCGTGCGCTGGCGAGGCCGCCATGTTCGTGCGGCGCCACGGGGTTCGCCCCTGGCGTGCGCTGGCGAGGCCGCCATGTTCGTGCGGCGCCACGGGGTTCGCCCCTGGCGTGTGCTGGCGAGGCCGCCATGTTCGTGCGGCGCCACGGGGTTCGCCCCTGGCGTGCGCTGGCGAGGCCGCCATCTCTGTGTGGCGCCTCGGAGTTGCAATCGAACCTCGTTTTATGCGGTACCGCCGAGCTTCCCGCTCGGGTGGCTGTCGAGCAATAAGTACGCTAATCCACCCCTCGCTTCCCGCTTGGGGTTGGAGATTCTCGGAAAGTGCGCTAATCCACCCCTCGCTTCCCGCTTGGGGTTGGAGATTCTCGGAAAGTGCGCTAATCCACCCCTCGCTTCCCGCTTGGGGTTGGAGATTCTCGGAAAGTGCGCTAATCTACCCATCGCTTTCCGCTTGGGGTTGGAGATTCTCGAAAAGTGCGCGAATCCACCCCTCGCTTCCCGCTTGGGGTTGGAGATTCTCGGAAAGTGCGCTAATCCACCCATCGCTTCCCGCTTGGGTTGGAAACTCTCTACGGACGAGGTCCAGACTCTCTATGGACGAGGTCCAGACTCTCTATGGACGAGGTCCCGACTCTCTATGGACGAGGTCCAGACTCTCTATGGACGAGGTCCAGACTCTCTATGGACGAGGTCCAGACTCTCTAGGGACGAGGTCCAGACTCTCTACGGACGAGGTCCAGACTCTCTACGGACGAGGTCCAGACTCTCTACGGACGAGGTCCAGACTCTCTACGGACGAGGTCCAGACTCTCTACGGAGGAGGTCCAGACTCTCTACGGACGAGGTCCAGACTCTCTACGGACGAGGTCCAGACTCTCTACGGACGAGGTCCAGATTCTCTACGGACGAGGTCCAGATTCTCTACGGACGAGGTCCAGATTCTCTACGGACGAGGTCCAGATTCTCTACGGACGAGGTCCAGATTCTCTACGGACGAGGTCCAGATTCTCTACGGACGAGGTCCAGATTCTCTAGGGACGAGGTCCAGATTCTCTATGGACGAGGTCCAGAATCTCTTCGGACGAGGTCCAGACTCTCTTCGGACGAGGTCCAGACTCTCTACGGACGAGGTCCAGACTCTCTACGGACGAGGTCCAGACTCTCTACGGACGAGGTCCAGACTCTCTACGGACGAGGTCCAGACTCTCTACGGACGAGGTCCAGATTCTCTACGGACGAGGTCCAGACTCTCTACGGACGAGGTCCAGACTCTCTACGGACGAGGTCCAGACTCTCTACGGACGAGGTCCAGATTCTCTACGGACGAGGTCCCAAATCTCGAAAAGCGTGCGCAACCCGAGCAAGGCTCGGGGTTGGCGACAACTCTCGTGGGGACGAGGTCCCAAATGTCGAAAAGTGTGCGCAACCCGAGCAAGGCTCGGGGTTGGCGACAACTCTCGTGGGGACGAGGTCCCAAATCTCGAAAAGCGTGCGCAACCTGATCAAGGCTCGGGGTTGGCGACAACTCTCAAAGGACGAGGTCCTAACTCTCTAAGCAAACGAGGTTCGCTAACTCTCAAAGGACGAGGTCCTAACTCTCTAAGTGAACGAGGTTCGCTAACTCTCTAAGAGGACGTGGTCCTAACTCTCAAAGCGAACGAGGTTCGCCAACTTCAAAGGACGAGGTCCCAACTGTCGAAAAGTGCGAGAACTCCACCTAATCTCGTGTTTAGATCGAAATGTGCAAAGCTTAAAATTGATAGGTCTGGCGCACTTGTTTGTTGTCTCGTTGTCCTCGTGGAACGATGACACCAAGCCAAGGGGTTGTGATGGTGCGCAAAATAATCGCTAAATAATCAAGGGGTAATTAGCAAATGTAAAAAGGGAAACAAATAGAACACCGTGTTGCATACGCGTTTGAGGATACTATATATTCAAAGGCAAACAACCATAAGAATTATGTACATCGAACCTCATGCTCGTATTGGGCCCAAATAAGAATGATGGGCCAAAGGCCATGTCGGCCCATTTGCGTATAATATTCATGCGTATGGCCAACTCGAATTCGGATGCAAATAATTGATCAGCAAAATCATGCATGATGCATGTATTTCCTATGCAAGGAGCTGCCACCTCTCATGGCTACGCATAAATTGGCTCAAGATGTAATTTAAGCGTCCCACATCGGTTCTAAACACACAAGCAAGCTGCTCCCCATTATTATATATAGCAAGGCTATGAGAAATTAATAAAGGTCGAAAATCCTCTCTGGCTCGAGAATTATCTCGCTTGCCAAAGCTCGACGTGTTTGATCTCCGAGTGAGATCGCGCTATAAACGGTATAAAGTCTAAAGGCTTTATTCGTATAGAGCACAAAAATAACCGGCTGATGGGTGGGGAGGAGGAATAATCCACGTACGAAAACCGTTCGGTTGTACGAATCCCGAGAGTTAGTATTTTTATAATCCCGTTTATAGCGCGTTTATTTCGGGTTTCATCATCACCCATCTAACTATGCCACATAAGCATCTTAATTTTTAAATTTACTTCTTTACCCTTTTTTCTTTTTAGTATTTACAATCCTTAAAAATATATAATATAATAATATTACTATTGCTATTGATATACAATGATCTACTACTTTCTTTTATCGAAAATTTAAATATTATATAATTGTACATCACCATCTTTAATATGTATTGTTATTTTTTTTCAATGGCAAGTATGAAACTATCCATACATAATATCTCTAATATATAATGATCTACTACTTTTTTATGGATAAAATTTAAATATTATATAATTTTACATCATCATCTTTTCAATAATTAAATAATATATATATAATATAATATAATTTCTAATGTTGTTAATATACAATTGTATCCTTAAATTATAGCATGATTTTTATCTTTTTACCAATATTATATTTATGTTTTTTTCGATAATGTATCTCAAATTTTTTAGTGATAAATAGTAAATTTAATATTATGTCACGTAGATATATTTAAATGTTCATTATCTCATTCACTATTATTATTATTTATCATATTTAACTAATAAGTATGAAATACTTAACATATTCAATTAATGAGTATGAGAATATTATTCAATTTTTTAGTATTTATTCACATATACTATTATAAATAAAGAAATATTTTTTTACATTCCTTATGTATTATAATAATTCTCTCTTGAAAGTTTTATTGAGGAAATTATTTTATTTTATCAAATAAGTTTATGTAAAATTCAATCGACAAGTATGGTTCCTACATAAATTTTTTTTCAAATCATCGTCGTGCATGGCATGACCATGTCTTGCTAGTTTGTTTGTATTTTGCATTTAATTTAAATTTAAATTTTATTTTATTGAAAAATAAGGTAATTTTTAATTAAATTTTTTTATTTTTGATTAAAAATAAATAAATTAAAACAAGTTGGTTAACCGATAAACAGTACCGAATTTCACGGTTAAACGTTAACGTTTAATCGATAGCGAACGGTACTGTTATTGTTATTAAAATTTACTAATTGAAGTTTCGGTTAACCGATGTCCGGTTAACCGAAACTCCGATTAATCGACCGTGTCCACCCCAAGTGGGTTGGTCTAAATTTGATTTGTGATTTTTTTTGAAGAAAAATTTGATTTGTGATTCACTAAACAGATCATGAATTAATTAAGATTTAAGAGAAGGGATTGAATCCGGAAGTTTTACAAAAAGTTTTATATTGGTCGTTCGGCTGTGAACATTGCCAGATGGTAAGTGCAAAGGTGTATTTGACCCATAGATTATTGGGCTAAGCTTAGGCCTATGTAGGCTGATCCATTCTTTTGTAGACAAATGTGACATTATTTAAAATCTTATCAAGAGGATAAATTTGACGCTGTTGTTTTGTAGATTAATTTTGGACGGAACAAGACTAAATTGAAAAACTCACACTATGTTGTCCATGCAGATTTTGCCAACTCCTGCAATTTGATGGATAAAATATTTTTCATTCATTGGTAAACAACACATGATATATATACTTCTTAATCACACGAATGACCCGCGTAGTCAAGATCGATATATATCACGTTATGTCATGTAACATCTTGTACGCATACAACTTTTTTCTGATAAAACAACCCATGTCATATGTACCTTTTACATTTTATAAATCAGTGAAACCTAATCACATGATTTTAAACTTCTCGCTGACAAGAATTTACGCAAAGTGGAATAGGATATCTTCATGGATGGTTTCCTAACAAGAGTAACGATCAAATTCACGAACTTAGGCTCGTTCGTGGAGAGATATTCATCAAGCATTTTCCCATACCGAAGGAACAACTCGTCCAATATCGGCTTTCCGAAATGGTACTCCATTATAGGCTCGAGCACAGCTCTATGCACCCTTGCTATCTTCTCTCCCCTAGTTATAACCTTGTTTGGTTCATCAACTCTGGAGATTTGTTCATGCTGCTTGTCTTTGTTTTCGGGTTCTTTTTCGGGTCCACGGAACCCATCCCAGTTGATCTCGAAGGGTTCGAGACGATCAACCTTGAATGAGCCTTCTTGTTCCACCAGTTGAATCACTTCTTCTTGTGAAGAAGCATAGTAAGGTGTGTTGAATGAGTCTATCTTCTCCTCTTCCAATAATTTCTGCAAGATAATGAAGTATAACAAAGTAATTTATAGGATCCACAATAGGCTTCGTTTGTTACAATATAATACATGGCCGATAAAGTCAGGTGGCCTAATATAATGTGGGGATTCTACACGTCGATCTGTCCGTGCGCATATGCACAATAGACGACCCATCACATAAGTTCAGTGATGTTCCATTTCTAAAACATATTCGCAATATGAGGAGTAATTCCTGCTAGGCATTATTTTTTTCAAAATTTTCATGTAGAAAAGTTTATTAATTTATCTTCACAATGGTCTTATTGCATTAGGAAATGCAATAATATAAACTTAAACCTAATTGTAATTGCAATTTAGGATCTTGGATCATACGCTTAATTAGAAAGTCATATAGACATATCGGTAGACATCGCGATTTTGAGAGGGCGAAAAGAATTAGAATCTATTTAAGCAAAAGGCAGACACGCAAATTAAATCTTGGAATTCACATTCTCTCTTAGCCTTACTTTAGTTTCGTGATTTATAAATTATAACCCTAATGATGAAATTCAGATTATATTTATAGGCAGATAGAGGCCAAAATACTCTAAAGATAAAATATCAACCTTTCATCAAAGTTGATCCATAATAGATAATATCTTTAATTTACTTTAATAGAGAATAATATCTTCTAATTGAAACCTTTCCTTATTAAATCAGCAATTCCATAAATAACCTATATAAGTCACATACTTAGATATTTGAAATACACACAATTAAGTCCATACTTATTGGATCATTAAAATCTTATAGATAATTCATAAGAACCAATTAAAATTTTATCTTATCATTTATTAACATGTAGAGTTAGTCACATACCCTTACCAAAAAAAAAAAGAGTTAGTCACATACTGAGATATTCGAAATACACGCAATTAAGTCCATACTTGTTAGGTCATTAATTTCATACATAATTCTTAGGAACATGTTAATATTTGGTCTTATCATTTTTTAACATGTATGCTTAGCACGCATATATATGTAGCTCACCCACGTATTAATAATCCACTACAAACATGGCCAAGACTCGATCAAGAGGACCACTAACTAACTAACAATGGAAATTTTCCAAATACCTAATTAAACATACACTAGCTAGACTTTTTTTTTGGTTGAAATACAATAGGTAGATTTGTTATAAGTAAAATCGATCATAGAATTGCCAAATGGTAAATGTATTTCCAAATTCCAAAAACATTACTTTTATGTTTAGGAAAGTGGGTAATTAATGGAATTAACCTCAGAAACCAGAGTCATGAGCGAACGGGCAATGAGCTCCCATTGAAGATAGCTATCCACGTCATGGGTGGGGTCCATGGATCTTCTTCCCATGAAGGATAACACCATTCTCCCTCCTCCTACCATCTCCTTCGATCTCGATTTCAGAAACGTAGTAAAATCGCTTCTAAACTGTTGGGTGTATGCATCCATTATTTCCTTTGAGCTTGTCTTAGATATGTTTATCTTCCCTTTGTTCAACCCTGACGGCACCTGCCCAATTATATATTTTTTTTATTTAGAAGGGCTTAACCTATATATGTTCTTAGAAAGAAAAAAAAACATTCTAACTGTTATTATACATAATAATAGTTGCGGTCTCTCCTTCTACCAAAAAAAATACTCAATAATAATAATTACCTGAGAAAGCCAATGTAAACTAGAAGAAGAGTGGACGAAGTGCAAGCTTCGGCGCGGAAACAAGGTGCCGTGAAAACTACCCGGAGCTCCGAAAACAAAGCATGGCCCGGAAACAAGGTGCAGCGATGCATTCACGTTGTTGAAGTCGTTGCTCGGCAAGTCATTTAGGTACACCACCACCTCCAGCGCCTGCCGCTTGCCCTGCCCCTCCCACGTGGCGCGGACCACCTCCACCATGTGTGCAATGGCAGCTAGGGCGTTGGGGCCCGACCCACACCCCAGGTCCGCCAAGGCCATTTTTCCATGTGTCACCGTGTTGGCCTTGAGATAGTCTTTTAGGGCCTGCTCTGTGTACGGCCGGGTGATCAACAGGATATCATTCTGCAACACAATTTAAACATATGGTAGCTGCCCTGAGCACTTGATCTAAAGATATGGGAGACAAGCTAGACAATTGCATAACGAGAAATTTCGAATTGACTACAATTCAAATTCTCATACCAAAGTTAAAGTTAAATTTAACCTGAACAGTCGAGTTCCGGGCATAGCTGCCCTCACCGGATCCGGGCTGCATGTGTAGCACTTGCTTGAGGTCCATGATCGATCGAGGATCGATCACTTCCTTTTGCATGTGTTTCACTTCCCCTTCATAAACGTAATTGTATAGAGATATGGTAGCTTCTTATATAGAGGCGCGCCAGCATTCCATATACCAGTCTATCCTTTGGAATTAAGAAGAAGAAATGGACAAATTCAATAATTTTTCCGATATGATTTAGTCTTGTACGGCTATATGATTCCTTTCTAATATTTTTTCACTAAACAAATTCAATATTTGTTTTAAAATATTTGAATAACATGAGGGGCACTTTCTAGGGTGAATGAATAGGTGATTTCGGATGATATATATTGAATTATATGGAGAGCTTAAATGGAGTGACAAAACTTTATATAATGCATTTTTTTAAATATTTATGTTTTCCTTGCACATTCACAAACTATGAAGATTGACTTTCTCACATTTGGAATTTGAAAAAAATGCCTAGGATATATATGTTTTTGAGTTATATATTTTATTGCTAATTAATTTTATGATGGAACTTTATTGGGTTTATGTGATAGGCATAACATACATAGTGCATAAATTGACTTGTGGAACCCTACTTGATATTGGCCCACCGAAATTTAATACAAACCATATGTTTGGTAGTTGGTATCGGGAATGAAGGTATCGGGTTCTGGAATGGAAATCCCATACCTAATGTTTGATATGTTATTTTTAGGTTTTCAAACTGATACCCTAAACCCAATAAGTATGTGGTTTTCAAAATCTACCCCTTCCTTGGGTATGAAATCCCATTCCCACTTGGAATGAAATTGAACCCTAGCTCCTCCTCCACCCACTTTCTCAAGAACGAGGCTAATTAAACGAGAGTGCACTAGTAAAAAACTTAAGTTAATTAATATCGGTAAAAAAATATACCGGTTGTAAAACCGGTATGCGTTTGAAACTTTTATACCGGTTTTAAGTATTTGCGATATAAAAGTAAAATTCAATTTAGACATACCGGTTTTTTGTTAATACCGGTATAAAAAACCAACACGGATACCGGTTAAATAAAAAACCGGTATATATATATTATTTTATAAAAAAAAGTAAATTAAAATTACCTTTTCAATAGTATTGTCTTCGTCTCTTCGACTCTTCTCCCGCGATAAACCCTAAGCCTTTGTTGTCTTCTCCCGCGATAAGCGCTCGTCTGCCCCCCATTACCAACTCAGTCGTCTTCCCTAACCTTCATCCGGTGAGAGTCGACGACAGCAGTCACGTCGTCGCCCAACCAGCGCCGTGGTGTTCTACCGTCGCCCCTGTTCGACTTTGCTTCAAGCATCGGCGAGGAAGACGTTGAATTGGACAACACTACAACCAGACCCCCAAAATCCGCCCCTTCTCTCCTCTCGTGGTGCTAAAATATCTGTAAGTTTAATTCAACCGCTTAATCCATGGATTGAGCTTTCAGTTTTGCAATTAGCTCTAAAAGTTGAGTGCGGTTTCAATTGGGGGCAAAGCTAGGGTTTTCGCAACTTGCCAGAGTCGGGCCGAGTTGACTCTGTTGGTTCCATGTGGACTCACGTAGGTCAAGCATCTTTGATTTGATTAGTTGTTGTGTTTGATTGAGCAACAATCTTTGATTCACCAAGGATCTTCGATTTCTCGATTATCTTTGATTCAGCAATCTGAATGTGACTTAAATCAAGGCTATATCAGATTAATAACCATTCAACATGTTTAAAGTTGTTTTGTTTTATTTCTTGATATTTGACTTTCTTTAGTTTGGTCAAATTTGATTACCAATGAAAACATGTGTATTAAAAAGAGGATTCAAATCCTTTTATCATGTGTAGCTTCTACATGATACCTTAGTCGAGTATACTTGGGAAATTAGAATTGAAGTTGTAATATATTATGTATAAAAGCATGTGAAATTAGAGTTAAAATTGATCTAGTTCTACTAGAAGATTATTAAGTTTGTAATTTGAGCTTTAAACTTTATGATGATAGCTAGTCTTGATATTTTTGGCATGTCCAATTGGGGAATTGATTATTGACAAGTTGAATTTTGTCCAGGAGTTGTGGTTGAAAAAGAGAAGTGGGAAGATGTGTATGAGCGTCTCATGGAAGGGGCTGAAAATCACACGCATAGATGATAGAAGAAGATATTGGAATGACATCTCGTGTGAGAAATCCAGGTGCTTAAATAGTCCTTTCATTTCCCATTTTTTTCTAATTAGGCCATGTTTGGTTTGACATCACTGACTAAAATCTTGAATTTGATTGGATGAAATGGGAACCAATGATTTTTAACGATTTTTTTTTATCTGGGTTTAGCGTCTTGTTCTGAAGTCATCATAATATATACACATTATGTGCTGAGAAGTTTCAAGTGAATAAAAGTTGCTTTTATAAGATGCTAATCATTCTTCGAAGTATTTTAAGAAGGAATTGATTAAATGATGATCATTATTTGTGGTTTTCCATAATCAACTTTATCCATAATTTTAGCTTTAGACATACAGATGAGTTCTTATTTAGTTGCAGCAATGAACAACACATCATTTTAAGAAACAAATTCATTTTTTTTATCTGGGTTTAGGGTCTTTTTCTGAATAATGTGATGCAAATTTGGGCATTGTAACATCCAATTACTGTGAATGCATACATTAGTGCACAAGAGAATGCATACATTAGTGCTAATTGAGTTTATGATTTTGAAATGCATGTCTGCTTCATGTGTTCTCCATCACTTGAACTCTATTAAGAACAATTATATTTATTTGCACTTGAGTGCTTTTGTTTGGTAAGATTATCTTGATTTTAGATTAGAGTAATGAAGCCTCTTTTATGATTGAATAGCCTTTATATAATTGTAATTGGTGAGAATGGTGAAGTGGTGAACTAGTATCATTAGTATTAAGAATGGTGTTTGTGCAATGGATTGTGCTTTTGTGAGTTTCAGTGACTTGATTTTCTTTGATGAGAGTTAAGGTGCAAATCATGCAAACTATGAATTTTTCTATAGTCTTTAGTTGCAATTAATTATATGCATGTTTGGTTGGTTTGAGTGAGCTCATCAATTGATTTTGTTATGTAGTTGTGCCGTCAAAAATTAATAGTGTAGCCAATCATTTTCTTCATCTTAGTATTTGGAATTCAACAATGGCTCCGAAAGAAGGGAAAGGGAAGCTTCACAAGGCCAAGGGAGACAAGAAGAAAAAGGAGGAGAAAGGTACCTTAATTTAAATGTATCTCTAAACTGGAACTTAATAAACTTACTGAATTTTCAAGGTAAAAATGTGTTGCATTTTCCATGATTGGATATTGGATTTACATTTGAGTGAGGGAGGTGTAGGTTTTTAATTTGAGATGTTCATGATTTAAGCCAAAATCAGATGAATGGGAGCATTATTAAAGAAATTGGAGATGTTGCTTCTCTCAAGCAACTTAATCTATATATATATATATATATGAACTGTTGAGGGGACAAAGGAAAATAGGTTGGTTCTAGGATTGAGAGGGTTTGTAAAGTTGGTGGGAGTTCTCTGTATGCATTCATTTTTAGTTTGAAACCCTTGATGTTGTGTAGTTCGAACTTCTTTAGGCTGTATTTTGACAGGAGTGAAGTGAATTCTCCAATTAAAAATTGATTTTTCCATCGATCTTCTATTCATAACTAGACTTAGTCCAATTTCTTCTTTAGGTTGTGTTTTGATAGGTTGTTATTTGAGCATCACTTAACAAGGCAATTGACATCAAAAAAATAGATTATCACTTTGGAAAAGATTATATAGTGCTTTGCTATGATAAGGTAATTTGTCTTCTTAGGCCATATGATTTTTTTGTTAATCTTCATTATTGATCAATTGCGATTGGGTTAATGGTAAAGACATTATGGACTGATCTTAGATTTCATTTAGGATTAATGCTTTCTTGTCAAGGTTTCTCTTGGTATGCTAATTATGCTTTCTTTTTTTGTCCATTTGATTAAAGGGAAAGTGAACAAGGATCTACCACTTCTTAGAAGCAAAAGTAAGACGACTCATTTGTATATCTTTGACCTTTGATCTTGTAGTGTTATGATAGTTATAGGCTATCAGCTCATTTGTATGTCTTTGACCTTTTGTTTTATATATTTATTTATATTTTTTTATAGTGGCACATCGTTTGAACCGATTTGGGTAATTATATATTTTTTTTCAAAACCAAACATTCATACCGGTTATTTTAAAAACCGGTATCCAAACATTTATACCGGTTTTTAAATAACCGGTATCCGCCAAACATTAATACCGGTTTTTAAATAACCGGTATCCGAGAATTTATTACGGCAAGATTAACGACGGAGGAAAAACCGGTATCCACTTCATAAAAAAACGGGTATTAATTAACGTTTGTGTACTAGTGGTGCCTCCTCTCTTCACTCGACATCTTTTGGCTCCCTAATTCACATTGATTCTGCTTCTCTTGTGAATTGCAAGGGAATTCTTCAATCTTTGTTTATGATTCATTCATTTTTTTTTGATGTTCCTCTTCTCCTTGATGTTTCTTTTATACTCGAGTTTGTGATTTTTCATAACCCTAATTTTAGATTGTGATGATTTATATCTCCATCCATTCATATATGTATAATTCATTCTTTAAAACCCTTTTTGTTTTACAACTCAGATTAGGTTTTAATTATAAATTTTTATATAACCTAATTTAGGTATTATATTTTTCTAATTTCACGAAGGATTGTATAGACTACGACACTACGTACATAAATCATATAATCGATCAGTACGAGTACGAGTGTACGACTACAATTAATTTGTATGTGAAGTCGTGAACTATATACTTTAAATAATCAATCACTACGTGTTGTATAATTAATCAAGGTGACATTTTTTTTGGTAAGGAAAGGCCGAGGCCTTCCAGGGAAGGAGAGTCCGGGCAAGTTACACCCGAGTCTGGGGCGAGCCCTAGCCCCAATATCGCCAACAAATACAAGAACAATATCTAAAAGCGGGTGATCAAGAACATGAACTCCAAGGGGAAAAGAGAAGGCAAGTTTGGCGAGGGAGTCGGTAACGTAGTTCGCTTCCCCGAAGACATGGGTACACCGGACATTCCAATCCCGGCGTAGGAAGCCTTGGCATTGCAACGCCAGACTGGAAAGGGGGTGATACGGGGTGACTTTCTTCTTGAGTAATCCGATGGCGAGCAAAGAGTCCGACTCCACCTCAACAGATCGGTGGCCACTCTCCCAAGCTAGCTTTAGTCCATTAAGGATTCCCCAACGCTCTACCATGGGGACGGTGCAACAGCCAATATTGTGGACGAATCCACCGAGCCAATTGTCGTCGTGATCCTGGAGGACACCTGCCGCCGTAGCAACTCCATCGCCATTTACCGATCCATTCGAGTTCACTTTAATTCAACCATTGGGGGGCCGGGTCCAAGCGACGAGCACCTCTGTTTTGCTCGTTTCCCTTGTCCCAGTCATCCTAACAGCCCACGCGTTTTTGTACTCCTTCGCACGAGCCAACACAAACTCAACTCCGTCCGGCACATGGGTGACATTGCCAAACACCGTCTCGTTCCTCCATTTCCTCGACCACCAAAGAGCCATAGCAAACGCAGAAGGCCAGTCCACTCCCTCCGCCGTCTTCGCATCCGTGATGAGGTTCCGCCTAATCCATACTGCAAAAGGAGAGCGAAAAGAGTCAGCAACAGTGAGAGGAATACTCATAGAAGCCCACAAACATGCGATTTTCGGGCAATCCCGAAAGAGGTGATCAAGGGTCTCTGAATCGGTTCCACACATTGGGCACAAATCCGACGCAGCAAGGTGGCGTCGTCTCCGTTCAGCATTTGTGAGAATGTAACCGCGAACCACCAGCCAAAGGAACGCTCGGGCACGCTCGTGGACCTGCAGCCTGCAGATGGTGTTGAAAATCGCGGCGTCATTCCCGTGCGTTTGATTCCCCCGAATCACATTATAAGCAGAGGCTATCGAGTAGTTGCCGTCGTTAGAAAAACCCCAGCTTAACGTATCAACAGATCCGCCATCCTCACTCACGACCGTGCTTGCAAGCAAAAGCTTCACCTGCCCCGAAAGAACGCCTTCTAAGAGCCCCCAATTCCATCCCTGACCAGAAATCCAGTACTCTTTAACTATCTTATTTCGCTCAGCCCCATCAATCGGAACCAAGGCCAACTCTTCAAGCCAACGGTCGCGCAACCATAGATCGATCCAGAAACGAGTCAGACTGTCATCCCCAACAATCCATCTACATCCCTGGTTCACCACGTCTTTGAGGCCTTTTTGGAGGCTCTACCAAACATAAGATGAAGACGTTGGCGAGTTCCCAGAACTAAGGATATACTTGGCTCTTAGCACCGAGCTCCACAACCTTTGTCGTCATGTATGAATTTCCACCCAAGTTTCCCGATGATGGCAATGTTCATCGACTTCATTGGTCGGATTTCGACACCACCCTCACTTTTCGGTCTACATAAATCATCCCAGGGCACTAAGTGGATACGTTTCCAGTTCCCATCATGGTTCCAAATAAAACCCCTAATAATTTGGTCAATTTTACTGCATATCTCATCGGGTAGAACAACGTTGCCATGGTGTACACCGGGAGAGACGACAGACCGATTTGGCCAACGTTATTCGAACAGCTAGGCTCAGAAATTTGCCTTTCCAAGCCACAAGCCGAGCGTTGACTTTATCGACTAGGGGTCCAAAGGTATTGGCCGAAACCTTCTTGTGCAGGACGGGCATGCCAAGGTAGCTCCCAAGTTCCGTCATCACCTCAAAGCCACACTCACTTCGGAGAGCATCCACCATGTAGAGTCCCACGTTTTTTGACACATACAGTTTGGATTTGGCTATACTGACTTTTTGCCTGGGAGCTTTACAGAAGTCCTCAAGAATATTACTGATCACCTTGAGCTGAGTCACCAAGGCCTCCGCAACTAAGACCACGTCATCCGCAAAGAAGACATGTGAGATGTCGGGCCCATTCCTAGTCACCCACGCCAATTTCCACTCCCCGTTGGACATCACCGCCTGAATCATGTGGCTTAATCTCTCCATACACAAGATGAAAAGGTACGGGTAGATTGGATCCCCTTGTCGGATACCTCTCGAGGGGTAGACGCATTCTGTCATCTCCCCATTCCAAAGAAGTCTCATCGAGGTCCTGCTAATACATTCCTTGATCCAATTCACCCATTGGTGCGGAAAACCCGCGTCTCTAAGTGAGTCAATCACAAAATCCCATCGGAGGCGGTCATAAGCTTTTTCCAAGTCGATCTTCAAAAGCATCCAACCTTTCCTTCCTTTCTTCTTTCTCATTGAATGGACCAATTCTTAAACTATAACAATATTGTCGGAGATCAATCTCCCCGGGAGGAAGCTCCCTTGCATGGGGCCAATGATATCGGAAAGGACCGGTCTCATGCGATTCACAAGAATCTTTGTGATCAATTTATAAATCACGTTGCATAGGCTGATAGGTCGAAATTGGATAATACGGTCCGGCCTCGCTACTTTCCCTTGGAGAACAATAAGGGTCTCGTTCACTCTAGGTAAGAGCTTCCCTGTTCTGAAGAAATCGTTGGCAAACTATCGGATCGTAGGTCCAACCGAGCTCCAACCTTGTTGGAAAAAGAAAGCTTGGAACCCATCCACGCCCGGGGCCTTGAAACTACCCATTTGTTTAATTGCAAGGTCCACTTCCAGGTTAGTGATCAACGCAACGAGGTCAGTCCAATGCGTTCCTTCCATAAACGGAAACATGTCGTGAATGGTTCTCAGTTGCTCGGAGTGCTGCTGCTCAGAAGAGTTCAACTTTCTGAAGTACGTAACAACAAGATCTTCCATAAGCTTACTGTCGACAACAGCCTCATTTTCATCATTCACCAGAAAAGCAATGTGATTTCTTCTCCGCATGACAATGGTGGAAGCGTGGAAGAATGCAGTGTTTCTATCTCCGGAATGAAGCCAATTTTCACGGGATTTATGGAACCAAATCAGTTCCTCCTGTTCAAGAATAGTACTCTGCTTGTAGTTTGTGCTCCAGGTTAATCATCGAGGATGTAACTCGGTTAGCATACGCTTTTTGTATTCCGGCGAGTCTGCTCAAGTTCCGTTTCACAATCACATCCTTGAAGGAACCCAGTGCCGTCGGGGCTTCAAAATCAGCTTTCCAGTTGTCACGCAGTAGCCTCTGGAAAGATTTGTGGGTAACCCATGTCACCTCAAACTGAAAAGGTCGTCGTTGCTTATTAATAGTGTGTGTGGGTTCGAGATTCAAGAAGAGCGGTGTATGATCAGACCCAAAGGCTGGGAGATGGCGCACCTCAAGCTCAGGCCAGTCCGTTCGCACATCCATGTTAGCGAGTACCCGGTCCAATCTTCTCGCTTTGAACGTTCGATCAGAGTTCCCAGTTGACCAAGTAAAGCTTGCTCCAGTAAAACCCATATCAACAAGTTCAACCTCATCAACCCAGCCTTGGAAGACACTCGTATCAGGCGAGAGCGGTTCCGATGTTCCAGTGCTTTCCCAATTGTTGAGTACACAGTTGAAATCCCCTCCAAAAAAGAAAGGCCTAGCACTTGACCGAGAGAGACCCTGCAGTTGAACCAAAAAAGGAGCACAGTTAGTTTTGTTTGGAGGAGCGTATATAATTACTAAATTGAAAACCTTACCATTGTGGCGGACTCTAGCATGTATGAAACGATCATAAAGTCGGACAATATTGACTCCCACTTTATCATCGTTCCAAAACAGCCAAATTCCACCAGCAAAACCAATAGCCTCAATTCGCACATTATGTGACAAGTCAAGGCGTTGACAAACATGATCCGCACAAGGCCCGAAAATTTTGGGTTCGAGTATAGCCAGAATATCGATCTTATTATGTTTAACCATATAGCGAATGGCCTTGCGAAACCCGTCGTTACTGGCTCCGCGACAATTCCAAATAAGACAATTCATAGTTATGTTCAACGGAGACAAGCACACTAGGATCCTAATTTGCCGGATCCGAGACCCTGGACACATCATCTTCGTTCATAGCATCGTTCATGGTGGCCTCTGTAGATGCTTTAGCCGCCCCATCTACCGCCATGATTTGGCTCCTCAAATCTACTATGGTATCGTTATCATTCTGCAGTTGGGTTGTCTCCATATTGTTTGTGGAGCAGCTGGTACTTGGGCTATTAGCCTGGTTGTTAATTTCCTGGTGGGTCTGTTCTTGAGTTGGCCCATTCCCCCCATCAACATGGTTTTTATGGGGGTTAAAAGAGAAAGGAACGTCATCGTTTCTGGGCCTCTTAATTGGTCCAACCACGTTGCGGGGCTTCTTTGCCGACCCATTGTGCTCATTCTTGCCTTTATTTTTCTTCTTATTCTTTCTTGTTGGGCCTTTCGACCCGTCAACCTGTAGCTCCAGTTGGAAACCCTCATTACTCTCCATCACGTGATGCGCCTCCACTATGGTGGACGTGCCAAGTTCCAAGGCAGGCTTTTCCGCCGACATCCCTTGGGACTACGTTGTTGCAGAAAGTGTCATTCCTTTTTCTCCCCTAACGTTCCCCTCGGATAAGGACCTTTGGTTTTTCGTCATTCCCTTCTCGATAGGCTCGACTCGATTTTTGGAGCTGCCTAGTGACTGTTCATCCCCCGACGCTTTGTTTTTGCCCTTTTCAACCCTCTTCCGGCACTGTACTTCCATCCACGGGCCGTAGGTTGCCAGTTCATTGCCCCTCTCCGTGGGGCGCGAGCCTTTCAAGGCGGCCTTTCTAGGGCCCGGGGATAGTGTGGTCTCGTCTTTCTCCGTATTCGCAGGTGGTGATGATGGTGGTTCGGGCGGTGCATATGGACACTGGCAAGACTATAATAATTAAACGTTAGGTTTTGTAGGGCGTTGGCAAGACTATAATAATTAAAGGTTAGGTTTTGTAGGGTCGGCCAAAGGTATATAAATAGTAGCATTTAGCTTGGAGAGTAATTAGGTGATCATCTAGGAGATCCGTATTGGAATTCGTAAGGATGATATCATCAAAATACAATAACAAGTAGGTAGTCTCACAACCGGACTTGTATATAGACAAGGAATGTTCACTCTAGCTATCTTTGAATACCACCTATATTGAAAAAGTACCAACCTTGTTATACCAAACCACAAAAGGGATATCTTCAACATGTAGAGATGTTTAAGGGAAGTCGAATCATTGAGACTAGGAGGTTGATGTATATAAACTGTTTCGTAGAATCCACTGATTGAACAGTTCTCCCATGACCCTCGAAAACTCTTTCTTCAACCCCCGTCCCCTGCTCTTGTACCCATACCCATCCTCAAAATTTCAGATCCCATTTCATAGAAGATGCCTATTGTAAAACAGTCTTCACCAAATTCATTGCTGGAAGACAACACCCTTTACTTTTTGTGATTTCGATACAAGCTTTGCCTTGGTTTATCCCCAATCTCAACTTTCAATCAAGAACACCCAAACCCTAAATCATTAAATTGGGGCTTTTTCTTTCTCAAATTGGATCTCTTGAACACCCTTCTTTGGTTGCGTATGGATCTGATTTCATCTATGGATGAGAAGCAACAATGAAGGATTTGGTTTCCAAAAGTGATGAACAACTGATTGTTTGTATTTAAAGAATTCTTCCATTTTAAGAAATCTCAAACCTAGGCCGAGGAAGCCAATTTTTCCACTTTTAGGCTGAGAAAGCCATTGATTTTGTAATCTTATGGCTGAGTAAGCCTATTTCGCTACCAAGATATGGCTGAGAAAGCAAGATGTTTCTTCATTCTCGATCTCGCTTTCTTCGGAACTAGCGAGTTGTATTGGAGATTTAAAGGGCATGGATAATCGATCATGACCCCATTTCTTTTTAATCGAAAAATCTATTTGGTTTCTTGCGTTGAAGCAAATTCTAAATCCCAAACGTATTCAATTTTGTGTATTTGATCAAAATTTCTGACCACGTTCTACTTTTCCCAAAAAAAGAAGAAGAAAGAAATATGATTTTGAATATCCGTGACGTGCAAGACACTGATTTAAAACTTAAGTTTTTTTTTAGTTTTTTTTTTGTTCACTTAAGAAACTAATTTTAGAAGAAAATAAGAAAAGAGTCTTCAACTCTTTGTTAATAAAAAAATCATACTAAAAAATTAAATTAAATGAAAAATATTCCTAGCTAGGCAAGGATTAGAAGAAAATAAATTTACTTGCACCGCAAGTTTGATATTACTCGCGGGGCAAATCTTGATTTTACTTGCAAGGCAAGTTGAGCATTACTTGCACTGCAAGTATTGCTTACTTGTGTTGCAAGTTTGATTTACATGTGTTGTAAGTATTTTTACTTGCGGTGCATGGTTGATATTCTCTTTTGCAGGATGGCTCGTACTTAATTTGCGTACTAGTTTTTCGAAGAGATGGAGCTGTGGTCGGTACGTATCGGGCCAAGTTGTACTTAGCCAGGTCACTTGGTGCTCTGAGACTTCTGAAGATCCTTCATCTCGGTGGAGGGAACGTCAGCTGTCCATTTCGCATACCCCAGGATGGGTTGACCTGTTGCTCGCGGCACTTTTATTCTAGTGCTTTACTCACCCCGATTCCGATCTCTCTTTAATCTTCTTTTCGAGGATGGGATAGCCGTTCAATGGGAGAGAGATTCTCTAATAACCCTCTCTTCTAGATTTTGGGACGAAACTCTTTAAGTGGGTACTAATGTAATAACCCAAAGTATTAAAGCTTTAAATAAATACTGTTAAAGTAATTTTATAATTTAAATAAATTATTTAGTTCAATATAAACTTGGGATTTTATATTGGCCAAATAATATCAATTGTAACATTTATTTTCTTAAGTTAAGAAATTTCAATTATAACCTTAAGCTAATGTTATTTGTTACTTAGCCAAAGGTTATTAAATCTTACCAAAATATTTTAAGAAATTTGAAAATTCTATCTTTTTGAAATTAAAGATTTTACATTATTTTTAAGTAAAATAATTTTAAAATAATGAATAAGAAAGGTTATGAACTAATTTATTAGAAGAGAGTATGCTATTTAGTCTAATTAGAAAAGGCAAGGTCAAATTCATGATTTTGGAAAATAAAACAAGGGGTGTGTCATGTTTCTTTTTTTTTTGCACATTTTAAAAATGAGCGTCTTATTTTATAATTACCCATCAATGGGTTGAATTTCGTGCACAAGATAAACCCAAGATTTACTTCATTATTATGATAATGGACCTTATTTAGCAAGAATAATTGGAATTTTAGATCGTCAACATAAACCAAAACATTAAGTTCAATTGATCCATGATTAAAAGTAAAAAGAGAATATTTGAAATACGATTGTTGATAGTACCTTTTTAAGGATGTGGAGAGATTTGCAAACCAACTTTGAGGAGATTGTTTAACTCCATAAAGGGATTTGCGAAACTTACATACCATGTTTGGGGACCAAGTGATGCGATCCAACCCCGACTCAAGCCAAGCTCCGATAAGCCCGAGGCGCCCATGACCATGGTGTCCCCCTTGGCCGGATTGATGTGATCCAACCCCAACTCAAGTCACGCTTCAACAAGCCCGAGGCGCCCACAACCATGGCATCCCCATTGGCCGGATCGTCTTTCTTATTATTATATTTATTATTATTATTATGATTATTATTATTATTTATAAACATAGTTATTATTAGACCATTCTATATTTAGCCCGCAAGGTTATAACCATCTAAAACATGTATGCTTACATTGGTTATAGTCCGCAAGGTTTTAGATGCATTTCTTATTTAAATAACTATGTTGTATTATTTTCCGAGACGACAATTTTAACCTAGTAGTGTTCAGAGTTGAGAAACTTCCTCCTCCCTAGGTCCGGCTCACCATCTATCCCCCTCACCCCTTCCCCGCGCTGAAACTAGACAACTTATCCCTAAACTCGATCCCGAGTCCATCATGCCGACACGCCTTTGTTCACGCAAATTTTCATCTTGTTATCCATCTATCTATCCATTTATCATTGTGCTTGCTTGAATCATTAAGACCTTGTTTGTTTCTATACCCATGGTATAGGGAATAGGGAATAGGGAATAGGGTTAGAAATGAGTCAAACCCATATGATAAGTCCGGTGGGTCGATAATCTGGGGTCATGCGTGTAACGGACCTAGTATACAAACACAACAAGCTCCAATCCAAAACAATATGGCAATAAATAAACCCACACTGATACCATGATAAAGTCCGGTGGACCGATAATCTAGGGGTCGTGCGTGTAACGGACCTAGTATACAAACTCAATAAGGTTCCAACCCAAAACCATATGGCAATGGGTGGAGTAACTCTTGAGCTTATAAACTAGGCAATTATAGTTCTCAATTTCAGATGTGAGATAACTCTCAACACCATACCAATGTTTGTTTTAACCAAGGGGATAGAAATTAGAATGAGTTATTCTCATACCAGTAAAATACATTAGAGTTCATATCCATCCCAAATTTAAAGTATGGGTGATTCCTGTTCCAACCTGATACCTCATTCTAACACGATTCTTGGTATAGAAACAAACAAGACCTAAAAAATAAATATTGAAAAGTCATAACCTAGTTTTGTAATAAGAATTGCACCGAAACTTTTGTTTGTTTCCTACCTTGCGCAATTGTGGTGTGAACAAGTAGTATATACTCGCATGATCATATTCATTTCTTCCATTTTGTGCGTGAACTTGCATGATATCTGCCTTCATTTTGGTGCGTGTATTTTGACATCACAAAATTTCGATTACATATTCTAATTATCATCCATATTGTTACGCATTTCCTAATTGTGTGCAATTTTTTTTTATTGCCATCCATTTCTGTTTGCGTGCAAATCCGTATGCATATCTTCCCATAATGGAGTTCCCTGATTGCGTACCAATTTGTGCGTAGAAATCATATCTTGCCCATAATTTGTGCGTACCAATCATATCTTCCCATAAATTACAAATTTTGTTATTGCTCGTATACATTCACTGTCATTCAGCATAATTTGCTTCGTGCCAAATCTATCCACACAAATAAACTATTATTTATTGCCCGCCTTTCATAAAAGTGTGTATCTTATATTGCCAAATTTTTTCCGCACACATCTCGGTAGTTGCTTGATTATTACCTTCGTTCCTATCTAGCTCCTATTGACCGAATTTTAAAATCTATGTATATATATAAAACGCAAGGAATAAGGTCACCACGTTACGCCACCTAGGATTTTCCTACGTGTCGTTCCCACATTAAACCACCTAGAATTTCGCCACATAGGATTTTTTATTTTGAGAATTTATATATGTTGATATTATTTTAGGATAATATAGAAATAGGATAAATTAATCTAGGAAAGATTTTATCTAAAACAAAGTGTTATCTAATGTTAAATCTTAAGTGGTAATGTTAAATATTTGATATGATAATTTATTTAACTTAAAAAGATTATATCTAAAATAAAATAAAATATAAAAGCATTAAATAATTGGTAAAATATTATTGATGAATACTATTTAAAATTATTTATTTAAGTTATTTTTTCTATTAAAATATAAGCTACCTGTCATGTAGGATTTTACCATGTGCCACCTAGGATTTTTCGTACATGTCATTCTCACAATTTATATATATTGAAAAGATTCTATCTAACATAAAATACACTATAATATATATTAGGATAGATTCTGAGTATATAATTGATTATCAGTTGATTACATTATCTTTCTCTATATATCTATTTATATAAAAGTTTTCTTAAATCAAATTATGATAAAAAATAAAAAAAATTAAAAGATGATAAAAATTACATTATCTATGTCTTTTTATCCATTTATGAGGTAAAAGATTTTTTAAAAATTAAATTTTGGTTAAAAAATATGTCTATAACTATATATTAAAGTTGTATCTTTTTGAGCCACCACATTGACTTTGGCCCAACTTTATTTATAAAATTTTAACTTTTATTTATATTACTTTATCTTTTTCAAATAATTTTTCTCACTATTCATTTATAAAAATTGTAAAAATTCAAAATTTATTTGACTCTAAAAATAAAAAACTATCATATGTGAGTATAAATTTTTTATCTTTTTATGTATCATTATATTAAAATAAATATGTTCATACCTCATAGTTAATCCGAGTCGTAGTCGTGCATGCCACGACGGGTATAACTAGTAACAAAAAAAACAGTTGGATATACTCCATTCGTTCAGAAATACATGATGATTTTCTTGTTAATAATACTTGATGTTTGACATAATTTACCATAATTTTTTCAATATTGTCCTCATTAATTAAGAGAATAATAAAAATATAAAATAGAAAGGGAAAGATCTTCACAAGATTATGAGATATTTAAGTCAAATCATATACTTTCTTCATTTTAGAGACAAAACGTAAAACACTATGTATTTATGAACGGAGATGGTATATTTTAAAAAAAAATTCGAGCTTATTAAAAAAACACAATAACATTAGGCTTCTTCCTTTCTTCTTATCCCGTTTCAGTACATGTTTTGGTTGATTGTGGGGTTGTTCTTTTTCTGACGCCTGCCACGTTATGTTCAAGCTTTAAGCCGCCCTCATGGCAAGTCATATTAGCCTTTGACCTTACGCGTACAATTACTTTGGGTGAATTGATTTGCTTGTGCCTCTATATACTCTCTTCTTATCATGTCTCGTGCATAACTTCGACAAAGGCGCTTTGTAGGGTATGACACCCTGATTCGTTCTTTGCATAGACACATCATATGTCATACTACACTAGTCAGCGAAATTACGACAAGTATGGGTAGTTTGACGTAGCCATTCATTGCTTCACCGACCACGAACCCGACTGGTGGTACCTTGGTTGCAGAGGATAGATGGTATCGCCGTCATCCTCCTGTTAAGGTATGAGAACAACTCGTGTTTCACATGACTCAACATTTTGCTCCAAATGTCGACACTCAAGCATTTGCAGATTACATCTTAGATATCATGGCAGAATAGAGAGAGCTTCACAAGCTACGAGCCATGGTAGCTCAATTGCAAGCACAACTACGTACATATTGATGGTGCACAATATAATGATGTGTGAACAGTAGGCATGGACGGGGTTCGGGGGAATCCCCCGAGGGTTTTCTCATACCCATCCAAAAAAGTGAGATACCCAATTGGGCTAGTCCAAAGTCAAAGGAAGGGTGAAGACCATACATCGCACGTTCCCCACAAGAACGAGCTCAAAACATCGAAACCTCTCAAATAAGGATGCCGGTCAGGCGATGCGCTTCTAGAAGCAACGAGGATGAACCTCGCATACTCAAAAGCTGACACACCCGCCCCGCTCAACCATTCAAAGGCCACCTTATTCTCGACCAATGATCAGCCACCTCTCTCTCGACCAATCAGATGGTCGTATCCCAAACGTCCCACATCGGATGTTGATAAAAGCTATGCTCTTCAAATGTCTATAAAAAGAGGAGAACCCCGAAGGTTGCAAGGGTCGAAAAACATCTCTAACTCAAGAACTATCTTGCTTGTTGAAGATCGACGTGTTGGAATAGTCGTAAATACCGCGCTACAATCAAGAGAAGATCAATAAAAAGACTCAAGTCACTCAAAGAAATCTCAAGTCCCAAAAGAACTCGCAAGCCGCATTGCAAGCTACAATCCTAGTGTCATCAATCAGATTCTGACCTCGCTACATAGATAGCAATTCTCAAACTTGTAATAGGAAAAGATCTCGCTAGTAGTTTGTAAGTAGTAAAACTCGTTGTAACGAAGAGGTCTCGAACCTCGTTAGGCAGAGACCTCGAATCTTGTAGGGAGGATCCTGGGCATAATCCCGTTGTTGTAACCTCGTTTGGAAATCATTAATAAAAGCAAGGGTCTGTCTCGTCGAATATATAATCTCGTTACTTGTCTTTAGCGTTGGTTTATTTCGGGTTTCATCACATACAACTCATGCTAGTGCGACATTGACCCCGCTGATTTCCATGGTGCGCTACCACTACCTACCCAACCCATGGTCGCGCATGTTGTCGCGTATAGGGCCGCGCCTCCCGCGCCCATTGCCATGGCCACTTCCGCACTTGTCACACCCACGGGAGCGCCAACTACCACTCTTACAACACCTACCATCGCGATCGTGCATATATCGCCGATGTCAAGCAAGCCCGCGATTGTGCTCATGTCCGCCTCATCACCCGATGTCGTGCTCGGTCTTGGACTTGAGTCTTCCATCTTCATCATTGAGGTTCCAAGGGCTACAACTGAATGCGGTATTGTTCTTTTACTGATGACGGAGTGCCAACTCTCCTTGGCCCCACCATGCTTAAAGCGAGGACACTTCGAATCTAAAGGGAGAATGATGTGATCCAACCCCGTCTCATGTCGGGCTCCGACAAGCCCAAGGCCCCTACGATCATGGCGTCCCGCTTAGCTAGATCATCTTTCTCGATATCCATTATTATTATTATTATTATTATTATTATTATTGTTGTTGTTGTTGTTAATTTGTTATATTATTATTATGATTATTATTATTTATTATTATTATTATTATTATTGTTATTATTATTATTATTATTATTATTATTATTATTATTATTATTATTATTATTATAAGGATTTACAAAAAGGTAGTGGGATTACAGAAAGTTAGTGGGAAGCCGAGATACAATCTGGGCCCCCACTCCTCTAGCTATAGAAAAATTGACCCTAGTGAAAATGTGCGAAGCAGCTGACGCCCCAATATCTTGAGTCTTGGAGAACTTCTGTATCCGCTTAAGCAATGAGATAACATCCTTATCTAATTCTCCCAATGAAGAGAAGGAGAAAGGTAGAAAACCATATCCAATAGCCGCGCATTTAGCTTGATACTTGACACGTTTACGATGAGCTGCATCAACCACCACACGTCCAGGTGCGAAGTCAGACATCCCAGATGATGTCAAGGGGGATGACCCAGTCAGATCAACACACACATCACGCCCTCCATCCTAGGAGTAAAGTAACATGTCCGCAGGACGGAGGCGTTGGTCCTGCCCGCCACACAACCCAATATCCACTTCTTTACCCACTGAAATACCAGAGCGATAGCAGATATCTACAAGGGCATCACGAACAACATTATGTCGATGTTTAATACCAACAATACCAGCACACAACACAGCATGATCTCCATAGATATCTTCGACAAAAACCCGGGAGCAAGCAGAGCACGGCTTCAAATCAGAAAACAAGGGAACACCCAAACGGTAGCATAACACGCAGCGATAAGTCTTACCGTTCATGGTTTGACCCAAACCTGAAATCGGGACCGCCCTAAGCCAATCAGAGGTATGTTCCCCTTGTTGAGATTTCTATAAGGCCATCTGTCGATGAGATAATGAAAATGTGGATTCTGCCGCTTTGGTAACCTTTGTGAAATATATATGTGCCAGTTTCTTCATGAGTTTGGGGGCAGCGATCTCACTCGGATTACTCAAAATGTCAGTCTCCACAGCATTATTAAACAGACTTACCGCATCATCAAATGTTGCTCCAGATGCAATGACACCAGCCTGCCGAAGAAGCTTAGTCTGCAATTCAGCAGACTGCAACCGCGACGCAAGAAAAGCATAATGCAAGACATCACCAGCAGAATAAACCACAAGGCCCCCGAGTTCAAAGGGTAAGGTGGCAAGCCTCCATTGCCAGTTGCCAAACCCTGGCCCAGAAGCAGTAACGATACGCTCCAAGGAAGAACGAAGAGCCAAGTCAAAAGAGCGCTGAGCTGACTCAAAAATACGCGGGGGGCAAGTACGTATAGAAAAGTAGAGTTTGGAAACTCCAGTACAAGCACGGAGGAGCAACAACTCACACTGAGGATCGTTAATCCTAGCAACTGCATTCATAAGCTCAATGGTTTTGTCCACTCTCTTCAACACAAGGGCAGTACCAAAATCAAAATCCACACTAACAGGCCCACCTAACAATTTAACACCATGCAGAGGCCTAGCAATATTAGGCCGGAAAAGCCCTTCAAGCCTGATCCGAGGATCTTCTTTAGGCCAAAAGACTTCAGTCTTGTCCACATTAAGATGTAAACCGAGACGAGGCTCGTCCTCCATAATCAACTCTAAAACCTTCACCACAACCAAAGTATCGCCAACAATAGTACCATCATCCAAGTACCATGCCTGCAAACACAAGTCAAAGGTGTCTCTAATCTTACACACCAAGGGATGCAACACTAAAGAAAACAGCAGAGGGCCAAGGGGATCACCCTGCTGCACCCCTTGACACGACCATAAGGTGTGCTCCCCATAATACAACCTGGCGGGAGTAGAGTAGCAAAATTCAACCCAACGCGAAATAGCAGGACAATGAAGACGAACTTCCCGTAACATAACCTCCCGATCTACCAAGTTGAAAGCATTTTTAAAATCCACCAACAACATGGAAAGACCAACATCCTCACCACGATCCTCAACTAACCGATTCATGGCATGAAGGATCGCCTCACCACCTCCAGACACCCCAACACCAAACTGAAGTCCATCAAAATAACCACTCAAAGAATGGCCAATCAAGACAGCACTAACTTTGGAAACAAGGAGCCTCCAAATAGTACCCACAGATATAGGACGAATTCCACCACCAGTCTTGACAAGCGACGTTAGAGGAGCACTAATAATATACTCACCTAACACCTTAGGGCACTTCCCATCAAGAAAGAGATTAAAAACTTGAGAAATAGAGGATACTAACTCATCAGAAATAGCGACAACAGCATCACTCAAGCAATCTATAAGGTGTTGAGCACGCAAACCGTCCCTTCCACAAGACGTGCCACGAGGGAAACTCTTAATCCTGTCCAAAACAATAGCCGGCGAAGCAATGAGGTGATGTTGATCAATAAGCATACTTGGCAAGGAGGGGGCTGGCGAAAAGGGGTGTTTAGCCTGTAAGTCCTCGAGAGTGGCATCATTATAAGGAGCAATACCTGAAGAAGATAGAACTCTGACTGCGACAGTATAATGACCATCACAAATCTTCCTCTTACATTGCTTGATATTATGATCACCCAACTCAAGATCCTCATCGACATCCATCAAAGGAGGAGAAACCTCAACCAAAGTTTCCCTCACGAGCTGCAAACTACCACCAGGCTCACTCCAAGATCGAATAGCATTATTAATACTCTCATCTTGTCGTTGTCGTTTGATAGCAGACTTACACTCAAGATTACTCCTCGGGCAAAAGGTTCTAAGGATGCAAAGAGGTAACACCAACAAACTAATCCAACCAGAAATGTCATCAGGCTTGCAAATCACCTTATCAAGAGCACTTTTCAAAACACGAGAAAAACCCAAGCGACACTTGGGAGGGATGGATTTCACAGTGCGTAAATTCTTAGAAAGCAAACTGTCATGGAGAGCGACAATAAAGCCACCATTTTATTCATGCACATTTATAGGACCAGCAGTCTCAAGACAAGAGTCGACATGGGGCTTGGTAAAACCATAGAGCACAAATGTAACAACACCATCCCCTACATCCGGAGGCGTCACAAAATCACTACCATGACGACACTTAGAGCGAATAGTATGAGTTTTGAAACAAGCCCCACACAACCAAATTCCCATACGCTTGAAAGTAACCTCAGCCTCATTAAAAACAGCCAAATCATTAGAAAGGGAGTGCCTTGTGATTACCTGCGCATCAGAGTTGCAGTGACGGTCAAGAAGATGAGTGATCAACGAAGTCTTGGTAAGCCCTTTCCCTCCACCATCTTGACACCCACTAAGACCCACAAGAGGCCAGTGAAACTGTACAATAGGAGGTGCCATTTTTGGAAGAAAAGAAGAAGAGGTTGCACTAGGAACAACACACGTTGTCGTTCACCACAAACAAGAATTGATCAGCACGAAATGTCGTACAGAACTGAAAAAATCTCAAACACAGAATCCTGAACTAAGCAACACACGATGCTGAAGATTTAAAACCAGGAATTAAAAAAATAATAATAGAAAACCAGACGTTCACTACTGATCAACACACAAACGCCCCTGCCGAAACAATGCACAACTGCAAACAACGCACATCAAACCCTACTGATGACACACACGCAGCAACACACATCAGCAAACAAAACGAAACATAACTACAAACCACACACAGCACATCATCAAACTACAAGCAGCAGCGGACCAGAAGATGAAGATCGAACAAGATCGAACAGAAGATACACCCGGCCGTTTCCTGTCGACGATGAAGAACCACCACACCAGCAAAACGCCCACTCCTGTTGACGATGAAGAACCACCACAACAACAAATCGCCCCCTCTTGTTGACGAGGACGAAAAGCATCCATGATCTACCCTCTAACCCACCGGAAACGACCAGAGATCTGCCGGAAGGCCCAAACCCTAACCCACCACGATCGCCCCCACGATCGCCCAAAATCACAACCCAACTCCTCTGGGCCCCCACTCCTCTATCTATAGCAAAACCTATTCTAGTGAAGATATGAGCAACAACACGAGCCCCAATGTCTTGAGTCTTAGAAAACTGTTGAACTCGCTTCAGCAATGCTATAGCATCCTTATCCAGTTCCCCTAGAGGAGAAAAGGAGAAGGGAAGAGACCATAACCAGAAGCCTGACAACTAGCTTCATACTTGACCCTCTTTCAATTACCCGCATCAACCACAACTCGTCCTGGAACAAAGTGAGACAACCCGGATTGTGTCAAAGGGGAAGATCCTGTCAAGTCAACACATACATCACGACCTCGATCCCAAGAAAAGAGTAACATATCTGCAGGTCGGAGAGCCCCGTCGTTCCCGCTTAACAGACCAATATCAACCTCTTTCCTTGTCGAAATCCCAGACAGATAACAAATATCAACAAGGGTATCCCGAACAACATTATGTCGATGTTTTATACCCACAATACCAGCACGCGACACCGCATGATCACCAAAGATATCCCCATCGAAAACCCTAGAGCAAGTAGAGCATGGTGTCGAAATAGAGAACAAAGGAACACCCAACTGATAACACAACACACATCGGTAAGTCTTAACATTCATCGTCTGTCCCAAACCCGAGATGGGGACCGCCCGAAGCCAAACAGAGGTGTGATCTCCCTGCTGCGATTTCCACAAAGCCGATTGCCGAGGAGATAAAGAAAAGGTGGATTCTGCAGAAGCAGTAACCTTTGTGAAATATATATCTACCAATTTTTTCATGAGTTTAGGGGCAGCGACCTCACTAGGATTACTCAAAAAGTCAGAATCCACATTTCTATTAAAAAGACACAACACATCATCAAAGGCACGACTAAAACCAACAATGCCAGCATTCTGAAGAAGCTTTGTTTGCAAATCGGCAGATTGTAACCAAGAAGCAAGAAAAGCATAATGGCGAACATCACCTGCAGAATAAACACCAAGCCCTCCAAACGCAAACGACAAGGTGGCAAGTCGCCATTGCCAATCACCAAACCCAGGACCCGAAGCAGTAACAATACGCTCCAAGGAAGATCGAAGAGCCCCATCAAATGTGCGTTGAGCCATCTCAAAAATACCAGGAGGACAAGTACGCAAAGCAAAGTAGAGTTTAGAAACTCCGGTACATGCCCTAAGTAATATCAATTCACACTGAGGATCATTAAGCTTAGAAACTTTATCCATAAGCATAATGGTCTTGGTCACCCTCTGCATCACAAGCTCTCCACTAAAAACAGAATTGGAGCTGGCTGGACCACCAAGCAACTTAACACCATGCAAAGTTCGGGCAATATTAGTGGGAAAGACACCCTCAAGCCTGCTGCGAGGGTCTTCTATAGGCCAAAAAACTTCAGTTTTTTCCACGTTGAGATGTAACCCTAAACGAGGCCCTTCCTCCATAACCAACTGCAGAACCTTTCCCACCACCAAGGTGTCACCAATAATAGTTCCATCATCCAAATACCACGCCTGAAGACATACATCAAAGGCGTCTTTGATTTTACAAACCAAGGGTTGTAAAACCAAAGCAAATAGAAGAGGACCAAGGGGGTCACCCTGTTGCACTCCTTGACACGACCATAAGGTGTGCTCCCCATAATACAATCTAGCTGGATTAGAGTAGCGGAATTGAACCCAACGTGAAATTGTCGGACAACAAAGACAAACTTCACGTAACATGACTGCACGATCAACTAAATTGAAGGCATTTTGAAAATCCACCAACAACATTGAAAGACCAACATCAGTACCGCGATCTTCAATCAACCGATTCACAGCATGGAGAATTGCCTCACCACCTGCAAGAACCCCAACACCAAATTGAATACCATCAAAATAACTTCCCAAACAGTGGCCAACCATAACAGCACCAACCTTCGAAACCAAACGCCGCCAAGCAGTACCCACAGCTATACGACGAATACCCCCACCGGGCTTGAGAAGAGGTGTGAGAGGAGAACTAGCAATATACTCTCCGAAATCCATAGGACATTTTCCAGCTAGAAAGAGATTAACCACCCCAGAAATAGAGCCAACTAACTCATCTGAAACAGCCACAACAGCACCACTCCAGTAATCCATTAGGTGTTGAGCACGTAATCCGTCCCTACCACATGATGTGCCACGTGGAAAACTCTTAATTCGGTCCAAAACAACAACAGAAGTAGCAATGAGATGATGATGATCAACCGGTATATCAGGCAAGGATGGAGCTGGAGAAAAAGAGTGTTTTGACTGTAAATTTGCAAGAGTGGCCTCATTATAAGGAGCAATACCAGAAGAAGAAAGAACTCGAACTGCAGCAGTGTAATGGCCATCACAAATCTTCCTACGGCACTGCTTGATATTACGCTCCTCCAAATCAATGTCCTCATCAACATCCATTAAAGGAGGGGACCCTTTCCCTTATTATTATTATTATTATTATTATTATTATTATTATTATTATTATTATTATTATTATTATTATTATTATTATTATTATTATTATTATTATTATTATTATTATTATTATTATTATTATTATTATTATTATTATTGTAACACCCCTATTTTACAACACTGGGTATTACCGCCAGTGACCTCGGACTTTACCGTCCAAAGTCACCCAAGGCTTTTAGAATGATATAGAACATTATTAAAGCGGAAATAAGCATAATTCATAAAGTAGAAAAGGTGCTCCCGAAGGAGACTTGGTTCTTACAAACGTCTTACATCGTGTTCAAAATCAAAGGTACTTGAAATCAAATAACGAAACCATCTTGTTCTTGAAACAAAGTGAAACATCAACTAAAGTGAACAACAAATACATCTTGAGAGTTCTTGACCTTCCTTCACTTTACTTCGCCTTACGCCTTGCTAGGATTCCTGGGTTCTGACATAATTCGCGAGGGGCGATAAAATGCCAGGCAAACATGCGAAAAAGAAGAATTAGTCTAAGAGACTAAGCAAGCGGGAATGGAACTTCCCGAGGGTATTTCGGTAATTTCAATTATTGTCGAAAGAGATGATAAGGTTGTGTTTACGATGGGGCTATACGCTAGGGCTTGTTAATGTGGAGCTTAAATGGTTCGAAGGAGAGTATATCTTAAGCGAAGATAACTCGATAAGCGATAGAAGAGCTACTAGATTGTAGACTTCTTTAGGAATCAAAAGTATGTTTGGGAACATTATTACTTCATACAAGTTAAAAACCTCTCGCGCCCTGAGCGGACCGAGAGCCGGATCGATCATTTGAGACCGGTCCGGTTTTGGTATCTTAAATGTGCATTGGGCACTTATCTTATATAGTGACGAAAGATATTTGACTTCGTTAATGATTTTTAATAGAAAGTGGTGGGACACGGATAATCCGAGCCACCCGGGGAAAACTCAGTTTCCCGGCACTTAGCTAGAGTGCGCACATCCCCCCTTGCAATCGGAGCGGATGGGATCATGATCCCGAAAGTCGTAGGTACGTACGACTTAGTAAGGTTATATAGAGGCGTTGGCTAATCCACGCCCCTTACTAGTTCGTTCAAAGTTGATCTCTGAGCGAGATCGCAAGCAGTCAAGATAATAACCACACTAGCATAAATAATCCTATCACGAGAATATAAAGCGAACTATGCTAACAATGGGTCGTTATATCTAGCAATCGATATTTCCTAGGTTCATTTATATTTAAGCACACAAGTTGTTCCCAACATCGAGAATTTTTACGGAATGAAATATAAAGGTCGCAAGGGGAAATTCCACTTGCCTTAGCTTTTGCGAGTTCTAACAATCGAGCTTTGACGGAAATATGTGATTCGCGACTTCGAGCGAGAATCCCGACCTATCGACACGGAATTTACGAGCGAACTTTAATTATGACTTCCTCCTAAAGTTTGGATTACCTCTTATAATATTTTATAAGAGAGTTGGAATTCTAAATTATTAAGATAATAATTTAGAAAGTGATTTTCTTAAAATAATAATATTCCTTTATTATTATTTTGGCTTTGTAATATCCCTTTTATTCCATAAAAATCTTTATTCAATATTATTAAAATAATCCTTTTTAATTTCACTTGCTAATTCCTTTAATATAATTTAAGCAAGTATAATTTCATAAAATATCATACTTTACCTAAAAGGTATTTTTCTTTAAAATGTACAACTCTCATTAAACTATAAGAAATCTACTTTAACCTTTGTATACACTTATCTTAATTAAAATTGTACTTTTAAATTTCCAATTATACCTTAGTGAACTAAAAATATTATTTCCTTCACCAAGAATATTTTATTAATAATATTCTTTTAATAGAATTTTATTTAATTATATAATCCACATTAAATAAAACTAATAGACTTATAATCTATTTTCTTGGAAGTTTTCATAATTAGGACTTTCTACTTACTTTATAAAATAACTTTCCAAAAACTAACATAGCATTAAATTAATCTTATTTATTTTATTCTCATATTTCTTTTCGTATTATATGGCTTATAAAATATATGATCATGCCTTATAAATATATGATCATGGCTTATAAATATATGGTCATGGCTTATAAATATCCCACCTTTTATACTCATAGTCCATTATTATAATATCTTAGGTTAGAAAATAGTATCTTTTCCATATTTTAATTATTTCTTTTCATGCAAGTAATCCACATAACTATATAATATCATAAGCTCAATATAAGATCATAATTCCTACATTTAACTTAGAACTTATGTTTTGTAATAAATCTCTATACTTAGAGGTATATTAAACTAATATTTTTCTTAAATGATGACTTTAGTGATATAACTATTATTAACATTGTCCTTTTATAAAACCAATATCTAATATCAAACTATAGTCCATGACTACACTTTTGTAACAATATTTTTATAAGGGTCCTCTAATTTATTTAGAATAATTATCATTATACTATGTCATAAGTATTTTATCACCACTACCATATTATATAAATATAACTATATCTATTGCAATTCTCTACACTTTTATAGACATGACAACTTTAAATAATATGTTTATTATTATTAGCAATAGTTTCATATATCTTCAATTTCTCTATAACTAAATACATGCAACATTATTATCTTATATAAATCTTATTCCTTTATAAAAGTAATATGTTTAATATCAAAGCTACATTTCTTATGCTAGTAATTTTATAAAATACTTTTTATAAGAATCCTCTAATATTATGAATATAACATGTCTTGCATAATATACTTTAATATTATATAATAAAATTCTCAATACTTTATTTAATTTATTTCTCTTCTCCTTTCAACTAATCAAGATCTTCAAATAATATTTTTATTAAATGATAACTTTATTAATATAACTATCATTAATATAATTATATTCATATAACTTGTTATTCTCTACATTTAGAGATAAGTAACACAATGTTTTGTATAAATAATATTATCCCTTTATAAAAGCAATATTCAATATAAAACTATAATCCATATGTTACTAATTTTATAACAATACTTTTATAAGAGCTTCTTAGAATTTATTTAAAATAATCATGTCTTGCAACTATTAAAATATGATATAAGAATTTATCACTACTTTAAATATTTGAACTAATAATATTTTCCACTAGCAAGATTTCTCCCAATATTTTTATTAGATTAGATCTTCCAAATAAACCCATATTTATTTTATTTATTCCTACTAACAACTTTATTTTAAATATATAAATTAATTGATTTAACAAAATATAAGGGTTTAGAAAATATACTACTTAGTTGCCTGTATTACAGAATACAGTGGAAGAGAGCGGGGGAGGGACCGGTGGTGATGGAGGCGGCGCAACCAGGACGGGACGGCGAGGACTCGGCGGCGAGCAAGTGGTGCGGCAACGAGCAGGTGGGCGGTCCGGCGAGGCTAGGTGGTGGCCGGCGGTCTCCAAGGGGAAGAAAAGAGGAGTTTTGGTGGTGTTTTTGAATGGAGAATTGAACTTGAATAGGCTGATTTTTTTGGAGCTTTTGAACTAGAATGCTTGCTAGAAGGAGAGGAGTGAGTGATTGTGTGAGTTTGAAGAGGATTTAGAGCCCTTTATATAGGCAAATGAGAGCAAAGGAGTGATCCATGGCAATGGAGATGAGCCAATGGAGAAGAAGAGGATGATCATCTATTGGTCATATGTGTGTTTGTTTGATGGTGATGAGATGATGATGCAACAAGGTTGTCTTGCAAGCCAAGGAGAAGGAAGAGAAGCATGCAATGGTGAAGTGTCAAATCAAGTTGACTTGTTTGGAGAGGAAGAAGGCTAATATTGTTATAAAATTAAAGGAGTGGGGTAAATGGCAAGAAAGTCACATTGGTCTAGCGGAAAAAGGGAGGGGCGTGTGAGACGGAATTGCAAGAGGTCTCGGGTTCAAGTCCCGGCTCTTGCATTCTTTTTATTGAATTTTGATTGTATTTTTACTAGCTTGTTGTACCTCTTTTTATTTACTAAAACCGAAATTATGATGCACTTTTAAATGTTTTTATTTATTCATAACCCTTATAATGCCTTCTTGCAATTTATTTAATTTTAATTTACATACGAATCTCTTTTTAAAGGGCAAAAGGGTTATATAAAATATATTTAAAGATTCTCCTTTATAAGAGAAAAAATTATAAAATTATATTATATTGGATTTAACGTCTTGGAATATTGCGGATATCACATTTATAACACTTTCATATTTTTATTGAGACTATTATACAAATAATTAAACTCTCCAATCAGGAGAAAATATTTAGATAGGTATTCGACTTGCATAATATACTTAATTAAATTCTTAATTGTCATTGTAGTAAACTTTTGTATCCTTTCATAGCATAGTATGAAATTATAAAGTTTATTAAGTTCTCTATTTTAGAGAAAAAAATTATTGGGATATTTTTCCATTTTATTTTATTTAGAATTTAGCGGATATTATTATTATTATTATTATTATTATTATTATTATTATTATTATTATTATTAGGGTCCGGTTCGGGTGCAAATGGGCGCCCAGGTGCGAAATAAGAAAGAACAAGAGTCGTTGAATGGAGAAAAATCAAATGCGTTGACCATTTCCCTTAGGCTATGTTTGTTAAGTCACAAAAAAAACTAGTTGGAGTTGCAAAACTAGCTGAAGTTGTAAAACTAGCTGTAAAAGTAGTTGAAGTTCAAAAAAAATATAAACACTGCTTGGTAATGTTCAACTAGTTTATTGTGGTAATTAGTAATTTAAAATTTATTTTATTATAGAGTTATTCTTATTTAGGAAATAATTATTTTTTTAATTCGAAAAACTACTAAAAACTAGTGCAAAAGCTTTAAAAACTAGCTTTGTCAAAAAACTAGTTTTATAGCAAACGGAAAAAACGCTCTCTATGGAAAGGAGAAAACACATGCTGAGTGTCGGCCGAAACCTCATCGGAGGTCGCCCGTCGGACAATAGCAAACAAAACTCACTGTAAAAAAATGGAACCCAGAAACGAACCAAAATGAACCGATTCAGCATCAGAGCAAAGGAATGGATCAAGATTTCCCAACGCTAAATTAGACTTTTGGAAATCAGGATGTTGATACTAGTAGCCCAACTACCACTATGTCATTTAGAGACAAGGTTGCTGGAAAAGAAGGAGAAGTAGGATTCACACACTATGACAATCTTTTCTGGGATGATGTACTTCACGAAGAAGATCTTGTTGATGTAATGCCAGATAACTTTGATCCAAACTGTCCGGTAATCTTACTCACGACAGAAGAGAAAGAGAGAATATGGAGACCTTGGCGGGATGCGATTATAATCAAAGTTTTTGGACATTCTGTTGGATATAACCAACTAAGAAGAAAACTTATGCTCAAATGGGACCCTAAAGGAGAAGTTGCAATGATTGATGTGGGAAATGACTTTTATGTGGTGAATTTCAAAATGTGGATGATCTTTACCATGTAATGGTTAATGGACCATGGATCATTCAATATAACTACTTGACGATTCAAAGATGGAGGCCAAATTTTGTCACTAAAGAAGAGGAGATACGACATGTGGCTGCTTGGATAAGAATTCCATACCTCTCCATGGAATACTTTGACAAGGAAATCTTTGCACAAATTGGGGAAACATGGGACGAGTGCTCAAGACTGATAGAACCACTACAAAAGGGGAAATGGGATAATATACAAGGCTTTGTGTGGAGATAGATATCAAAAAACCACTGCAACCTAAATTCATGATGAATGGTAGGACTTTGAAAGTGCAATACGAAGTTTTGCGAATGGTATGCTTTGAATGTGGCAAAGTAGGTCACATGGGAGATCAATGCCCAACCAAGAAAGGGAATGTGGAAGACACAGAACAGGCTAAGATTACGCAAGCCTCTACAAGAAAACAATCAGAGTTAGAAGAAAACTTTGGCCTGTGGATGATCGCTAGCAGGCCAGCCAAGAAGAAAAATCAATTTCAGCAGTGGAACAAAAGACAAGAAACAAAATCGGACCAGGAAGCTCCGGCGGTAATCCTCGACGTTGGCAAAAAGTCAAAGAGCAATGAGAATGGTCAAGAGACTAGTGCTGAACTGTCAAGCAACGCAGGAACCGGGTCCATGTTGGACGCTACTCAAACCGGTTAGATGGAAAATAATGGGAAACCAAGGATGAACAATAAAGGAAAGAATGTTCAAAATTCTAGCACTGGCGGGTCAAGATTTGAGATTCTCTCAGAAGATGATGAAATCACGGAGGAAACAGAGCCCCATCAAGAAAAGAGTGCAACATCAGAGCAAAAGGATACCAATAATCCAAAAGATATTATTTCCACCAATACAAAGAATGGAAAAGGAATTTTGGATGGAAAAAATAAGCAGAAACCGCGAGGAAAAAGCACAATCAAGGATACCCCTAGGATACAAGATGTAAAGCAACCAAAAAAAGGGTTACAGAATGATTCAGCAAATCAGGTATATAAGGAAAGAACTATATCAAAGGATACCGTTGAAAGAAAAAAATCACAAGATCACACCAGAAAAGTCAATGGACAAGAAAATCGTAAGGAATTGAGAAAAGAAAAAATATCGGCTAAGATTACAACCAAGGAAAGTGAGAAGTGGGTAACACCTCAGAGAGTTATAAAGACGATAAAGAAGAGGGAGACAAGAGCATCCTATCCTCGGATAAACAACTCACTCTTGCAAACTCTTCTAAACCACCAGATATAAAAAAATGTCGACATGGTCATGGACGATTCCAATGAAGAAACCCAAAGTTGGGCGGATTCCGAAGATGATGTCCAAATGGAAGATCAAAATCAGGAAGAACCAAGAGAAAAAAGCACAAGTAGCAGCTGTCATGGCGATGGAGACGTCACCATGGACGACCTTGATTGTTGAAAAAATAGTTGCTTGGATGTTTGATGATCCAAAACTCTGTAATATGTTATCCATGGTTGTGCCAACTATAAAAATAATTTCTTGGAATGTCCAAGGGTCAGCTAACAAGGAGTTCATGTATGTCTTGAAGGACTTGATGCATGCTCACGAGTCACGACCCTACCATATTGGTGCTTTTGGAGACTAAGATTAGTGGTGAGCAGGTTGACAAGGTGTGTGACAGAATTGGGTTCGATGTAATTGTTAGAGCTGAAGCTAGAGGTTTTAAAGGAGGAATCTGGGTTCTCTAGAGGAAGGATAGGATCAATCTGAGTGCCTTTGATGTACATCCTCATCTCGTCACGATGAAGGTCTCTAGAGTAGGACAAGCTTCGTGGTTTTTCTCTGCTATTTATGCTAGTCCTCAGCCTAAAAGCAGAGAGGAGTTATGGAAGAAGTTGTTGGACTTCAAACCACACTCTAACCAACCTTGGTTGCTGATGGGTGACTTTAATGAGACTGCTTCACTTGAGGAAAGATCGAGGAACTTGAAGGAACTCAAGCGACGAAGTCGGAAATTTCATGAGTGGATTGAGGAAATGGATCTCCTTGATCTTGGATATTCTGGGCCATGCTATACTTGGAGTAGGGGCGATAATACTAGAACGAGGTTTGGGGCTCGACTTGATAGAGCATTGTGCAATATGGCATGGAGGAGGCAATATGAGGAAGCTGCGGTGAGGCATCTGGCTACGGTGCAATCTGATCACAACCCTCTTTTTACTGAATTCTGAAGGTTTGCATGGATTAGGGCTTGGAGATAGGCCTTTTCGTTTTCAAGCCGCCTGGTTATTGCATGAGGAATTTCAAAACTTCCTTTCGGATAATTGGGACAGAGGTTCCGATCTTCTGAGGGCACTGACTAATATCGCTTCCCAACTCCAAACTTGGAATAGGGGGTGTTTGGAAATCTGTTCAAAAGAAGAAATAGGCTTTGGAGAAGAATTGAGGGGGTTTAAAGAAGACTTTGTGGCCGACCTTCTCGAAATCTTATTTTGCTAGATGGGCAACTCAAGAAGGAACATGAAGAGGTATTAAACAAATATATCTCTTTTGGGTTCAAAAGGCAAGAACTGACAACGATAGAAATACCATGTATTTTCATGCATGTGTTGTGATTAGAAGGAAAAAGAACAAAGTTGATGCTCTTCAAGATGGTCAAGGAAATTGGGTTTGGGAGCCTAAGGAATTGCAGCTTATGGTGACAAATCATTTTCAGCAGTTGTATTCTGAGGAATATAGTTATAGAGGCCCATTTGACATTCCACGGGGGAGATTTCCAAATATCCCCATAGAAGACTATGATATCATGTACAAGCAGTTAGATGCATCAGAAATTAAAGAGGCGCTTAATAGCATAAGTCCCTTGAAAGCCCCCGGACCGGATGGATTCCAAGCGGTGTTCTACCAACGGAATTGGAACACCATTAAAGATGTGGTGGAACGTGACACCTTGAAGAATCTGAATGAAGGCACCAGCCCTGAGACGCTGAATGAAACGTTATTGCCCTCATTCCTAAAGTGGACAATCCACAATCGATGAATCAATTGAGGCCAATTAGCCTCTGTAATGTCGCCTTCAAAATCATAACTAAGGCGATTGTTTCAAGGCTTAAAGCAATCATGAGGAAAATGGTAGCTCCAACACAGTCTAGCTTCGTCCCGGGAAGGCAAATAGCTGACAACATTGTGGTAGCGCAAGAAGTGATGCATTCAATGAAAGCGAAAAGGGCTGATAGAATAATGGCTTTGAAAATTGACCTTGAGAAACCATACAATCGTCTCAAGTGGGCATTCATTGAGGACACACTGACTGAAATGAGGCTTCATGATGATTTAATTATGGTTATCATGCGTTGCATCACACCGAGAAATATGAAGGTGCTTTGGAACGGTGAAATTGGCTCATGTTTTGCTCCAACACGAGGAGTTCGGCAAGGGGACCCTTTGTCACCTTACATCTTTGTTCTTTGCATGGAGAGGCAATTGGCCATGTCATTGATGAGGCTGTTGCTAGTGGAGCCTGGAAACAGATTCAGCTGGGTGTGTTTGGACCTGATTTGACGCGTTTATTTTTTGCGGATGATCTCGTCTTATTCGCGGAGGCTTCTGTGGATCAAATACAAGTTATCCAATTTTGTTTAGACAAGTTTTTCCAGCTTCGGGCTCAAAGATTAGCTTCAATAAGTTGCGGGTCTGTTTCTCTAACAACACACCTGCTGATATTGTCGACGCCATTATGGAGGTTGGTAGAATTCCGGTTACTAATGACCTTGGCAAGTATCTGGGGGTTAACCTGACCAAAGAAAGGGCTAGCGAAATTAGTTCAAGCATATTGTCGAGTGTGTCAACAACAAGCTCTCAAGATGGCGGGAAAAGTATCTTTCAATGGCCGGTAGAGTTGCTCTTGCTAAATCGGCAATTGAAAGCGTCCCCTATTATGCAACGCAAACGACTGATATTCCATTACATATTTATGATGAGATTGAGAAGAAGACTAGGAGCTTCATATGGGGTTCAACGGAAGAGAAAAGAAAAATCCATTTGCTTAGCTGGGAAAAAGTGAAGGAAACCAAAGATGTTGGGGGTCTTGCTATGAGGAGTATGCGACAAGCCAATAGTGCTTTTATGGCTAAAATGGGTTGGCGTATGCTCAAGGAACCAGAATCTTTGTGGTTAAGGGTCATGAGAGGAAAATATTGCCATGGTAGGTGTGACCAAGACATGTTCCAACACCAACGTGGCACATCGAACCTCTGGAAGGGGGTTGTCAAGGCCAAAGGAATTCTACAACAGGGAATGAGATCAACAATGGGAAATGGGAAGAATACTTTGTTTTGGACTCATATCTGGGCAACCGACAAGCCTCTTGAGGATCTTGCAACTGGTTTTGTTCAGGAGGAGGAACTTGCAAAAATTGTTGAGGAATATTGGTTTGATGGTGGATGGAAATGAGATGAATTTGCCTTCCTATTGCCAGAACACACTTTGAACAAAATTGTTGAGATTCAGTTAGTTGAAGAAGAGGGGAATGACAACTTTTATTGGAAACATACCAGGAATGGGGAGTTCTCGATTAAGTCAGCTATTGATTTGCTTCAATGCAGCCCTGAGGAGATTGACAATGCAAATTGGAAGAAGGTGTGGAAAGTGGATGCGCCGGAACGTGTCAAAATGTTCTTGTGGATGCTTTCACACGATTGCATTCTCTCAAATGTGTAGAGGGTTCGAAGAAGGCTCACCAATAATCCATCCTGTAGCACTTGTGGCGCCATTGCTGAGAATGCACTCCATATCGTTCGTGATTGCCCTGAAGCCAGACAGGTTTGGGACCGATTTTCTCAAGTGAGGATGGCTCTTGATTTTTTCAATGTAGAACTTCAAGAATGGATTACGTGGAACTTGAGTGGAGAAGGAGACTGGGCTGGAGTGTTTGCTACTTGCGTATAGTGGCTTTGGAGATGGAGAAATGTGAGAATCTTTGGCGATGCTTCTAAAATTCCAGATCTGAAGTTTGAAATTATTCAGCAAAAGACTATGGAATATAGGAAAGCCAAGCAAGTGAGCGTAATCACAGACAATGTCTTAATCGATTCATCAAAGAAAACTCAACAGTGGGTTAGACCCCCTTTGGGATATCTGGGGAGAATGTTGTTCATGCTGGTGGAATTTTGCGGAATCATGCTGGTCAGTTCGTTCGAGCTTATACTGCTTCAAGGGCTGGGAGTTCAGCTTTTCAGGCGGAACTGCTGGGAATTCTACAAGGTCTAACTATAGCAAAAGAAATGAGAATTGAAAATTTACTGGTTGAAACTGATGCTGTTGAAGTTGGGCGCTGCATTCTCCAGTCCTACAATCCAACGAATGATTCCTTTGCTATGGTGTCAAGGTGCAGATAGCTGATGGCTGAAGCGGGCTAGAATGTTGAGATCAATGTGGTGGATCGATCAATAGCTCTCCTTTATGAACAAAAAAAACTACTTTTACAACTAGTTGCTAGTTTTTATGTGTCAAACAAACAACGTTTATACGAGTTTCTGGAACTAGTTGGAAAACTCCAACTAGTTTTTGGTACCCAACAAACATATATTAAAGGGGGGGGGACAACACGGGCGAATTTTTGGTAAATTATTCGCATATTTTTGAAAAAAAAAACAGAATTACGCGCGCACATATTGTTCATCAACATTGTGGATTTGTTAATCAACATTGTAGATTTGTTCATCAACGTTGTGATTTTGTTCATCAAAACTATGATTTTGTGGATAAATAAACTGTTGTTTGTGCATAAAAAATCTATTGTTTGTACATAAAAAATGGACAAATGTGTATCGAAATTGTATGCAATATGTTTATCAACACATTGATTTTGTTAATAAAAAAGGAAATAGGACGTGCGTCCAGATTGTTCATCAACACTGTGATTTTGTTCATCGAAATTGTGATTTTGTGCATAAATAAACTATTGTTTGTGCATCATAATTAGTCGTATGTGAGACAAAACTAATTATTTTGATGTCGGTCTTGGTATTGTCTTGTTTGACTCCTTTGGATTTGTCATTGTTGCTACTGTGAAATGTGTGGCTACATCTTGGTTTCCAAACATAGCTAAATAAGGCACAAGCACTCCTCTTCGGTTTGTAGGTGGCTCGTTCTCTTATCATACATCATATTATTGCAAAGTCAGATTCTTTATCTATTATCCTTTTCATTCGAGCTTCCACATCAAACTTATCTTATTTAGGTACTATATTTAGCACTTTATCGCTTCTTTTGTTGTGCTCATATAAGTAGACATGAAAATTGTGTAGCTCACTTTATCACACGTTTGTATCTTAATCCCGACATGAACAAGTAGTTGTAAGTGATATTCCGCAATTTATAATTGACTTAGCTGAATTGAATATTTAATATATTAACACTTTCCTCTCAAAAAAGGATTCGTATAACAACTACATAAACTAGATAAATATATGTGTGCATTGAAACTAATTATATAAGTATGTAAGTGAAAAATAATTATATGAGGAAGGAAAAAAAGATAGTCTTAGTGTACAAAATAAATGCAAAAATGCACAAATAGATAGTCCTAAATGTACAAATTGATGGTATTGAACGTAAACATAAGTTTATTTCAATTCACAAATAAGGGTATAATAATGAACAAACAAGGTTATATCAATGAACAAATAGCGGTATATTCATGAAGAAATAGGGTATATCAATGAACAAACAATGGACAAACAAGGTTATATCAATGAACAAAAAAGGTTATATCAATGAACAAATAGGAGTATGAAGAAATAAGGTATATAAATGAACAAACAATGGACAAACAAGGTTATATTACTGAACAAAAAATGTTATATCAATTAACAAATAGGGTATATCAGTGAACAAACAAAGTTATATCAATGAACAAAAAGAAGTATATCAATGAACAAATATGGATATATCGAAAATACTTATATGTGCATCAAAAACTAGATAATATTGTATTCATACACATAGATAAGGTTAAAAACTAAAATTAAAACATAAAAAAGTTCGAAATCGATGAACAATGTTATCAAAAAATCTGATGCACAGTTAGTTATTATTGATGAACAATTGGTCAATATTGATGAACAAATCGCTAGTTTTGATGAACAAACTGGGTGTGTCTCATAAAAACGCATTTTTCGAAAAATACGTGAATAATACGTGAGAAATTCGTCCTTGCCTTATTTCTCACTTTTTCACCATAACGATGCACTTTTGTAATTTTTGAGAAATTACGAAAATGTTACCACGTCCCTAAAAAGGATAGAACATCAGCCCTTGGATCAGGAGATTCAAGGGTTCTAAACGCTCCTTATTTTATAGGATAAGGAGGAGTTTTATTTGAACCTTAGTCCTAAAATATATACAACTAATATCTCATATCACCAAAACAGATAAAATTCTTGCCTCCTAAAACTTTCATCTAACAAGTGACAATATAACAATATCCATCTATCTATGTCTAAACTGCTCTTTTCCATGAACTAAAGCCAAAAGTTCCATAAAATACTTGAGAGACAGTAATCACACTTGGATTGTCTGAATTAACTGAGGTAAAGTGGATTCCAATTATCCATTTTTGCTAATCTCTGACCTTCGATCTAATCTTGTACTTCTCTTTGACAATTCTTTGACATATATATCTGACAAATTGAAGAATAAAAACAACGTCGAACCCTAGAAAAATAGGGGAAATTGGTGAAGAAATTGAACAAGGATCTAATTCTACTTTGATACCATATTAAGAAAGCTAAATTACTCAAGAAAGTTTGGAAGAAGATATTGTAGAATCATCATCAACACTTCAATCGAAAGAAAGACAACAAACTATTATCTGAGGAGAATCGCTCCTCGACTTTTCCCACTATGTCTTGTTCATCTCTCTCTCTCTCTCTCTCTGTGTGTGTGTGTTCTTACATTCTTATTTTTCTTAACCTTCTATTACAAGATTCAAAGCTTATATGTACAAGGCTGTAAGAAGGAAATTAACTAAGATAGCTGAAACAGAAACTCGATGTGGGAAGCTTACTAGTTGAAGTTGACTTCAATAACAACAATTATGAATTCGATGAACCTGATTTGGTGCAAGTCGGTGAACTGATCTTGATGGATGAACAATATTGTTGAGCCCATATACTTTATACTGTATTATAAGTTTTTTTTGGTCCAAGGTCAAAGATTCAAGATGTCATTCAATCCATATTGATCAAGGACTAATCCTTGTTCACAGTTTGTGGTTGCCACTGGCCCAAAAAAATTTACTCGTAGGAGAATCGAAAACAAGACCATTAAATAGATTGTCTTCCTTTCGTGTGTGAACACAACATGGCTTTAAATCATTGCGCAATCCGTTCCATTATATTGTATGTTTAAGTTAATTTGATATTCAACTTTAAACACAAAACATTTTTTGACGTGGGATACGGGATACGGGATACCCACCACGTTTGAAATATATTTTGGCAATTTTCCAAAAAAAGAAAGAACATGATTTAATTTGAGCAAGCTTTATCACGTATAACCCTTGATCTCTTCTGTCCTCCTGGCCTGGACCACAGTCAATCAGTTATGTCGGCAAACGGCAACATCGTTATCACCCTCCATGCGCCCCTCTTATCATCTCGTTAGTTGATGATGTAAACAAGAATGAAATTAATAGGAATTATATAAATTAAAGTTTACCCTTCTTAACTAATAATTGATGTTGATCATGATATACTCATTGGCTAATGAAGATTTCTCCAGCTAGAGAATATTGCAAATATTCGAAATATGACCGTGTATTTGGTTTGATGGGGATCCAATTTCGTAATTAATTGCCGGGAATTGGGCCCGACGAACCAAGTCTAGACAATGATATATGTAATCACATTGCCACGCTTCCAATAAATTACCTAAGGTTTTGCATGTGAATCTAGATTATATTCAGATTCTTATTTTATTTTATTTTTTCTTCGTACGGAGTATAAGATTGTTCAAAATAAGATCGTGTCTGATGATTTAGACAATGATATAAAGGTGTAATCGTAACAATATAAAAAGCAAATTAAGATGTCCCTATTAAATTATGAGAAATTAGTACCCCATGCCCCACTTTGATAATTTGTTTGCAAAAATGTCTTCTAATTTCTAATGTTATATGAATGCCCAAAAAAATAGCACATATGCCCAAAAAAATAGTAAAAATGCTCAAATTCATGTCCTTTCCTTTTTTAGAAAAATATTAAAATAATTTATTTATTTGAAACTTTAAATTGAGAAAATTATTATCAATTTAAATTTTAAAATGATTTCTACTAATTAAAAAAACAAGATGTAAAAATATTAATTTAAATTAAGAGGAATGAACAAAACCCTCGTCTTCTTGTTTCTGAAGCCAGAGTCTCGAGACCTCACCATTCTTCTCTAGTCTCTCTCGTCTCTCTCTCGCCAACGTCTTCTTTCTCGATCTCGAGCCAGCCCGACGGCTTTTCTGCTGGACGAATGGTAGGAGGATCGAACGAATCGTAGGAGGCTCGAACGACTCGTAGGAAGCTCGAACAAATCAGCACCAACCCCTTGTCTCGTGAGCCCTTCTCTCGTGAAATTCACTCATAGGTTCGAGTTGCAAATAACGCCAACCCCCCTTCTATCGTCATCATCTCGACCGTTGCAGATCTATCAAGTACGTTCAATTCTAAACCCTAGTTTTCTGAAATCTAAACCAAGCATTTTTTATGGGTTTTGTTTTTCTAGTCTAAAAATTGTTCCAATTCATTCGAAGTCTAAACCCTAGGGATGTTGTAGTAGATACTCAAGAAGATACAAACACCCAGCAATCCTACCGAAGTTGATGATCGGTTTGTTGTTGACGCTGCATTTGATGATCAACTACATTACACGTACCGCATCAATCTCAGGCAATTAGTGTCCATATAACTTGTCACGAAGAAGAAGCATTAGTGTTACTTTGAAGAAAGAGTTGAAATATTTATTACAATTGGTTTTTAGTCACTTGTTGATCGATGTATAATTGAATTGATATACCAGTTTTTAGCCTATGCTATTTTATTTTGGTTGAAGGAGAGGTACTTTCTGTTCTCTCGATCGAGGAAGAAGTTTTGTTAAAAGGAAATAAAAAGGCCTATGTTGTTATGATCTAAACCAGTCCGTGTTATTGATTGCTTAGCTAAACAAATAAGTTATGATATTGATAAGGAAAATGTTACATATACCCTCAAGGTAGTCTACCTTGCTGATTTGTACGATGAGTTGGCATAAAAAATCAATGAAATGGAAATAAATTAGTATGGCAATAAATTAGTATGGTAAGTTTTCTTTTTACCTATTTTCTCAATTTCTCAATTATATATTTTTACATATTAATAATATAACATTATTTTGGTCTTAATTTACCTTTTAAAAACTTTTATCTCTCCTCCATTAAAGAATAAGAAATCTCTACCCCATCTTTCAATACACCTTTTCTTATCTCTATGCCTTATGTAGTTATGTGTCAATTGTCATTGTAATATTTTAATGGCTTTGTATTAAAAAATAAAATAAGAAATCCGGATTCTCTTTAACGTTCAAAACTATATTTTTCCAAAATATACATAATTAAATTTTATTATAATACTATTAATTTAAATTAAAAATTAAAAATTAAAATTAAAAATTAAAAATTAAAAATTAAAAATTAAAAATTAAAAATTAAAAATTAAAAATTAAAAATTAAAAATTAAAAATTAAAAAAAAATCATATTCTATAATCGTTATATTGTATATACAATTGTTTTTTTCAATGTTATATCAGTTATTTTATATATATATATATATAAATTTGTATGTGGAGTTACTATATACTAAAATTATGTCACCAAAAACTTTTATGTACCGCAATATATATGCTAGAGTACATGGAATTATTATGTATTGAAATTTAGGGTTTAGGTCCAGATATAGAGTACAATACATCTAAGTTATGTCTTATAAAATCAAAATAAGATATGTTATATTATGTAAAGGGTGTATAATAAGACCAGTGTTCTAAAAAACGCTAGGTGGAGAGAAGGACAGCCTAGACGGATTAGATGGTCTCCTAAACAAACGTACTGAAAGAGTGCGGACTATTATCTTCCAACGCCTAGACGGAGCTAGGCGAGGATTTTCATATATAAATTATTTTATATACATGTAAATTTGTATATAGGATATTCAAATTAAGGTGTAAGGCTTAGTGTAAGATATATAGATATATACTAGTTGATGACCCGGGCCTTGCCCGAGGACTTTTTTAAATAAAAATTGTAATATATTATTTAAACATGATATATGTATTATAATTTATATAATAAAACAATATTATAAACATTTAAGTTAATTATAATAATATCTTTTATTATTAAAATGAATACAAATATTATCTTATTCTTAAAAATGTTATTTATAATGCTTATGTAATAATCATACAAAAGTTGATGGTCTTAACTCATTAGGTTGACGCGAATCCGATCAAAAACCTCAATGAATTGACTCAATCAACCCGTAAATTTTAATGATATGAACTTGTACTCAACCAAACTAGAACTGACCCAATTAACTATTTTAACATTGAGGGATCAAGAATTTTTTATTTATTTTTTAAGGGATTCGTAATATAAAAAATCAACATACTTATGAATAGAAACATAACATATCTATACCGGTATTACTTCAAAAATTGTCATACTTATTAATATAAAAATGGTATAAAAATCATCATACTTATGGATAGAAAATTTAAAAGTTGTCATTTTTGTGAATGAAAATTAATCTACGAAAATCTAAAAGTTAATATAAATTCTAGAATTAAAAATATGTTCCATATTAATTAAAAAAGTGTGGGCATAGTTATGGATGGAATATTTTTTTTTTGGTCTTGCCTTTTGGCTCGCCCGGTTCGATCGGTCGGACACCGCTCTACATCCGGACCGGGTACTTCGTGGCCCCATTTTGGGGGAGACCCTCCCAATATCAGTTTCTCCATACATGCTGCCAGTGGGATTCGAACTTCGAACCTCCTGGACAACACTTAAGGAGTCTAGCACCACTTTACCACTAGACCAACTGAGTATTGGTATGGATGGAATATTAATATAAACAATTTCGTAACTAAAACTATGGTACTTGAAATTAAAATTTAATGACAGTATTGTGTTTAACTATCATATTTATAGATAGAACATTAATATATAAAACTCAACATATTTATGGATGAAAATTTAAAAAGTTATCATTCTTAATCATATAAAATTTGAAATTTCATATGGTGATTGAATTATATAATACATAATTAATACATAATTATTATTAAAAAATAGTTTGATTGGAATTTTATATTTATCATATTTATGGACTTGTCAATTGGCTATATTTATCATATTTATGGACTTGTCAATCCGCACTTAATCGCCACCGAACCAACTCGAACCCAACTATAACAAGAACCGATCTGATCCAAGAATATGTGACTCGAACCAGACCGATATGTTACTCGACCCGATTGACATGTAAATATATAGACTTGTCAATTGGCTATGTTTGGGCGATTTTAGATTTGGTCATTTTTAGTTCAGGTTGAATCGAGTTCGGATCGTACAGGTTACGGGTCAAGCTAGCTGGATCAAGTCGTTGCAGATTTTTGGACGGGTAAGTTTGACCAGTGGGTTAATTACATCGAATTTTTTAAGATAATTAAACTAATATTTCAATTGACAAATAATATTAAATAAAAAAATTTATTTTTATGTATTTTAATAATATAATATATTATAATATTCAAAAAAAATAATACATTCTTTAAAAATACTGAATCGATCAAACCTATTCGGTTTCAACCCAATGGGTTTCGGGTCAACTAGATTCATTTTATTTCGGGTTAGCAAGTTAAATAAAATTTGCAGGTTTCAAACAAGAATTTTAGATCGGGTTGTCTGGTTCAGTCAAGTTTTGACAGCTCTACTTGTAAACGTGCATTTTTATTAAAACATTATTAATTTTTAAAAAATTTTTAATTAAGTTTACATTATAATATTTTATTTAATAATGAAAATAAAATTTAAAACTGATATTATTAACTCGTTGGTCAACTAGAATCCGCTCAATAACCAACAATAATCATATCCAATTTAACTTGTAACTGGTTTGACACGAACCCAACATGGTGAACCTGAACCTGAACATAACCAACAATAATCATATTCAATTATATTATTAATTATGTACAAAAATATTATTCAATTTTTTCAGTATTTACATTACTTATATATTATAGTATTATAAGTAAGAATATATTATTTAATTATTTTTACATTGCCTACATATTATAAAAAATACCACTTGAAACTTTAATCAAGAAAATATTTTATTTGTTCGAATAATTTTAGGAAAAAATCAATAAACAATTATAATTTATACATAAATAATGAGATATATGGATGAAAAATAATATTTAAATTATTCATAGCACAAAAAATTCCGCTAGTATCTTATTTGAAATAAGGTATGCAGATGACTTAAAATGTAATCTTCATAACTTAATATTGCTGTGAATAAAAATTTATTTAAATATTCCAATATTAGATAATGATAAGTTCATATTATTTGTATTATAATATTTTTCAGGATATTTTTAAATAAATAATCTTACATATTTTATTTTGGTATACATTTGTTATCTCGGTTTTACGATTTAATTTTCAATACAATTTCTTCTATCGATGTATTGTACATAAGTTTAGTGAGTGGTTTTAAAAAAATGAGTGAGAATTTGCCTCTTCAATAAATTTCTTGTATGATATAAAAGATTACAATTACAATATATCTAATTTTACATTATCACTATTTATTTTAATAAATAATTATATTTTTATATGGTTAATTATTGGTTTAGGGCCAAAAAATGTGTTATAAAAGGAAACCTATTTTTCTAAATGAATATTAGATTAATTAGCCTTAAAAATTGCTCAAAATAAGACTCAAAACTTCCTTTTAAGTTATGCTACAAATTAAGTAATATCATAATTGTTTTTTTGTTTACAAATACAGTCATTAAAATATTGATAAAATTTGATGACATGTCAAAGGGTAGATTACCTATGGGTAAGAGAATCAGCCCCAGATAATGATCATTTCAAGAATTTGGCATATTTAAATTTTTTAGGCCATGAAAGATCTAAGATTTAAGCGGTTAAAACTATTCGATCACATTCCTTTTTTTTTTTTTTTAAAGTAGATGTATTGAAGAGAAGTGAAGGATTTACAGCTTAAGCAAGCAAGTTCAAAAATTTCAAAATTCTAGCTAAGCTAGATACAAAAACAGTGAATTTCGGACTTAAACTCCAATCATGCTTTCCTAGGAAGGGTAGATTTGATTGCTCCTAGTCCAATTCAAATAACCCATGGTCCTGAGCGTGCTCAATTTGTGTTCTCTATTTCATTGGGTGCTCTCTTTCGTTTTCCTTTGAATTGATGTTGTGAATGTGTTCACCTAATTCGTACAGTATTCATTATTTCTTGTGAAGATTGTGTAATGTCTGTACAGATACCTTAATTTAAGAAATTGTACTTTATTTTGAAGGTAATCCTAGCATCATTCATCGTGATATTAAGGCATCTAATATTCTCTTTGACTTCAACTGTGAAGTAAAGGTAAACTATTCTGGTGTATATCCATTTACCAACACTGAATTTGCAAATTTTTATACAAAACATAAGTAGTTTAAAATATGTGACTTATACAGGTAGATGTCCGTTGTCAGCGAGACTTCTGTTGGTGGAAATTTGAGAGTTCTTCTCAAGTTAGTAGATGGATATCGAAGTTCTTTGGCAGTGAGCATATGGTACTTCAAATGGGATTCATCTTGAGTTCTTTGGTTGTGAAATTAGTTTAGGTTGACTTTATTGTTTTTGGGAAGTGTTGTGCATGTATTTTTGGTGGTTAACTGCATGTTAGTAATCGACGTTGGTGGATAACTTCATGTTAGTTTTGATCATTATGTGAACTTAGTTTGTGCCTTGGCTTGTGACTTTCAATGAAGGACACTATTTTTGACTTTATTGCGACTCTTTCACTTTCTTGTGTGTGCTGGAAATTGATACAGATTATGGCTCCCTTCATGCTTAAGGATACCATTTTTTATGTATCAAGAGCATGTTCAACTTTCTTATAGGGTGACAGGATAAAAATTGTATGATGATAAGATAATTATTGAAGTGTGACAATATAACTTTTCTCATATGAAATTGGAATTCAAATGAAGCTAACATTAATCCATGTTCAACTTTCTTATAGGGTGACAGGATAAAAATTGTATGATGACAACATAATTATTGAAGTGTGACAGTATAGATTTTCTCATATGAAATTGGAATTCAAATGAAGCTAAAATCAATCCATATTCAACTTTCTTATAGGGTGACAGGATAAAAATTGTAATGTGACAGTAAGTTTAAAATGGGTGACCAGATAGACGTTTCACAAGTAAAAAGGGATGACAAGAAACCATCTACATAAGAGGATTTACAAAATCATCACTTGCAAAACCATTTCCGTTAAAACCAATTTCTTCATCTCCAAGGTTTACAAAATCAGTATCTTTATCATCATCACTGAGCATGACAACGACATCTTTGCCTTTATTTGTTAAAGTAGACCCTCCAATTTCATCATCGCTGCTCAATGATATGAAATTAATCGAGGAAGTATTCTTGTTTCGTAACCTGTCACTGCTTTCAGGGATCATGTCACCATTCCCAAATATCCTGACACCCATATCAGAGGAGACATTATTATCATCGTCGATGATTTCATCTAAAGTCCTGTCATCCTTAATCGGTGTTCAGTCACACTGGCTTACAAGAGGTGCACTTGATGTGACTCTCATCTCTTGTATAGAGTTTGGAGTTTGAAACTCAAAGGCTTTCCTGTCAACACCCTCGTCCATAAACTGATTATTTTTCTTCTCCTTATTGCTTGTGTACAGATCTATCGGCCATATCCCCTCTTTTGATGATTTTGAATTCAAAAAATTGTAGGCTTCAAAATCATCTTCACCATTAACTTCAAAGGGTGGAATGTTTACCTTTATGGGCGACACATAGTGCAGATGTGGATGGTACTTTTCACAGTCAATGGATAGTTTCTCCACTATTTTATCCTTAAGTGATTCGAATTTTATAGTATCGGATACAACGAGTGCTATTGCCTTCTTATCCCCCCTTCATAAGACCAGTTATCTCCCAAGACATTTCATTCACCATTTGTAATTAACGTAAGTAAGATGTTGTTTCGACCTGAAAATACACAAATCGTAATACTTAGAAGTAATAAATGATTATCGAAACAATTCACTTGTATACTACTTACCCATGGTAGAACTCAATGTTCCTTTACGATGACCCGTTTGTTCGTATATCAAAACTGGATGAACAAATAAGACTGGATGAAAAGATAAGATTAAGCAGAGGTTCGGTACTTTATGTAGAATAATTGGGTATTATTGTTTGCATTAAGATTCGTATCTTTTAAGATAAAGGATAGAAAAGATTTCGTAACAAATCTAATTCGTTAACAATTTCTTTTTGCTTTTTAATCCCGTGACAGGAGCATATTGTGGTATGACAGTAGAATAGACAAGCATGACAGTATAACTTATAGCCCGACTAGATTTTTACGGAAATCTCAACCAACTAGTATCTTTGCCATATCTTTGACTTTTTTTTTTCCTTTTTTTCCTAATTAGTTTCCGTATATCATAACCAATAAATCACTTAAAATATCTTTTCAAATATTTTATCATATGCCTTTTATTTATTTATTTTTACAATTTTCATTTTATGATTTTAATTTTTTAAATTTAATAATTCATTTCTAAAAAACATTACAAATATAAATCCAAATAATTAAACAATAAAATAATAAAAAATAAAATTGTATAAATGCCAAAAATGCATGATTTGCAATTTCCTATAATGTGGGGTACTTTTGCAAACTATTTTTGTGCAAGGGGTACCCTTGCAAATCCGCCTTAAATTATTAATGGTGGTCCATGGGAGAGGAAAAAGGAAAAACCGACGTGACATGAGCGACAATGCAAAATTAGACAACTTGTTTTGTCTACATTAGAATTTTAACCGATGGAACTCAAATCCGATACTACATACAACGGAAGCCTATGAAGTAATTCTGCAATGGTTGTGAAAACTTTAAAAATTGGTTGATGCAATAATTACTCTCCAACTTTTCCCTTTCAAACATCTATGTTTGATATAAATCTATAGAAGTTTGATAGGAGTATATATTTATAAAATGGTACCTAGTTTCAATAGAGTTGAGAAAAAACTTTATGGTTAGAGAAAATTTTGGCCGTTAAATAAAAAATTCAACGTCTAATATTGAATTATTCTCTCTCCATATCAACTTATATTTTTTATCTTTTTTAATTTTTTCTCAAGATTCATTAATTTCCTAAAGGGTTTTAACTTTACTCATAGAGTTTTTAACAATATCCCGTCTAAAGAACGCGCCGTATGCGCTTGCCTCTTCTTTACCATGGCCTTAACCCTAGCAGCTCCATGGCCGCCGCCACCGTCATCTGTTGGTCTCGACTGGATCTTTCAAACAAGCCCTCCTTTCCCCACGCCGGCCTATCAGACGCCCAATCGCACCACCCAAAACAAGTCCGCTGGCCGGCGAAAAGTCGCTCGCGCCTGCCTCCTCTCCCTTCTCCTGGTTCAATCCCTAATGGCAACCGCACTGCCGCCACTTTGGATCCGCCCGAACCAACGTTTAAACACAAATCCACACAACCACATCTCCGTGGTTTCAACTCCTGTACTTCCCCAGCATCAAAAAAAGAAACGGGTTCAAGAAGTTCTTGGCCTAGTTATGTGGGGTGGGTCGCCATCGATCCTGTCTGAAAACCAGTCAAAAACGCCCCTCCTCATCCAAAAAATGAAACCAAAATGAAATCTAATGCAATTATCATGTGTGGGGTGAATCAAATAAGATCGAAAAATCATTCGCGATGTGCACACTACCAATTCTCGGGCTTTTGGCAACGTTATAAAACCATTACGACAAGGCCAAAATTCATTACAATAGGTCTAATGTAATAGTTTTTCGACATTTTTAATCCGCTACCTAAGGTCGCGTTACCCTAGACCTAACGTAACGGATGCTTTACCTATTGTAATGGTTTCATAATTTTGACTAAAACCATTACAATAGTTAAAAAATCTGTTACCTATTACATCCGTTACATAACCATTACAGTTGACACAATCATTACATTAGCTAGTATAATGTTACCTTTGTTATAACCATTACTATTCACATACATCCGTTACCATATTTACTAAATGTAAAACCGTAATATTAGATGATACATATGAATTATATAATTTAATTTTTAATTCATACACACCTGTACATATCATATATATAAAGCTCTAATAAGCATTTTAGCAAGAAGACTTATTTCAAATAAAATTTCATATTAATTCTTAGAATGTATATACAAAATTCATCGATCCAAATGCACATGTTCTGTAGCTATATAAATCTAGCCCATGTGCACATACATACATATATCGAAATATTTTTATAACCAACAGATTACGTCCCCAAATAAGTTGTTGCATTCACTCTAATCATCTTGACATCACCTTCATCCTGCAATTATAATGTAGCAGTTGTTCAATTAATCAATGGATGTAGCAAGCAAAACAACACACAAGCAACAAAAACATAGTGAATGCAAAAGGAATAATGCATAAATTAACACAAGAAAAATATATAACACATAAACAGTATTAGTAGCAAAGTAGGAAAGAAAACAAGCATAAAGAGTACTAAAATCACAAGCAAGGATAAGAAAGTAAATGCTATTTGTCATTCACAAATTAAAGCACATTCAAAAATTCAGTATAGAGAGACAATAATTAATCAATTCTTCAATTTCACCACTCTTTGATCAACTCTCATCAGATTTGATTCATGAAAATTATGAGGAGCAATATTCAAGTCAATTCCAGATGACATGATGCACATATTTGAAATTAGTCACACCAAGAATTTAATATGCACCTCAGCATGAAATCCAACACGCATGTATTTCAAGATAAGGCAAAAACTGCATACAAGTGTGGTGTTGGATGCGGTTCAACATCAGCAGGAAACCAAAAGTCACAACTACGAACTATTAACAAAGCATTAAACGGACGTAAAAGAAGTCTATACCTGTGGTGTTGGATGTTGTTCAACATGAGTAGGCAAAGTATTATACTCCTTGCTGACCACTTCACAATAAGGATACCTTCACACTCCTCATCCTTGAACATCAAGTATCAACTAGAAATCCATTACCAAATTGTTTGCCATCAAGAATAGCATCCACAAACAACACAAGTGAACTGAAATAATACTTCTAAATTAGCTTCACAAATTGCTTGCCCTCTATATGAGAAAGTATTGATGGTACTTTTCCTAGAATATTGGTAAACATGACTTGTTCACTTTGATCTACCTTCACAATTCTTTTTTTTTTGGCTTTTTTTAACTAGTGAGTAAATAACACAAAAAATTCAGTAAATTTTCTTCAAAAATATATTACATGGAACAGAGAGATTCTTTTTATTTTATAAACTGTAACATGACTTGTTCACTTTGATTTACCTTCACAAATCACAATTCTTTTTATTTTATTGGATTTTTCAACTAGCCAGTAACTGTAACACAAGAAATTCAGTAATTTTTCTTCAAAAAAATATATGTAACAGAGAAAAGAATGAAATTCACACTAGGTGATTCACCAAATAAGGGAAAATTAGGCGATGTACACACTTGAAGATACTTGTTGGTTGTAGACACATGATGCACATTATGTCCGGTAAAAGCTGGGGGAAATTGTCAAAGAGGTTAAAGGTGAGAATGTTAACATTACACTTCTTTATTATTCTTTAAATGAGAAAATATGTACATGATGCACACTAAGGAGTGAACCATTAAGCACTTTAAACATAGAATTTATGAGTTGTAAAAAAGAATCAAATAACAAGTTTCATATTTTCAGCTGGAGTTATTCAAAGATCATATCTTTCCATTCAAGATGAAGTTGAATGCAAGAAAAAAAAAACTAATACAAATAAACCAATAACTATCAATGACAAGAGTTTATAACTTGCTAAATTAGGAAGAAGCTAAAGAATTTTTCTAATCTTAAGGCCATACTCAAAACTTAACCTATTGTCATAATTGTCATAGTTGGATCAAGTCATAATAAGATAGAAAAGTGTAAAAAAATTAAAAAAGATAACATTCTGAAGCACTTGAACTCAATTTGATCAATCTTAATACAACTATGCACACACACCTTTCAAAAGTCACACAAACTATTCAACTTTGAGTTTTTATAGTGGTTACGTTATTAGCTAAGGACAGTTGGCTCAATACTTTCTCATATAGGGGGCAATTAATTAAATTCAATACTGGTTACATTATTAGCTAAGGGTTCTGATCAATACAAGTCCTTTCTCATATAAATTCGCAAATGAAAAGGACAGTTGGCTCTCACAAGTTGTTCAATTAAATTCAATAGAATGTGAAGCAAGAGGCATAGGCAAACAAGTTCACATTTAAGAATTACAACTTAGAGAGGCATAGGCAAGCTAGATGGAGAGAATCACTGCCTATTACATATGAATAGTCCTTTCTCATATAAATCCGCAAATGAAAGGGGAGTTGGCTCTCACAAGTTGTTCAATTAAATTCAATAGAATTTGAAGCAAGAGGCATAGGAAAACAAGTTCACATTTAAGAATTATGATAGACAACTTAGAGAGGCATAGGCTAGGCAAATTGGATGGAGAGAATCACAACCTATTACATATGAATAGTCAGCTGCTGCATTTTAGGATATGTATAATTAAAAAAAAGGAGAAGAGATCTAGCCACTCACATGAAGTGTATTTAGTTGAACACAAAGAGTTTGTGTTGGCATGACACTGATGTCTCTAGATATCATCTCTTCTGGTGGCTTTTTGTCTAGAAGCCCCTTCTTTACAAAAGCTTTAATTCTAGCTTCCTTCCTATACCATGTGAGAGGAGGCACATGTGGAATTAGTTCATTTCTAGCTACACAACAAAGATGAAATCAAAACTTATGACATGAAAATCTCATCACTATAATCAAGCCATCAAGCAATTTACTTATGACATGAAAATATACTTATAGGGGCATCCAAAGGCCCTGATTTAGAGCAGCAGAAAAATTGGTCACTCTTGAGTAGAAGCAAAACTCATTTGAGCATTTTGGTTTCAATATCCTAAATCTCAGCCCCTGCTCAAATTAACCAAGTTAAATTGTAAGCAATTTGTAGGAGAGTAAGGTAAGATGCCATGCTTTTCCCAAAATTGCACAATTAGCCCATACTTTCCCTTACAAAGAATTCTCGGCCCATCAAGTTGACAAGTTCGGTGAAAAGGTATCGTTTTCATGAAGTGCTAAATTACAAAGCTGGAGAGCTTATAAAATCAGGAGAGATAAAATTAAAGCTCAAAGAACAGAAAAAGAGAGATAAGAACCAAACAAAACAATGAGCAATGGAATCCCTATCGAGCAAATGAAGCAAGCCAGGGCAAAAATTGGTAATTACCTATATGGAGTTGACGATTATGATGTTTGAAGTCCGATTGGAAAAGGGAGGCGCGGTGGTTAACGTCGTCGACGAGTGTTGGAATAACGGAGTGACGAAGACGTCGGTAGGTCTGTAACCCTAAATCAGAAAACAGCCATAAACACAAGAACCCGCATGTGAAACTTCCGATTGAAAGAGGAAGGAAAAATTATACCACAAGCATACAAAACCCTAACAAACAAAACATCAGAAAATAAGCAAGTCTGGATTCAGAAATCATATAAGGGGAGAAGGGAAATAGGTGCACTTGAGAACAAGGAAGGAGGCGGTGAAGTTGCAGAATCAGGCACAAAGAAAGATGGCGGAAGAGATCCGGCTAAATTGCAGAACAGATCTAGCGAGAGAGATATTTGAGAGAAAGAGAAGGTAGGAGGGTGAATGAGAATTGAGGTCAGGGAACAAGGGCTTTGTTTTATGAAGAAGTACGGACGAGATTAAAGAATAAGGACTGAAAAAAAAAATTGGAGTCAAAATTTTTGCTTTGGCGCCCTCTATCTTATTTTTTCCGCCACTTTTTCAGGAATCGACCATGCATTACATTTGCTATATAAAATCGTAACATTAGGTTTCACTTTTTTTTCTATTTTTACAATTGTTACCTTTGTTTTAACATTGTGTTAAATTTGATAACTTGTGTTACATACAACTGTTACATTAGATCACACTTTTTTCCTATTTTTCAAAGTGTTACATTTGCTATAAGCATCCGTTACGTTAGACTACTTATGTTACAATAAACCGTTACCTTATATCATAGTGTTACATATAATAATAAACCATTACAATAGATTTTCTATTGTAACACAATGAAAAAACCATTACAAAACTTTTGTTACAAAAAGCCCGAGAATTGGTAGTGGCAGTAGGGGGTCTTCCCCGTGTTCGGTGCGGATTCCTTGGTGACGGTGGCAAGGCTGCTGTGGGGGACGTCACTAGGGGTTGCAAGTGTGTGTGACGCTTCGAATGCAATCGTTCGATGGTTACTATGTAGAGCACTTCCCAAACGCTCCTGCAATGCCGTTTCAGTTACCTGCTCTGTTCCTGGTCCCTGCTACCCCCTGTTGCATCCAGGTCTAATTTGCCTTCTTCCTCTACTGTCAACTTTCTTTACAACCCCGACTCTCATCAAACCCTCTTGCCTTGTTGTGTACATGGTTACGTGCTTCTGGCCTTTGTACAATTTTGCTATTTTAGTCCACCGTTTTTGCCTTGAATCGGCAACTTCTTTGTTTTATGCTTGTTTCGAAGCGGAGTTTCTTCCGTCTGCTATGTGCACTATGCACATAATTAACTCTCTGATTTACTTTAAGACTTTGGATACCATAATTCTGTATCGGCTGTGGTTGTAGGGTAATACTGAATGCCTCTCTTATCTCTGTTTGAACAGAATACAGTCTTTGTATTATATGTTTTTTGCTAAGGAAATTGCTTACCAAATCTTGCAGTTAGGACATCATTGGTGTGTCAACCCTGTTTGTATGCTTAAGAGAAGCATTTTCGGTGGTAAACCCACAACTCTTGATTTTTGCATGTGTTGCCTGTGCGGCATGCATTCTGGTTGTAAAAGAGAATTCCATCATATTTATCCTAAGTTGTTGATGTCTCTGCTGGCCAGGACGCTGGTCTGGCTTGGTCGGAAACAACCCAACACTACACTCATTGCGATCCAACGAAAAATATCTAAGCCCAAAAGGCAAGCTGAAAAGCACCGTCGATATCATCCTTACAAACAAAAATTAGTTATGCCTAACACTAAAAAAATAACCTATGATCAACACGGAACCAACCCTAACAAAAAGGAAAACAATCTCTTAATGCAATTCCCGCGTAGTACGTGGATTGCATTGAGGTGCTCCACTAACAAATTCATAACCATAGCCCACAAAATGATCCGGCTATCCCGTCGTTGGGAAAAACGGAAGCAAAATAAAAAATCTCAGTCGCGTTGGCTAGAATTTCTCACTGTCAACACTAACAGCCCATCTGTCAGAATTATCAACAATTGTAGAAACTTGGGAAGTATCAACACTACTAATACCAACAAACCAACAAAAATTAAACGGACCATAAACCACAGTCTAGGTGTTAAAACTAGACAAAATGATTGGATAAATACCCATCCCACGAAGGCCAAAAGCCACAACAAACCTGGTTGCTTATGAAAGTCTGCACTTGGAACTGTCGAGGCACTAAACGCAAGTCATTTTGGACTGAAGTGAATGTGTTTTGTTGCCTGGAACACATCAACCTCATCACCCTAATGGAAACAAAAGCCCAAGACCCTACTAATTGCAAGATATGGCAAAAAGCTAGATTCGATTCCATAGAGTTCATCCCGGCTAATGGGTACGTTGGTGGTTTATGCGTCCTTTGGAAAAGTACATCGCTTACAAATGAAACCATCAAAACCATTCATAAAGATAACCGCTTTATTATCTTCCACTATGCAGACCTCGAGAATAATAGGGAAATGATCCTAATTTTTGTTTATGCTCCCCCCAAGGGCGCTAGAGAAGGACCAGTTCTGGACGAAGTTGAAAGACTTCATTCAGAACTGCAACCTTCCCTACTTTCTTATGGGGGACTTAAACGAAATCCAACACCCAGACGAGAAACTGGGAGGTGCTAATCCCACCCAATCCTGATTTGAACGTCTCCTCAAAATCAAAGACGAATGTGATATGTGTGACATCCCGTCCTTTGGAAACAAATTTACATGGAGAAAATAAAAAAACCTGGAGAATACCACTTTTGAAAAACTAGATCGCACCCTGGTTAATAACCAAATTATCCAATGGTACTCGTCCATTTCAACCAAAAATCATGTTTTCTCCTCTTCAGACCATTGTCCTATACCACGCGAAATACCCACTGGCACACAATTCAAAGCTCAACCTTTCAAGTTTGAGATGATGTGGACATTTAGAAAGGATTTCCAAAATGTGATCAAACAAGCTTGGCGTTTCAACGCTGGTGGCTCCCATATGTACAACCTTACCAAAAAAACTCAAATGCTCAAAACAAAAGCGAAGGCATGGAACAAACATACCTTTGGCAACATATTTGAACAAATAAAGAGAGTCAATGAAGAAATCATCTATCTGCAAAAAGAGATCATTGAACACTCAAATCTGCAGCTAATCTAGAAACAAGAGAGACTATCAAGGAAACGGGAATGCTTACTGAATTTCCACTACTCCTACTAGAAACAAAGGGCAAAGAACACTCACATAAAACTAAATGACAAAAATACCAAATATTTACACCGAATTGCTTCCGGCAGAAGAAACAGAACAAACATCAAAGAAATCCGCACAGCGGAGGGCACACAAATCACTGGTGTTGACAATATCCGGACTGAAATCAAACGCGACTTCCATAACCGATTTCGGGCTCTTGAAATAAACCACGACAAACTCCAAAACATGACAAAAACCGTCCAAAAAGAAATAACTGATGCAGATAACTTAGAGCTCATCAAACCAGTTTCTAACACAGAAGTCAAGAACCCCCTATTCGATATTGGGGACGACAAATCCCCCGGCCCGGATGGAATGTCGGCTAGCTTTTACAAAAAATACTGGCATATCGTTGGCCCGGATGTAACTAAAGCTGTTAAAAGTTTCTTTCACAATGGCAAAATCCTAAAACAAATACTGCCAAAGTGTGAAAATCCCAACACTACAAAAAATCACTATAGACCAATCAGTTTATGCAACACCATATACAAAATTATATCGAAAATACTGAGAAACCGGCTAAACGTCTTAGAGAAACTAATCCACCCTATGCAAGGTGCGTTCATTCAAAACTGAAGTATCCATGACAACACACTAATATCACATGAGATTTTCCACTCCTTCCGTAACAAACAAGGGCAGGAGGGGTGGAATGCAGTCAAATTAGACATGGAAAAAGCCTACAGCCGCGTAAGCTGGGAATTCCTACATGTAGTTCTACAAAAATTCGGGTTCCATGAAAAATTTCGGGGGTGGATCCGTGAATGCGTTGAAACCGTATCTTTTTCAGTCCTCGTGAATAACGGGCCAACAGAACAATTCTTCCCCCAAAGGGGACTCAGACAGGGAGATCCCCTTTCACCCTACCTGTTCATCATTGCTGCCGAGATTCTGGCTAGACAGATCTGTCTGGTAAGCGCAAACCCAAAAGGCGGCATCGGGATCCAAATCTCAAGAAATGGAACAAAAATTCCATTCTTAGCCTTTGCAGATGACATTATCATCTTTGCTAAAGCTAAATGTCAGTCATGCAAGAACATGAAAGAAATCATTGAAGACTACTGCTAGATATCCGGCCAAAAAGTCAACTTTCACAAATCTGTGTTCCAAGTCACAAAAAATACTAACAACAACACGAAAGAACAGATAAAACAACTGCTCCAAATAACGAACACAGTTGCTTTAGACAAATATCTAGGTTGTCCGATAATCAATGGGAAAGTAACACAAAACACTTTTAAACCCCTGATAATGAAAACCAAGGCTCATTTATCGAAATGGAAAGCAAACACTCTATCATAGGAGGGTCGAAAAACTCTAATCAAAGCAAACCTTTGTGCACAACCAAACTATATAATGCAATCATTAATGCTACCCCAGGCAACTCTAAACGAATTGGACCAAATCAACAAAAAATTCTTTTGGAACAAGGAAAACCATTACAAGCCTCTAATTAGCTGGAACTCCATATGTCGGCCTCCCGCATATGGGGGGGGGGTTGGAATTTCAAAGGCGGAGGACATGAACCAAGCACTCCAGATGAAATTGCTATGGGAAATCTTAGCAGAACCAAATAATCTCTGGGTTAAAATAATTACTGAGAAATACCTCAAAACGGATAACATCCAAAATTGTAAGAAAAAACATAACACTTCTTGGCAATGGTCCAAGCTTATGGGTCTTAGAGATCTTTTTGTTTCTGGACTCATCTGGCAAGTAGGTGATGGAAAAACCATTCGATTCTGGAAAGATAATTGGATCGGGTACGACCCTATCCAACCAAAAACTGGAACTGAGACCCACATTAACTGGGAGGAACAAGTCAAATCGTACTTACGTGAGGACAACTCATGGAACATAGAAAAACTAAGTCAGGTTGTTAATCCCGATGACCTAGATAATATAGCCAAAATAATTAACCCAGTTAACAAAATCCAAGATAGGCTCTACTAGCAACCAAGTAAAAACGGCTGGTATTCCACCAACTCAACTATGTAGTGGCTAAACCTTGCTAAAAACGAACCTAAAATCAACCTATAATGGATTAACAAACTTAACGTCCCACCCAAAATGCACAATTTCCTTTGGAAGGTGGCAAGAAATGGCCTACCAACCAAATCGAGACTTGCTGAAAAACACATCCCTGTACCACAAGGTTTGATGTGATTCCATCTACCGATCCATGGCCCCATGAGTTGAGTGAAGATTCCATCCCTAAAGACAAGCCCAATGTGCACGATAAAGGGGAGCCAATACTTGGACAAGCAACCAAAGACGATGTTCGAGGCGCTAAGAAGCCGAGTCAAGGAGCCATGCCCTATCTTGGGCGCATCACACGAGCCCTAGCTAAGTCTATACTAGACAAAATCAAGGAGGAGCTCATGGCTCATAAGTTTCCGATGGCTAATGACGGTGAAGGTTGGAGTTTTATTGTGCTTCACGGTTCTAAGTGACATTTCTACGGTTAAGGACACTTTATAAGCTTTTGGGATTTCGGGTTAATTTATGTAATTTCCTTCAGTGAGGGGGTTGATTTTGTAAGGCTTTGTGTTAGGTTTAAGGTCGGCCTCCTCCTCCTCATTTCCGAGAGATTGGACGAAAAACCTTGTTGCTTACTTTCCTTGCATCTTTCAATTCAAGTACTTGTTCTTGTTTTCGTTCGTTCAATTCTCGTTGTTCAAGTTGTTGGTGAGTAATATCCGACAATCTCGGGCATCCTAGTTTGTTTGAGAGCTTGGTGAGTCATATCCAAGTTATCAAGCATCCATATCCCCTTGTTCTCCCCATTTCGATCCATCATCCATCTCGGTGGTTTCTGCACCCTCTCAGTAAAATCGACATATCTTTCAATCCACTCATTATCTATGTCTGCCATTTTGAGGGGTTAAACTAGACTCCGAGATCTAACTTCTCGAATTGGAATCACTCAATTCCAAGTTCGGACGAGGAAGATCCAGTCATTTGAAGACGGGTCAGTTGCGTTGTGTTTGTTGTCGGAATTCCTTGGATTCTCGTGGCGATCTCTTTGCACCATCATCCCCTCCATCGATCCTCTCATCAAGTGGTATCAGAGCCACGCGAAGGTATCGCCATCTAAATCTTGTTCCGACCTTGAATTTCCACTTGTTGCAAGTTTTAGGTTCGAACTCCTTAGGGTTGCGTTGTTGTTGTTGTGCTCGGCCTTGTCCGAATTGTTGTCTTGAATTGTGGCGTTTTGTGTCCTTGTTTGTTGTTGATCTTGGCCGAGTTTGGAGTCCAGCCGTGGCTGAAAAAAATGCTCAAAAAACGTCCATGGATTGAACTCCAAAGGTCCATAAACTTGGTAGTTGAAAGGGTGCATTTGTTGCTTAATTAATGTCTTCCTTTAGTGCTTGATTTAAGTGTGTCTTGCTGAATTTGGCTGAGTAAAAACGTGGGAATTGAGTCCATAATACAGCTTTCTTTTGACCCCTTTATATCATTACATGCTTGTTGTTGGTTACGGTGCTAGGATACGGGAACGACACCAAGACGAGACATCTTGTGTTGTTGTGTTTGAGCTTTTCTTGTTCCATTTTGTTGGTCATCTCCTACTTGCAACTTGTCGGATTTTCATCTCGGGCAAGTCTTGGTGATTAATTCATGTGACCTCTATACCTTGATCTTTGCCTTGTTTTTACGATGACAGGTGTAGGTGATGACAAGAATAAGGAACAAGTTGAGGAGTCCTCCAACTCGGTGGTTGCCATGTTGCAATCCTTCCAACAATCCATGCAACAATCTTTGGAAGCTATGGAGACACGCATGGATGCCTTGGAGCGCCGAATCCTAGGGCTGGACAAGAGGACACAAGTGCCTCAAGTGGTGAAGATCAAGGAGACACGAGAAGAGGATAAAGGTTCGAGGACGACCCCTTGTAAAGGAGAGGAGACTTCCTTCCAACAAAGAGTGATGAGTGACACAGAGCAACCAAAAAGAGAGACTCCTTTCCATGGATTGGAACAACTCATTACCATCAAGTGTCCAATAGAATTGATGCACACATTGCAAGAAGAGGAGGAAGTTGTGGAATTGTCTCCTAAAATTAAGCACCGTCCTACCATCACTCCTAGCTCCATGAACTCGTTGGCGACACCATGGATGGATGCATTTCCTATGATTCCTTCATGTTTGCCCTTCTTGCTCCATGAGGAAGACGAGGCTGTTTTAGTCACTCCAAGCGGTGATTACATTCCCTTTCTTGTGGAGGCCAAGAAGGATGTCTTTGTCATGGAGAATGCCACACCAAGGGAGCTAGAAGCCCTACCTTCTTTGTTGAACTCACAAGGCTTGATAGATTCGAGGACGAATCTTTTTGAAGGGGAGGAGGATGATGTGATTCCATCTACCGATCCATGGCCCCATGAGTTGAGTGAAGATTCCATCCCTAAAGACAAGCCCAATGTGCACGATAAAGGGGAGCCAATACTTGGACAAGCAACCAAAGACGATGTTCGAGGCGCTAAGAAGCCGAGTCAAGGAGTCATGCCCTATCTTGGGCGCATCACACGAGCCCTAGCTAAGTCTATACTAGACAAAATCAAGGAGGAGCTCATGGCTCATAAGTTTCCGATGGCTAATGACGGTGAAGGTTGGAGTTTTATTGTGCTTCACGGTTCTAAGTGACATTTCTACGGTTGAGGACACTTTATAAGCTTTTGGGATTTCGGGTTAATTTATGTAATTTCCTTCAGTGAGGGGGTTGATTTTTTAAGGCTTTGTGTTAGGTTTAAGGTCGGCCTCCTCCTCCTCATTTCCGAGAGATTGGACGAAAAACCTTGTTGCTTACTTTCCTTGCATCTTTCAATTCAAGTACTTGTTCTTGTTTTCGTTCGTTCAATTCTCGTTGTTCAAGTTGTTGGTGAGTAATATCCGACAATCTCGGGCATCCTAGTTTGTTTGAGAGCTTGGTGAGTCATATCCAAGTTATCAAGCATCCATATCCCCTTGTTCTCCCCATTTCGATCCATCATCCATCTCGGTGGTTTCTGCACCCTCTCAGTAAAATCGACATATCTTTCAATCCACTCATCATCTAGGTCTGCAATTTTGAGGGGTTAAACTAGACTCCGAGATCTAACTTCTCGAATTGGAATCACTCAATTCCGAGTTCGAACGAGGAAGATCCAGTCATTTGAAGACGGGTCAGTTGCGTGGTGTTTGTTGTCGGAATTCCTTGGATTCTCGTGGCGATCTCTTTGCACCATCATCCCCTCCATCGATCCTCTCATCAAGGTTGCATTGCATGTACTAACCAGTGCGAAGACACAAATCATATCCTGATTTCATGCCCTCTTACGAAGGAACCTCTTAATACCATTAGACCCAAATTACGGAGGACGATCGAACTTATCTCCTCCGATGGCAAAAAACCACACCAAGTCCTGGAGGAAATCAAGGAAAGAATAAACAAAGAGGAGATGGAAATCCTTACCAGCACCTGGTGGTGTATTTGGTACGCCAGAAATAGGAGAGTGTTTGATAACAATACCGGAACAAACCTAGACGATGCAAGCAAACTTAGTGAATTTATCCAAAAACAAATCCGAGAGTGGAAAATTGCCAGGGCACCAGACTCATCTGACCCACAACCAAATAAGGGTCATGTAAGAACTGAAAGGAAAAATAAATATTGGGTAAAACCCAAGAACAACTATATTAAGCTTAACTTTGACGATGCAGTGTGTGCAGATGGCGTGGCTACTTTTGGGTTCATAGTTAGGGACTCCAACGGCTCCCCCATCTCGTTTGATGGAGGACTGATCGGTCGACAGTATGTTTTGATCTCCGAGACCATCGCCTTACGCCAGGGATTTCTCGAGGCCATTCGTCATGGCATTCCCCGGATCCAGATAGAAGGCGATAACTCGCAGTTGGTCAAGGCCGTTTGGCGACTGGCGCTGCCCGTGGGAGATTGAAGTGTTGCATGCGGACATCCATTGTTTGTTGGCTCAGTTCCAGGATTGGAGTATTGCTCATATCTACCGTGAGTGCAATTCTGCTGTTGACTTCATCGCCGGCTCCTTCCGACGGGTCTCTTCCATTCCACTTGCAGCTGATTTAGGTTTCTGTTCCTTCATCCATCAGGATGCCCTAGGGCGGTCACTAGGTTGTTAGTGACCTCTCTAATTTCTTTCCTAATCAAAAAAATAGAGTTTTTAACAAACTCAATGGGAACAAGGCCGAAAAAACATATCTATAAATTTGATACATCTATTATGATTATAATTTATGTTTGTACTGGGTTTGAGTAAAATGAAAACATCATTATCCTAAAAATTAGAAACGAATTTCGACTATCCGTTAATTTTCTTTTATATTTTTGAACTTTTTTAAGCCTTTTAACATATGTATAATGATATAAATCAAGTGTGAACATATGATCATAAAACTTGATCGAACATACAACAATAATATAAATGCACTTATATTATATCATATGTTCTAGAAAACGCTAGGCAGACGTTAGGCGGAGAGGGACCGCCAAGCGCCTATACGGCCTGAACAGTGGCCTAGGCGGTTCTAGACGGGTGCCTAGGTGGTCTGGACAGCTAGGTGGGCTAGGACCTTCCAAGGCCTAGACGGGGCCTAGAAGGAATTTTTTAGAACAGTATTTATATGCGAACGTATGATAAAATGTCTGAACTTTTAAGATCATTATATGTGAGCATGCTTTGAATAATGTGAACACATAAAATATGTGAACGTAATTTAAAATGTCAAACGTCATGTTTTTGGAAAAAACCAGCGGAAAAAAATCAATTTTTTTTATTTACATTTTTTTGTAACCGTTTCAACGTTTGTAGAATGATACAATCGAACATGAACATACGACCATAAAACATGAACATGCAATACTAATATGTGAAGGCCCCTATATTCATAGAAAGCAATATAATATTTATTTCACGAAAGAAGATTATTATTGTTTTGGGCAGATTTACCACGCGAACGTGTTACCTGCTATAATGACGAAAACCTAACCAAAAAGTAGTCGTAACGTGTTATAACTAGTGAACAAGATGTAGACTTAGAGAGAAAGAAGTAGAAAGCAAACGAAAGTAGATATCGTGATCGATTTATGATCTTTCTGGTGCAAAATTCCTCCAAGGTTACAAGTAAACACTCAGATGGAACTTATGAAAAAAAGAGTGATTCAATTTGAGAGTTTTTCAAAAGGCAATAGTAAGTGAGCCGATGAATGTTCTCCCCCGATCTCTTCTCTGATTCTCTTTTATAGTCTTCCGCTCTTTGTGACCGTTGCGAGCTCCTCTCCCTCCCGTGGATATCGCTAATGTTATTTAATGGCATAGCCATTTGCGTTTGGGAGATCTTTTCTAGCTGAGATTTCCGCCATTACTCCCTCGCTCACCATTCCCTGCAATTACCCCTTAGCTGATTTAAACGCTTGAAGGTTTGGGCCGAATGTCTTGGACTGCTAGCGCGATTTTGGGCTGACTTCGGGAAGGCCCAACAATACCCCTAAAAAACCCGGGAAAGTTCCCTCCAAAAGGCTTTTTAGGGTTTTTGATTCACGTCTTGGAAGTTGTAGGGCGCAGAGCACATCCCATCGATTCTTATTTATAGCAGTCGTGATAATTTATTGTTGCCCCAATTGTGCTCCTTGGTTACCAGGTACGTCCCTCTTTCTCAATTTTCCGTCTTCTTCTTTCTTCTCTTCTTTTCCCATGGCAACCTCTGATTTTTCTTTGGAATCTCTTTCTCGTTGTTGTGATCCTTCCGATTCTCCTTCCCTGGTTTCATCTAAAATTCTTACCCCTTATCACCAAAGGAATAGAACCTCTGAGGAACCAAACTCTTTTGCTTTCACCGTCGGGTTCCCTGCTTCTGCAGAAGTGTTTCTTCCTCCTCTTGGCGTCTGGGCCGACTACTATAATGATGATTCGGTATGTTTGTATGAATACTCCTTCCGTATCGGACACCGTTTCCCTTTTCCTCCCTCTTGATTGACTTTCTTGTTACTCTCAATGTATCCCCTAGACAAATACTTCCCCAAGTGTGGAGACTTCTCTTGTCTGTTGACCTCCTGTGCTCTTCGTATGGCATCCCATTCAAAGCTGTTGATTTTCTTCATAATTACCGTCTCTCCAAAGGTGGTCCTGGTCGTTTGACCCTGAAAACCCTCAAAAACAAATCTAACCTTATTTATAATATGTCGAAGTCTGATCGAGCTGGGCAGATGAATTTTTCTTCATAAAGTTATCTTCTTTGGAAACCGATACTTCTTTTCTGAAACCTCGGTGGCGCTCAACAAGTAGTGTTTTCTCTATTCGTCTACTTTGCTTTGTCCGGATGTGACTAACCTTTGATTGTGCTTGTCTTTGATGCAGAGAATTTTGCTTCTCTTCAACCCCGCAAGGTGTCGGCTCAAATCATTGCTCACACAGAAGCTCCTTCTTTGGAGGAAAGATCTTACCCAAAGCTTGTGAAGGCGTGTTTTGCTGACTCTGAAGATACCGAGATGTCAAGTTAGCTTCGAGACCTTTCTTTTTTTTAAAACACTATACGTCGACGTGTTTGTTTCTTTTAATCTTGCCTGCCTACATGTTGTTAGGTTCAAGGACCACCCGCTCTACTGCTGCACTCACCACCATGGAACGAGTAGAAGCACGGATGAAAAGAAAGGCTGAAACAACATCAATGGCTGACACGTCTTTGGCGATATCCCTTCCTAAGAAGACGGCTGATGCAAAAGTTCCTTCTTCGAAAGTGAGTGCTCCTTCAAAACTGTCTGATCTTCCGGGTACCATGATGTCGTTGGATATGGCGGAGGAGAAGTGTTTAAGCTCTCTGACGCTCTCCATGTAGACTGTCCCTGAGGCGCAGAAAATCGAACTTCCATGTCGGACTTCTTTGGCGAGATGCTAGCCGCTCAATGGCAGGTATGAGTACTTGATTTTTGATGACTGGTTAGGTTTTTTTACTTTCGTGTTTTTTCCCCTATTTATGACGCAAAACTTCTCAACCTGTTCAGAGTTTCCAACTTACGCTATCAGCTTTTCAGGCTTTTAAGGACCTGCCTAATCAGCTGGCTCAAAGCAAGATCAACGTGCAACTCAAGAAGGATAGGAGTACCATCCAGGGGCAAGAGAAGAACGCCTTAGAGAAGAAGGTTAAGGAGCTCTCGGTTGCTCTTGAGAAGGCCTCTAAAAGTTCTAAGGAGTGGGAAGTGAAGTTCATCGCCGCATCAAGTAAGGAAGATGCTCTCGCAAAGGAGATCAAGGATACTGCAGATTACTAGTCGTGCAAGGCTCGAGTAGAAATGATGGAAGAGTTTGCCGCGGGAAAGCACACCTTATGGGATGCTGTGAAGGAAAGGGAGTTGTTCGAGAGTTTGTTCTCTGATGAAGTAGTCGCAGCCAAGAAGTCTTCAATGGTAGACAACATTGCTCAGGTTGCTAAAGAAGTAGCTCGGGTGGAGTTCATGGAAAACCAGAAGGCTTCCGAAGACGTTAAGGAGTGATCTCCTTATTTCTGTTTTTAGACTTTAAATATTTTGGTACCCCTGGTGTGTTGGGGTTTAATACATTAACTTGTTTGTGTGGCCGCTTGTTTCTAAGGCCATCTGTGTGAACAAATCCTTTACTCCTGCTTTTGCTTTCAGGGGTTTTATGGTGAATGTTATTTTGATATTTGTCTGGTCTTTGGTTTGTTTGTGTTTTTTGCAAGTGGTACAGGTTTTTTTGAAGTCCGCATTCATAGGACAAGGACTGACGCATTTGGGAAGACAATCGTTGGCCATTTTTTGACCAAGTTACGTAGTAGTAGCGCTTTTTGTAAATGATGCCAAGAGAGAATGATATGTGTAATAGAATGTAGATACTCATGTTTTATTCAATAAAGTCTGAACTGGTTACACAAGTATCTTTGTTTATGTAAAACTCCTCTTGTTCTAGAGTTGTCTTCGTGTATTCTCGTCTCTTGTATCTTGTGACTAGTCGTTGTGTGCACATCGTTGCCTAATTGTAAGGCGAGGGCCTATGTTTTGGCTTGTAACATCACAAGGCGTCCCTTGTTAGTTTTTGTAATATCGTTGTTGTTCCATGTGTGTGGGACAAGGCGAAAATAAAGTTAATAGAACGAAGTAGCAGATAAATACCTTGTTGCGACTTTGCTAGTCAAAAGTGATATAATTTCAGATTTGTCGCGTTCTAGCTTCTTGGGACTGTCTTTCCATCATGGGATACTAACTCGTAGGCTCCTTGCCCGACAACTTTTGTAATCTGGTAGGGTCCCTCCCAGTTGGCTCCTAACTTGCCACCATTCAGTTCTTGAGTGTTTTGAAAAACCTTTCTCAACACCCAATCACCTACTTGAAATACTTTTGCTCTGACGTGTTTGTTGTAACTTTGAGCTACCCCCTACCTATATGCCGCCATACGAATCGACGCTTCATCGTGTAACTCGTCAACAGTATCTAAATGATGGAACAAGTTGGACAGATTTGACTCTTTGGTAGTGAGACCATATCGAGCCGTAGGCAAGGTTACTTGAACTGGTAACACGGCTTCACACCCATACACTAGAGAGAGGCGTATGCCCTATAGCAGTCTTGGGAGTTGTCCGATCTGACCAGAGGATAAGGGTTAACTCATCGGCCCATCTTCCCTTGGCCTCTTTAAGTCACTTCTTTAAATTGTTGATGATTACCTTGTTACTTGCTTCTGCTTGACCATTGTCTTGAGGGTAACGTGGCGTAGAAATCATCAACTGAATGTTGTATTGCTGGCAAAATGATCTTATTTTGTCGCTGATGAATTGGGACCCGTTGTCGCATACTATGGTTGATGGTACTCCGAATCTACTCAGGATATTTCTCTTTATGAAGGAGATAACCTGAGTGTCTTTTACTTCTTTGAAGGCTTCGGCTTCGATCCATTTAGATAAGTAGTCAGTCAGGGCTAAGATGTAAACATGTTGTCCTGAGGCTAGAGGGAGTTTCCCTACAATATCCATTCCTCACTTCATGAATGGCCAAGGGGAAGTTATAGGATGCAATAACTCTAGTGGATGATGTGGTATAGGCCCGTGACGTTGGCACGCATCACACTTCCGAGCAAACTCCACTGCGTCTCTGTTCATGGTGGGCCAGTAGTAGCTCATCCTACTCGCCTTCTTTGCCAAGTTACGACCCCCCGTATGATTTCCGCATTCTCCATCCTGTATATCCTGCAACACCTTCTGTACTTCTTCCTCCTTCACGCATCGCGCATACAACCCTGACGACATCCACTTGAACAAGATGTTATCTTTAATGGCGAAAGTAAAAGCTTTTACCTTAGGTCATTAAGCTTCCTCTTTGTCATCCGGTAGAATCCCATCTCGTAACCATCTTAGATAAGGGGTTACCCATGAGGTAGTTGCATTAGGATCCCGCACCTCGAACATGTCTGCTTCTTTTGTAATGGAAGGTGCATCTAGATATACGAAAGGTATCTTGTCGTATTCTCTTGGGTCGATCGCGGATCCGAGATTCGCTAAGGCGTCTACTTGTGTGTTAGCGTCTCGAGGTACTTGCCTTATCTCAAAGTGCTTGATGTTTTTGATAATTTCTTGGACTTTTTTCAAGTACGCCTTCATCTTCGAATCCCTAGCAACATATGAATTCGTGACTTGATTGACAATAAGCAATGAATCACATATTACCTCGATTTCTTGCACATTCAGGTCCTTGGCAATAAGCAACCCTGCTATGAGTGCCTCGTATTCTGCTTCGTTCTTAATGTCTTTGAATGTACATCGAAGAGCCTGGGCTATCATATCCCCCTGTGGCGACTTCATGACTACCCCCAACCCTACACCTACTTGATTTGATGCCCCATCGGTGTGCATCATCCACTTGTCGTTGCCTAGTGATCTTGCTACCTGTAACATTTCTTGATTTCCTTCTTCTGGCATGGTAGGAGTGAAGTCAGCCACAAAATGCGCCAGGGCTTGAGATTTCATCGTTGTTCGTGGCTCATAAGTGATATCATACCCGTTGAGGTGAATCAACCACCTCATCAGTCGACCTGATAGTTCTGCTTTTGACATGATACTCTTCATTGGAAAGTTATTCCTCACATTAATAGAATGACTTTCAAAGTAAGGACGTAATTTTATAGAATCCATTACCAGAGACAGTACGAGTTTCTCAACGGGTGAGTACATGGTTTCCGTATCAAGTAAAGTTTTACTCACATAATAGATGGGTAACTGGTTCCCGTCTTCTTCTCGAATCAAGACGGCGCTTATGGCTGCTTCGGTGACTGCTAAGTATAAGTACAACACCTCTCCTAGCTTGGGTTTGGAAGTATATGGGGGTGGGATAAATAGCTCTTTAATTCTTTGAAGGCTTCTTCATGTGCTTCTGTCCACTCGAACGACTTCTTTTTCTTCAAGATGTCGTAGAACAGTTTGTTTCTATATGAGGATCAGGATATGAACCGGTTGAGCACTGCTACTCGTCTTGTTAACTTCTGGACGTCTTTGACACATCTTGGTGATTGTAGCTCCATTATCGCCTTTATCTGATCCGGACTTGCTTCAATCCCTCTCTGGGTTACTATGTATCCGAGGAATTTTCCTGATGTGACCCCAAAGGAACACTTAGTTGGGTTCAACTTCATTTTGTAGCTTTGCAAAGTCTGAAAAGCGTCTTCCAAGTGTTGGATGTGATCTTTCGCCTTCAAAGATTTGACTAACATGTCGTCAATGTACACCTCCATTGTATCCCCCAATTTTTCCCGAAACATCTTATTAACCAATCTCTGATAAGTAGCACCAGCGTTTTTTAATCTGAAAGGCATAACTTTGTAACAATAAGTTCCTTGATTAATTACGAATGCAGTTTTTTCTTGGTCATCAGGGTGCATCATTATCTGATGGTATCCATTGAACGCGTCCATGAAAGTTAAAAGCTCATGTCCCGCCATTGCATCCACCATTGCGTCGATATGGGGCAATGGGAATGAATCTTTAGGACACGCTTTATTTAAATCAGTAAAATCGACGCAAACGCACCATTTACCGTTTTTCTTTTTCACAACAACTACATTCGCTAACCAGTCAGGGTAATGTACTTCTCTAATTTTACCAGACTCAAGTAAGGATTTTACCTCGTCGTTGCTTACCTGATTCCTTTCGGGCACGAACTTACGCCTTTTCTACTTAACTGGTGGAACCTTCTGATTCACGTTGAGAGCGTGTGTAATCACGTTAGGATCAATTCCCACCATATCTTCATTTGACCAAGCGAAATAATCATTGTAGGACCGTAAGAACTCCACCAATTGCTCTCGTAAAGTGGGCTCCAGATCTGCCCCTATCCTGATTTTTCTAGATGGATCGAGGGGATCAAGGGCCACTTCTTCGAGTTTCGGTGTTTCCGGCTTCATGTAGTATGTGGGAGTCTTACAGTCCTTTAATTGCTATTCTGACGACTTCTTTTCGGCTTCGATCTGCGGGTTTTTTGAGGTCGTTGCTCTCATGGTTACAGAGTAGCAATCCCTTGCTATCTTTTATTCACCCTTGATTTCGTGTATCCCCCATGGCGAAGGGAATTTTACGCATTGATGATAGGTTGAGGGAATGGCCTTCATCCCGTGGATCCAAGGCCTGCCCAAGATAAAATTGAAAGGTGATGGGCAATCAAGTACTTGAAATTTTACCTGGTAATTTACCCCTCATGCGATGGTTGGTAACGATATTTCCCCTAACGTGTTGCGAGATTCGCCACTGAAGCCTACCAAAGTCGTAGACTTCTTGATGATGTCGTCCAAAATGAGGCCTAAACTGTACAAAGCATCCAGCATAAGCAAGTTAGTGGAACTCCCATTATCAACTAATACTCTTTTAACGAGGAAATTTGCTATTGTTAAGGAAATTATTAAACAATCATGGTGAACTTCCTCTTTTTCAATATCATCGAAGGTAATGGGCATCACGCCGTGACTCCTTCGAGCAGAGATTCTGGGCTTTTCTCTCCGGGTATCCCTTGTGATTCTCTTGGCTGTAGAATAGGTTACGCCACAGATTTCAGACCCCCCAGTGATGACGTTGATGACTCTTGTATGCTTTGGGGGTGGTGGTGGACTGGCTTTCCCTTTGTTGCGTTCTAGTTGCTCCCTTGCTCTTTCTGATATCAAATCCTTGAGGTATCCCCTGCGTAGTAGCTCTCTTACCTCTTTCCTTAACGCGATGCACTCGTCCATTTGGTGGCCGTGATCGAAGTGGAAATCACACCATCTGGATTTATCTTTTTGGTGTGAAGGTGTGTTACTCTTTCTTGGCCACTTGATAGTATCTCCCATGCCATTAAGTGTTCGGACCACTTCTGTCGCGTCTACGCCAAAGTTGTAATGAGACAGTTTGGGAGGCAACCTTAGGTCTTCATATCACTCGTTTTTCCTAGCAAATAATGCGTTCACAGTTGTCTTGGCAGGAGATGAGTTGGGATATGGAACGTATCTGGTTTCTCACGTCCCTTGCCTACGCTCTGATTGGTGAGGACTAGCAGCTTTGACGGTGAAGAGGTCATCATCTTCCAATCGCACGTGTGCTAATGCTTTTACCTATACCGCATCGAAGTTCGAGCAAGGATATTTAGTTAATTCACGATATAGATCAGGATTACTAGCCAAAATGCCTCTTCGAAATGCTTCCACAGCTGTAGCAGTATCACATCCTTCTATGGTAACCAATTCTTCATTGTACCTGTTAAGAAAAGCTTTCAAGGACTCGCCGGTCTTTTGGACCATGCGATATAAGTCGCTCGAACGCTTCTTAGCGTGTCCACTGCTTACGAACCTTACCCTGAACTTGTCGATCAACTCAGCAAAAGATGAAATGCTCCCAAGAGGTCAATGAGAATGCCAATTAAGCGCGGGCCCGGATGACGTGTTTTCGAACCAACGGCACATAACAATCTCCTTCATGTCAAAGGGAACTGTGCTAATATTCATAGCTTGTTTAAATACGGCTATGTGTTGATCTGGATCCGTAGTCCCTTCGTACTTAGGTACATCGGGGACGTGATATTTGCGAGAGATGTCTACCCTTGCGATAGCGGGTACGAAGGGAGAATCTGTATAACCATCCCTCCTTTCCATTGCGATTGGTTGTGGTGCTCCTAGGACCTGAGTAATTCGGTCTTCCAGAGCTTTGAGGCGTTCCCGTAATTGGGTAACCTCTACATCTTCCAATTTGTCTCTCGTATACCTTGGTAAACTTGGCATGAGCTTCCTTTTGATTTTCCAAATCTTTTTGAAGAGCGATCATGGATGCACGGAGTTTAGTGATAATGTCGGAGTCGACCGCCCCTCCTCGTTCTGCTGTCGTGGAAGTGGTAGGATTGCCATTCACATTACCAGAATCTTGCTCGATTCCATCTATGTTTCCAGTTTGCTGGTTATCTCCACCTTGGTTGATTTCATGGTTCTCATGATCTTCCACATGACTTTAGGTAGCATGAATGCCTTCCATCTTGCGTAAGTAGATCTTATGGTTCTTGGCGACGCGACTTCCTTTTAGCTAGTGCCCCACGGTGGGCGCCAATTGTTTTGGGCAAATTTACCACGCGAACGTGTTACCTGCTATAATGAGGAAAACCTAACCAAAAAGTAGTCGTAACGTGTTATAACTAGTGAACAAGATGTAGACTTAGAGAGAAAGAAGTAGAAAGCAAACGAAAGTAGATATCATGATCGATTTATGATCGTTCTGGTGCAAAATTCCTCCAAGGTTACAAGTAAACACTCAGATGGAACTTATGAAAAAAAGAGTGATTCAATTTGAGAGTTTTTCAGAAGGCAATAGTAAGTGAGCCGATATTCTCCCCCGATCTCTTCTTTGATCCTCTTTTATAGTCTTCCGCTCTTTGTGACCGTTGCGAGCTCCTCTCCCTCCCGTGGATATCGCTACTGTTATTTAATGGCATAGCCGTTTGCGTTTGGGAGATCTTTTCTAGCTGAGATTTCCGCCATTACTCCCTCGCTCACCATTCCCTGCAATTACCCCTTAGCTGACTTCAATGCTTAAAGGTTTGGGTCGAATGTCTTGGACTAACGCGATTTTAGGCTGACTTCGAGAAGGCCCAACAGTTATATATAAGGGCAAAAAATGGAAAATGAACAACATTGAGAGGACCACAGAATGACAATGGATAATCATATAGCACTACTCAACTAGAAATTTGATACTTCATATGCAAGTCAGGGTTGGATAAAAATCCGCTCCAAACCAAATTTTTGGATCGAACTAGATTAAGGACATTCGGTCCAGTCCTCAGTCCAAAAAATTTTAAAAGTCGGTCTCTGATCTAGTTTAGTCCTGATCCGAACTGGCTTTTTTCAATAATAGAAAATTTAATTTTTATAAACGAAATATGTAGAATTATATAATAAAAAATATTTTTTATTAGATAATTTAATTGTGATGTGATATATATTTATATATATAAATTCATAAAAAATATAATAATTTTTTATTAAAAATATATTTTTTTTATTTAAAAATAATTGCTTTATTAAAAAATAGTTCATTCCTAAACCGGGATCGGATAAAAAAAAATTCGGTCAAGTCCTTAGTCCAATTTTTTTGGGAAATCAGTCTCGGTCCGATCCGGTTATGGTCGGTCAAGTCCTTAGTCCAATTTTTTTGGGAAATCAGTCTCGGTCCGATCCGGTTATGGTCTGATACCACCCTTATGTTTGATACTTCATTAAATGCGTGTTTAGCAAGGTGAAAATTGGTATCATTCGAGATAGCGTTTATCAGTTTATGGAGCTAACTTTTTAATGGTTAGTGTATTGAAAAAAAATAATAAAGGTGATGAACAACTAGTTATGGAGCTAACTTTTTAATGGTTAGTATCGTTTGAAACACTACTTTTTAGAAGCTATTCTCGTTAGCAATTTAATTTAAGCTAATTTTCACCGCTCCTTCCATTGCTACCATTATCACTAAATCAACCGCTACGGATTGGCATGTTAAACACGGCCTAAAGCTTCAAGCATGTTAATGAACTAAAAATTGACCAACAGAAATGGGCACGCATGTTCTTTAAGGTGACACTTCCTCGCACGCTCTAGGCATTGTATATTTGTATACCTTGGATTTGAATTCAAAATCTCAAGTTACCGTTTAACGTCTTGAATGGAAAGGAAGAACCTTCGTTTTATCGATAATAGGTGAAATAATTCCATATTAAAGTTCCTTCATTTGTACTCGAGACAATAATGTATATTACAGTTCCTGTCTTGACTGAAAAAATAATAGTACGAAGTACCTGCAGGTTTACCATTCTCTAAATAACTACTTCAACTTCAAGTGCAACCAACGGTAATACACAGCTACAGCAGGCATTCACCAACTCTTCTTCACCCACTTCTTTATACAGTTAGAATTAGGCTGAAACTCGATAATTGTTTGGATTAGGAATCGAAGTGACATATCCAAAAAAGATGTCAGCAACTTTAGAAACTAAATAAAAGCAGGGAAGTCTTCCTAGTATCTAATACTGCTGCAGAACCAAAAGAGGTATCGACAAGTAGACTGAAGAAGAAAGCCATTATCCTGCACACTCTAGGTACATGCGCGTAGTCCTTTTGAAAATCCCAGTGTAAGTCTGAATTTCAAGAAACTTTTGTATCACCATAGAATGCTAAGGGAGAAATAGTATAAAAGTATTTGATTCACCATCAATGGTTAATGTATCTATAACCTTGTTAGAGCTGGAAAAGAGTTGTCACCCTGAGTTAACATCTGTATTCAGCTTTTCCTTACATTCATCTCCTTCTGTACAAGAAACAGCCAACCATGAGTCTAAGAATGTGAAGAAAGTAAAAGGAGTCAAAAATATATAGGTGAAATAGCAGCTAAAAAAACAGCATCTACTCAGTGAAATCCCACGCGTGCAAGGTCTGGGGGATCAAACTGTACGCCTTACCCCGAGCAAGTGGAGAGAAAACGAGAGACATTAAGAGCACCACCCAAAGGCCAAAGCAGAAGAGCACACACAATACCGTACACAAAACCATGCTAGAGCTAGTAAGAGACAAAAAACACAAAATACCCTCCGGACTCTAAGCCCTAGACCCTAGAAATCTAAACCCTACACCACAAACCTTAAACTGCAAAACGCAAACCAAACCCTACAACCCACCTTCCTACCTAGGCATCCTCTACCTGGATGCTTTCCCTCCATAGGGCCATATCTTAGGCCGTGTCCACTATAAGGGACAAGAGGGTAAGGTCTTCTTTAATAACTTCCTTCCAGTTCTATTTGAAGGAAAATAGTAGTTAAAAATATGAAGTAAAATAGTAGTTGAAAATATGAAGTAAAATAGCAGTCTCATGTTCAGTTTTTGTGATTAAAAGACTCTACAGCTTACGAACATCCAAAATATAAGGAACAATGTCCACTTGTCCTCACCAGGGTGAGGCTTATGTCTTTAACCATGTTTGCAAAGAGAGGTGGACATAAAAGCAAGGAGCACTATAATCTAGCATCATAATCTTAAAAATGTTGAAAGAGAGAGGACCAGAAGTTTCTGACTCGAGTGATATTTACGGCACACAAACATTTAGAATGTTCAGCTTTATTATAAGGTTTGAGTCGTTTGACTGAGAAGAGAATTTCTCATAAGATATATTCAAACCTGACTGTACAGCATTTTCAGACGCTGTCCATGATGAATATTCTTCAACCTCAGATCCACTCTCTGAAGCAGGCATGTCAACGGCTTTCATCTGAGCAAGCCAAATTACATTTATTACACGCAATAAACAGATCACGTGTTGTTCAAATTGTGATACAGCTTAAATCAGGAAGAACAGAAAACATACGCAAAGTAAACAAACATAAAATCACACCAAGAGAAAACCTGAGCCAGACAATGAATCCTCTGGAGTCCAACCAGTCATGAAACCTGAACTAGTTCCTTAGGTATTAACTATTAAGCGTGATCATGAATTATTTGAAATGAAAGGGCTAATCCCTTATATATACAGAATCACTCTCGATGCCTATCTATTACTTCATTCGATCCTCTCAGCCTTAATTAACTGATTCTAGACATTCTAGTCCGTTTCTGATTTCTCCACAATCTTCTTATAATTATCAACAAATAGCATAATGGAGGATTGCACTGTATTTACCATAGAGAAATGGGGATCTGGAGTGATTGCTCCTGTGTCATTGGTTACCGATGCAGTAACTTCTGCTCCATTGCTTTGAATAATCTGCTGCAAAACAGTTCAGAATCCATGAATCAGTGTTTTCAATTTCAAAGAAGCAACCAGCACTACACAATGATTGCCATTGCAGACCTTTAAAATATTCGGATCTTTCCATGGACCCTTCTCAGATCTCAAGCAACCTCCCTGCTCCTCACATTTACACTGCCCACCTAGAAAATCTGGCAATTCACTGCATCCACATTCAGACGCAAAATAATTAATATAAATGCAAATTAAAAGGTGCACCAGTTTTCGAAAGATAGTTTGTTTAAACAGACCCACCTTTCATCAACTATTTCCAGCAGCTTGCTTTGATATTTTAATCCAAGAACCTGAAAGTTCCAACAAACAGAGAATACATTAGTAATGTTAATAATAAAAAGCAAACACTACAAATCAATTGCCCAAATCTGAAAATTTCCAACTTACGTTAATCTTGGAAGCTGTTTGGGGATCCAAGAAAGACTTCACTGTGTTCCACAACAATTTGAACCCATTGCCAGCATTGACAACATACATACGGTTCAGTGTCTGCAGGAAGATTGTCAAATCACTGGTGGGCGCACAGGCATGCATTATAGAGCTCAATCCTTAATCAAATTTCAATAAGAGAAAGAATCAAAGCACGATATGATTATATACCTCAGGATAGTTATCATTGTCAATTTTCTGTAGACGCGTTATGAGATCCACTGCAGGTTTAGTCAAATTCTTTAAACCCTGAAAGTAGAGATTTCAACGTCGTGTAAGTACTTCTAATGGTACCCAACCATCTAGACATGCATCCTAGACACTGCTAAACAATGCAGAAGATATATGGCATACCAAGCCTTGAACATCTAAAATTGTTGTAGTGGAATCTATGGGGCTCTTTGCAGCTATTGAGCAAGCTGGAAATTTGTATGTAAAACACTTCTCAAAATCCTGTACATGGTACTTTAGATACCGTTCCATTGTTGTTACTTTCATAAGCTTTTCAGCATCAACTTTCCCTAACAAATATATGTAAACAGGTCTTCCATCCTTGTCTACGCCATGATAACTTTGGGGGTAATACTTCAATACTTCATCCAACTCGTTATATTCAAAATCCTGAAAATATCTCAACAGAACAAATAAAATCTCAGGAGTGAACAAAATCAACCATTTCGCATAACTTCCGTAAAGTTACAAAACTGACTGACTACTGATTAACCTCAAGAATAGTGTCAGCACCAAACTCCTTTCTCCACTGAAGCATCGCAGCCCACATTTCTTTTGCTTTACCCACGTGAAAATTCCTTGCTTTCAAAAATCTGCAAGTGATCAGAATGTAAATGGATTTCATGATCTTCTACAAAAATAATACATGGGAGAGATAACCCAGCACTATAGAAAGCTAGGCCTAGCCCATAGACTCAGCAAGAGACAAGAGACTCAAAGAGGATTGATTCTACATTGATAAATTTAGACAAACTAGGAAAAGCAAAATCTCTTAGTCTCAATTTTCATCAGTGCTCACCTCGACAATGTGTTAAAGCGATCATATCTTTCAGGTAACAGATTATCCGCAAGAAGAGCCTGTCGAAAAGCTTCCATGGCCTGAAGTTCCTTATTATCTTGTGAATCCTTGATGGAAACATCCTGTTTATTCTTGCCTTTCTTTGTAAATGACTGCCTAAATATACAAGATGCACTCAGTGCTTTCTTCTTCAGACTTCCCATTCTAGTCTTCTTTTCCTCTTCTGATATATCTGAGCCTGAATTATGCTCCCTTGCACAGCTCGAGGTGCCTTCAGGGCCTACAAAAAAACGAAACCATAAATAGGTACTTAGCTGCTACTTCTGACAATCCCAATTTTCTTACATCAATGCTCTACAAACCAGGGATGTGTGCCTAAAGAAAATAATTGACTAAAATATTCAGATACATAGCTTCTTTTCTATAATATCACAGCAAGGCTAATGAGCAAGCCTCTGGATATTGCTAATCCTGAATTTTCCGGATCAAATACATCTGGCCTATTCAATACTACCAACAGTTTCTCCTCTTATAAACATTTTCATTGTGGAGCAATTGATTGAGCTCCAAATGGATATCTCGCGTGGAGGGAACCAAATTCAGATAGAAATAGGATAAGATGCCAAAAGAAAGACATCGATAAGAGTCCCATAAAAAAAAGGAGAACATATCTACAAATTTGTTGCTTAAGAAAGAACAAGCGTACGACATGAAAATTCAACTACCATTGAACCGAAAACTAGCAACTTTCAATACCGACACAAAAGTAGGAAGAAAATTCTTCAACAATTCAACGAGAACGAAATAACATTATAAAGATTTGAGGTTGAAACAGAACAGCTAAAGAAATGCAGATGATAAAGCTCCAAATTTCAACAAACAAAAAGGGAAAACAAAAATACAAAACATGCACAGAGGAAGCACAGAACAAAGCGTGCACAAACGATCCAGATAGCTAAAAAGAAACTCACAAGCACGAGAGGAATGATCTGGTGTCGCCGACATAATGAACGGGATAGACTGAAAACGGAGACTTAGAACCGACGATGATGCACCGGCTCCAACAATCCCCAATTAAGAGAGAATATGGCTCTCAAATTCAACAGCCAATGCTCGACAATAAAAATCTGCAAAACACGAATTCTGATTCCGTATGTCGTAGAATATGGATGGCGAAGGGGAAAGTAAGAAACGGGAGAGAGAAAAGGAGAAAGAGAGTGGAAAATTGAGAGAAACAGGCATGAGGCATCCACCTGTGGCATGGAAGGAGGGGAATCAGTAACCTAACGGGGAAGAAAGAATGTAATTTTCATTTTATTTTATGATTTTATTTTAGGAAAAATTGCATTTAACCACCCGTTATTTTACACATTTTGCATTTAACCACCCCTTATGTTATTTTCAACAAAAAACCACCCCTTATTTTACAAAATATAGCATTTAACCACCTTTTTTAACAGATTCCGTTTATTATCTGTCAAGTATTGCAAGTTACGTATTTGCCCTTCATTATTATATTTATTTACAAAATATTAACCATAATTCTGCCCTTCTTTTCTCCTTTTTGTTTTGCCATCTTCTCGTTTGGGTTCTACCTTTTAGTTGGATTAGGGAGGGGTTCGTGTCTGGCAAATCAAATACTACACTGTCGTCATCTCTACCAAGAACAACAGATCCGCCATTAGCAAAGACGAAGTACTTAGAAGCAATATTAAATTTTACAATTTGAGACTGGATGAGTTGAAAAACAAGCACAATCTGATTTTATATAATTGGATAATGGTAGCAACGCTCACTATGCCCAATCTTTGTTGTCCAGCAAGCAAGAAAGAGGACGTCTACCCAATTCGTGGAAGCATCCTAACCCCTTTCTCTTTCCAAATGCAAAAATTCAAGGCCAAAATAAGACCTCACTCTAGAGTAGAGCTCTCACTGTAGGCTTGAATTCTGTATTATTCTCTAATTGGTCCAAGTCTGAACGATTTCTACAAAAAATACATCAACACATACACAATCTTGTTATTACCCTTTGAAATTCCCCCTGAATCGCTAATCCCCAACTTCAATTCCAACACCTTTTACAACATAACTCTCAATTAAAACCTCTGTACCTCCAATTTGATTCACATCTCATCCAATTAGGCAGTGCAAATTTCCAGCCTTCTTTCTTCTTCTAATTACGCAGCAATAAGTCCCAATTCAATTTGCCCTAAAAAATCTACCGGGTAAAGCTGCTAATACACAGATGTGTTTTTTCGTTAAAAAAAATTAAAACAAGGGCAAAATTGTAGTTTACTGGGGCAAACGGAAATTCAAACGAGATCTGTCAATTAATGGTTAAATGCATCATAATGAAAAATAAAGGGTGGTTAAGTGTAGAAAATAAAATAAGGGGTGGTGAAATGCAACATTAGTAAAATAACGGGTGGTTAAATGCAATTTTCCCTTTTTTTTAAAAAAAAGTTTCTGATTTCTTTTTAGCGTAAGGATGGGCCGTGGGCCCATTTGTTTGTGAACCAAACCAAAACGACGGCAACAAATGTCAGAAACCTCCACAATGTGACAAAGTTACATAAAGCAAAAAGAAAAAAAAAGCAAGAAGGGTCCGTTCAATAAGTGGTTGTTTATCTGTGTTGAAGTTTATAATACTAACTGAGTTAAAGTTTTTGGGTACTAATATTGAAATTAGATGTTTATTTTCAAATCAATTAGGGATTGTTCGGTTGAGACATATTTATGGTGGCCGAATACATAAATAGGTCCCTGAACTTTGACGATTTTGGCATCCATATCCCCATATTTTGGAGTTTTCAAATAGGTCCTTATAATATACATATTTTTTTCATTTAAACACAAATTGATTATGTGGCAAAACGCGTGCATCTCACCCAGATAATTGCGCGTACTTAAGATGGAATACATCAATATTTCTGTATTGAAACTATAAAATTTAAAGAATCTACAAAATTTCTGTATTGAATACAAAATTTCTCATCAAAAAAAAATCTACAAAATTTAAAGTAAATTTTTTTATCGTCGCTTAATCCCCTCAAATTCCAAGAACAACCATGTATTTCGTCCATTCCAAACCCTAATTATGCCTCAAATCTGGTGGAGTCTTCTTCCTAGAACACAGGCCCTAATTCCATAAACCCCTTAATCCCCTCAAATTCCAAATCTATCGTCGCTTCAAACGCATGTATTTCGTCGATTTCGTCACTTCGGTATTCCAAATCCGATTCTTCAAACTGGGCCATCTTTTTCCTTCGTTCAATTTGGTTGATTTCGTCACTTCCCGTTCCTAATTCTTCCTTTGATCTGATTCCATCAATGGCGGTTTGGCCAGACCTCCAAATCCGAGGCATCAATGGCAAGGAAAAGTCGAAGGCCGAAGGAAAAGTCAAGAACAACCAGATCTAGATGGAATGCCGGAACGCCGGACTCGGAGAGAGTCAGGATGGAACGATGGACTCGAAGGCCGAAGGAACCAGAACCAGAGAGCAGACGGGACGACGACGGAAAGGGCGGAGAAGATATGCCGGCGGGGAAGAATTCCGAATCCCGAGTCGGAATCTAGTCGGAACCAGAGAGAAGATATGCCGGCAGAATCTGGTCTTCTCCCTCGGCGGAATCTGGTCTTCTCCCCCAAATTCCCAACTTCGAATGGTGCTTGTTCTACAGATTTCCTTTAGAACCAAAGAAAATCAGGCCGGAACCAGAGAGAAGATAGGCCGGCGGTGAAGATTTTGATTTCCCACAGGCAGAGTCCATCGTCGTTTCGTCATGATTCTCTATCTGGTTTCCTTCTAGGGTTGTTGATCGGTTGAATTACATTAATAAAATCAGAGAAGATAAAGAGGGAAAAAAATTAATATTTGATAAAAAAAATGTATTTTTTTAATTAAAATTTAATAAGTGGCATAAAAATGATTACATAGAATAAAATCATCCATGTGGCGCTTATGTGGCGCTTACATGGCAGATAAATGGCACAATTTATATCCACGTCAGCGCGAGTGGATTGCACACACGAAGAGGTCAAGTGTTTTGTGCTTAAAAGATAAAAATATGTATAGTTCAAGGACCTATTTGATAATCCCAAAGTACGGGTATATGAATACCAAAGTTGTCAAAGTTCAGGGACCTATTTATATATTCGGCCTATTTATGGTTGTTTGGGCATTGTTAAACATTCAAATTGTATCACGTGCTCACTACTCTTTTCATTCATGATTTCTCCACAAGTCCCCACGGGCAATTTTTTAGTCACGATTTCCAGAACTCATTGCTAGGAGGGTGTTGGTCGTCGCTCGTCGATGGTCTTACTCACCGTCTTGCTTTGCTCGTCGTCATTTGACAACTGGTCGCCGACCTACATTGTTGGCCGCCAAGTCTTCAACCCAAACACATGAGTGTTGAGGTTTGCTTTCAATTGTTAGGGTTTTTTAATATTGGGGATTGCTTTAAGCTGGGTTATTTATATGCCTCTAAGGCTCTAATGCCTTATACAATTCTATTGTTAGATTTGTTTACATAATGGACGCTCACTTCTCCTTCTATGATTGAGAATTTGTGGGTTACTTTGGACATACGAATTTGTTATTGAATTGACTAGTCATGGAATTTCTCACGTGTTTATGTTATTTAGGATGTTTGCATTTTTACCTCATGTTTTGTTATCTATTTGTTAAACATTCAAATATATTGAGTGTTTGTTGGATGTGTGATACATTCAAATATCTGAGGCAAAATTGATTGTCTTGGTGTGGCTTTTTCATGTTATTTGTATAAAATTCATGTTTGGTGATATATCTGTTGGATAAACATTGAAAAAAAATTCTACATGGCTACAAAACGTAAGAAGGTTGTGTCTTTCTTATGGAATGAGGAGTACAAAAAAAAACAACTATTGTTGATTTGTCGAGAGTGTCAAAAGGATAAGGGTCAAGCGCATCCATTTATTTGGGCAGATATTGTGAAACGTTTAACCGACAAACGGTAAAGTGTTATACATACAAGATTTGAGGAACAAATTTGAACACCTGAAGGGTCTTTGGTGTGTCTAGAGTGACATGAGACAAAAAGAGACTGTCTTTGGGAGCATAGTTGGTGAAATAATGGTTGATGAGAGTTGGTGGGAGAAAAATATTAAGGTTTGTAATTTATATTATAAGTGCATGTCTCTAATTTTATAATTTTATATTTCATTGAAAATGATGGATATGTTTACTTCTTTTGCAGGAAAAGCCAAAATACAAAAGTGTCTGCAAGAAGCTGATCTCGTCGAAAATGAGTGATTTGTGGGATACTGTCTTGGGAGCATGGTTGCAATTAAAAAAAATTGTGTTGCAGCTACCACGGATCCAAAAGATGTTCATATCGAAGAAGCTGGGGATAAGAAAGGGGGATGAAGGGTATGGAGATGAAGAGGAATAGGAAGACGAAGAGGTCACCATGTTATCAATCTTAGTGGTATAAGAGTGGATGGAAGCTATGTTGATGTGTTGCTTGATGTACGTGAGGCTATCAGTGGTGGTGATAAGCCAATCCAATCATAGGGTAAAACTATTGATAAGGAAACCCCATCCCCTCGTGCGCCTACCAAACGCAAGAAGAAGGAGTTCTTAAGAACAAGCTTATGGAGCTAGCACTTGGAGCTAATGGTGGAAACTAGTTAGAAATTGATGAAGTTCATTGATGATGATGGTGCTTCCTCCAAACCACATGCAAGGACGAAATATTACAATCTGGACGATGCCACAGTTGTCATTGACTAAATGGTGTTGGATGGTAGTCTTCTATACGGTTCTCCCCTATGGTGTGTTTACATGGACGAGGTGAAGGTGACTGACAGCCGTGAGTTGTCCATGAAGCTTAAGAATGACCATCCTAGTTTGTCTTGTTGCAATTCCAACTTGATGCTATGAGGAAGTAGTTCATATGAGTTTGCCATATTATTTGGATGGTTTTAAGTAATTTCTTTCAATTTCATGGTATGAATTTGCTTTCCATGAGTTTGCTATGTTATTTAGATACTTTGACGTGTTTTTATGTGAGACATAGGGATATGTTCAGTGTAATAACAAATTGTAGTCCTTAATTTGAACTTTGAAATGGTTTTCATATTGCTTTCATTCTAAAGTCGATTTATCTGTGTTGATTTTAATTATTGGATACATTGTTAAAGTGTCTAGCTAAATGTGAGGGTTGTGATGATTCAGGTAAGGTGAAAGAAAGTGAAAAAGGCATGGTTTTGTTCTTGAAGTGTCGTGTCCACTTCTTGTCCTTCCACTACTTCAAATACATCCATAATGTGCCTCGTTACAATTCCCCTTTCATTGGAGAAATGCTGATGAAACATATCTTAAACTGTGAGAATGACATTAGATGCACAAACGCTTTTAGGATGGAGCTCCACATGTTTTATAATTTGTGCTCCCAATTGGAGGTCAAGCATGGTTCACGGCCTACGTGTAATATGTCTGTATTTGAGAAAAGTGGAATATTCATCTACACACTTTGCTCTAGGTGTTTCAAATAGAGATGTGTGTGGTTCCAGCATTCAAGAGACACAATAAGTTGAGTAGTCCATTAGGTGTTGGATGCCATTACGGGTCGGAAAATAGGGTTTGATGGCCTTACTCGTCAAATGTTGCAGCCTAGAGATCCGACATTTATCTCCACCCTTCAACTTGGCAAAAAACTAAGCTATACCAAAACACACTATCCTAGCCATGAAACTCAAAAACTCAAAACAACAACAATATAACAAAGTCAACAAGCTATCAAATCTCTATAAGCATCAACAACAAACCAACCATGAATTAGACATGAGTTAGACTTGAAAAATCCTACATAATGGCATCCAAAAAACAAGCACAAGTCTCCATCATATTTCTCTCATTCAAACAAGCAAAAATTCTCCAATCAAACAACATAACAACCCTAAACACAACAGACAGTTAAGACATAAAATATTAGGCTTGTCCAAGAATAACTAAGACATTGGGCTAAAGAGACATAAAATATTTAGGTAATCCTCCTTGGATCAGTTTTATTCTTCTTCACCATCATCTTCGTCCTCAGATGAAAACTCTATAGTTTTGAATTCCTCTTCATTGTTAGTAGAGAGCTCCCAATTGTCATTTTCTTCTTGGAGGACCATACCACCTAATATTGCACCCAATTGTGCATCCATCTTTTGTCTTATCGAATGATCATCCCAAGGATCTTTGAGTTTAGGTTCCATGCCATAAACTCTGAAGTGCTTGTATTCGTAGCATTCCTACCACTAATGTGGAGCAATATCAGGTGCATAAATGGATGCTCAAAAAATTATGCAAACACACAAGTAACAATTATGAAATTTAGTTACATCTTGTTGTGCCCACTTCTTGTCCTTCCACTACTTCAAATACATCCATAAGGTGCCTCGTTACAATTCCCCTTTTACTGGAAAAATGTGGGTGAAACATATCTTATACCGTAAGAACAACATTAGATGCACAAATACTTTTAGAATGAAGCTCCACGTGTTTTAGAAATTGTGCTCCCAATTGGGGGTCAACCATGTTTTGCGTCCTTTACGTAATATGTCTATGTTTGAGAAAAGTAGAATATTCATCTACACACTTGCTCTAGGTGTTTCAAATAGAGATGTGTGTGAGTGGTTCAAGTGTTCAAGAGACATGATAAGTCGAGTAGTCCATCAAGTGTTGGATGCCATTACGGGTCGAAAAATAAGGTTTGATGTCCTTACTCGTCAAATGTTGCCGCCTAGAGGTCTGACTTTTATCTCTACCCTTTGACTTGGCATAAATGAAGTTATACCAAAACACACGATCCTAGTCATGAAACTCAAAAACACAAAACAACAACAATATAACAGAGGCAACAAACTATCAAATCTCTATAAGAATCAACCACAACCTAGCCATGTATTAGACATGAGTTAGACTTAAAACATCCTACATAATGGCATCCAAAAAATAACCAAAAGTCTCCATAATCATTCTCTCATTCAAACAAGAAAAAGTCTCTAATCAAACAACATAACTACTTGATAACTTTTATTTTATACCTTTTAGGACACGTATTTTGTAACACCCCCTTCCTTACTCTGGAGGTATTACCGCCAGTAACCCCGATTAAGACTAAACCAGAGTTACCCAAGGCTTTAACCTCACAGAACTTACTAGAACAAGGTAAATGAAACCGTTTAAAACCTAACAAAATTAAGTAAAACTTTACAGTGCAAAAGAGAATAAAAGGTCTTATACAAGCCTTAACTTAAAAAGAATTAGTAAATAAATAGAACAACCTTCTATTTAAACAAAATCTTCATCCAGTCTTCCTTCAGTTCTTATTTCTGAAACTCAGCTTCGCTTTGAAGTAGTTCAACCATGATGTTCACTCAAGTATAGCCATTGAAAACCTTTCTTCAACTTCTGGAGCTTCAAACCTCTAAATCAGCCTCTTGAATCAACTTCCAAGAAGAACCTGATGTGTCGTAAACCAACGATGGACACCAGCCGACCATATAAAAGAAAAGAAGATGGACTGGTTAGTCTAATGAAAGACTAAGCAAGCGGAGAAACTAACTTGGTTCTTATGGTTGTAACTAAACATATTGGCATCCAAATCCGATTAGACTCGGATTATGATCAAACAGTTAGCAGTCTTATAGAGAATAAGAAGGAGACTCGTATATTCAAGAGATAGGACACCACGACTTGTGGTTCCTTTACGAAACATGAACAATTGTTGGGAACCCATATTAATCACATAACATTTTGAAAAGCCTCCATCGACTAATCAGATTGACTTAATCAAAGCTTGATTAAGAATAATTCATAACAGGGAGCAAGAATGGTTATCGAATGGACTAACCATCTTGGTACATTAATGTGCCTAATACACTTATCTATCATTACTCCCAATCTGTGCACTCGCACCATTTAATAGTCTTTACGTAGTTCGGCCAACAACCGAGATCAGATGGTCTATTTCATCCATGATCATTTACATATATCCTCGGCCAACAACCGAGATTCGGCCAACAACCGAGATCAGAGGGCCTATTTCATCCATGATCATTTATACATGCTCGACCAACAACCGAGATTCGGCCAACAACCGAGTGTCAATTGCACTTAGCTAGAGTGCACCATTGTCCTCCTTCAACGTGAAGCGTGACATGAGTCATGACTCCAATATTGGGATACGCTAGCAAGCTACGCCCCCAATACAAATTTTATTTAAAAGAGGTCATTGGTGACTCGACTCCTACCCTTGGACTACCTATTTTGCAACAGTATTTCAGCACAGGACCACTAAAGCGATGTCTTGGAGTCTAAACTCCCATCTCTACCATCTTACTTCACAACAATTTCTCAGCATGAGACAGCTATTCATACAACGGTCCTAAGTTCAGTTCTAGCGTAAAAACTGAAATAACGACGTGGTCGTTATTTCTAACAAAATAACAACCTATCAAACTTTATTCAATACACAAATTATTCTCAACATGAAGATCAAATGGAATCCAATTCCTCATTTAATAACCATAAAGCAAGAGAGATCCGTCCACTTGCCTTAGAAGGCGTGCTCAACGTCCTTAGCAATTCAACAATAATCTTTATCACCCTTCTGTCATATATAACAAAAGATTTCTCAACAACGAGCTCATGGATACACTTCTTAGTTTTATACTCAACTCCTACAACTTCCTAATCGATAAACGATTTGATTTCCGAATATCGATTTATAAGAAATCCATAGTTATTATGCTTTAAGAGCCATCTTGGCGAATTTATAACTAATTATCCGCTTAACTTTTGAAATAATTTTCTAAACAAAAATTGTTCATTAGCAACATTTCTTAAAGGTGACCAAATCTCGGATCAAACGGATTAACAACGAATCCTAAGTAATTATCCGAAGTCCTTTACCTGCCAATCGGTATCAAAACTTGTATTCGCTATAACTAAAGATCATGGCGTCCGTTTCTCGAGCGGTTTGAACCTGTGGGACCGTATCAACGTCAAGATTATAAAAACCATAAATTTAATTAGCAAAGCGGAACCGAAAGGTCCTTGCAGTGGCTCCATAATCAACCCGCTAATTAATTTCGATCGTAAATACCTTCACTCGAGCCCATGGCTCGTTTAGCTCGATAGTGGCTCGATCCCCGAGCTCGAGGGTGGCTGGGTATTGCCCGATAGTAGCCCTCGCGGTGGGTGGTGGTCGGAGGGCTTGGCGATCGCCGACGGTAGCCCATAACGAGGCAGAGATATACCGACGGTGACGACGCCAAACCTTTCTACCCGAGCCCTGCGTTCCTCCTAATTCTTTGGCTGGTTCGGTCCCCTTTTTCAGCAGCAACCAGCCCAAAAAATGACTCACAAAGAGGAAGAAGATGATGAGGTGGAGGAGGAGGTGTGGACGGGGCGGAGAAGCTTGCCGGCGGTGTAGAATTCAAGTACCTCGAGTCCGTCGTTCTTTCGCCCTTTCTCCTCTCTTTCTTAACAATTTTGTGGAGACCCATTCGAAGACTTTGGATAAGGCAAAAACATATGCCATCCCAATCCCACTCTCTCTGGTTCCTTCCTAATTAAGCATAGAAAGAGCCGTCTCGGAACGGGACTCGCGTTAAAGCGGTAAAATTATGTACCTCGGGTGGAAAAACTTACTAAACGAAAAACGTCCCGTAAATTATGTAGACCAATAAAATCAATTTTGCATGATTTTATCTTGCTACCTTCAATTTTTAGGGCTTTCGTTTCGTATTTTAAATCCTTTACAGTACATAATTTGAAAGACGGCTTATCCAATAAATATTCTTTTTTTCCACTGAAAAATCCTAGAATTCACACCGATCCATAAAATCATTTATTTGTGATTTTAGGATATCACCAAGAATTTTCTAGTATTTAATCTCCAAAAAAAATATCAGATTAAGCGTTAAAACGGACAAAGAGGTTAAAAGGATATCCGAGAAAAATTCAAAAATATCCTCAAAAACCACAGTTATTACATTAGTACCCCCTTAAAAATGGTTTCGTCCTCGAAACCAAGGAGAACTCGGATCACAAGGAGGATAGCACAAGCACACACACACACACAACCACTACAAACCTATACAGAAGTTTGTAGTACCCTCTTAAAAAAAACATGCTGCTACTTCTGCACCAGGCACAAAACAACCACTATTTAGTTACCAAAATTCTTCTTTACAATGTTCATTAACTTTGGAAAATGGCTCAGCATTTCCTGTCTAGTTTCTCAAGTCTTTTCTTCACCTCCATTTTTAGGCCAAGGTAGCCTAATCAAAGGTATTTTTTTTCACGATTCAACCTGACCCTTCTTCATAGGTGTCATTTGGTTGAATATCCATCTTACTATTGTTGAGTACAAGAGATATATTGAACGCATACTATCAAGGAAACATTACGGATAGAATGCACTGAAGGTGGCAATGCTAACCGATAAACAAGATTACCAGTTCTTTCCAGTATCTTGAAAGATCCAACATAGCGAGCATTTACGTTGTCTCGCTTCCCCAGCGGAATACGCCTTTCAAGGCGGATACCAGAACAAAAACGTTGTTCTTTACAATGAACTTAACATGCTCTCGCTTTAGCACAACACAGAACTGTTGTCGCTTGTGAGCAGTCAGCACCCTTGAACGTGTTAGTGCGATATTAGTTGTTGTTCTCTTGGGCAAGTCTGGCCCATGAAGAACCTTGTCAGCATTGTCATTCCAACAGATTGACAACCAACACTTCCAGCCTTATCAAGCCTTAAAAGAGTCATTTCTTTATCTTGTGATTAAAATTCTTGTATGTGAACTCACTCAAATTCAAGCTACCATTCCAACTCCTGTGGAATCTAGAATACACGTCCTCGGGGGTTTGAAACTGTTTCTTTGCATTGTTTATCAGTTTAATGAGGGAAGCCATCGCTAAAATTCAATTTACTCCATAAAGCTTGATGTCACTCCTTTCAAAACTTTGGTATGAACCATCCATCTCAATCAGAGATAATAGTCTCTGGAGTTTTATGAAGATGAAATACTTCATACATGAACACCTCAGCTAACTTCTATACCCTTTAAGTCATCTTAAATGCATTAAAAAGAACACTCTATGTGAGTTTCTTAACAACCTTCATATTGCATTTTTCTTTCATTAAGTCTTGAACGACTAATGACAAGAATCCATTGTAACATCTTCCCACTTCCATTCTGAAACAGGAAGAGAATATAACATTTTGTTTGGTCTTCTATGCTCAATCAAGACTTCCAGACAAACCAAACATATCAAAACGAACTCGGTGACATTTCGCTTCATGTCAGTCCATCAAAAGTTTTATCTTAAATCCTTATACATTTACTTGTTCCAGGATGAACTAATTAAGCAAATAACTATGTCTCCTTTGAAATAAGCTTTCAAAGCTCATCAATAACAAAAACACATGAACAGTCTTGAAACCAATCAATCCATGGTCTTAAATAACAATTTCTGGTGTCTTACCTTCTTGATCTTCCCCAATGATCTTAAACAATATTACTTTCCCATACTGCTTTTCCTTGATCTGGTCAACAGATTTTGAATAACATCCTAGGGGATTCACACAACCTTGTTGTCATCCAAACTAAACCTTTAGTCCTTCTCAAATTAGTTTCTTTACAAGGATTACTTAAAATCCTTACTCAATTTCCTTTTTGAGAAAAAATCTCGATATTACTTTAACCAAGAATATGAAATTTATCCAACACATGACAAGATAATAACCTATCTTGTCAATCCTTTACATCCTTTTCTCAACCAAAAACTCAGCTTGGGCATACTGACATTCAAAAGTAGTTATCTTTCTCAACTGCCTCAAACTACACTGTTACGCATTACTATACCAACATATTGGACAACAATACCTTTAGTCTAATAATTTTCCAACAAAATTGTCTCCATTGACAATTTTCAGTCTTTTTCATCAAAGAACTGTTTAGACTTCACTTAACATTCTGATTTGTTAAGCAACCTAACTCTTAGGATTAAAAACATATCCTCACGTGTCCACTCTCTATATCCAACAACTTATCAGGCTGAGATTGAATATCAATACTGATTTACATATCCAAACTCCAGACCCATTGGAGTTCTGCTTAAAGTCCTCACTTGACTATCTTATCTCAAAAAGATTTAAGTTTTCAAGACAACATGAAAACAAATAACAACTAATGGAGAAATTACTAGTACATCATTTATTCCAAAGAAAGGATTACTACAATATCATTCCTTAGAAAGGGTTCCATTCCAGGAGTCCATATCAACTTACTTTCAAAGACAATTCCGCTAAAAAAGGCAATGACTTTCTTAGGTCATGACGTCAACCAAGATGAACTACTAGCAAACTGCTTAGAGAGTTCCAATAATCGTTGACTGAAAACAACCCCAACTTTTAGAGAAGTATAGAGTTACTCCATGCTCTTTAGAGACCAACACAGATTTGTAAAGAATCTTACCAAATTTCTTTACTTATAATCGAACTGTTTTGGGAAGTTTGACCATACTCCTTAAATGGTATAGGATACCAAGGACATACTAACTCAAAGGAGTTTTACAAGATACTAGATATAGAAATTGCTATAATGCAAAAGAAAGCTTGCATCTTTTCATCTCAAACAACTACACTTGCAAAACTCATATAATTGCAAAACTTATATGATTGCCAAATCATACTAGAAACCATTCTTTAAAACCCAAGGAATTATGTGATCTTATTCCACCATGTGATCAGGATGGGAAACAAAATTAAACATAATCCTTTACTGCATTCTCATAGGAATAAGACATGTAATCTTGCCTTACCATGTGATCAAGATGGAAGACAAATTACATTCTTACTCACCACTATGAAAACCGTAAAAACATTTACTCTCAAATTGTTTTAACCACTAACATTGCCTTAAAATTTCATATTTGAAATTTTCTCAAAATCAAAGATGAGTCTCAAAGGAGCAAAGACAACTAATTCGTTTCTAGACATATCACTTCCCTTTTGAAGTATAACACTTCTTTTCTTTTTTTTCAAGGTAGTTCCTGGAGACGTACCTTAACCTTTTCTCACTTTCAATACACTATCATACTTTTCCGTACTCCATAGTATGAAGTAATCCTCATTTGATACGACTTGATCAGAACTCATCTTAACTGTACAAGTTCCACTAAAAAGGTTAATTACTTGGATTCATTTACTTGCAATCCTTACTAAAGAAAAGATTTCAACATCTTTATACTTATAACATAGATTCTCCTGAGATCATTTTCGATTTGTACATCATCTTGACATATTGCTTTAAGATGAAGTATTAATGATTTCCCACTAGAATTCAAAGCTTGAGTTCATCTATTCTCCAAAATCATAGATCTTCTGGATCTTACTTGTCATCTCAACTTCTATATTCAAAGGTAAACAAACTTACCCTGTAACAAGTCCCAAGGTATTTACTACCCTTTTATCCTTACATAAGGAAATTCTTCCAATTTCCAATTCCTTATCACATATGAAAGCACATGGCTCCACATAACCTTTTGAAATCCTTCCAAATTCTACATTGGTTAAACAAACTAGACTTCTCCATCATTCTTGTCTTCTTACTTAACCATAAGGAGAAGACATATACCTTTTTATTAGATCAAGTTCAAACCACATTGCAAAGGAAGAACTTGTGGTTAGGAGACTTGCCGACAACTTAATAGTTTCACCAGTACTACCTTAAGCATCAGATTTGACAGATATAAAACCTTCAAAACCCAAACACAATTGAAATTATTTTTCAGCGATAAGGGCTAAGCCTTATTAACCACAATATTGAAGGATTGATATTTTTCTCCCTACTGTTTAAAATATCAAAGGCAAACATGCCAAAATTCTTCCTTGCATGATCTTCTCAAAACTGAATTTTATCATTTCCATCCTTAAAGAAACATAAGTCAATACCATTGGCAAATTAGAACATCTCAATGTTGATTCCATTACTAGTCCATTATAAGTCTTTTCTCATTATCCCGAGTTGGGTATCATACACGAAATTCCCATTACGTGTCACATATGTTAATCATTTGGATATCAACAACTCATATAATCAATTAACACTTGTACTAAGTAGTTAATTGAACATAAACACATCATCGATGAACTTCTTCTTGTTCAATCCTTTTTAACCAATCAACCTTATTCACGACAACCTTGGTGATTAACCACTTGTACACCATTTAATCTGAACCAATATTCTCCCTCTCTTCATTACTATAACCAAAAAGAGGTTTCCATTCCATTTAGGATTTTCAATCCTCTTAACTCAAAGGACAACAACATATATGAAAATCCGAGTTTGAACACTATCAGGTTAAAAATTGAATTGTATTTTCCAATAGATTAACAATTCAATTGATCCAACATTTGAGCACTTCAAAGCTCTTTAACTTCCAACTGAGCAAAGAAAAGTACAGAATATCCATGATTCTATACTATAGAGTCCCAAACATAGTTGTTGAAGAAAGTTTCCAAAGATAATCCTTTTCTATTCAGGATTATTTTACATCACTTCATGATCCATACTGATCTTTTAGAATCACTCAAGAATCATAAGATTTTCCAAATCTCAACGTTGAGAAGTAAAGGTTCCAACTCCAAACTTCTATTGATACTCGAATTTCAAAATTCAGAAATTCCTATAAGAATATACTCGTTAAAACTCTTAATCTTATGACTTCAACGTCAAAGAAATTTACTCTAAAATTTCCTTTTTAAAGACAACACTTGAATTTTCACATATCAAGAAAAGGAATTAACAATTTCTTTCACATAACTTTGAATCATGAACTTTCTAACAAAAATTCTTAACTTGAAATCTTCCATCATACGAGCTTAAAATAGGAAACCTTCAAACTAGAAAGTCTCTTTTTTTGGTCGAAAAACTAGAAAGTCTTTATGAAGTACAATACTTAACTTCAAAATCTCACAAGAAGTTTCCTAATATGGAAGAAACGACGAGGGTACACCCAATTCAGACTCAAAAGAGAGATTAGGAATTTATTGAGAACTTGGTCAAGAACCGGTTCAACTTTGGGAATCTTCACCTGATCTTACTATGGATCCTTCTCGAAATCCATTCCCATCTCCAGGAAATCAAATGTCCACCGTAGGACCTTTTTCCACAAAAGCTATTACAAACTTATGACCTCATGTTCTCCAATTTCCTTTCCTCTTTCTTTTTCTTCACGAGTCTGACCTCCTATCTTAACCACTTTCCGTAAATGGTTCTAAGACAACACCAATATAGAATTCTCCATAATTCTATATAGAAGATGAAAGTCTTAAGCAAGACTTAGGAACTTTTAGCTCTAATACCACTTCTGTAACACCCCCTTCCTTACCCTGGAGGTATTACCGCCAGTAACCCCGATAAAGACTAAACCAGAGTTACCCAAGGCTTTAACCTGACAGAACTTACTAGAACAAGGTAAATGAAACCGTTTAAAACCTAACAAAATTAAGTAAAACTTTACAGCGGAAAAGAGAATAAAAGTTCTTATACAAGCCTTAACTTAAAAAGAATTAGTAAATAAATAGAACAACCTTCTATTTAAACAAAATCTTCATCCAGTCTTTCTTAAGTTCTTATTTCTGAAACTCAGCTTCGCTTTGAAGTAGTTCAACCATGATGTTCACTCAAGTATAGCCATTGGAAACCTTTCTTCAACTTCTGGAGCTTCAAACCTCTGAATCTGCCTCTTGAATCAACTTCCAAGAAGAACCTGATGTGTCGTAAACCAACGGTGGACACCAGCCGACCATATAAAAGAAAAGAAGATGGACGGGTTAGTCTAATGAAAGACTAAGCAAGCGGAGAAACTAACTTGGTTCTTATGGTTGTAACTAAACATATTGGCATCCAAATCCGATTAGACTCGGATTATGATCCAACAGTTAGCAGTCTTATAGAGAATAAGAAGGAGACTCGTATATTCAAGAGATAGGACACCACGACTTGTGGTTCCTTTACGAAACATGAACAATTGTTGGGAACCCATATTAATCACATAACATTTTGAAAAGCCTCCATCGACTAATCAGATTGACTTAATCAAAGCTTGATTAAGAATCATTCATAACAGGGAGCAAGAATGGTTATCGAATGGACTAACCATCTTGGTACATTAATGTGCCTAACACACTTATCTATCATTACTCTCAATCTGTGCACTCGCACCATTTAATAGTTTTTACGTAGTTCGGCCAACAACCGAGATCAGAGGGTCTATTTCATCCATGATCATTTACATATATCCTCGGCCAACAACCGAGATTCGGCCAACAACCGAGATCAGAGGGCCTATTTCATCCATGATCATTTATACATGCTCGGCCAACAACCGAGATTCGACCAACAACCGAATGTCAATTTCACTTAGCTAGAGTGCACCATTGTCCTCCTTCAACGTGAAGCGTGAAATGATTCATGACTCCAATATTGGGATACGCTAGCAAGCTACGCCCCCAATACAGATTTTATTTTAAAGAGGTCATTGGAGAATCGGCTCCTACCCTTGGACTACCTATTTTGCAACAGTGTTTCAGCACAGGACCACTAAAGCGATGTCTTGGAGTCTAAACTCCCATCTCTACCATCTTACTTCACAACAATGTCTCAGCATGAGACAGCTATTCATACAATGGTCCTAAGTTCAGTTCTAGCGTAAAAACTGAAATAACGACGTGGTCGTTATTTCTAACAAAATAACAACCTATCAAACTTTATTCAATACACAAATTATTCTCAACATGAAGATCAAATGGAATTCAATTCCTCATTTAATAACCATAAAGCAAGAGAGATCCGTCCACTTGCCTTAGAAGGCGTGCTCAACGTCCTTAGCAATTCAACAGTAATCTTTATCACCCTTCTGTCATATATAACAAAAGATTTCTCAACAACGAGCTCATGGATACACTTCTTAGTTGTATACTCAACTCCTACAACTTCCTAATCGATAAACGATTTGATTTCCGAATATCGATTTATAATAAATCCTTAGTTATTATGCTTTAAGGAGCCATCTTGGCGAATTTATAACTAATTATCCGCTTCACTTTTGAAACAATTTTCTAAACAAAAATTGTTCATTAGCAACATTTCTTAAAGGTGACCAAATCTAGGATCAAACCGATTAACAACGAATCCTGATTAATTATCCGAAGTCCTTTACCTGCCAATCGGTATCAAAACTTGTATTCGCTATAACTGAAGATCCTGACGTCCGTTTTCCGAGCGGTTTGAACCTGTGGGACCGTATCAACGTCAAGATTATAAAAATCATAAATTTAATTAGCAAAGCGGAACCAAAAGGTCCTTACGGTGGCTCCGTAATCAACCCGCTAATTAATTTCGATCGTAGATACCTTCACTCGAGCCCATGGCTCGTTTAGCTCGATAGTGGCTCGATCCCCGAGCTCGAGGATGGCTGGGTATTGCCCGGTAGTATCCCTCGCGGTGGGTGGTGGTCGGAGGGCCTGGCGATCGCCGGCGGTAGCCCATAACGAGGCAGAGATATACTGGCGGTGACGACGCAAAACTTTCTACCCGAGCCCTGCGTTCCTCCTGATTCTTTGGTTGGTGCGGTCCCCTTTTTCAGCAGCAACAAGCCCAAAAAATGACTCACAAAGAGGAAGAAGATGATGAGGTGGAGGAGGAGGTGTGGACGAGGCGGAGAAGCTTGCCGGCGGTGTAGAATTCAAGTACCTCGAGTCCGTCGTTCTTTCGCCCTTTCTCCTCTCTTTCTTAACAATTTTGTGGAGACCCATTCGAAGACTTTGGATAAGGCAAAAACATATGTTGTCCCAATCCCACTCTCTCTGGTTCCTTCCTAATTAAGCATAGAAAGAGGCAGTTTATAAAACCAAACCCGTCTCGGAACGGGACTCGCGTTAAAGCGGTAAAATTATGTACCTCGGGTGGAAAAACTTACTAAACGAAAAACGTCCCATAAATTATGTAGACCAATAAAACCAATTTTCCATGATTTTATCTTGCTACCTTCAATTTTTAGGGCTTCCGTTTCGTATTTTAAATCCTTTACAGTACATAATTTAAAAGACGGCTTATCCAATAAATATTCTTTTTTCCACTGAAAAATCCTAGAATTCACACCGATCCTTAAAATCATTTCTTTGTGATTTTAGGATATCACCAAGAATTTTCTAGGATTGAATCTCCAACAAAAATATCAGATTAAGCGTTAAAACGGACAAAGAGGTTAAAAGGATATCCGAGAAAAATTCAAAAATATCCTCAAAAACCACTGTTATTACACATTTAGTACTTTAGTTTAATATGTTTTATGCATTTATCTCGTGTTTTCTAGTACTTTCGTCTTGTTTCCGTTTTAGATGTCTACACACGTATCTTTACACTCTTTAGGAACTTTGGAGAAGTTTGAGCTTCATTTGAACGCGTTTGGAGACATGGAGGAACTAAGACCTTAGTCTAGAAGGCGACGGGACCGAAAACGAGCCATTTAAGAGCCAAAGTGAAGAAACTACACGATCCAGGTCAAGGTCGTGCACTAAGGTGCACGATCGTGTGTGCGGTGATGTAGAAGTTCGGATCGTGCAAAATTGCCCAAAACATGGCCAAAGTCGTGCGTTCCAAGATGCACGATCTTGTGGGTAGTCTTAGTAAAAGGGAAGGGTCGTGCATGTTTCAGTGCACGATCGTTTGTCCTCAAGTCGGGGTGTGAAAACTCCAAGTCTGAATCTATTTTCTATTTCATTTTTCAACCGTCTCAAATGTGCTAAGTCCCCGTTTCTCATCCTCGTTTATTGGTGGGCCTTGCTGACATTAATCAATCCGCAAGAATTTGGCATCAGTTGTTTTCGGCCACCGATCTTATTAGAACTCTTTGGAGGAACCTTTTCTTGCCATTTCTGATGTTCCTTGGCCTTTAGCTACATCCGATCCCATCTTGTCAGTGATCAGGGTGGCTCTCAACCTTTGGCCATGATTTGTCCACGTCTCTACTCTGTTTTCCATATATACATTTTTTGGCCTTTTGCCTCATCTTCCTTGGAGGAGAGTGTTGTTTAAGATACTTACAGAGGTGTTATGTTGGATATGTTTACACGTTCGAGTTTCTTTATGGAGATCTTGCGCACCAAGAGATATATGAGGTGTGAGACAGAAAAACTCTAAACAACAAACCCATATCAAAAGTTTGTCGTCGACGTTCTCCTTGGAGGGGACGTTTGTGTCTGCTTGTGGTCTTTCTCTGGGTTTTTCACCCGCCCAAACACGCCTCATTGTATGTTTGTGGTGGTGTCTTTGGCCGCTGATAACCGCATATACAATTCGATGTCGATTTCCCTCTGCGTTTGTGAATTTGTGGTTAAGAGATTTTGCTTTTTGTAGATATTTTTTTTATTGGTGTTAGGATTAGGCCCTTTTGGGGCTTTTAAGTCTTTTTTTATTTGTAGGTTTTTTTTGTGGTTGTTTCGATAGGTTAATCTCGAGTTTGGCGTATGTACTTCACCGTGATTGGAAATTAAGTTTAGGCTTGAATTGGTAGGCATGGTCGTGGTGCTTTAGTAGCTTATGAAGATCCTTCATATAAGTAGAGGCAAAGTCATTGGTCCTTTGCACATTCTTCAGGGTTGACCTTTAGTCCTACAATGCTTTGATCTTGCACTCTCTCCCTGCTACCAAACTCGCTTCGGTTCCTTTTTTTTCGGTTGTTGTATCTTACCTTGCATGTGGTTTCTTGTTTGTATGCTCTTTCCAGTCTCTCGGTTGTTGTCTCTTGATGACTTCTCAGATTGCTACTAGGTTTGTCTGATACCCCAAATTATTACCTCTTTAAAAAAAATCAGTTACTAGCACATCCAAATGGAGGACTGAAACCGCACATCATGATCCTTCAAGGAGTGAACAAGATTTCTCCATGAAGGTATTTTATAAATTATCTGTATGGATGATCTAGATTAACCTTTTAGTAAATGGGTAGCTTAATATTTGCCAGAGACTTTTTTTGATGCTACATTTTAACATTCCAAAATTCCCTCGCCTTTTAACCCATAAACATCCTAATCCAGTCACAACTGTAACCACATCGCTATGAAAATGATACTTTGCGTAAATGATACTTCTTTGCAATTTGTGTTAAAGTTGGTATAAAATTATCATCATATATAACAGCTTCACCTTTTCTTCTTTATCAGTAGTTCCGGATATTAATTATCGGACTATTATGACCTCAAAGAACATGGTGGGTTTCAGCAAGTGAATCTGTTATAACTTATAAGCCTGACGAATTAAAATTCACACAGAATGATAAAACAAAACTTCAAAGCAGAACATCCAGCACGTTAAGAAAACAAGAGAAAAATGATCACCGATTGAATCAAAGCACCCACCCATATGGGCAATTCTGTCAAGTCCTAAAAACTGTGAATTCGTATGAAAAACCCAGTAACTAATTTCCTATATTCTAATATGCATCTTAGCTTAATAATGGAATCAACATATTGGAGTTAATTTTTTTCATCCATATCAACTCGATTTCCAACTGAAATTTCTTCTAACTAGACTTGTATATTCTCTAAACCAGAAATGATTTATTCATAGTATATAAGAAAGACCAAAGGATACACGACACATACAATTATCAAATCAGGTCAATCGAAATTCAGAGCAGTGATTGTAGCAACGAACAAGCACAATAATTTTGGCAGTGCAAAACCTGTTATGCATAATGCCAACTATATGGATTGCACAATGGGTGGACATGATAATTTATCAATTATATACATCTATACAGGTGTTTATAACAGTTTTACAACACAGAGACGTGTATATATATATAGGTAGATGGATAACACACAAACGCCAAAGGAGCCGCCATGATAAACTTTGCAAAGACTTTCACTATATGTACACTTCTGCTTCATTCTGGTTCACTAGAAATTAAAGATTGAAGAAACGATAAGCCATGTATTCGTTTTAATTATAAAAGACTAATTAACATATAATGTTTCGTTTTTTCCCCCAAAGCTTGAGAGTTTTTACCTGTCATGCCCAGTTCCTTTTAGCCCGGAGGCGTGTAAGTTCATTCCTCCATTTAGCTGCGAAAACACCATAGTTTTGTATGAAATTTTAGAGCATTTGAATGGAAAGGACAACATTTGTAGAACTTAGATTCAATGAAATTTAAGAATAGTGATGAAATAATGCAGTAGTGCTGCATACCTGCATCCTGATAGCGTTCCTCAGTAGCAGCTTCCATCATGTTACGGAGCAGGTTGAATTCCTCCGTCTCAACCTTCGTCTGCCCACTGGGCCTGAAGTAGTAACAGGTCAATAGTCATACTTAAGTATCCAATTTATAGGATTAATCACTAGGCACATGGCTCATCACAGTTTCACCAGTTATATCAATCAGAACAGCAATGCAAACCCAACAGTAAAAATCAGACCAAGTAGAATAGTACCAATTTATTGAAATTTGTCAAAAGCATTATTTATTGGTAAGATAGAACAACAAAACATTGAAGTTTCCTGCCACCACTTTTACAGTTGCACATTGTAGAAGAAGCAAGACATATTGTTTGTGCTTATAGTTCAGTTGATTCTTGAAGATTGCCTTTGTCAAATAATCTACAGTATATGATAATGTAGCAATAACATAGAAAGTCATTCAACCAAAGTGATCACTTTTCGAGCAAATATTTTTGGCATCAATTGCTAGCCCTAAGACTGAGTGGTTGATTTTTTCCAGGATTGATAGGTGTATTTTTTTCAATCTTTTGGACCCAAGAGACAAGATAGCACCTATAGGCTAAAGCTGTTGTTAGTACTAGGATGAATCTCCATCTAGTGGATGAAATTATGAGAATGAGCATATTTTCCAAGTTGAACTCCCACTATCATCCGTGAGTCCCACAGTCATTGCAACATCTGTTGTAAGCTAGCTAACACAATTGTCATTTGTCTACCAAAATTCAGGGATTATCTGGGGTGGGAGTGGATAGAAAGTCTACAGGATGACAACAAAGAAGTGATTCAGGATAAAAATGAAAAATTAAGTTGGGACATCTACCGATCCATCTCTGTCAACAAAAACCCATCTGATCCAGGTCCATAAGTTAAAGGCTTTGCCGCTTCAACCACTCTCATTCCATCGCTGAAAGCCAAGTGCTTGTTCACCTGTATAGGAACCTGCACCATAATTCAAAGTTACTTTTTGATTATTTCCAAGATTAAGTATCCAAAACTTCTCGGAGTCATTAGAGCATCATAGCTTCAGAGTTTGAGAGACGAGAACTTGAGACTTGAGAGGATGGGAAAACACATAAGAGATCCAAATTCAAGTAAACACCAATGTAATCAGAATTATAGATCTAATGAAGATGAACATTTTTATAAGTTCTATATGTTTGAAATCATATGATGCTTGCTGATGATGGCTGTTGAGAATTTAAAAGGAAAAGACAGTGTGGAAGAAGTACCTGGCATCTAACAGCAATATTAATGGCATCTGAAGGTCGAAGGTCAAGGGTGATACACTCCTCCTCATTGCCAATCTATAACAAAGAAATTAGAAATCATACAGCAATCTTTATTGAGGTGTCAGCATCAATGTGTAATCGAACCAACAAGTACCTTTGAAAGGTATATCTGAGCAAAGTATGCCTCGTGTACTCTCTGAGTAACTCGGACAAGTTTCACCTGATGATAACAATGACATATCAAATTACAAATATTATGTGATAATCAGATCAAAAGAACCAGCTATATGAGTAGACACTAGACAATTTCAAAGTTGATCATAGTTAAATATGATTTTCCTACTCTGAACACTTCTTATATTCATTCTTACTACTAGTTGATCAACCTTATGATGACTCTCATTACCACATAAAGGGCCTACCTTGTTATCCTATCTTCTATGGTTTACTTACTCGGGGACACCTTATGTAGGGGTGCTTATTGCTATTAGAATTGTTTCTCATTGTCTCAGTCTATCATTTCCATTGTGCAAACCTAAATCAATTCCACTACTCATTTTATGTCATGTAGTGTAACTAGTCCAGGGGTGCCCCCATCTTGACCCCCCAGATTTCCCGTAAGGGAAGTTCCACTGGGTAAATGATGTTGTTGTTGTTGTTGTTGTAGTGTAACTAGTCCAAACCATCCAACCAAAGACCGAAGTGGATACCCATAACTTACCACATATCCCATCTTCTCAACCATCTCCTTTATGACATGATACATTGTTGGCCGAGCCTGTGCATATCAAACAACAAATAACAATCATGTGCATTCTTAAGCAACCAGCAGGTTTTGCCACTGCAAATCGCAACACAGAAACTCAAGAAAGAACAGCATCCCAAAACAGACGGTGTATTAAGAATAGAGTAAACATACTATATGCACATTACGAATAGCTGCCATGAGCAACACACTTGGCATCTCCACTGCAATTTAAGATGTAGCACAACTTCAGATTGATGGACCATAAAAGCATGCATATATATGGTTACAGAGAGGTTCAATACATACAAACAATTATAGGAAGAAGAAGTCCAGTTCCATCTTCCATCTTTAGCACAATAGCAGGATGTGAAGCGTAGTCTGGTAGATGCCCACTTTGCGGATTGTTGTGGGTACATTTTAAGAGCTTACCATCTCTCATCTTAATGGTGAAACCCTCAGAACCACTCTTCACCTCAACTACAAAACAGAAGGCTACATTATCAATTCTGGCCCTCAATGGAAGAGAGAACTCAAGCCTGGACTTGTACAAGAATAACCAGCGTATGAGCACAACTTTCAAAAACTAGAACAACTAAGGACATAGCAGAGATCATTGCCTCTAATTCACACATTTATAAGCTTAAAGGCAATAAAAGACTACGAAAAATGCAACAGGGTCATTACCATAGAACCTAAGGATATGAGTACCATACCAGCTTCAAGTACACTGGAGTTGACATAATCTTCATCATTCTCACTGAAATTTTCAGCTTTGCTACCATTATCATTTGATGAAGAGCTGAAAGTACATTGAATTGGTGTCCTCCTTTTCACAGAATTGTGTCGAAGTGTACAAAGCTCGGTACCCTTCCATCCACGGATTTTAGTGCATCCAAAGAAGCGACTTCTAAGAACTGGCGCCTTCTTCACAGGCTCATTGACCACCATTATGAAAGTATTGGCTTGTCTTGAATGGATGGTGGGGCAAACGGTTAGTCCTTGCAGGGTTCCCATCTCACAACCTTCTTACCCTACAATAAGTAAAGAAGCAAGAGAATAGACATAAGAGAGAATTCAGTTATTTAGCCAACAACATGAAAGATATGACCTCATCTAATAACTATCTTAAATTAGTTACATCTAAATAGCTTTCTAATTTCGTCAATGCACTTGCAAGCTTCATTGATATTAGTATTCCTAATTATTGTGTTCGAAAAACATTATTAGGACTTGATAGTTACATTAAAAGGTAAGTTATGCTTTATGAGGTAGCATGTTAATTATTATATCCGATATTTCGTAGAGATGTACAATTAATTCTTTCACAAATCCATTTCTTCTTTGAGATGATTCTGAACATCCTATACAAGATAATAATGTAAAATTTCATGTATCACCAAAGAGATCATCATCTACGAGTTGTAAAGAACAAAAATATAGAAATAAGAAATGAAATCTTCTCGAAGAACTCTAGAAAAAATGTGAGATTCATCTTTCAGAAATTTACCCATAGAGATCGATTAATATTTTTTTCGAAAAAAATCTTGCAAACAGAATATTTTGTCCACGAACTCAATTCCTCGCACAAACGCATGCGGAATTGTCATTTCCGTACATACGGAGCTCAAAAGTCCCAAAATCATCTGATCACAATGAATTCCGCAATTCCAATACATGGATATTAAATCAACAGAAACAAAAGAAACTTCGGATAAAATTATTTACAATCTTCTTTTTTTTTCCACCAAATTCATTATCGTCAAAGCGCTCAGTGATCATTTACCTGAAGATTCGATGGAGTTAGGTTTCGAACTTTTCCGCCTAATAGATTGAGATTCTGGTCTGAATTGTCAACTCTTCATCAAAAGGAAACCTCCACTTTTGAGATTCTGAGAACGATCCAGATCAAACTATGGGCACAATCAGAGGAAGATCGACAAGGAATCGAGAGGGGAGCGGGAGGCAATTTGAGGAGAAAGAAGAGTGCTATAAGGATAATATATTAATATTCCTCATCAATTGAAAGTGAAATCACGAATAGATTAAAGATATTTCTGCAAGCTTCTTTTCCGGTTCAGATATTTCATACTTAAATAATTATTTGTAGAAAATGCTGTGTTAAAGAGGGATGGGAAAAGGAAAAGAAAAAAACAGAATTTTATTGACAGATACACCCCTTGTTTTTCTCATAATGGCATTGACTGGAAATTTAAGCTTTGCAACACCGCAACCGATCGATACAAATCATAAAATAGCCAAGATGAATTCAGAAAACAATTGTAGTAAATTTCACCCTAGGTGTGACAATTTTGTGTTGTATGTTTTTTCTGATTTATTTAGTTACCTAATTTCTCGGTCTTGATCTCGATCTCGATCTCGATCTCGATCTCGATCTATTGAAAAAATTTGTGATGTTAGTATTTCTCTATCATGAATAATTGAATATATAAATAATTGAAATATTGAATATATAAAGCTTTGGTCATAAAATTTTTGTAACCGCTACTATAATGGAGAGATGATGATTATAAACAGAGAATTGAATTCAAAAAAATATTTATAATTGGGTTGGTGAACGCCGTGGAGCCTTGGGTTGCAAGGGTATATTCGACAATGTCGATTATAATAGAAATGTTATCCGTTGAAGACAAACGAGTGAATAGCGGGAATGGCGGGCGGCGAGATAGAGATTTGGCTAGTCAGGACGAATGGTGCAAGTAGAAGGTCCAAAATGTGGCCACGTGTACTGCTTATTTGGATAAGGATTCAAGATTGAATTTTAGCTCAGTCTGTCTGCTCAATGCTCAGCTCATCAATTCCTCGAATAACTTTATCGGCATGGCAGCTGAAGTCATGTGTGATGTGTGAGCTTGTATCACTTACTTATTTTCAGCAACTTCTCGGCACAACCCAGAAGAAGTTATAACTAATTTAGTAACGTTTCTAGTTGCCAGCCTTGAAATATCAACAATAAATCGGGGACGTTACGTAATGGGATATTACATGATTTTTTGGTCTTGTTGCTGTTATTATAGATCAAATAACGGGGCCGCATATGAGATGTGGGGTGCTGTTAGTCCCTGTTACCATGAAGTTGTTAATAAACTCTATGGGTAGAGTTGGGCTAATTAATCACATCCATTAATTATATTGAATGGTTAAGATTAAGTTAACATTCTTTATTAGGATTTTTAAGAAAATAAATTAACGGAAAATCTTTAGGCACACGAAAAAAACGCCTTGCGCACACGAGATTGCACACTTCATGAAGCTTACGAAGCAAAGGGTACCCTTCCAGCGAGTCATACTCGGGAGTGCGCGCTTCGTAAAGCGTGACAATAGGTGACGCTTCATAAAGCGTACCGATGGAGTTATTTTTAAACGCTTTTAAAAGCGCTAAGCCATCATCTTCCTCCTCTCTTTCGTCTTCCTCCCGATATTGAAACCAAAAACCACAGGCGAAATCTAGGTTCGAACACAATATAGTCCCAATTGAAGAAATGGTGCGTGTTGTGCGTGGTTGTATCGTTGGTGTTGGCAGAGGACGTGCTGTGACGGAGCAATTCGACGACGACGATGTGCAGGTTGCTGGTGTGGAGGCCGATGGGGAGAGAGTCGGGCATTCACCAGGTAATTGTCAAATTAAGATTATTTTACACTACCAATGGGTATTAAATTCGACCAAATTGAATCGACCATAAAACCCTAGTTATTTGATTGGACAAAATTTGGGATTTTGAGCATGTAGTTTATATGGATTGGATTTATCTTCTCGATCGGTTTTCCTGTTTCATTGGGTTCATTGAGTTTAAGTTGGTGATTCATGTGATATACTTTGTTGGTATAATTGATGAAGCAGTAGTTGCCATATTGGGTGAATTGCATATGCAAGGTGAAATGATGGGGGATACTCTTATTTTAGGACAAGGTTCACTAGTGAAGTTGTTGATTTCCAGCTGAAGTTACAAGATTATCATCTTACTGAACTTGATTACATCTTAGGCTGTGTTTGTCAAACTTAATAAACTAGTTGATCAACTTGAACTAGTTTAAAAAAATTCATAAACTACGTTTGCCTTGCATAAATAAACTAGTAATTGGTTAATAAACTAGTTTAAATGATAAGCTTAAAAAAATAGCTTATCACCTAGTTTATGCTAGTTTATTTGGATAAATAAAAAGAAAAAGAAATTTCTACCTAAAAAGATGAGAGAGAAAGTAGTGGAGAGGAGAGAGAAAAGGTAGTGGGGGAGAATAATTTTTAAAATCACCGTAGGTTACAAACCAAAAAACTGGATTATGCTAACAAACACAGTTTATTGTTTAAATTAATTTTTTATCCAAAATTTTAACTAGTTTTTTCACTTAAACTAATTTATTAACTTTAACTAGTTTTTAAATCAAATGACAAACACAACCTTAGCTTATGTGATCCTGACTTTAGATTTCATTGGTATGAAATTAAAATTGGGAAGAATAGATGACTTCCTCACACATATAGTTTAGTATAAGTTTCATGTGAAAGCCCATGGTGCATATATTGGTGTGATCTTAGCTGGTTGTTTGACAACTAAAGTTAAAGTTACTGAGCAATGCAAGGAAATGTCATTTGTTCTCCTTAGTTTGCTCTCTAGGCACAACATTGCAGCTTTTGAATTATCAAATTTTGTAGTTGAAGATGCCTTTTATGCTGAAGAAACTACTTTTGAGATACTTGATTTGAGAATGGGAAGTGCCCAGTTTACAGCAGCTTCAAGTGAAGCTTTTAGGCATGAAACGGAAAATTTGCAGGAAGATTGCTGCCCTCTTCTATTGTGCTGTAACCCAAATGGGGATTGCTGACATGATTTTGAAGGAGCAAAGGCGCTGTTTAGTTGGAGTTATAGGAAAACTTGCTTGACAACACCAAACCGATGCTCTTTCTGTTTGCCATTGCTGTATTGATCTCCATTGAACTGGATTTCCATGAAGCACAAGGAATCTGTATACAGTTTCTATGATAGCAATGTCCTAGATAGTCATTTTCCACCTTCATAATCATATCATGTGCAAGTTTATTTGTAGAAGAAGATATTGATTGACTGCCCTTTTTGTTACCATATGTTTGTGCTGGGCTTAATGTAATAGTCCAATATGGTATGTATGATGGGAATTCAGTAATTTTCTTGGTTTGATGATAGGAGTTTGGAATATATCTCTGAGTTGACATTATATGGCTTATAGGTTAATTAAAAGGTGATGAGATAAAATGCTAATGATTAAAGATGTTGACATAAGACTAGACTTTTCCATTTTCAAAGAATAATATTATATCAACTTGACTTTTTTTTAATAAAACTCAAATGTGTTAAAAAATATCCACATTAGGTGAGCAATTAAACATGGGTAGAGTACCTCATTGAAACTGTTAGAGGTTCTGATTCTTGATTTGGAAATGTTGATTATGAAGTTGCTGGTCTTACATCTAATCAATCTTTCATACTAGGACATGTTTGCTTTCTGAGCTACTTCAAAAATAAAATAAATTTCAAGACATTAAAATGAACAAGAAATATTACCTTGAACAATTTGTTGAGCTTGTTTTGCCTTTTCTTAATCTCTCGAAACAGAATGGTGTTCCACATAATGTACTTAGAATTCAGCTCTCTTGAAACAAGATGTTGTTGTCATTCCTAGAAAATGACAACAACATCTGGTTTATGGATGATTTTTCCTAGAAAATGTATGCAGAAATGTAAAGTTGATATAAAATGTTTTTCCTTTTACAGGTGATGTTGTTTATAGTAATTTTTTTGTTTTTATTGTACAGTTGGGGGTATGGTTGCTGAGGCTAGTGATAGGGCTGATGATGGAACTACTGGTGGAGATGATGGTTTGAGGACTGTTGGCGGGGGTTCTCTGACTCATGCTGATACGAGGGATGGTTGGGGTGAGGCTACCATGATGGTACGTATTCTTTAATTCAGTATTAATAATATGAAATTAGAATTTTTAAAATTTCATATATTAGTTATTGTATTAGTTACAATATATGATTGAAGTTTACTAAGTTGGTTTTGTTATAGTAATGTAGTTATGGGCCTTTATTTAGGGAATTTAAGCTTATAAGTATGTAAATAGACACTTATTTTTAAAAGATATGTAATATGAAAACTGAAGTTAAATTGTAAATAAAAATGCAAGAAAATGTAATTGAAGACTGAAGTATAAAAAGTTATTAAAAAACATAGCAATTGAATGTAATACAGAAACTAAGCAAATAATGAAAATCGTAAACAGGTGTTTCAGGAGTTGAGTCGGGAGTTGCGTACTCCCGACTCGACTACACCTCCTGTGCCGAAGAAGAAGAGGACTAGGAATGCGAAGGCACGAGGTATAATGCAGTCTGATTGTGCTGAGGCCCCTCCGCCGAAAAAGAGGGCTAGGAGATTAGGGGTTGATACGTTGATATCTGAGCTACAGCGGGACCAGGCAGCGCATGATGGTGGAGATATTCCGATAGAGCAGGACGTTGGTCCGTCTGCTCCGGTTGAGACTGCTGAGGAGATTCCGAGGGACGTTGTTGTGACTGATCAGGCAGAGGACGTTGGTCCGTCTTCCCCGACCCATCATCACACCCCTTGACAAGAGTTTGAGCAGATCGATTCAGTTAGTTTAGAGACTCCGATTGGCACCGAAGAGGATCTTTCTAGGCACGTTGATATGACTCCTCCACTTGCCTCGATTTCACCTTCTCAAACCCCTCCCATCATACAGACTTCACGTTCTGAGCCTCGACTTCATGCGGCTGTTGTTGTTCAGCCTCCGATTGCCCCGGATCCTCCCATTATCGACCCTCCACCCGCTCCGGTCCCTCCTGTTGCTGACGTACCCATGTGGCAGCCAGGAGGACCACGGTTGGCCGGACTCCTTCGACACTACCCCACGCATACTGTGGAGTCGATATCACTACAAGAAAATGCATTTTTCGCAACGAAAATTTGCAACGACAAAATTTTGTCGTTGCGAAAAATGATGTTTTGGCAACGACCTTGTATTGTTGTTGCTAATGTTGTTGCAATAAATAAAATTTCTATTTCCCACCAAAAAACTTGTGCGCGCGTTGAATGAAAAATTGCGTTTATTTTAAGTAACAAAAAATGTCGTTGCCATAAATATTTCGTATGTATTGCAACGACCGTTGTTGTTACGAAAACTTGTATAAATATATAGCTACAGATGTGTTGTTGCTAAAGAAAAAAAAGAAAAAAAAGAAAAAGAAAAAGAAAGTAAATAACAAAATGAAACCCTCAAACCCCAAATTGATATCAGCGTGCTCTTCTTTCTACTACCTCTCTCGATCGTCTGCCTCCCTTCCACCACATCAGACAAGAGAAGATTAGCTCGTGCAGCCATCTCACCCTAGCCTCTCGATCGCCTCCACAGCCGGTGACCCGCATCCAACTGGTCCGCTAGGGTTCGATTGAAAACGATTCCACTTCTGGCCTGCCTTCTCACCCTAGACTCTCTATCGTTCTAGCACTGTCACCATGGAGCGTTGTTTTAAGCCTTCAGCGATTTCCTCAACTGCTCCCTAATCGCTCTATTTGGTTGGATCTGTCAATTTTTCAAAGTTGCTCGAGCTTGTCTCGTCAACTCCTCTTTGCTAGTAAGCGAGATCCCTAATTAGTTCTATTTTTTAATTTCAATCTATGTTCCTTAGTTTGCTTTGGGTGTGTAATTTAATCTGGTAATTTTCGATGGAAAGATTATATTGTGGAATTGAATCTGGAATTCAATCAATTTTTCAATCCATGTTCCTTAGTTTGCCACAAGTTGCTCTTCTCTGATGAATATCTTCAATCTTTACTGATGTAAATGTTTGTTTTTTGGTTTCTTTATTTTTTTTGCAGGTATTCAGTGGTCTAGAATTGCATAAAGAGGTTAGGTTTTTATGTAAAGTGGGATATTGTTAGCTAAGTCAAGTATAAACACACGCTATATAGAGAGGTTAGGTTTCTTGATTTAAGTGGGTAATGCCTTCTTGCCAAACTAATTATCAAACAATACGGTTGGCTACACTCTTATCAGCAGGGCATTAAAGATTCCCTCTTTTGCGTATTAGATTAATACAACAAATCCTATGTGTACATGATATGAAAAAGGAATTCTTGAACATTTATAAAGCATGTGTTTATACTCCTGGAGCACAATTAGCAATTTTATACTCCTGATTAAAGATTACCAATTTTATTTTCACTTGGAAATTTGCAGCTTTTGGGGGCTATATACTTGTGGCACTATATAATATTTTTTGATTGAAAGCTCATTGCCATTGGTAACCTACCTTTCTCAACTTATTATATATGTCTTGCAGGGTGAATTACACAAATATGTTAAGCCTGATGATTACTTTTGGAGCTTAGGTATGCGCCTTCTATTCCTTTTTCAATGCCAATTCACTATCTAGGTAGATGACAAAAGTACTTACATTAAAAGGAAGGATTAAAGATGATGGTAATATTTTAATCGTTAGGCTTCTCAATTGGTTCTTTCCTGTCTTAAGCTTACATCAGCTGTAGTGATGGTCTGCTTTATTCATTGTGTATTGTGAATGCATGAATTTTAGAGGTTAATTACTATTTAACATGTATTATCAATCTTATTCTACTATATGATTTTTTTTACCAATCTGATCCATTCATGACATTATGCATTTGACTTTAATTTCCACAAGTAGCCTCACTTTAATTTTCATGTTGCGCATCATTCAATAAAAATCAGTCCACAAAAACCTTAGATTTTTCAGAAAGACATGATCGAATGGCAAGTATGCATATCAAGTATCTAGCTTTGTCCCATTCTTGCTTTGTTCATGATAGTTGTATGCATGTATATTTATATATTATAGGTACGTGTGACTAAATCATTCAAGTTCTTGTTCAGATTTGAAGTGGCCTGCCTTTTTCTTTCTAGCTCTCCATAATATAACAATAATTTGGTAGACACTGGGTCTGTCTTTCTTTGATTAATCTAGCTAGAAGCGTACAAATATTTGTTCCATAATTTCTACTTTCATGGACATGTTGGCTAGCTAGAAGCTTCTTCCCTAAGTACTTTAATTTAGCTAGAAACTAGGTCCTTTCTCTAATCTATTTCATGGACATGCAAAGGGGCTTGAATAAATCTCGATCTCTCAGAGAAAGCACTAAATAAACAAATAAATGACTGCACATTTTATGTATCAAGATTCAAGAGGTTTGATTTAAGCATCTAACACGTCTACATATTTGACATATATAATGTGGAAAATTAAAAAATGCATATAATGTGAAGAAGATATGACGATGTTGGTAATTAGATGGTTGCAACTTGAATGATTAATGCACTCTAACCACATTTTCATTTATTTGTGCACAGTTTAATATAGTTTTTATTTTTAGATTACAAATTAAGTATGGAGTATTAGCTAGGCTATATATAATTAATGCATTCTAGCCACGTTTTCATTTAAATGTGTACATTAATTGTGTACCGTGCTTGAAGTGGGCTGCAAATTCTAATGTTCTAGCTATAATAAGCCCATTATTACTTTGACTACTATATATACTTTTACTAAGATCTATGTCTCATGGGAATTTAGCCTTAGCTCAATTGTGTTTTTGCAGTCTGGGAGATTTGTAACTTTCGATCGATCTTGCTTCATTGCTTCTCCGCTTCTCATCTTATCTCCGAGTTCGATTTTGGAATTGATCGAAAAGTGATGGTTCTACTTCTACTTCTCTGCTGAACTCGTGATTGAGGTATTACTTGTGTGAATAAATAATTTTCTTTTAATATCCTGATATCTTTGGTGAATGTGAATTGAATATAGAAGGACGGTGACTCGATCAATAATTTTGAACATATAGTACTCCTTGTTTTGAGATGAAATTGAATGTTTAATCTAATTTTTTTGTAGCTAAGGCTTCTTGCTGAAATTAGTGTATGTGAATTGAATATAGAAGGACTGTATTTGTGCAAAAAAATCGAATAGCTAGTCTTCTTTCTTCATAATTAGTTTTACTTCTCAATACAATGACTAAGGCATTTGCTAATTATAAAATGGCACTTAAATCGAAATATAAATTTCTAGATATTGAGGTGAATAAAGAGGAATGCTAATTATTCTAAGTTTTTAAAAGGTATTATCATTTCAAATATTACTATTCTAAGTGCTATCCATCTTTGTACGTTCAATATAATTTTGCTAATATGTGAAATTTTATTATGTAACTATAATATTTCTAATATTTGTTACTCACTTTGAATATTGATGCTATTTATTGTGTGATTAAAGGGAGGGTATATAGCCATGAATAAGTCGTGGATTAAAGTGAGAGATCGCTCCTCCTCTGATTATATAAAAGGCGTTGATGGCTTCCTGGATTTTGCCTTTTCAAATGTTAGAGAAGAGGATAGAGAGAATTTCACCATTAGGTGTCCTTGTAACAAGTGTCGTAATATTTGTTTTGAAAAAAAAAGAGATGTGAGATTACATTTGTTTAAGTGGGGAATGTATGAGAACTACACTTTGTGGGAATTCCATGGAGAAGTATTAGACACATTTGTGGAAAATGATAGTGGGTTTGAAGATGATGATGATGGGCTAAATATGTTACAAGATGCGTGTGGCATGGCTGATATGCATTTAGGTACAGACGATCAAAATGTTTTTGAGCATGAGCATATGCCAGAAGAACCAAATAGAGATGCACAAAAGTTTTATCGACTCCTGCAAGAGTATCAAGAGCCATTGACACCAGCAGAAGGCACAACAATGTCCAAGTTGTCTTACATTGTGAAGTTACTACATTTGAAGGTTCTCAATAATTGGAGTGATAGCTCTTTTGACAGCTTACTCAAACTACAATGTCAAGCTTGGGGAGATGCACTTCCAAATTCTTACTATGAAGCAAAGAAGCTCATTAAGGACTTGGGTCTTAATTATTTGAAGATTGATGCTTGCCAAAACGATTGTATTCTTTATTGGAAAGAGTACGAGAACTTGAATGATTGTCCCACGTGTGGTTTGTCTAGATGGAAAACACATGACAAAGGCTCCTCCAAGGGAGTAAAGGTGCCTCAAAAGGTTTTACGATACTTTCCTGTGAAGCCTAGGTTGCAAAGGTTGTTTATGTCGAGAAAGACAGCTAAAGACATGCAATGGCACAAAGTGTATAAAGATAAGGTGGATGATGACGTTATGAGGCATCCGGTTGACTCATTTGCTTGGAAATCATTTGATGAGGAGTATAAGGAATTTGCTAAAGATGCACGTAATGTAAGGCTTGGACTAGCTTGTGATGGTTTTCAACCTTTCAATAATTCACAACATAGTACATGGCCCGTTGTTCTTATTCCATACAATTTGCCTCCTTGGTTATGCATGAAAGCTCATTCTTTCATGTTAACATTGCTCATACCTGGCCCTACAAGTCCTGGAAGGAACATTGATGTTTACCTACAACCACTGATTGCTGAACTGAAAGAGCTTTGGGAGGATGGAATTGAAACATATGATTCTTATGCTAAGGAAAATTTCAGAATGCGTGCAGCAGTTTTGTGGACCATAAGTGACTTCCCTGCATATGGAGATTTGTCCGGATGGTGCACTAAAGGCTATTTTGCTTGCCCTTGTTGCCATAAGGAAACGAAACGTACGTCATTGTTGCATAAGGGTTGTTATATACGTCATCGTCGTTGGTTGCCAGCTAACCATAAGTGGAGAAAAGATGCTGCTGCATTTGATAACACAATTGAAAGAGGTCGTGCACCAGTACCTTTGAGTGGGGATGATGTTTTAGAACATTACAGTCGCTTTAGCTCGGAGCCATTTGGGAAGGTTGCTGGTAAGAAAAGAAAAAGAGATGCCTCAAACAGTTTATATGGGTGGCACAAAAAAAGCATATTCTTTGACTTGCCTTATTGGAGAAAATTAAAGATCCGCCACAACTTAGATGTTATGCACATTGAAAAGAATGTTTCTGATAATATTTTGGGTACCTTGATGAGCATAAAAGGCAAGAACAAAGATACAGTGAAAGCTCGAATAGATCTGATGAAGATGAACATAAGAGGAGAGTTGCACCCAATAATGGATGGAGATAAAGTACAGGTGCCTGTTGCTTGCTATTCTCTGAGCTCAGAAGCCAAGGTTGCTATATGTGATATGTTTGCTAAAATAAAATCCCCAGATGGATATTTATCAAACATTTCCCGTTGCGTCAAAGACAATGGAAAAAAGATTTCATGCTTGAAGAGCCATGACCATCATGTGTTTATTGAGCAGTTGCTTCCTATTGCAATTCGTGGTTTCTTGCCCAAACATGTGTATGAGCCCCTAGTTGAATTAAGTTCTTATTTTAGGAACTTGTGCTCCAAAAGCATAACTATTAAGGAGTTGGAGGCCCTTGAAAGAAAAATTCCCTATACTTTATGCAAGTTAGAGATGATTTTCCCGCCTGCTTTTTTTGATGTGATGGTGCATCTAGTTATACATTTGGCAACCGAGGCTAAAATTGCTGGACCGGTCCGATATCGATGGATGTATCCGGTTGAGAGGTACTTACCATTTGTTTTCATTTGATACTTTGGTTTTTTTAACATATTGCTAACATAAAAATACATTATTCATAGATATCTTCAAACCTTGAAAGCATATGTTCGTAATAGAGCACACCCTGAAGGTTCCATTGCTGAGGGGTACCTTGCAGATGAGTGCTTAACATTCTGCTCTAGATACATGAGTGACATTGACACTAAGTTCAATCGTAAAGTGAGAAACAATGATGAGGACGATGATGAAGAGGGTTCTCCAGATTCACATCTTGAGGTATTTAGACCACTTGGTCGTACAATTGGGCAAGGAGTTCCTCTACATCTTGGTTTTGAGGAATGTGAGCAAATCCACTCGTATATACTAAACAATTGTGATGAGCTTGTCGAGTTTGTCAAGTAAGTGATGACATAATTTTTTTCACAAATTTGCATATAGAATAGACTATTAACTACTATATGCTTTAACTTAATATCAAACTTACTATCACAGGGAGCACAAGTTGGAGTTAGAGAGAGAAAATACAAGGAACATAGAGAAAAGACATAAAGCTGAATTTTCCAAATGGATACATAATCGTGTATGTTGAATTGATGTCATGATATAAACTTTATGAATATAAATTTTTGAGAATTAAATTAACGACTAACTGTATAGAATTTGTTTGATTAGGTACGAAAAATGCACAAAGAGGGGTGTGTTGACGATGATTTGTATAACTTGGTGTGTGGTCCTTCGAGAGTTGCAAGGCGGTATAGTGGATACATTGTAAATGGTTTTCGGTTTCACACCAATGATCTTTCTGAAAATAGAAAAACGCAGAACTATGGAGTTTTGGTACGAGGTGATGACTCCGATGCTAATGAATACTATGGAGTTTTAGGAGACATATTAGAGATCCAATACCCTGGAGGAAGACATGTTTTTGTCTTCAAATGTGGTTGGTTTGATGTAGCACACCATGGTAGAGGGTATGTAGTTGATGAGTATGGCTTGATCAGGGTCAATAAGACGAGATCTTTGAAAACGGATGAGATGTTTGTTCTAGAGTCACAAGTAGAACAAGTATTTTACATTGAAGATCCACGAGATAAAGATTGGGAGTTTGTTATAAAGGCACCACCAAGGGACCTATATGATATGCCAAGTGATGTTATTGATGAGGAAGTTTCGGATGTGGATGCATATCAACAAGTAGAGGTTGATGTTGAGGAACAAAATTCTGAACATGTGCAAGCTGATTTTTCAGTTGATGCATTAGCTACAAATTCATTCATGATTGAGCGAGAAGCTACGGTTGTTGATATGGTCAAACAATTGATCGAAGAGACCGTACTAGACAATGACTTTATCAATGATGGTGAAATTGAAGTGTTTGAGGACTCAAGCGAAGAAGAGGAATTTGATTCAGACGAATAGGATGGTCTAGATAGTGTATTTTTAGATTACTTATATAGATGTTTGTGATTGGGTGTTTAAAAAGAACATTTTCTTTTATTGTTATGAGTTTTAAGTTGTATTTGGAAGATATGTTAATGGATCTATATGTATTTTGGATGATTTTAGATTCAAACATAACATAAATTCTTAATTGTGTTTTTTGTGTAATAAGTTATTTAGTGTAGATTAAAGATGACCGGAAGAGGAGGCAGTAATGCAGCGGTTTTTAGGATTGCTCCTGGAAAACTTCAAAAGGTCTCGCAATCAACAAGAAAAAGCATTCGGCAGTTGCAAGATGATAATCCGATGGTTGAAAAAGGTAAATAAGTTCTTATAATCATTAATTAAAGTTTCATTTTTTCTCGTTGTTTACTTTTTCATTGATTTATTTAATTTATTTAATTGTTCTATTTATTCCTTAATTAAAATGCAGATTTTAGCCATCCAAGAACTACAAAAAAGCACCCTAGACAACAATCAAACCATCCATCTACTCATGTTGGGACCGGGAGAGATATTAATGTAATTATTGGAAGAAGTAAGGAATTAATGTTATTTCTCATATGCTTTTTTTGCTTTTTGTCTTAATGTAGATAAATTATGTCTTCTTTGCTTTTATATCTCTTAAGATGTGAAATATTGCTTTCTCAAAACTTATTAAATTACAGATTTTGAAAGACAACGATCAGCTTTCATCCCGGAAAGAGTCGTAGAGCCAACTTCAAGTTTGAATGACATTCATGTTGAACATAGTGAAAATGTTACACCAGTAGCTCTAGAAGATGATGCCCCAAATCAGTCTGAATCTGAAGGATGTATTCCTACTAAGGGTGAATGTATATATGATATAAAAAATCATTTTTAACTTCTTATTTATTCTCCCTTATTTTGTCTTCTAAATAATATATGCATTTGGTTGTAGGTCAAATACCTAAGAGGAAGAGGCTTACTCAAGTTGCTAGCAGAATTCCCATAGCATTTCAAGTGAATGAAGCAGCAGATCCATCCCGTAGGGAGCTAGTCCAAAATGAATTACAAGAGATGATGCATCAAGAAGAAACAAATGTAGAAGATGTAACAAATCTAAGTCCAAGTGAACCAACAAATACAGAAGGTAAATGTATTATACTACTTTTTATATTAAGATTTGAATATGAAGATTCAAAGATATTCATATTTTTTTCATGTGTCATGCCCCATTAGCTACAAGTAAGGAAAGGGGAAGAGGTCAAAGAGGAAAGTATAAGAGTTTTGTACTCGATTCAAAGATTAAAAGAAAAGGATCAAAATTGCCTATTGAAATTCCTAATGAAATTGATCGAGCAATTGGAGATAATGCTCGACATTTGGTGAATGAGTGTGGACGTTTGGTGAGAACAAAAGCTCCATTGAATGTTCAAGATTGGGAGACAACATTCTCTATTGCTGGTGATAGTATGTGGAAGGAGATACAGGTAATGTCATATTTTATCTAAAACATAGTATATAACTTGTGCTTATTAAAAAGTTAGAACTAATGCTGAATTCACCTAATGTCAGGATAAGTTTCAAGTGGCTGAATCTCATCAGCACTTGAAGATGTACAATTTCGTTGTAGAAACAATGCGACGCTTATATAGGTTGAGGAAATCTAGGTTGCACTCCTACTACAAGAGTTGCGGAAAAACTGATGAAGAGCGTCTAAAAAATCGTCATGATGATGTACCTGAAGCTGAATGGGAATCCCTTGTTAAGTATTTTTCATCACCAGAATACAAGGTTAAGTTAATAAACTTGGATTTGTTGTTTATGCATTTTGTGTTTAGCATTATACAAAATATAAATTTAGGACTATGCAACAATGTGTTTTCTCATCTGAAAAATCAGCATCTTGTTGCTTGCCTCATGATTGATCGGTGTGTTTTCTCATTGGAAAATTCAGCAATGTGTGTAGAGTTCAATTGTAGGATATCAATTTGCTATAAGAATCAGAAACGTGCTGCATAAATCAGCTTTTAGAGCATAAAATTTCTTGTTGTAAAAATCAGTTTGCTATAAGAATTAGGTTGTAAAAATCATCATTGTCATACATTTGTTGCTTTCATAAACTTGTTCCAAGGCTGTTAGATGTCTAACTTGGATGATGAATTTTTTTTATTACATTATATAGGCTATGAGCGAAAGGAACTCCAAAAATCGCTTATCTGACAAGAGATGTAAGCATACTACGGGAAATTTATCTTTTGCTGAAGTGGAAGATATATTGGTAAGATTTGATCTTGTTTGGTTAACTTATATGCATATTTTATTTTATTGATCACTTATAGTATAATAATCTCATATGAGGTGTTGAGCTATATTAATTACTGAAATTATTCATATAATGTGGTAGACAAAAGAAAACAACAATGTGAAGCCTACAACAGATGTGATATGGCTCGTTGAGCACACACAAAAGAATGATAAGGGCGAACTTGAGTGGGCTGATGAGAAACGCTCCAAAGATATCCATGTATGTATTAAAGTTGTGAATGGATATATGGGTTAAGTAGTCAATATGTATTTTTATTAATGCTTTCGTTTTTATGTTATAGGAAAAACTGAAAAATGTGGTTGCAACTTCTGGTGATACAATGACGCAAGAGGAGATATTGATTCAAGTTTTGGAACCAAGATCGGGTTATGTTCGTGGGAAAGGAACTGCTCTACGAGGTTATACCAAAGGGAAACATCAAATGGAGCAGAGAAAACTTATAGAAAACCAACAAGAGAAAATTCAAGAACAAGAACAACGAATTAAAGAGTTGGAAGAAAGCCAAGAAAGACAAAAAAGAGAATTAGAAGATTACAAAGCACAACAACAAGCAGCAATGGAGGCTTTTAAGAAAGAATTATTGCAAGAGTTGGCAAATAGAGGTGCATAACATCCAGGTAATGATTACATTAATACTTTGACGATGCATATATACTAGTACTTATATTTAAGATAAATCAGATTATATAGCAAAAAAATAAGTTTATAAATGATGGAAAGTTGAAACTGCGTTTTTTTATGGAACATATATTACATCGTCTTGAGTTTATAAATGATGGAAAGTTGGATTGAATAGAAATCATCTTATGTATTGTTTTCTTGATGCTACGTTTACATGTTGGAAAATTGGATTGAATAGAAACTAAGCACTTCTTCTCATTTGAATAATTTTATGTCTTAATTCACTAGCATGCTTCTTATCACCCTCATCTGGATTATTGTGTGGTGAAAATTGTTCTACCCTACTTTAATCATGTTTTTATTCCATGTGTGGCTTATTGTTTGATAATCATATGGCTTTAAAATTTAATATCACTTGGTACTAAAATTTGCATTTTGATATTCATGCAGCGAAATAATTATTCTTGTGCTGGACCATTATGTGCAATGTATTTTGCATAAATATAATATTAAGCTTGTAGGCTCATTATATATTCTAGTAGGTGGAATTAAAGTAGCTTTAGAGTGTTTGCTTATTAGGCTTTTTTATAGATAGATATCAATTGATATTCTTGCATATATGATTTACTCATTATCATGATTCTCATGCTTTCAATTGCCATTGTTTGCCATCAATTGAGATTCTTTCATATTTAAAGTGTTTGCAGGATGAAAGTTGTAGTTGGGTAGCTTGCATTGGAGTTATCTTCTTTTGGATGTTGAAGCTAGCTAGAAGAAATTTCGTGCATACTTCATTTTAGATGTTAAAAAGTTAGCTTGAAACCATGTAGTTTTTGGGATGAGTTTTTTTGTATTGGACATAATAGTGTTTGATTTACTATGTAGATTTTTGGACAAGGAATGTTATGTATTACATCCTTGTATGCTGGATTATGATATATTAAGTGCAAAAAATACCAGGTATTGCAACTATTCGATCTTTGATTACAACAAATGTAGCAAAAAGACCATTTAACGCAACACTATTGTTGTTCCAAAAAAAACAATTTCTTGCAACGATATTGTTGTTGCAAAAGATACCAGTTATCGCAACGACATATGTTGTTGCAAAAAATACCATTTATCGCAACGACATATGTCATTGCAAAAAATACTATTTATCGCAACGACATATGTTTTTACAAAAAATATTATTTATCGCAACGACATATATTGTTACAAAAAATACTATTTATCGCAACAACATATGTTGTTACAAAAAATACTATTTATCGCAACGACATATGTTGTTACAAAAGAATATTAAAGCAAATTATTAAATTCAAAGATTTTGCAACGATAAATTATTAGCAACAACAAATGTCGTTGCAAAAATACTTATTTTTTGCAACAACCAAAGTCGTTGCAATAGCCTTTAGCAACGGCCTTACCCGCAACGACAAAAGTCGTTGCAAAAAATACTTTTTGCAACGACAGTAGATTTTTTGCAACGACTTTTAGCGTTGCAATAAACAGGTTTTCTTGTAGTGTATGGAGGTGGACTCCTCGAGCTGCCGCCATCGAGCCTCTAGTTGCTCCGGCCCCTCATGCCACCGTCGAGCCTGCAGCTGATCCCGCCCCTCCTGCCGCAGTCGATCCTCCTGCACCAGCTGTTGAAGATGTATTGGTGAGCTTATTTACGATTTTTTTTAATTTTTCTGTGTATTGACATAAATGAACTAATCTAAATTATTTTCTTAATTTTGATAGTGGAGGAAGCTGTATAAGGCATACTCACGGTTGTTGGATTGGACTGATATTGAGCCCCACAGAGTTGATGCGCCGGGTACGTGGTGGCATATTGCAGGGCATAGTGGATTGAGACATATCGCGGCTCTTGATTATCGAGGATCGGACCACACCATCATTTCGGCATTTATTGAGCGTTGGTATCTCGAGACCAACTTTCATTTTCCATGGGGTGAGATTTCGATCACGTTGCATGATGTGGAGTGCATTTTAGGCTTGCCGATCGACGGGGAGCATGTCGGCGAGCATTTCTCTAAGATGGAGTTTCAGACGCGGGTCATGCAGATGTTCTCGATTGATGAGCGGACGTTTCGTAGATATGATTCTCGTGGCCTTCCATCTGATGAGCTGAAGGCACATGTGATTAGGATGATTGCACAGGGGGTAGCACCTCATATTATAGCTGCTGCGTACTTGTTGTGGGTCATTGGTTCAGCACTATTTGTCAACAAGAGCACCAATAATGTCAGCATTGATTACTTGCATTGTCTCTTAGACCCCGACCGCACGAGTACATTTGCTTGGGGTGTTGCGGTTTTGACGTTCATGTACCGCGAGCTGGGTGTTGCGTCACGGCGTGATAGCAAGGGCATTGCTGGATGTGTTCTACTTCTAAGGGTAAGAAAATTATTTGAGTTGTACTTGTGTATGTCACTTTATTTTTTAGTTATGTAAGAAACTAACTATATCTTATGGCATAGACTTGGATATGGGAGTATATGCAGCTTTTTGGCGGGCATCCGATACTGAGGGTAGATCTTTTGGTCAACCCGCACGCGGGTGCCCGAGCTAGAGTTGAGACATGCGCACCTCCGAAGAAGCCAGCGCGATTGGAGGAGATTCGTAAAGTATTAGGCACGGTTCGCGCTGATGAGGTAAAAAATTTATTGTAACAATATTTGGACTGAAAGAACCCTAAACAATGGATATAATCCTTTTTTAACATCTGTAATTTGTATTCAGATTAAGTGGCAGCCAGAGAGAGGGATAGATTTCGAGTTAGAGCGTTACCGGGTTTCGAGGTTTTGAGGCGTGCTTGAGTGCTTTACTATTTGATAGGCTTACATGCCTGATAGGTGGCTGCGTCAGTACTTCCGAGTCTAGTGCATACCTCTTGATCCGATTGTGCCGGCTACAGAGGTTCGTAGCACGTCTTGGCGCAAGTATGAGGTGGAATTTTTCGCCGATCAGCTCTACTGGAACTAGCGGTACGACCACCTCATTGACCTTGAGCAGCACCCTTTGGCTCGGTATGCTTACCAGGCGGACCTCGCGTACTGGGATTGGTTTAGTTACATGACACATCCGTACGTAGATCCGAGGCCAGAGCATCAGGATCGTCCACGCGAGCCACACACCCACCCATCAGCTATAGTTGATGCTACCATTGTAAGTTAAAGTTTATTCAAAAAGTTCATTCAATCATTAATCGTTTTTATATTTTTAGGGTTTAGCTAAAATGTGTCTTAAATTATGCAGTGACAACAACAACTCGTTGGATATGCGCACGACGCTTTGGCAGCGATGCCCGCTGATCATCCAGCTAAGCTGTACTTGCTGGACATGCTGAGCATATTAGGGGATGATCGTCCGCCAATGCCACCTCCTTTGAGCAGGCCATTTCGGGATTCTAGATATGATCCCGGTGAGGGGAGTGGGTCAGGAGGTGCCGCACGGTGATATTAGTTATTTGCCATTTAGGGATTCTAGCTTTTGTGCATTTGACTGTTGACATTTTGTATTATAAGGAGATGTATTAGTTGGTTGTTCTTATATATGAAGGTGTCTTTGTAGTATATTGCAGCATTAATGTTAGTAGTAGGGTATTGCAAGAATGCTTTGAATGTGACATTTTCCTTCAGTAAAGTTGGTTTGTCTTGCTTTCTTTCAATGGAAGTATGTGCATGACTTGCATTCGATCCTTCTAGTATAGTTGTGTCAAATAGCTGAACCAATTCACAAAGCCAGCTTTGAACCTCCAGTTTGTGTCAAATAAATTTGGTTCCACCAGCTTTGAACCAATTCACAAAGCCACTTGACAAGAATCTTGGTAAGTTGGTGGTATTTCTGAATGCATAGATTGTGAGATAATTGCCAATGTGTCAAAGCACCAATGGAGGTGGTCAAAATTTCTCTCATCGAGAATACATGCCTTCTGTCTGGCAGGTGATAACCATTTGGCTGGTTTTATTTGCTGTTGACTCATTATCTTTTATTAGCATCCAAATGTTATGAATTCTACGACCATTTATGCAACTTTTAGGAGAACACAAGCTTACCTACAATGGATACTGATGTTTTATTTTCCTTGTTTTCAGTCCTTTGTTACACACCGCATATTTGTCCATAGTTCAAATTCAGAAGTCTCTGCAGGTTTGAAACTGCTTGTGTTCCTCAACACTTTTCAGTATTATATAATTTGAATTAGAGTTTTTGATGGTGTTCAATTTATTGTTCCTGCTACAGATAGCCATGCTAAAGAGCAGATTTTTATCACAAAATGGTTGTTGCCTTCCCTAGGCTTCATTGATAAGTTTGTGGTGAGAGATGTAAGACTCACACATTACCACTTCTCCTATGTGAATATATAATCTCATCTTTTCACTCTACATCTTGAGTTTTATCTTCTCTGCCAATCACTTGAATTTTGATTTTCTGCAGCTTATACTGCTCAGCCTGTGGCAACACATGAAGTTCCATCTACTATATGTGAGCCTGGATATCCATACTACTCAGAATCTTCATCTGTTGTAACCAATCAGCCTACAAGTACTCCTATTTCCACCTGGAACTACAATGTGGGTAAAATCATTTTGTCCCTTATAATTATGTGTTAATTCATCATAGATGTTATTTAGTTAGCTGACTATTAGTATTGCTAGCAGAAAATGCAGAGTTACCCACACATACAACCTTTTCTGTTGTTTGCTGCAGTAGTGGCCATTATCTCTGTAGTAACAGGCTGTTGACATTTTAAAAACAAAATCCATATGCTTATGGATTGGTTTTCCTTTACCATATTATCAATGGGAGTTGTCTTTTGCAGTTTTGCTTCAAGAATCTCTAAACCCTGTGATTGAAGCTCGAGTAGCTGGATCGAGCCTGAATAACCGAGTACTGGGAGTTTATAGGCTGTTGAGATGCATGAAATTGTGGCTGCTGAGTTAGGTGGCCACCACACGAATTCGAGCCTCGGTTGGTAGGTGGAATTTGGCCAGTTGCTATCCTTAGCCTCTGAACTTCTTCCCTTAGAGCATTATTCAATGCTGAACGAAACTGTTGAGACATGGAGTCTATTTGTAGGATGACAGTTCTCCATTTGTAAATCAGTTGGAGTAGCTACTGTGCTTTGCTGATAGTGTTAATGAATTTGTTGCTGGTGAGAAATCTCATTTGGAGGTGGAGTCTATTTGTAGGATGCTGGATCTTTTATCTCTTGAGTTGATGATGTATGGATATGTTACAATGCTGGCGTGGTTGAAGATTTCCAAATGTTTTGGTTACATAAAAGATAGATTGCGCTTCATGAAGCGTAAAGCTTCATGAAGCGCAAGTTCTCTGTTACAGAATCCAGAAAATATTTGGCAGACGGTTGTAGAGAACTCTTTGTTGGCCACAACGCTATATTTACGGAAGCGATCTACGATTTCCTTATTTTTCATTGATTTTGCTTGGTTTTGGCGCAAAATTTCCTCGCCAATATCAAACCATGGCCAAAAACTTCCACGCTTCTGCTTTTATCTATAAAAACCAGTTGCCTTCTGCATACATCAACGCTTCTACATATATCTCCATAATCAAAGCTTCAATGGCATATCTTATTCAAGATGAATTCCGCAAGCACTTGGCGGATGTACAAGAGATTCGTCTCTTCATTCGGGAGTTAATCAACAACAAAGAAGTAGGCTTGAAGACTGTTGGGAAACACCTTGCCCGACTCAGTTACCTCACAACGATGGAGAGAATTTTCAAAGAGGAGATGGAATTGCAAGAAATCGTACTCTTCAATGCCGAAGCAAGGGCCAACGACAACCCTGAGATGGAAGTCCCGTCGTACACTGATTTACGCCTAGTTAAGCATGAGGAAGAGGATGATGGTTTCGATCCAAACAATCCAATCATCATAGACTAGATTATGTTTTACACTAGATTATGTTTTAGTACTCTGTTTTAGACTAGATTATTTCTTAGTACTCTGTTTTAGACTAGATGGTTTCTGCACTTTTGGCTTCTCATATGAATTGTTGAAAAAACTTGCAAATTGATCACTTTGTTTGTCTATTCTTTTGGCTTCTGATATAATTTTGAATGTGTCTTATTACAGGTTATAAACTAATCCCACCAGAAAGGCTAAACAACGACTCGTTTGAAGTTGCACTCCATTCCGCTTGTTCCCCAGACTCACTCCTCTCGAAAACAAAAGACGGTATCCTGCTAGGATCGTAGTCTTCTTCATCCCGTTCCATCTTTTTTTTTCTTGGACTATCCATTGCAAATGCACTTGTAAAGCCAATGTCTTTTGATGAAACCAAAGACGAGCTACATGGAGTTGTGAATCTTGTCACAGGATCATGGTCAATTGATGTGGTAACTGAATCTGTTTGCAAGTGATTATTACTTGATGATCCACTTACTTCTTTGTAGAAAATATTGCAGTCTCTCTCCACTTCTAGATACCAAAATTGCCAATTGTCTACAGTGCATAAATGAGCTTCAATATTGTTGTCAGATTCCCTCACAAGATATGTACTTTCAAGTAGCTCCAATTCATTCAATTCCATCCAGAAATAAATACCAAAAATTTTATGCTGCTTGTGTTTGTTTGCAATTCAAGCCAGCTCTAACAAACTGAATTGCACTTCTTAGTTCAGAATCTTGAATTAGATCATTTGTTGAAACAAACTTTGAAAATCTCCTGCAGATGGAAAGATTAAACTAGTGAAATGCAACAGATCTAAAGGGCCTCTATTAATCTAGAATCAAGCTATTGCCTTTAGTGAATAATGAAACCTAAACAGCATTACATTAATGATCACCATACTGTCATAACTAAACAAGCAAGTATTGTAGTGCACAAGAGAAACTACTGTTGTTGCCACTGGTTGCTGCAGGTTTAGGTCTGTTCTGGCGTCTAAGCCTTGCGCTTCATGATGCCTTGCGCTTCATGCAGCGTAAATGTTTGTCAGAGTTCGACCAGGTTTCGGGACCTTACGCTTCATGAAGCGCAAGTGTTACAAAATCCGAGTATGCTTTGCCTTCGTTTGCCCTATTCTAGGTGCATTGCGCATCATGAAGCGTACGCTTCATGATGCGCAAGTGTTACACTATCCGAGTATGATTTGCCTCCGTTTGCCCTATTCTGGGTGCATTGCGCATCATGAAGCGCAACTTCATGATGTGCAAGGCATATGATCCCTCTATGCCCCTCAAAGAAGGGATCACGAGTCCTTGAGCCACCTAAAGACCCAATCACGGGTCGTGACCTCCATTTCACGACCCATGATGGCCATCACTACCGGACATTTGTCCTCATTCCGCCGGTCAGGACCGTGATCTCTTCTGTGAAGCCCGTTGGTGCTCCATCTTGATACATATCCCCATTTTCGGGCCTCTAAGACACATCATCATGACCGGAGTTGAAGTATTTTATCATAAGTCGCCTCATATGGTATTTTATTATCAAGAAGAATTTGAGGTCTGTATTGATTTATTTGATTAATCTGAGGTCTTTTTTTTGGTAATAATGAGCTGAACAGAGCCAAGTTTGTTCCTCATCTAAGCATTCATGTTTGTAATTATATGATCTAATTCAAAGCCATTAACAATTATACTAGCACAAAACCATATTTAGCATAACAAGCAAACACTAAGCCAAAAATGCATTACAAATAAGACTAATACGGTTCTAACTAATTACATATATAATCAACTTCAAACAACAACATTTGGATCGAGATTATGGCTAATCCGCTTCTCGCGCCATGTTGCCATTCTCTGTCTAAACGGCTCATCCCACCCGTTGACGCTAGGGTTATGGGTTCTTGTCCAATCCCTCGGCGGAGGAGGAAGTGGGGAGTCATCGCTCAACCAGACCTGCAAATTAAATAGATAATATATTACCGAGTAAAAAAGTATAAGCGATAATGTACTTCATGATAATAATATATGACTCACAGGTATGAAGTGATCTCTGTTTCCCACGAGCGCTATGGCATATATCTTGGACGGAGGGTCCCGGTTGTCCCCTCTCGCCTGCATCGGCAAGCATGTGTGCGATCCATCCCACGACAACAAAACAACTGCAACCTGATGTAGTGTGGCAAAGATCAAACCGGCTATGGGCATCTCCATCCAAAATCTTCGAGCGCAAGGGCTCATCACATATGGCATAGTATCCAACAACGCATCAATAGGGGGTTTGTTCAAAACAGGCTCATATACGCATCTATTCCTCCTCAATTCGGTTGTCAACTCCAACTGAGCTTTGCGGTACTCGCTCTGTACTTGTCCCAACAACATGGCGAGTGATCGATAACCGCAATGCCCATCTGGCATTACATCCTGCAACTTATCAATGTAAGGAAACATGAAGTCGTTAACATTGTCAACTCCAAAGTTCAAATCCAGCCACATCATGTTGCCCCTCGCTTCTTGTGTACTTGTCCCTGTAGCAACTTTTTTTGTGGCCTTGTTGGTTGAGCCCTTTGGCCTTCCACGCTTTTTGCCGGGCAATGAGGTTTTTACTTGGCTCTCTTTTTCCTTCAGTTTCTTCTCCTTTTCATATGCCTCCATCCGATGTTCAACCAAAGTATTATTCCTCATTGTGGACCCATTAGTCGACCCCTTTGGCCGTCCCCTCTTCATAGCATCTACCTGCTCAATCAAAGACGACTCTTTTCCCGGTACATTGTCTACAAACGACTCTATGATCGAGTACACATGGTCATATGTCAATTCACCCCGACGCTTCCTCTCCACCATATCTTCCCATCTAATCTCGGTAAGTTCTTTTGACTTTTTGTCTTCTATGGGCATGCGCTTCGGATCAACTCCCTTCCATACCACCTGATGCCAAAATGGGTGTATGTCACCTGGCGGGATCGGCCGCTTAGTGAGAATGGCTTGGGCAATCGTATGACGACATGGAAGACCCATGCACTCCCGTACCCAAAAATCAACACACTCTTTCTCTAATTTTCCTTCTACGGCGTCCCTGTTCAAGTCGTAGTACATATTCAACAACTTCAGAATGCACAATGTTGACACTTCGTAAAATAGGCGCATGAATATCGTCCTAACTCGACTAGGGACATTATTCAACTCAGTTGGAATCTTGCTACGTGACATCTCCAGATCCCCCCTTATATGATTAACTTGGGACTGAATGTGATTATGGATCCTTCCGATCACTGTGTTGAAGCCTCCTCGAGAACCGTCAAGTATTTTTTTAAGCACGTTGTGCATGCCCTCCGCCCTGTGTCATACATATTAGTATTATGTACATTACAAATGTGTAAATCACATAATTTTAACAACCACAAATATATAAACCATTAAAACGTGTGTACATGTTTGTTGTTCTCGTTTCGAAGTGGGTACAGTGATCGGTCCATGCTCTAACTATCGACTTCTTGTAAGGCCCGAGCCACGACCTCTCAACATACTTCATTAGCCTTGGCCAATGCTCTTTGACTCTTCTAAGCCTATCCTCGTATTTTGCTTCCGTTGTCGACATGAATATGCCCCAAAATCTATTAGCAAACCTTTTCGCCGTATCCTGGTCCTTTAGGATACCTACAGCGTATGCTAATATGTTCCCCTTAACATGCACTCAACAAAGAAGATGCTTGGCCTCCTCTCCAAACACAGCGTCCTTTGCGTTAATGATTGCCCTCTCTCGATCTGTGACAATCGCATTTGGCATTGCTCCCACTTCCTGAAACAAATGCCTCAAACGCGCCAACACCCATGTATAACTAGTTGTGTCTTCTCTTGAGAGAAATGCAAAACCGATGTTGAAAGATCTGTTAGTGCATGTAAACCCAACCATCTGCAGCAAAGCCATGTCGTACCTGTCAATACATGAAACAATTATACAACTTTACAAAAACAATAATTGCCTCAGTATATAATTAAAAACTTAAAAGATTGTACCTGTTGGTCTTATATGTGTTGTCCATAATGGCGACATACGGAAACAACTTCAGCAGATGCAGCGACGTGGGGTGCACAAACAAGAGGATATCAATATAATCTGAACCACCTATCCTATTCGAAAATACTCTGTAATCGTTTCTTTGTAGAAAATGCAGTGCATATTGGGTGGTTGTCAGATTTGCACTATCCTCTTTCAAATACCGTGCCCTCAAATTTGAAACTTGCTTCCTTGATGTCACATTTCCGGGGTAAATATTTCTCAACCGCTTCACTATACGAGCAGGTGGCACATATATATAGCTCAATTCCTTCACAAGCAGTTTTTGTGCTTCCGTCATTCGGCCTGAAAATGAATTGCCAAGCAGACTAGTGGGGAGGTCGTGGTTGTGGACTCCGCACACAACTTTTAGTGCCCACCTCCCGGTCGATTTACTTCTAACGCCAAGCAACTCAAATTTGCATTTTCACTTTGTGTACAGGGTTCGCACCTGAGGCGGTGTAACAAGTAGGGATGAAATCACCCTTCTTCCCATGTCTATACATACCATGCCTATGACATGCTAGCCTGACCAAATTTACATTTGACGTTTTTATAGGCAACGCCATATTTCTTTCACGCCCAACTTGCCTAGCACAAGCTATCATTTCATCTCGACTATCCCACACCCCATCGTGATGAAAGTCAGCAGAAAAATCTCTCCCATTTACCTATTTATAAATTAAAATTACTTTCAATTAAACTGCAAATACACACAGTATGTTTTAAACAATAACATATTTTATACTATTATTTTCCATTCAACTCTACACTATTAAATAACAATAATATTTTTTCTAAACGTATATAATCAATACAAATGTATAAGATTAATACTTTAATTTTTTTTTAATTTACAAATACAAATAACGATACCTTCAAATTTCTGAATATAAAACTATAAACTGCAATTTAAATATAAAAAACTGACCTCGACTATGTCGTTTTCTTCTTCATCAACATATATTTCTCCTCCTCCTTCTTCTTCAAAAGATGATGACAACTCTTCATAAGATGATGATTCCACTTCATACGGTTCATCTGAAAAAGGCGATTCTGTCGATGAATTTTCTTCATATGATCTATTGGATGCCATTTTATTTTGTGAAAGTTGTGTTTTTTTACTCATAAACTTTGTGATCTATGAATATATATATATAGGGCTTCAATGCTTGATATCTAATCTATCTTATGACATAAAGATATAAATAAGAGTATGAATATTTTTTTTTTCCAAATTTACATAAACACACCTAATTCCATGGTGGCGGTGGTGTAGCACGCGGGGAAAATCTCCCCAAACCCTTATGCTTCATGAAGCGTCACTCTTTATAAAGAGTGGCGCTTCGTGAAACGCATGCCCCCGGATCCTGGCGGAAGGCACCCTTTGGGTCATACGCTTCATGAAGCGTATGAGTTCCGTGTGCGCCGGGCGTTTTTTCCTGTGCATAAGGAATCGGCCTAAATTAAATTAAAATTGATGGAAAATCAGATACGCATCTCCTGATTCTCTTCCGCCATAGCGCTATTTTCGGCTTTTTGTGCGTGCGTCTTTTCCTGCAATTTCTCATGCCTGTGTGAAGAATTTTTTCTCATGCCTATAGCCTACTCCTGTGTCAAGAATTGGTTTGTTAATGGTGATTCTACGTAGCCATTTAAAATAGCATCAAATCCAATTGGTTTGTTAATGGAATTTCAAAGGGCGGTCAATCAAATTAAATTTTCCCTAAGTATATGGACAAGGTAAATGGAATTTCAGGCTCAAGTCTAGACTAATATAAAAGGATTTAAAGATCATTAAGCCTTCTTGAACTTGTAAAAATTGGAATCACCAATTAATTATTTGTCTCAATTAAGGAAGAAGATACACACTCTAGAATGACCAAATTAAACAAAAAATTTCAGAAACTCATCACATCTTTCTTGGAGATTTTCCTTGTCTCATGTTCATGTTTAAGTTTTGCATTTTCAATATACGATAACTAAACTTTACAAGAGACAAGATTTATTACCACAACCAATTCTCCTAATTTACAAGTGAGGTTTCTTGTTCAGATAGAATAGCAATGATATTAAGAACAAGAGTACAACAAGACCGTGAAAAATGGTGAAGGAATGACACAAAGAAGTTTTATTGGAATGGAGATACGTGAATTGAGATTTGACTTATTTTCTTTTTAATTATATTTCATATTATTTGTTTCCTTAACAATTCTAACAAAGAGATTTACTATCTTAAATATTAACTTAATCCTAACCATTCAATATAATTAATGGTTGTGATTAGCCCAACTCCATCCATAGAGTTTATTAACAACTCCATGAGAACAACACCGTGAGAGGTGACGACGTTACCATGTTTCCATGAGATATTACACATTGCATGTATATAAAACCCTTTGTCCAGAATTCTCAACATCATTGTCCCATATATTTCCGCTCAAGCAAAATGAAAAAGGTTAATATAGGGTCACTCATCACTCGATGGATCCAAAAAAAATTGAAATTCGGTTATATGACAATAATAATTGAATTTAGTTAGAATGCATCAAAATTAATATATAAAAATCCATCTCAAAAACATGGTTAAAAAGCCAATGAACATGAGAATGCGCTCCATGTTTTTTCTCTTCAATTCACAACATGGTATCGGACTATATTAGATTCTTTACATACTTGTTTTTTCTTTCCTAATTCCTTTTTTTATTCTTTTTCTCTTCGATTCGCAGTTCTCTATTTTTATCATTGCTTTGATCGCTTCTCCTTCAATTGTTTTGCATAATCAAATATTTTTTATGACTCGTTTCTTCAATTGCTTTTTTTAAAGATTTTGTGATGACAAATTAGTTTGGTGATTTCTTTGGGATTTCTTTTGGTGGTTCCATGGATCTACAAATTCTTTGTATGTAGAGTCAAAGATATATATTATTTGCATTTTGCACGCCAAAACTCTCATTTGTTTTCTTTATTCTTCAGTTTCTGTTGCGGTCTATACGGTCATTTTCGATTCCCGACATGCTTATTGAATCAAAGGTCTTCAATGGCATCAATTTCTTTGCTTAGAAATGTCTAATGACGATTGTGCTCTCTAGGAAAAATAAAATTTGAAATGTGAATGATAGAATTGCTCATCTCTCTTTTGATTCACCATGGTCTTGTTGCTTGGAGTCGTGTAATGACATGGTCATTTCTTGGATTTTGAACACCATGTCCAAGGCGATTGCTAATAGCATACTTCTTTCAATTAGCACCCTTACCATTTGGGTTGATTTTATTTCTAGATTTTCGCATTGTAGTGCACTCGACTCTATTTTGTAAACAAGAAACTACACTTATTTTGCAAGTCTTATATAACATTGCGATTTTCTTTACTCGCGTCAAGGAAGTGTTGGATGAAAAAGATTATGTACACACGTTTATACCTTATTAGTGTGGTTTATCCAAAGCAATCCATAATATGAGTGGAATCAATACCTCATGCTATTTCGTATAGGTTTAAATGATTCTTAGTCTAAAATTCTTTTTTCTATCTTGAAGATGGATCTGTTTCCAATCATCAACCAAGCTAGCACATTCCCTTTTGATCCAAGATTAAAAGATGAATTTTTTTCATCAATGCATCTTCTTGTTGACTCCTCTTTCTTGTTGGCTTCTTAAATTCTAGTAATGAAAATTTTGGCAATGGAAATTCTTGCTCTAGCCATTCTAGGAATTCTAGAAAAGATAGTAAAATTTATTGTACAAATTTCATAAAACCACCCGTAAAATATGACTCTTTCACTAAACCACTCGTAAAGACAATAATTGCATAAAACCACCCTTAAAAAGCAACTTCTATCAAAAGACCACCCAAAAGTTGTTTAAAGTTTATTCCTTTGTTAAATGCTAACGGAATTATACAAAATGTCTTTATAATTAAAATTTTCAAATTAAACCTAAACTAAAATACCTAATTAAGTGTAAAATACTAAAATCCAACTTTTGTAGCTAACGGATCTGGCTAGAAGAACCCTAACCAAAGAGGAAAAGATGGTGAAGATGATAGTATGATACATTTACGAGAGCTTGATTTGGGATGTACGACTTTGTCGCCATCTTTCCTTCTAGATCAAAAGCGAAACCCCTTTGAGTCCTCCGTAATTGCATACACAATTTTTTTTATTTTAGGGTTCTCCAATGCCTTCAACTCTGGGCTTTTCGTGACTAACTCCAACCTTCTCTTGGATTCGACCGTTTTCGTGAGTTTGATGTAGGTTGTATGACTTTGTTGTCATCTTCCTTCTCCTAAATCAAAATTGGAATCCCTTCGAGTCCCCCATAATTGATTCACCCAATACTAATAATCGCCTTCAAGATCTTGTTTCAAAGGGAGTAGAAATTAGTTTTCCATTTTGAAGAAAGAAGGAGAAGTTTCTATAAAAACTACAATCGACCAAAAAAGAGAAATTTGATCAATTTGCCTACTCACCTTTCAACCCCTTCTTTGATTAAAGCTTTGATTTTGAGGATGGGCTCCAACTTGATTCCATTGATAAGTGAAAATGATTGAATAAATCAAACGTATTCTTGGAGATGGACATCGATTTTGATTGTGGGGCTTCTAATTAACATGGGCAATTTGGTGATTTATGCTTATTTAACAGCTCGTTGGACAACCCCCTCCATTGGGTGGTTTTTTGATAACGAATGTTTTTTGTGGGTGGTTTTACGCTATTTCAATTTTTATGGGTGGTTTTTTGAAAAAGTCATATTTTAAGGGTGGTTTCCTAAAATTTAGCCAAATTTATTTTTGTACTCATTGAAAGAAATCAAGTCACTCCATTGAAGGTTGCTTCAAATTAATTGCATATTCAAAGGAATCAAGTTCTACATCTGCACATTTTGTTTCTAAGGTTATTCAGTCTTCCAATTCTATTTAGTTCATAATTCCTAGCTTGCTTATCGTTTAATACTCTCAATTGCTAAAATTTTTTCAAAGGACTAGCACATTTGAGGTTATAATTGCTATGGGAAATCTTGTTGGGATTTCCTATTTTTCTACATCTTTCAAATCATCTGGAATTATGTTTTCTAGGACGACTTGGATCTTTGAAACATTAACATAAGTGTTAATGATCATATGTCATATAATCCAATTTTTTTTTTAAAATTGATTTGAAGCCTTTTGCCTCGCCAATTTCTATTTGAATGCCTAACGGCCAAATTATTTTTGTTACTCTTGTTGGTGCAACTATTATTTTGAAGATTTGTTCTTAAAGGGTGTGTTTATTTGCGTGCACAAACTAGTTGCATAACTTAATAGCACTACTTGTTTCAACTTTTCTCTATGTTGTTTGCAAGCCCTTTTCTAAGGAAGTCCTTGGTTTATGGTGGGGTCTTTAAGCATGTGTATTCATTGGCTACAATTTCTAAAGCTTCTTCAACAAATAAATGTCCTCCAAAAGATATTATATTTATTTAAGCTTATTTTAGTAAGTTCAAATAATTTGAGGTTTGGCAAAAAGATTTAGGTCACATGTCATTTTCAAGGTTAAAGCATTTTTACCTTCCTACGATGTTTCTATTATCAGTTTGCCTTCTTGTGATCTTTTTGCAAAATAGAAATAATGGGAAATGCTTTCCTAAAGTATTATCTATACATTTTCAACTTTCAAGAAAGTTCATATATATGTAGATACTTAGGACCATACTATGTTTGTACACATGATAATTTTAAGTATTTCCTTACTATATTACTGTACTAGAATTACTTGTACGTACACATGTAATGAAATCAAAAGAGGATACTCTTTTCTCTTTTAAAGTCTTTTGCTTAGCTTTTTTAAATTCAATTTGATGCAAAAGTTAAGAATGTACATTTTGATAACGCATTAGAGCTATGCTGGGTTATTTTATTTTGCTCCCAAGGAGATAATACTTCAAACTCTATGGTCATATACTTCTCAACAAAATGGAGTGGTAGAAACAAATCATTGTCATCTGTTTGAGGCTACTAGGAATTCAGTGTAAGAGTTCCTAAGAACTTTTAGGGTGATTGCTTATTGACTTCTACTTACTTTATTCATAGATTTCCTTCACCTATTCCAAATAGTTTCTCTCTTTATAAAAACATTTGGCAAGTCTCCCTTATATTTTCACTTAGAAAACATTGGATGCCTAGTTTATGTTTTCACTTTAAAAATTGGAAGAGATAAGGGTCACACCTTGTGTATTTCTAGAATACCCTTATGGTAAAACGCCTATAAACTTTTGTCTCTAGAATACCCTTTCAAGAGATGTCACTTTCCATGAGGAGATTTATCTTTTTTCCTCTTTACAAAACAATCTTGCGTCAACCTTACATTTACCCATTTATGTTTTCTTTGACACCAATGTCTTTCTTACTTAATTCTCTAATCCTATACCTACAAACTTGCATAATACTTCACCCCTTTCTAAACCCATTCGAACTTTCCCAGAAGTCCTTATTAGAAGGTCAACAAGGTATACTACTCCCCTACTTATATACAAGATTATGTTTGCACTACTTTAGATTCTCTTCATAGTTTAGATATTGATTGATTGTCTTTCCATGTGATTTTTGCTACTGGATAGCAACTTTTGACTTCTTTCAATAGTTTTTCTTAACCTAAAGGTTATGATGATGTTAGTTGTTGTTGATGGGGATTGGATTCCCTTGCTTATATGCAAGATTATGTTTGCAATACTTCAGATGCTCTTCATGGTTCAAATATTGATTGATTGTCTTTCCATATGATTTTTGTTACTGGCTAGCAACTTTTGACTTCTTTCAATAGTTTTTCTAAAGCTACATGTTATGATGATGCTAGTCGTTGTTGATGAGGATTGGACTCCCTAATTATATGCAAGATTATATTTGCACTACTTCAGATTCTCTTCATGGTTCAAATATTGATTGATTGTCTTTCCATGTGATTTTTGCTATTGGCTAGCAAATTTTGACTTCTTTCAATATTTTTTCTAAACCTACACGTTATGATGATGCTAGCCGTTGTTAATGAGGATTGGACTCCTGCTATACATGCACAATTGGAAGCTCGTCAAGCTAATAATACGTGGGAAATCATGGATCTCCCCAAGTGGGTTTATAATTTGAAGTTTAAGGCTAATAGAACCTTGTAAAAGCACAAAGCAATGTTAGTTATCAAGGGTTGTTGTCACAATTAGATGTGAACAATGCTTTCCTACATGGAGATATTAATACTTAGGTCACATTTGTTTCCAAAGTAAGGTGAGCAAACTAAACAAGTATTTGTATAGCCTCAAACAAAAATAAGGCACATATGACAAATTTTTTAATGCTCTTACTTTAGAGGGATTTTCTCCCTCTCTTAATGACTATCCATATTCTCCAAAAAGGCAAGTTCTTCCTTGGTTTTTCTTGTCATGTGCACTGAAGATATTTTTAAGGGATATATTTTCTTCTCACTTACAAAGGGATTGTTATGTCCTAGAGGAAGTTTGTTCATGAAGTGCTCATAAATTTTACCCCATTTTTTCTAATTTTGTTTCCAGTCTATTAGATATCATGTTGTGAAGTTGAAAGTTGATGATGGCATCCCTTTGACTAATCCTACTTCATATAAAAGGGTTTATTGGTAAACTTCTTAAAAAATACTAGACCTAATTCACCATTTATTTTTCATTATTTGAGTCAGTTTATGCAAGTTCTTACTATTTCACATTGTGAGGTTTCATGCTTACATACTCTACAATGTATGAAATACACTACTTCACTTGATATTCTATTGCCATTTACACATGATTACAATTTGCAAGGTTTTTGTGATGGGCTTCATGTCCTACAATAAGGAGGTTTGTTAGTGGCTTTTACATCACTTAGGGAAGTTCTCCAACATGATGGAAGTAAAAAAAAGCAAGTCATAGTATCCCTTTATTCAACAAAGATAAAGTACATGTCTCTCTAAAGGATTACTGCAAAACTTACTTGGCTTAGTCATCTCCTGGCTGAATTTGAGATACCAGCTGGCATTCAACCTACACTAGTGAAGTGCAATTTTCAATCTACCATCTACATTGCAACGAATCATGTTTTTCACGAAGGGTAAAAAATACATAGTATTGGATTGTCATTTTGTGAGGACAAAGCTGCTTGAAGGATTGATTTCTCTCATTTATATAATAAATTCTTTACATGTTTCAAATTTTTTGAGAAAGAAACTTCTTAGACCCATACATTCTTTGTTTGTATCTAACTTAGGTGGATTCCTTCCACTCAAATCACCCTCGAACTTGGTCCTTATACCAATTTTATTGCCTATAATGAGTCAAATGTTCTTTTTATTGCCTCATGATGAGACAAAGGGAGATGTACGTAACCACTTAGTTATTGGGAATTAATACAATTTGCTACTCAAGGGAAAGAAAAAGTGGATGATACTAGACATTTTACACCTACTCAAGTTGTGCTCGTACGTATGCAAATATTGCAAGATGCTAAGCAAGGATATTGCAAAGGACAAGTGCTTCACATTGATAAGGTTTTCTCCTAATTTCAAGTATTATAAGGGAAGGAAGTTTGCTATGAATGTTGGTGTACATGATGGAGAGGACATTGGTTCTAATTCTAGATCAATCAAGACTTCTTCAATTGTGTCTATTTCATCAATCAATTCTTCATGCTATGACGGGGAAGGAACATATAACTAATTCATCAATCAATTTTGTAGATATGACTTCTCTTATTTCCCATTGTTTGAATTATTCACAATAATCCATAAATATGCTTTAAAGTGAATGGATGGTGAACTCTAGGGCAAGTGAGCATATGAAAATTTGATAAGTCTTTGTTAACTTGTTTAATCCCTTTAAAAATGCCTTGTGTTATGTCTTTGTCGACCGTTGAAATGGTTATTGTAGGATCGTTCGTACTTAAATGAGTCGTTGACTCCTACTAAGTCAACGACTTCGAGTAAGCAGTAGAAGTCACTGACTTTGGTAAAGTCAATGATCTTGAAATAAGTTACGAAAAATTATGAATTGCAAGAAAACTTACTAGAACACAGTGATGTACGGTGAAAACTCCTTATAAACCAACTAGTTTACTTAGATAAAAAACACTTTTTTACCTGGTCGGACTTCGAGAGCATTTTGGGCTCGCTCTATTGATTTCTTGAGTTTGTTTACAAAGCTCTCTCGTGTTCAATTGTTGAATGCCACACCAACTTGATCAACGCTCTCCCTTTGCCTTATAACACTCCCACTCTCAAGCTATGCCTAAGCCGTCTCTAGACACACCACTCGTACGAATCCCATGAATGAGTCACTCAAAACAACCAACTCTCTCTTCTTCTTCTCACAAGATATGCAAATAATTATCAAAAGTGCGTCTAACCTAAACACCTTCTCAATACTTATATTAGACTACATGATTGAGTGAAATGTCTTTCCTTTTTCCGAAGGCAAATCATGTTTCACACAATCGTACAAAATCTTCCTAAAATAGCATTTTATGTAGTAAGAAATATCTTCAAGATCATCAATAAGCTCGACTTGATTTTCTCTTGTTTTCTACATGAAATCCTTTGATTCTCTCCTAAAATAAACTATTCCAATTGTCCTGGATCAGATTGACGCTTTCCTTCCAAATAGTTTGTGGTTGTCCTTGTTAGAGACTTCTTCATAAGAACTTGATGTCGTTGACTTCTCATACAACTTCTGTGTCACTGACTTCAATTGAGTTTGGAACCATCAAAACACCACTTTTCCAACAATAGTTTCTCGTCAGTTATCCTATCAACGACTTCCTCATGAGAACTTGAGGTCCTGACTTCACTTGAGTTTGGAACCATCAAAACACAACTTTTCCAGTTGTTACATTAAGATTTTATGGAGTTGCTTTGATTACTTCATATTTGTGTTTGAAGAATATGTTCCTAGTTGACGGCTTCAAGTTCAATTTGTTGTCCATTTAGAAGCTTTGTTATTTTTCATGTGATTTGGTGTTTACTAGATAAGAAATGCACTTTGTAGGGCCCTTCTCTGAAGAGGCCACTTGTCATTGGTAAAGTTGATAATGGATTGTATATATTATATGTTGTTGAAATCAAGTAAAGTTGTTTCAATGTGAATTAGCTTAATAAACCTACACTTTGGTAGTATAGATTAAGCCATCTTCTTGGCTATAAACTAGGGAGAATATTTCCTTTCATTTCTAATGAAAATGTTGTTAAGTTAGACACTTGTGATGTTTGTCATAAGGCTAGGAAAAAAAGATTACCCTTTAGTGATTCTTCATAGACGACTCAATTGTTTGAGTTGGTACATGTCATTGTATGGGGGCCATATCATTTAACAACAACACATCGAGGATATATATTTTTTTTACAATTGTTGATAATTTTTCTAAAGCAACATGGACACATTTGATGAGTTCCAAATAGACATACGAGAATTGCTAACCCGGTTCAGATCCAAAGAATCCTACATCCGGGGGATCTTAATTAACATGAAAGATCCGGCCCAACATATGCACTAGATCAAAGCTCATGGTGTTCAAGTATTGATCAAGTATCAAGCAGCAAAGCTAAACAACTAGATATAAGCAAAGAAGAACATCAGAGAACAGAAAGTAAAAGCAAGCTAGGGATCGAGATCAAAAGGGCTTCGACCCCCTTTCAAGGCTGCAAGACTAGGGCTTCATCTTCTAACCAACAAGGAACTTCGGCGACGAGGTGTCGTCGGTAAGAACTCCTTCTTCTTCCCTCCTTCCCTCTTTCTTTCTCTCTTCTCTCTCTCTCTCTCTCTCTCTCTCTCTCTCTCTCCCGCTCTCCCTCCCTCTCTGGTGAGCTAGGTTTTGCGCCATTGGAAGTGAGGCTTTAGAGAAGCAACCTCGCCTTTTAAAGCTAGGTCATGTGGAAGAGCTTCCAAACGCATCGTTTTAATTAATCTCATGCTCGTCGTCAAATTGGGCCGCTCCAAGCAAATGGGCCAGAGATAAGCTAATGGGCCAAGTCCAAAGCTATCTTTTGCATTTCTCATCAGAGCCAAAGAACCCGAGTTAACTACCTCTAATTGGTTCATCCCAAGGGAGCCACAAGCCCGATTCTTAGCTTGATTCGAACCATAAAATATAACTGAACCATGTTCCTAATTTATCTAGATCTACCTAGCTTATTGACATGAACATTATACAAGAACATTTAACATATGAAGATTAGATTACAGTAGGAAACTCTTAATAAACTCTTACTTTTATTAAAACAAGAAAGCACCTCAGCATTTATGCATTTTCTTTCATCGCTATAGTATTACCCATTACATTGCACTCATAATTCAATTCCCCATTCTCATTCTCATCCTCATCCAATTGCATCATATAACTCTCAAATCTTTCGACCATACTCTGCGGCACCGAAACACTCACCCTCACAGAATTCGGCTCATCAATAACAGGCAAAAACAAACAATAAACATCACTCGTTAAAGACCCCATATGTAATGGTTTCCCTTCTCCAAAATCGACCTCATCTAACCCTAATCTTGACCATTGTGATATAACGAAACTCGTCGTTAGATCTGTTCTCATCATCTTATCCTCCAACAAATCGACCATCGACCGAACATAATCATCCGTTATATCAGTCTTAGCTTGTTGTATTATTCCAATCCCATGATTCAATTTCTTGGTCACCAAATTCCTAACCGTTGTTTCGGCACACCCGAGAACGAATCCGTTGCCATAGTACCCTTCAGGGATTCCTCTAGGCTTCATCTTCTTTCTAACGTTGACAGAGAAGAGTAGCTTGACGTGGACATTGGGTGACAGGTGGACCAATGACCGGACCCAAGAGCGCCATGTGTGAGAAGCCAAGGCTTCAAAAGTGGTGCATTTTGTGGATGGAGAGCACTGCTTTTTGAGGGAGAGTATTTGGGAGGGATTAAAAGTGAAGGATGTGGGAATTAGGGGGTGGGATTGTAGAAATTGGAGGATGCTGAGCTGGGCGTTCTCATTTTCGGGGGTGATTCGGGTGAATCCCGGGTGGGAGAAGGTAACTTGAGGTGGGCATCTGGGCTTGAACACGTGGCGGAAGTGGAACGGCACGATTGGGAGATCGGAGTTTGGTTTAGTGGTCAAGTGGGCCCACGCGTTCAGGAAGTGTGATGTGCCAATGCCGTCGCACATGCAATGATTGATTGCGGTGCACAAGATCATTCCACCGCACTGGAGTTTTGTGACCTGCATATTTGTGCATTTTTTAGAAACCATCATCATCTATTTGGAAAAAAAACACGAGAGTGGGTATTCCATAATATTAGTCGATCACGCAAATTAAATGACGATAAATTATATCGTGTATAATTTACGCAAAGTTTTCTAGTATCCATAAGACCATAACAATATTGTGCATATATAACCCATGGCACAACTCAAATAGTATAAAAGATCATCAATCAATCAAGATCCTATATATTCTTTCTGAAACACAAAATAGTTCAGTAGAAATTTCTAAGGTTAAGAAAGTCAAACTAAGTATGTAGCTTCAGGCATTTAATCAAATGATTAAGTTTTTATGGTAGTATCTTAAGATTTTCGTTTTGATTTTCATGGATAATGCCCATCACACACACACAAAAAAAACAGAATGTAGGGTGGGTCATTTTGATGTAAGGAATTAAGGGAATTAATATTTTGGTATTTTAGGGGAAAACTGATCACAAAAGTATAGATGGAGGCATGGAGCACATGCTCCTCCAAAGGCCAAGCCTTAATTCCATGAAAGCAGTCCCCCCTTTCAAAAAAAAGAAGGCAAAGGAAAGGTGGTTATTGTTGATGTATGAGGTATGATGCCTATGCCTGCCTAGTGGCAAAGGAAAGGTAGTTAGTGTACTCATGGCATTTTTAGCCACATGCTCATATGCTCTCATGTCTCCTTGGATTACACATGCTAGCACGCACCTTTACAGAATTGTGAGAATTTAGTTCACTTATTACCACTCATACTCAATCTAACGTATCAACCAATATTCCAACTTCATTCCTCATTTACCTAATCTATGCCCTACAGATTTAAAGCTAAAATTCCAACTTTATAAAGATGTGACAAATTTTTCATTCAAATTTTTTTAATTTTTTTTTGTAAGATTTATGCTTTTCAATTTAGTTTTTTTTTTAGTTTCTAAATTTGATTTTTTAACTTGTGCCCTTAGACTCTTAGAGCATTTCATAAAAAGCTCGTTTATACATATATTAGCTATAAAAAACAATCAACAAAGATCATGAAAAATTAATAGTTAAATGATTTTTCTAACTTATGCCAGTAGAACATAGGTTAAGCTCCTTTAAAATGGCAAGATTTTATAAACTTATATTTATTTAGAATTAATTAGTTTTTGTAAAAGGGTTCATTAATTTCCTAATAGGGTTTTAGTTTCGTCCAATAGTATGCTTAACCTATTAGCTATAAAAAAAAAAGGAAATTTCTTTTGGTATCCCTACGATTTTGCCTTTTCCTTTTGGTGCCCAAGAAAAAAACTTATTCCTCTTGGTACCCCTAAGGTTTTGGATTTTCCCGTTGATGCCCCTCTCTGGTTCAAATTAGTCAATTTCAAGTTTACCATTATGTTCATCACCCTTAAATTAGTAGGATTCAACTCTTAAAACACTTAAATTCATAACCAAACTACATCAATTTGAATTTTTAAACAATCTTCTATTTTAAGGGGTTGTTTACAAAATTGTTTAAAAATTCAAATTGATGTAGTTTGGTTATGAATTTTGATGTTTTAATAGTCAAATCCTACTAATTTAAGGGTGATGAGCATAATGGTAAGCTTGAAATTGGCTAATTTGAACCGGAGAGGGGCATCAACGGGAAAATCCAAAACCTCAGAGGTACCAAGAGGAATAAGTTTTTTTCTTGGGCACCAAAAGGAAAAGGCAAAAATTTAGGGGTACTAAAAGAAATTTCACTACAAAAAATTGTTGTATGCACATTTAGTAGCTATAAAAAAAGTGTATGTACACCAAATTAAAGTTCGTTAAATATTCTTTCGGACGGAGCTAGCAAATTATGCAGATGCACTGAAGTTTTCCCACTAAAATTATGCACATGAAGAATGTAAATAATGCACTGTTTTCACTTGATTAAACATGCGCACCCAGAAGAAGAGAGGGGGAAATGTGCACCTTTCTTCTATATATGTATGCACTAATTTTGTTTGCCATACTTCTGAGGATTAATTTCATAATCTAACGGTCCTCGTTACTCTTTATTTATAAACATAAAGGTGACTCTTTGTCGGATTCTCATTCTCATTCTAATTCTGATTCTTTATGCATATAACAAAGTGTATATCGCTAGCGTACAAATTTGGGTTCAACCCCTCCAAGGAGTTCAAATTCATTTTGTGAAAAAGTTGGAACTTGGAACTAAATTACAGCTTAAGAAAAAGTGACCCTCGTGATGAATTTCCGTTTGATGGCGTTAAACATGGAAAAAGGTATCGACCGGTATTTTTTTCCCATCTCTCTTTTCCATCTTTTTAACTAGATTGTCCCTTTTTGACCGAAAGTTACCGTTGAATGTAGGTGAATTTCTCTCTTTAACAAAGTCGCGTCATTCTCATGATGCATCATGTTGTAGGACACATAAACTAGTAATTAATATTTTAGCCATCATATATATTCGGTCAGTTTTTCGGTGGAGATCCTCTATCTAACCTTTGATGTATGTAGCTCTTCGTATAGTACTCACTCGATTTTTTATGACATAATCTACCTAGTGATAAAAAAATCTAAAACTACACAAGAATAATCATATACTCCCTCGGTTAGACAATACTTATCATTTTAAAATAGTCAGAAAGGTAACTTTTTTTCCATTTTCCAAAAGTAGAATCAAACAAATTTATTATGAGGGATATTTAGGTAAAATTAAGTAGTTTCTTAATTTTTTTTTTGTTAATTTCTATAATAATAAGCATTACTTAACTGAGGGAGTACTTGTAAACAACAAGCTATATCTACACATTTTTATTAGAAAAAAGTTACAAGTAAGTTTTTTTATATTAAAATTGTGAAATGATAGTTATTTTAGTTTTTTTTTTAATATTAACCACAAATTTGGTTGTCATAATTCTAAAACTGCACAAGAATAATCATTTAAAATATGAAAATAATTTATTTGCGATGTGATTGATGAAGTGAAATTTAAAAGTTACATGAAAGCTAGTAGGTTGTAGAAGATTTTTCACCCATGATCAGTTTGCTGATGTATGTCAGGGCACCATTTACATTATATTCAACCTCCTTATTCATACACTAACTTTCAATCTTATCCTCTTTAAATCTAAGCTACCTTACCACCATATTTTGGCATGCAACATAAATGAAAGATCAATAATATTTATACATATCGATTGCAAAACGAACCTGAACAACAAGAGGAGGAACATCCAAGAAGCTCTTAACCTCAACCCTATAGAGCAGCTTCCTCCAAGACCGATTCGGCTTCGCGGACACCTTCAAGAACTCCTCCACAGTGTAATCCATAAAGGCCTCGGCAAAAACCGCGCCTTCTCCGTTGCACTCCACCTCAAGCCTGTGATCCTCCGACGATCGGACGGCTCTGAGCCGGCCAGCGAGAGGGTAGTAGTGGGAGAGAGCGGCGGAGAGGGATGACTTGAGGGACTCAACGGGAACGGCGTTGACGAAGAGGTAGAGATACTTGATGGAGAATCTTAGGAACTTTTGGGAGTCGAGGTTTGAGAGTTGGAGGACGTGGCTCGGCGTCGGCTTGTTTGGTTTGATTAATACGGCGTCGTTTTCGTAGTAGCAGTCCGGGATTTCATCGTCCGGAAGATTGGTACTGTTGTCCGCTGTCATGGTTTTGGTAATTGTATTTACTTGGGAGCTTAGTTATGGAGAAAGAGAGAAGATGGGAGATGATTTTTAAGGGGGGGAGAGATAGGGAGTGGGGGAGAAATTAAAGGAAGAAATCTTCAAGGCTGGATATGCTGGTCTGGTGTACGACGAGATTCCCACATCGAAAAGAAAGAAAGGAGGGGGTGGGGAGAGTGGCGTTTAGAAAGAGGGAAAATGGCAGATTTTGCGATCTCCTTTTAAGTCTTTTACTGGAGTGCATTTTGACTTGTTTCTCGATGTGTTCCCGTCCTTGTTGAAGGATGTCACGTTATTATTGGTGTTTGTACATTTATTGTGATCTAATATAAAGTTTCCACTTTTCAATTTTCATGGCTTTACATGTAAACAAAATCTAATACAAGATTTTTTATAGACTAGTATGAGTTCAGATTTTAATATGGATTTTTTTTTAATAATGTATCTTAATAATATATTATAAAAGTCATTTTTATAAGAAATTTATGAATTCTTTATATAAAATATTTGTAACCTTTTTTCCTAGGGTTTATTTATTGTATTTTAGGATTTTAATTTTTAAATCGGGTTTCTTATAAGGGTTTAGATCGAGTGTGTATGGGTGGATATGTGCGAAATGCGAAAGAATATGAGCCATTTGATAGAAAGAAATCAAGAACGTTGATCGTTTCACATAAAAAGGGTGGTGAATATGGCACAGGTGAATTATTCGCATTTTATTAGAGAAATAGGAATACAAGGGAAGTGTACACGTTATGCATTAAATCTGACTTTTTGTGCAACAAAATTGATTTTTTTGTGCATCAAACTTGTCCATGTGCGCATAAAAAACTAACCTGATTATATGCATCAAAACTAACCATCTTATGTGCATCAAAATGGGTCATATGTACATCTATCAAAAGAATTAAAAAAGTACATTTTGATTGCATGTGCATTGAAACTGATTGTATGTGCATCAAAATTGGCTAAATGTGCATCGAAACCAATTGTATGTATATCAAACACAACCCTAGAAAAAGGTGTGTCTTATTTATGTGTGTATCAAACTAACCGTATGTGCATTAAAACAACCAAAAAGTGCATCTATATTATGCAGTACAACAAAACTAACGGTATGTGCATTAAAACTAGATAAATATAGTATTTCATACATATAACTAATACTAAAGCCTAAAAATAGTTTGAAATTCACGCACAATGTGCATAATTAAAAAATTGATGCATATTCAACTACTTTTGATGCACATATGATCAGCGCCGATCCTAACATATTAGGCGCCCTGGGCACAAAAATAAACGAGGGGCCCTTTCTTATGTATTATAATATTTAAAAAATTACAAAATATAATAAAATTGTGTAAATTATCTTATTTTCCATATATTGTTTAAAATGAAAGAAAAACATTATTTGAAAGCCTTATACTATAATTGGACTTAAATTCTACTAAAAATCAATAAATGACAGACCCATATTATTTGATTGTCAAGTAGAGTAATAATAAAAAAGATATGAGATTTGAACACGTGACTTTTTGAAAAGAGGAGAAGCCTTAAACACATTTTTACACTAGGCAAACACATATTTGTGTTCATATTTTCACTCTTTTACTTATATTGAACAATAAAAATTTTGAGCCCCCATAAATCATGGGCCCTAGGCCGGCGCTCACCCTGCCCTTGCCTTTGGGTCGGGCCTTCATATGATATGTTCAGAGCAGCTTAAATTGAACTTAAAAAAGCTTATCCAAGTTTGTGCAAATAAAGAAGCTCTTGAACAAGCGTTCGGCGCACGTAGTTGATGGAAGCTTATCGAAACTTATTAGAGTTGAAGGTAGTTAAAATTTTGCCCAAAATAGAAGCCCCAACCTTATATGAGCTAATGGAAGCTTATGAAAAACTTTTCCATATATCACCCAAAGATTATAAATAAATATTTTATTGAATTTATTGTAATATCTTTATTTTGTAATTTTGTAGTATCACAGATTCGAGAGTTGGTTCAGACAAGCGGAGACTGTTCCATTGTTAGTTCCGTTACGTAGCGGAAAAGTAAAAGCAATTGCAGAATGTAAATGACAATGTAACCATGGACATGATTCCTTATAGAGGAACCTCACTTCAACCAACAAATTGAATGGGTAAACCTCTACCTCCCTTGGAGGATTTTGAATGAAAACTTTATATAAACGATAGTTCCTTAGTTATAAGATTTAGATTCGAACTTCTCTATTGCTAGCAATCACCAAATTCCGGCAATACTAACGAATCTACCTATCTAGTTTCTAAGAACGCTACAATGATTCAAATAAAGTAATCAAACCTCACAGCTTCTTGACGCAGTTCTCTTTAGTATCGGAACTGCCACCTATGACGACGTCAAGTTCACGCATTTTCCATCGTCGAGATCCGGACCTTCTTCTTCATGTTGGATTCTTCCTTGTTGCTCTGAATCACTGTTAATCTCTCATTGATTTCAGGTGAGTATTGTTCATGCAACGAGTGATCCAATTTGCCCTAGCTTCATCGCTTTCTTCTTATAGTGGTGGATCTTTGCTAATTACTCTTATGTCCTTTTTCACTTGGGACGCAAGGCATAACTCTTAATGACCAGCGTACCCTTGGGAGCTATTTCCTTCTTAAGACGCTTTTTCCCTTTTTCACTTACCACCCAATTTTGTTCCGCAAAGACCATTTTATCCTTTTGATATGCCACGCATGTAGGAACCGATTCCAGGGTGTTATGCAGTTTCCCTCATAATTCTTGTATGGCTTTATATTTCCTAAAAAACTTGGATGAAATTTTAATTCCTAATGGTGTTTGTTATCATCAAAATTAATGAAGAGAATCATTCTTCCAGTGTTAGTTCTTAACACCGATCCAACAATTCATTTTGATGATGACAAACCCATATAAACATTTTAAGTGCAAAATCAAGTGATGTGGTTCTCCTTAAGGACAGTTAAGGCATAAGGCATAACAACATGATACTTGTAGATATTTAGTTCCCCCTGAGATGCAAACGTAGTTTTATTTTTCAGGATTTTTAGTGGATAGTTCCCCCTTAGCAAAGGAATTATTCTGTATTCTCTTAAACAATACAAATTTGCATTTTTTTATTTTCCTTTTATTAACAACATCGAAAAAATTGAACACAAGGCACAAGAAAAAAAATAAGAGCACAAGCATTTAAAAATAAGATCAATTGCATTTATAGAAATGGCGAAGTAACAACGGACACGATTTTTTATAGAGGAACCTCACTTCAACCAACAAGTTGAATGGGTAAACTCTACCTCCCTTGGAAGATTTTGAATGAAAATTTTATATAAACGGGGTTCCTTAGTTACAAGATGTAGTCCGAGTTGTTCTATTGCTAGCAATCACCAAATTCCAACAAAACTAACGAATCTACCTATCCAGTTTCTAAGAACGCTACAACGATTCAAATAAAGTAATCAAACCTTGCAGCTTCCTGATGCAGTTCCCTTTAGCACCGGAACTGCCTCCTATGGCGACGTCAAGTTCATGCACTTGCCATTATCGAGATTTGGACCTTCTTCTTCTTCTTCTTCTTCTTCTTCTTGGATTCTTCCTTGTTGCTCTGAATCACTGTTAGTCTCTCATTGCTTTCAGGTGAGTATTGTTCATGCAGAGAGTGATCCAATTTGCCCTACCTTCATCGATTTCTTCTTATAGTGGTGGATTTTTGCAAATTACTCTTTTGTCCTTTTTCACTTAGGACACAAGGCATAACTCTTAATGATCAACATACATTTGGGAGCTATTTACTTTTTAAGACATTTATGCCCTTTTTTACTTGCCACCCAAGTTTGTCCCGCAAAGACCATTTTATTGATATACCACGCATGCAGGAACCGATTCCAGGGTGTTACATCTGATGTTCGTATTTTTAGTATAGTTTTTAGTATGTTTTCTTAGTTTATTAGGATTAGTTTTAGTAAATTTAGGATTAGTTTTGTGTGTTTTTGGATAGTTTTGCATATTTTGTGAAAAGTATGGAAGCTACTCCGTTTTGTGTATTTTTGTAGGTATTAGCAAGGAAAAGGTGCTGTTTGGAGCTGAATTGGAGCGCTATGATTTAAGACGGAGGAATACAAGATGAAGAAGTCGAAGTCTGAAGTTTTAAAGAGGAAGTGTCCCAGAAAATTAAGCCCAGGCTCGTTAACGAGGCTGTAAGGGCTCGTTAACGAGGCCACGTGATGAAGATTTCGAGAGTTTGACTATGTGACTCACCGATCCTGTGCGGAAATTTATTTCCGTGTCGGTAGAGTATCTTTTTATGATTTTAGGATTATTATATTAGGTATTTTAGGTCTTGTTATCTTTCTAGATTTTGTTTTTATCTTTTAGGATTTTAATTCTATCTTTTTAGGAAAGTTTATGTCTTTTAGCCTTTTTAGTTTCTAGCTTCTTTTTAGTATAAATACCCTTATATCTAGCATAGAAGAGGGGGGTCAAATTTTGGAAGAGCTGATAGTAGAGAGGGAAGGATCGGAGTCGAGATTCAGCTCGGTGGACGAGAGTTACCGAGGTCGTTAATCGTGGTTTCGGTTCGGTGCTCTGTATTTTTCGGTTTCTTTTGAACTTCTGTAAGACGGTATTTTCTTATTAATTCAAGTAATGTTTTGCTTTCAAATGTTTTCTTTTGTTGAATTTGTTTGTTTCTTAGTCATGAGTAGTGAGTAGTTTTCTTTTCTAGGGTCGGGGTTGAACCTGGCATAGTTATGCATGTTGTATGAGTAAGATTATGTGTTGAATGCCTTTTATCTATTTTTGAGATTGTTTGTTGTGCTTAAACCTAGATGAAAGTCGAGGTGATTTGAGTTGTTGACTTGATTGAAAGAGAAAGTTATAGACTTGAAAGTTGATATTGTTTGAATACGAAAGTTTCAAGCTTTAGATCCTAAAACAAGCAATCGGGTGAATTCGTTTATGAAAGTAGATTAATTTGCTTATTAGTCAACGAAAGTTGATGAATTTATCTGTTTAAAGGCATGATCTTATCTTCTTACGAGTTTATATGCATGACTATGTTGTGGTGTCCCTTATCCTAGATCTTTGTTTTTATTTGAATTCCCTTAAGAAGTATTCGTTACTGAGTTCGTTGGCTCGGTACCAAACCTGTCTAGGTCGTTAATTTTGGTCTTTTTACTCTCGGTGGTTCGTTAATGAGGCTGACAACTTCGTTAAACGAGGCTGCTTGTGTGTTTTGCTTGTTTTTTTTTTTCATTTTTAAGTAGTCGATAGATAAACAAACCTTGCTTCTCGTGGAACGATCCTGACTCCCCTATACTCAGCGGGGTCTTGACTTATAAATTTATTTGTTGTCCCGAGTGAAGGCCCGTCAACAAATTTGCGCCGTTGCCGGGGAAGCAACGAGTTTGTATGTTTATCTGTGGGTCTGGGAATAGCCCGACCCCGTTTTTGTTTTTAATTTTTGTTTTCTTTGTCTGTTTTCTCAGCGCATGCCAGTAGGACGTCGAAGGCTCGAGTTTGACAACGCTGGTTATTACTCAGAACCTGAACGTTCCCTGCACCGTAGACGCCGAGAGAACCGAGCCATGGCTACACCTGAAGAGATGGCTCGTCAGTTGGAAGTCCTCCGAAACCAGATGGAGGCATTGAAAACCGAGAAAGAAGGCGCTGCTGCTGAGGTCGAGCGTCAAAGAGCTAACAATGCACGATTACAAGAAGAGCTAAATGCCTATCTGAGGAATGCCAAACAGTACATGCATCCAGAACTGAGGGTACCAGAGTCCCCAATCGTGCTTCCGGAGATAGAGAAACCCTTTGAAATCAAGTCTAAATTTATATCCTTAATTAAACGGGCTCAGTTTGAAGGGAAACCTACTGAGTGCCCTATGGAGCATATTAAAAATTTTCTTGATTTATGTGACACCATAGCTGCTGAAGGTGTTTCATTAGAATATGTTCTGTTAAAAGCTTTCAGGTGGTCTCTTACTGGAAATGCCCTGAGCTGGTTAGAGAGCCTACCTCCTAAATCTATCAGGACATGGAAAAACTTGTATGATCAATTTCTTACAAAGTTCTTCCCTCCTGCCAAGACAACGGAGTTAAGGAAACGCATCACCTCTTATCACCAGCTGCCTAATGAGACCTTAGTTGAAACATGGGAGAGATTAAAAGAGATGCTTAGACAGTGCCCCACTCATGGGCAACCTTTATATGTTCTCCAAGAAATCTTTTTTCAGGGTATCAACGCAGAAACCAAGAACCGCATCAACACGCATACAGCGTGCGGTTTTATAGAGATGGAGCCCACGGTTGCATGGGAGTTGTTGGATAAGTTGGCCAATTACGATGCAATGTATGGAACCCAGCAAACTCCACAGCCCTAGAAACGTCTCTATTTACCTAACCGAGAAGAAGTTGACCCGGATGTTAAAAATCAATTCTTGCAAGACGAGGTCAACCGTCTAAAGAAGCAGGTAAGTTTTCTGAAATCCTCTCAATCTTGTCAAGAATGTGGTTCTTCTGCCCATAGTACTTCTACTTGCACTAACATAGAGCAGGTTAGAACCGCTGAGACAATTGCTGAGATGAGTTATATGAGAGGACCATACAGGAACCAACCTAGCTATTTAGATAGGTCAAACAACTATCAGGCATGGGGCAATCAGAATACAAATCAAAACTATGCAGCGCCTCCGCCAGATAGACGACTTGCACCCTATCGACCCCCAAGCCATCAAGAGCCACCATCATGTGTTCAAGGATTACAGGAAGGCATTAACGGCGTAACCAACAAAGTTAACAAAGTTACCAAAAAGGTTAACGAAGTTCAAGCCAACCTGAACCAACAAAATAGGAGGTGGGGAGAGTTCGATATATGGAAGAAGAGTGTTGATTCCCAACTAGGGAACCTCGCTGCCCAGATTCCGAGACCACAAGGGCAACTCCCGGGGCGTCCCGAAGAGAACCCTAGAGGACAAATAGCAGCGGTACACCTAAGGAGCGGAAAGACATTACCGGAGCGTGTTCAGTTGAGGACAAGAAGGAAGAGGATACCTCGGAGCAGCTCGTTAACGAGCCAGCGAGGGCAACAACCGAACCATCACTCCGTGGTAACGAGGCCTCGAGGGTACTTAACGACCATACCCCAGGTAAGTTCTCTAATCTGAGCCTTCCTCTCAATCCAGAGGTAGTTAATGACCCAATCAGGGTCGGTAACGACCCACCGAGCGTACCTGACGACCCTAGTGTCGACCCGGTAGTATCACCCCTTGAGCCGAACTTGGTTCCGACGATGGTGAAAACTCTTCCTTTTCCAACTAAGAAATCCGTGGACTCTACTGAAAGTAAGTTCAAGCGTTTCGTAAAGATTCTTCAGGGCATTAATATCTCCATCCCATTCGCTGAGGCCCTAAGCGAAATGCCGGCTTACACAAAAATTTTGAAGGAAATTCTTAGCAGGAAACGATCTATTACAGAGCTGCAGGATGAAGTTCGATCTATAACTCTCCCGGAAAAGTTGGTTGACCCAGCGAGATTTGCAATAACAATCGGCATAGGCGACCACAAGTTCAAAGCTTTATGTGATCTGGGAGCTAGTGCCAGTTTGCTTCCTCTCTCCATCTAGTCTAAAGCCAACATGGGACCGCTAGAGCCTGTTGATATGAACCTTTTTATGGCAGACGGATCATGTGTCAAAGCCACAAGAGTCGTAGACGACTATCCCATTCAAGTCGGGAAATTCTTTATCCCGAATGATTTCATCGTCCTCGATATGCCTGAAGATCCTCACGTCCCTATTATTCTAGGCAGACCATTCCTAGCAACAGCAGGTGCCAGAGTAGATGTGCGGAAAGGACTTCTTACTTTCGATATTGGGGAAGAACGAGTGGAATTCAGCTTAGATCAAAACGCCAATGACCCGACTGCGGTTGCACAGATCGAGTTGACCCAGTCAGAACTCGACACAGCTGATCCCACCAAGCCTCCCCTAATACCCGAAACAGAGGAGAATTTCATAAATGTCCCCACCGAGTCACATCAGCCCACCATCGAACCTCACTCGACGAAGTGTAATCAAGGTGAGTACTCTAACAGTGAGTTCACTAACACGGGTTATAACTATTCTTTGTCCTATGTTCCTACACCATGCCCCATTATATGTACTCAAGAGGAGTCCAAATCACCATGGTTTTCGGATTTCACTAACAATCATGTAGGAATACCGGGCATACTGATAGAAGAAAAGGGACCTCACTTAGTGACTCAAGCAAATAATCCTTACAAGGCCAAGTATGGGGTAGCAAACGAGCCCAACAGCATTGCAAAAGAACCACCTTGAGCCAAGGTAAGTACGTCGGGCTTACGACGTTAAAAATAGCGCTTACGGGAGGCAACCCGCTTTTAGTATAGTATAGTTTCTTTTCTTCTTTTTAGATTCTTTCTTTTTCTTAGCTTCCCTTTCTTTTCTTTTCTTTTTAGAAGTTTTAGGATAGAAATTAGGATAAATTTTGAGCTAACAAGATGCAGGAGAAGGGCTCGAAAATCACTCCAAGAGGCTACGGTGGCTCGTTAACGACCCACCCAGGGTCGTTAACGACCCGGTTCGATGACTCGATTCGGCAAAACGGGCAGGTAAGTTATTTTTAACCTAAATCTATCTTTTTCTACCCCTTGCCGCCGCCCCCTTCTACCTCTTCCTATCCCTACCCTCTCCTATTTAAACTCTCTAAACTCTCAAAAATCCTACCCACAAAATTCCAAACTCCAAATCTCTCAAAACCCCCACCAAACTCCCTCACCACCGATCGGAATCCTTCACTCCACCAATCGTTGAAAGCGCCGTCGTTACCGAAGCTCGGAAACTGGATTCCCACCGACGAGACCCGAAGCTCGTTAACCACCCACTTCCGACCTCTTGTTCTTCAATTTCTCGATTCTCCGGTATGATTTCTAAACCCTAACTCTTAATTGAAAGATTCAAGTTTTTTGGGTGGAAAATTTCATGTCTTGAATTGTGTTTATAGAGAGGACCGATTTGCATGTTTAGATTTTTCCCATGGATTATGCTTATGCTTAGTTGGTTCTCAATCTAGGAAAGATTCTTCATGCTAGATTCTCCATTGCAAAAATTTGATTTAGAAAAGCATGAATTTTTCTTGTTCTAGACATTGAGTTTGATTTTCACCATGTTAATTTTTAGGCAAATTTAGCATGTATGGGGTGTGTAATTGAGCAAGTATGGGGTGCATATACCCGATTGTGTGACTAGTGAAGGAAGGTAGAGGATTGCATGCTTGATTTATGGCTTGATTTTAAAGTTGATAGAACTCGGAAATTTTGTGAATTTGCTCTCGGCAGCTCGTTAACGACCCATCCAGGCTCGTTAACGACCCTGCGCAACTTCAAAATAAAAAAATCCAGTCCAGATTCATAAACGACCCAATTGGGTAGTTAGTGAATAATTCCGAGGATTATTTCGAGACCAAGTATGGGGTCTCTTGCCTATCTACTTGAATGGATCTTATCTTGGCAAATCATGATTGTTTTGTAGATCTCATGGCAAGTGCAAGCATACCCACTACCCGAGCTCAGAAAAAGAGGAGGAATCAGAGGTCCCCATCTCCACCTCGCATAGACAATGTGATTTTGCGCACTCAAGGGCAAGCAGATCGTTACAACACCATCCTAAACAAGGACCACAACACTCGGTGGTTCTCAAAGACGAGTGCCAAGCAAATAGGGATCTACACGGATGTCAAGGAGGCCTTTGCTATTCTCGGTGTGCCTCATTTACTTAAGAAGGAAAATCTACCGCACTTTCCGGCCCTCACATCCGAGTTTCTGGCCACTCTAGAGACAAGTTTCCCAACGAAGACTTCGGCGGGACGCATTCGGTTTCGGCTCGATAATGTGAACCGGGAGTACACTTTGGCGGAGTTCAATGCAATTCTGGAGCTCCCAAACCCTTCTAGAGAGTACAGCTTGAAAGACTACAGGGTGACTCGGACTTGGAGCTACATCACTGGGGAGAACCAACCCTCCACAACAGCATTATCCGGGGCAAGTATCATCAATCCCATTTTCAGGATCATTCTCCGAGTTCTTGCTGCTACATTCTGGCCAAAGAGAGAGCTGAACAGGCCAACAAGGACGGAAGTTGCTTGTCTTCGCACCATCCTTTTTGAGGAGCCCGGCCAGTTGAATTTGGGGTATGAGTGGCTCTACTATATTGAGAAATCAACCAAGTCCAAGGAAGTGTGGTGTGGTAACTTGGTTAGTCTCTTGTCTACAAACTTAGGAGTCGACCTTACTCGCTACACGCCGGCTCATGCTCAACTCCTCAACAAGCACTATTGGTATAGCTCCGGTATTTTCATTCAAGCCGAGGGAGGGTTCAAGGTAAAAGTTCAAGACCGCCTCGTTAGACCCACCCTTGACATGCTGGAGCTACTCTATGTACCGAATTGGTACGCGGTATGGACGGGTCATGCATTCCCGTTAGAGCCCAAGCCGGAGGATGAGTTGTCACTTAGGCCTTGTGAGACTAGGTTCGAGCGAGATGGTGAAGAGATGGATGAAGATGAAGATGAGGATGAGGATACCGAGGTTGTAGGCAATGACACTGAAGAAGCTGATACAGAGGGAGGCAAAGAGGAGCTTAACTTTGATGAAGAAGATCTCGACACAGAAGTTCTAGGCACCAACATCCTCGTTAACGAGCCCACCAGGCTCGTTAACGACCATTTCCAGCCTTCTTCCTACATTCCTAACGAGGCACCCAGCTTCGTTAACGAGGTCCCGAGGGCAGCTACCGACCCTCCACCAGCTCCTACCGACCCCTACTCTTATGGACTTATGCCATATAACCCGGTGCTTCACCAAGACCACTTTCAGCCTCACTACCCCCCGCCGCCTCAGCCCGAGTACACTGGATCGAGTATGCCGCCACCATGGGCCGAGGATCTTTCTGCTCAGATGCAACAACTTCACCTCCAGCAGGACCACATTCATCGGAGGATGGATAGATGGGAGTCTGTCTATTCTGCTCGCATGTCGATGGAGGACGAGAGGCATCGTCAGAGAGAAGTGCAGGATACTGAGCGCTGGAAGACGATGTACGAGTTCATGGGGAACTTTGAGCATTACTTTCCTCCACCAAACCGTTGATTCAGCCTGAAGAAGACGTTTTCCTTGTTTTCCACTTTTGAGACTTTGTAAGTTTTTTATGTCTTTTCTTTTTTATTTATTTTGTTTTTTGTTCTTTTCTTTTCTATTTCTTTCCTTCTTCTTATTTTTCTTACAGTGGGGACACTGTAATTTTAAGTATGAGGTGGGAGAAAGTAGACAATTTGTGTTTTTATGTGTTTTAAGTAGTTTCGAAAAAAAAATCGGAAAATTTTGAAAAAATCCAAAAAGAGTTTAGAATTGATAGATATCCCTTTCTTAGGTTCTATGATAGTAGTTGCTAGCATGATCATATAAATCCTTGCAAAACATGTCTTTAATGATATAGCCGGATTCTTATTATGAAGTTGTTTTTAGGAAGGAATAGCATTTGATGAAATTGAGCACGTATGATCTTTATAGCATAAGTGATGCGATCCAACAAAAAAAATTTCCTTGTGAGTTGTTTTTGGCCTTATAGGGAGAATAAAATCCCTCTTCTTTTCTTGTGTGATTTACTCTCTATATGCATATTATCTCTTGGAATTGTGATGGTTATCTATTTCTTGAAACCTATATGAGATTATTAGTTCATTACTTGTGAAAATCAGATGACAAAGAACTTATTTTCTTAAGCCCTATTTATCCATATCCACCCTTACATTATCCTCTTTTTGACAACCAAATTGAGCCTTAAGCTTTTATTTTTAGCTCCACAAAAATTATTCCCTAGCCAAGATAAGCTTGACCCTATCCGGGGATTAGGACTTAGATTGGAGAGGTATGTTTTGTTGAGTGCAATGATATGTTTGGTTTGAAATTGAGGGCTTATTGGGAAGGGTAGATTGGAAGTCTCTTGAGTTAAGTTGTAAAAGGGAAGATCTCTTGATAGCAAAAGATGTACGAAAATAAAGTTGATGGTTGGAAGGAATAAGTTGTTAAGAGGAAGGAGTTCACGATGAGGCTCGTTAACGACCCTGAAGTGGCTCGTTAACGAGGCAGCGAAAAAAAAAGAGAGGAAAAAGTAAAGAAAGAAGTAAGAAGTGCATTTGTGTTCATAAAGATGGATATCAGGGATTCTTTTTGTTTTTATGAGACTTTCTAGGATATATTGGGTGAAAAGGATAAGTGTTCATAATGAAGAGTGAGTTTGGTATATGTTTTATGAGTGTTTTTTTTTTTTTGGAGATGTGTGAGTTTTTAGGAGTCTTTGATTCCCGGATATTATTAGCACCACATAGCCAAAGTTTTCCACGCCTTATTGTCTTTACCAAGCCCCATTACAACCCGGCCGAATGGAAGCTTCTATGAAGTTTTTCATTGAGCCTAAGTTCTTTTGATGATATTTTGCTTGTTTTGATAAATCTTAGGTGGAGAGTTTGGTGATATAAGTTCCAATTTCTATGAGTTTTTGTATAAGATGAGTTGAGAGATTGAATTTATAAGCCTAAACACATGAGAGTTAAGTGAAACACATTACCCTTGTGAGGTTGGATTGTATTTTCTTGTGTCTATTTTAGGTGCATATATGTGTGATGACATTAATAGTCAGATTTGCTATTTTCTTCTATATGCTGAAATTGTTTTAGAGGATGGCTATGGTTTGATGAGTATGTTTGTTTGGTTTTGATTATTGTTTAGTGATTGCTTGAGGACAAGCAAGTCTAAGTATGGGGTATTTTGATGTTCGTATTTTTAGTATAGTTTTTAGTATGTTTTCTTAGTTTATTAGGATTAGTTTTAGTAAATTTAGGATTAGTTTTGTGTGTTTTTGGATAGTTTTGCATATTTTGTGAAAAGTATGGAAGCTACTCCGTTTTGTGTATTTTTGTAGGTATTAGCAAGGAAAAGGTGTTGTTTGGAGCTGAATTGGAGCGCTATGATTAAAGACGGAGGAATACAAGATGAAGAAGTCGAAGTCTGAAGTTTTAAAGAGGAAGTGTCCCAGAAAATTAAGCCCAGGCTCGTTAACGAGGCTGTAAGGGCTCGTTAACGAGGCCACGTGATGAAGATTTCGAGAGTTTGACTATGTGACTCACCGATCTTGTGCGGGAATTTATTTCCGTGTCGGTAGAGTATCTTTTTATGATTTTAGGATTATTATATTAGGTATTTTAGGTCTTGTTATCTTTCTAGATTTTGTTTATATCTTTTAGTATTTTAATTCTATCTTTTTAGGAAAGTTTATATCTTTTGGCCTTTTTAGTTTCTAGCTTCTTTTTAGTATAAATACCCTTCTATCTTAGCATAGAAGAGGGGGGTCGAATTTTGGAAGAGCCGAGAGTAGAGAGGGAAGGATCGGAGTCGAGAATCAGCTCGGTGGACGAGAGTTACCAAGGTCGTTAATCGTGGTTTCGGTTCGGTGTTCTGTATTTTTTGGTTTCTTTTGAACTTCTGTAAGACGGTATTTTCTTATTAATTCAAGTAATGTTTTGCTTTCAAATGTTTTCTTTTGTTGAATTTGTTTGTTTCTTAGTCATGAGTAGTGAGTAGTTTTCTTTTCTAGGGTCCGGGTTGAACCCGGCATAGTTATGCATGTTGTATGAGTAAGATTATGTGTTGAATGCCTTTTATCTATTTTTGAGATTGTTTGTTGTGCTTAAACCTAGATGAAAGTCGAGGTGATTTGAGTTGTTGACTTGATTGAAAGAGAAAGTTATAGACTTGAAAGTTGATATTGTTTGAATACGAAAGTTTCAAGCTTTAGATCCTAAAACAAGCAATCGGGTGAATTAGTTTATGAAAGTAGATTAATTTGCTTATTAGTCAACGAAAGTTGATGAATTTATCTGTTTAAAGGCATGATCTTATCTTCTTACGAGTTTATATGCATGACTATGTTGTGGTGTCCTTTATCCTAGATCTTTGTTTTTATTTGAATTCCCTTAAGAAGTATTCGTTACTGAGTTCGTTGGCTCGGTACCGAACCTGTCTAGGTCGTTAATTTTGGTCTTTTTACTCTCGGTGGTTCGTTAACGAGGCTGACAACTTCGTTAAACGAGGCTGCTTGTGTGTTTTGCTTGTTTTTTTTATTTTCATTTTTAAGTAGTCGATAGATAAACAAACCTTGCTTCTCGTGGAACGATCCTGACTCCCCTATACTCAGCGGGGTCTTGACTTATAAATTTATTTGTTGTCCCGAGTGAAGGCCCGTCATTCCCTCGTAGTTCCTGTATGACTTTATATTTCTTAAAACACTTGGGTGAAAGTTAAATTTCTAATGGCGTTTGTTATCACTAAAATTAATGGAGAGAATCGTTGTTCCAGTGTTAGTTCCTAACACCAATCCAACAAATTTCTACCCTTATTATTTAGAAAATCAACTTTGTATACCAAACATGTAAAAATATTATCTACCAGAATAAGTTTCGTATTTTAGCTACAAAGATCTGCTACTAGATAAGTTTCATCTTTAGCTCATATCAATTTCAACTTCAGATCATATCAACTTCGTAACGCTGAACATGCCCATTTTTTATGCACATAAAAGGAAAAAAAACCCATCTACAAGCTACACACGTCCCATAAACGAATTTTTTAAAAAATACGTGAATAATTCAAGAAAAATACGCTCGTGCCTCTTTTTTCCTTTAATGAAAGTCAAATTCTAGACGTTGATTTTTTAAGGGTACAGACAAGATTCATTCTTATTTCTCATGTAGGCGAGCGTTCTCACACAATCCTTCTCTATCTTATAATTTTCCCTAGAAAGACCATTTTAAAATATAGTCCAATACGAGTTCTCATTCCCTACACGAATTTTTCTAAGTAATTATAATATGATGTATTTTTGTATAAAAAATATAATAACTGAAAATTTACAATAGTATTTATTTCGGATTTAAAAATAAGCATCTACAATAATTTTTTGTAAATGATTTACCCTCTATTCGAATCTCCACATTTAATGTAATAAGTTCCATTAAATTGTACTAAATGATACACAATCGGGTAAATATTTTATATAGAAATTTTTGAATTAATATTTCAAATTAATAAACTATGATGATCAAATCTGAAAATAATTTATTTATTGATAATATGAGTTAAATTAGTAGATGGGGCCAAAATTTTAATAAATTATAAAAAAGGATAAGATAAAACGATAAAAATTATAAATTATATGTGTGTGTGTGGGGTCCACTATCGCTATTCAAATAATCAAAATATCCCTAATTAAATTTCAACGAATTAGAATATTTTAGTAAATATATTCATATGTTTTAATGTTAGTATGCCATCTGATAGTTTCAACATTTGTAAGAGATAGAATAAATATACAAACACATGTACTTGTGCAAAATAATTATTTAGACACATCACCTTTGGATTTGTTCTATTGAACACTTGTATTTAACCATTTGTGTTCTATTGGGTAGTTGTACGCTGATTTTTTTGTTGAGCATATTGTACGCGCATTAACATGGCAGAATTCTATGCCACATTAACGCCACATGGATGCCACCACATCTATAAATTTGGTTTATATTTTTCAAGTGTTTAAAAAATAAATAAAATTGAATTGTTGTTCCTAAAATTTATAATATTCCTAAAATTTCATATCTGATGACCTTGGGACAAAGAAGAAGAATGTTGAGCAAGCGACGGTGACAGTTTGTTTGGAGGCAGAGTGAGGACGAAACGACGACATAGAGTTCGAATTCTTCATTGCCGCAATAGAAAGGAACCAGAGAGTGAGGACGGAACGGAGGAGTTAGACTTCGAATTCTTCGAACTGGAAGGCCTGGAGTTGAAGAATTGAAAGGCCTGGAGAATCGAGTGGGGATGGAACAATGGAGTCGGAGTTCGAATTCTTCAATGCCGATAGTGGAGAGTTGGAAGGCCTGGAGAATCTCTGCCTGGCTGAGAATCTCGCAATTCCGTCATTCCGTCCTGCTATCTCCTAAGTCCGTCGTTCTTTGGATATGAGAAAAAATCGAGATTTGAGGAAGAAATTTAGTCGTGTGGGAATGGTAAAATCCAAATCTATGTTCTCTTCAGGAGAAAAGCCAGATCTAGCAGGAGAAAAAAGAAGACCATGAAAAAGAAGAGATAGAAAAAGAAAAAAAGAGGAAAAGAAAAATAAAATGAAAAGGAATCTATGTTCTCTTCACTCGCACAAAAGAGCGTAAAATGTACATTCTATGCCACATGAGCTTTTAGGTGCTTAATAGTACACAAAAGGTTAAATTCAAGACTTCAATAGAACAAATCCAAAAGTGAGGTGTCTGAATGACCAATTGACACAAGTACAGATGTTTGGATATGTATTCAGCCCTTTGTAAGACGTATCATGATCCATAAATATTCCATCAATATTTTGAAAACTGACTAAATAAAATTTAATGGTGTTCAATATTCTACTTCTTTGTATCATTGAACATGTGTTACTGTTATAATAATTTTTTGAATGAAATTTTACCTTTATTAAACAAAATTATGAACGAATCTAGGAGGCTATGATAGAGCTCGTGCCTCTCTTTTAGTCGGATTTGTTTTTTTCCTCGACTTTAGTCGGATTTATTAATAATGTGTACTTTGAATTTTAAATAATTTTAATGGTTGCTTATTTCATTCTTTTTGTAATTTATGAAGATTCAATTCTTCATAGGCCCATTTTCGTATTTAAAAGTATTGATCAACTAAACTCGTTTATTATTTCTGATTTATAAACTTCATGGTTCAAGATGACCCTTTTCAATTTGTAATGTGTCCTTCTCTGAACAAAACTAAAATGAAACATCCAGCGACGGATTTAGGGGCGTATGGGTGGGTGTCCACCCCTCCATTCGCCGGAATTTTTAATAGAGAGGGGCAATGAGCCGGGAGGGATTATGGGCATGCCAGGGCAGATCTAGGAGGGACTAGGCCAGAATCACCGGAGGAAGCAACCGTCGTCGTTCGTCATTGTTGAAATTGATGGAGTCGAGCAATCGGCCATTGTTCTGTTCTTCTGTGAATTGGAAAAAGATGGGAGGAAGATGGGACATAAAACTCGTCGTTTCAGTTAAAGAAGATATTTATAAGTTGTATTTTTTTAAACAACGCATTTTGATAAGTGGAGAATAGACGATTTAAAATAAAATAAAAACAAAATACCAAATTGAGGGCTTCGTCATTTCTAGAATAGAGGATCTTGCCGACTATCGCGCTCCCGCACAAGAACCCGACCGGTGACCCCCGACTGCCAAGCCCGACCGCCCTCGAGTCGAGACATTGAGCAAAGCACTTCGATTCGAGGCTTCGAGCATTTCGATTTGACGATTTCAACTTCAAGTCTTCTACTTCAAATTGACGAATTTAGAGGTTAGTGTTTTTTTTATAAATTGGCTATTTAAGTAGTTATTAAGTTCTTTGAGATTTGAGAATGAGGATAACTGGATAATTGTTGAACAACTTGATTATTGAATGTTGTCATGTTAATATTGTTGATGTTGTTAAAATTTTGAAATTGATAGGTTATTTGTTGAGTTAAAATATTATTGTTGATTTAGAATAATATTGAGAAATTGAAAATTATAAGAATTATTGCTATTTGATGAAATTGTTAGGTTGATGTTTTGATTTAAATGGAGAGATATTTTCCAAAAAGGCCAAACATTTCAATTGATTCGCAAACTGTTTAGCAACCACCGCAAGCTTCTAATGCGAATATCTTAGTTACAAATGTTGAATTGAAAGCTAATTTGAATGAAGTTGAAAGGGATGAAGTTGAAATTGTTGAGACTGATATTATTTCTGATCCGGGGTTATGCAAGCCTATTGAGAGTTTTGATATTAGTATTAGTGACCGAATACGGAGAGAATATGTAGCCAAAGACCCTTGCCAACCTAAAGGACATGATTTTCCGAGAAAGAAAATTGGGGATACAAATAGAGCTTTTAGAGGTGATTGTTTTGATGAGTTTGCTTGGTTGGAGTATAGTGTTCACAATGATGCCGCCTTTTTCTTTTGGTGTTTTCTTTTCAGTTATAGAAATTCTTGCAAATGTGTTTCAACATGGCATTGAACGTGAGTCAAGTGCCTAAGCTAGAGGTTTGCTTGGCCAAATGCAAAGTTGTGAGTTTGTCTTTCCTATATTTTGATGAAGCGTTTGCTTGGTACGAAAAATGCATTATCTATGGCTTTGCAAGAAAGAGACAAGAACATGTTAAATGCTATCAATCTAATTAGTGTGGTGAAGGATGAGCTGCAAAAGTATAGAGATTCTGGATGTTATGGTTTAGTACAAGAAGTGGAGGCTTTTTCTCAAGCTCGTTTTAATACCCCTATTTAGCAACATTTGGTATTACCACCAGTGACCTCGAATTTTATCGTCCAAAGTCACCCAAGTCTTTAAATAATTTAATTAAATGTAAATAAAGATGAAATTGACTAAAAGCGAAATTTTATTCATTGATAAGAACTTTCGTTCAGTACATTGAGAGTCGTTTTACAAATGATGTAGCAGCGGAAAGTAAAGCCCATTTAAAAAGGGTTGAAAAGACGTATTTAAAAATACAAGTATGTTTCTCCAAGACAACTCATATGATGATGATTTGCTTTGTTAATATAGAAGAGCTGGTGCACTATCTTCGGAATGCTTTGCTCTTATCAAAATTCCTTCCTTCCACAACGTCGTCTTGCCTTGATCTTCTATCCTTGCATAACGCTTCTCAAACCTTCTAGACCTTGTCTTCAAAGCTTTGGTGTGAACTTCCTAGAGTCTGGCATTTGTGGAGAAAGGCGAGAAATACCAGGCAAAAATGTTGAAATAGTGGAATTAGTCTAAGGAGACTAAGCAAGTGAGAATGGAAATTCTCAAGGGTAATATGATAATTTATAACTTATCGACAAAGATTAACGGGAAGTGTTTGAGACGTAGAAATTTTATGTGCAGATTTAAGGACGGAAAGGAGTATATCTCGAGATGAGATAACTCGTTAATCAAAAGAAGAACTACAAGATTGTAGATTTCTTAGAGTAGAAGGTATGTTGGGAACATTATTAATTCATACAAGTTTTTAAAACCTCCCGTGCTCTTGTCGGACCTCAACCAACCTCATCTTATTCAGTACTCCAGATAGGGGAGGTGGCCCGAAGGCGCTTAAGTACCCGCCCACCTTAGTCAAGCTTGAATAAGCATTCAGATTGGAAAGATGATCGTTTCAAGAACCGGGAGCCGGGTGGTCTTCCAAGCAAGTTGTACTATTCCGACCCAATTTTGGTTTCTTTTAGTTGTGCTTTGGCACTTATCTTGTATCGTGATGAAAACTTTCACTTACGTTAATGATTTTTAAGAGTGTGGGGGGCCATGAAAGGGCCCGGGTCCACTTAAGGGAACCGAAGTTCCGGCACATAGCAAGGGTGCGCACCTCCCTCCTCCGAACAGGAGCAGATTGTGGATCATGATCCGTAAAGTCGCGGAATTTAGGCATGGTGCCATACGACTTAGTAGGTTATATAGAGGTGTCGGGTTAATCCCGCACCCCTTATCTAATCCATACCGATCTCGAAAAGAGATCTTAAACAAGCAAGGTCACACAAACAAGACTAGCATAATAGTCCTATCGAATCTTAAATAGCGTAATAACGATTAAAATTAGGTCATTATTTCTGACAATCGATATTTCATAGATTACTTATTTATTAGCAACAAGTTGTTCCCAATATCAAGAAATTTCACGAAACGAATTATCAAGGCTACAAGGAGAAATTCCACTTGCCTTAGCTTTCACGAGCGTTTTCGAACGAATGAACGGTAATTGATGCCTTAGTAGGAACGGAAACTCGACCTAACGACACGATATATACGAGCGAACTTTAATTAGAATTTCTTTAATTTTTCTAAAGTTTTAAATATCTCTTATATACCTTTTATAAGAGAACTAATAAACTAAATTATTATAATAATAATTTAGATGGAGGTGATAAAATATTAATATTTTATTATTATTATTTCTTAATTGTAATATCCCAAGTATTCTTTATAAAGATATTTGTATTATATCAAGTATTATAAGATTTTGAAAGTTAAGGCACACGCTTATTTAAATTGTTAAGTTATAAATTAATCTATGGTTAATATTCCATTAAAGTAATTATATCCTTTTTATTCACTTATAGTCACATTAATATATTCTTATTATATTAAGTAAATCTTTATTCAAGGCATGCAAAGTGATAAAATTAAATAAAGTCCATTAATAATATATTTCCCATATTATTTATTTTCCATATTGATTATAAAAATATCCTCATGGTATAAAAGTCAATAATGCCCTTATTATACTATATCTTTACCCTACCTTCCATAAATCTTTTTATTCCATGTTTTAATCATATAAAATACTTTATGACTAACATATCTTATCAACATATTTTTAAGTTTATAATAAGCTCTTTAAAATGACATGCAACCCCTTTTTATATTATAAAAAGTCTTAAGATAATATTTTTTCAACAATTTGTTCTAGATCTTTTATTTATATAGTAAGCTTCAAATAATATACACATAATATTTATATTACTCTTTCCAAGTATATAAACTCATATTTTAATCCCATGATTTTATTTGACAATTTTCCCATGTCTATCATATTCTATTTCTTTATATAAAAGCACATGCAAATTATTTATTTAATTTATTTAATCCCATACTTGTTCCTATTAAAATACTTTATTTAAAATATCTCACTAATATTATTCCAAAGCATATACTAGGATTAAAAGACATGCAAGACTATTTATTTTATAGAGTCTTATTTTATTAAATCTCCTTATCTTACATTATTTCTTTTGTATTAGGATAAAAATATGACCAAGTTAATATTATTTTCAAAATCAGAATTTTAAATGCTTAAAAGTCATTTATTTTATTCCTATAATTTATTGGGATTTATTAATGACTTACCAACATTATTTCCTTTAATAATCCACTTATGATATTTATTCTATTTATTTAAATAAATATCATATATATATAAAATTATTTTGTAAAGAGATAGAAATTAAAATACGAGTCGGAAAATTATACCGAGCGAAAACGCGAGCAGAATGGGCACAGATTTCGAGGTGGGCGGATTTTTGGGTCTCTCCTTATCTTTTCCCTTTTAAAAAAATTCTGATGGGCTAATATTGGACATATGGGCCTATTAAAATCCAGCCCAAAATTACCCAAAAAACTAGCCCACTTATCCCTTCTTCTTCCTTCTTACGCATAACCAAGAGAGGGCTCAAGATGGAACGAAGACTGGCACCAGGCACCGGTGGAGGCAACGAAGCTCCGGCGAGGCAGCTCCTGGTGGACGCGCACGAGGACGGCGGCGGTCTGGCCGGAGTTCGTCGGTGGTCGGCGGCCAAGGGAGTGGAGAAAGAAATTTTGTGTGGATTTATCTTAAAAAAATCAGATTTGGGGCAAAAATAAAATCTGGAATTTTTGGTCTTAGAATGGACGAAATTGAAGAGAAGGAAGAGAGGTAATTGTTGTGTGATTTTTCCTCTTGATCCTACCCCCTTTTATAGTGAAATTTGAGGCTTCTCTCGATCCACCACCATTGAAATGAACCATTAAGGAAGAAGAAGCTTAATGATGAATGGTGAAGCTTGTGCTTCTTTGATGATGACATAGGGTGATGAAGTTTTTGGGTGTTCTTAGAAGGAACAAGGATGATTGGAAGAAGACTTGAACATACAATGGTTGTACGTCAAATCAATCAGACTAGTTTTGACTCTTTGAAGAAGAAGAAGAAGAAAGTGGGTTTATAATTAAAAGAGTTGTAGAGTGGGTAGATAAGTTACAATGGTCTAGCGGATTGGAGTGTGTGTTATTATGGGAGAGGTGCAAGAGGTCTCGGGTTCGAGTCTCGGTTCTTGCCTCTTTTTATTTGCCCTCCCTTAGTTATTTTTTCTAGCCTTGTAAATGCACCTTATTAATTAAATTCGAAATTTATGAAAGCTTATTTTTATTTGATATTTTTACACTTTAATAATCCTTTATAATATGTTTATAATTTTATAAAAAAATATGAACTCTCTATTTAAGAGAAGAAGGATTATTTAAATGAATACCCGACTTGCTTAATATTTTTAATTAAATTCTTAATTTCCATTGTAGTAAACTTTTATAACCTTTTATAATATAATATGAGATTATAAAAATTATTAAATTCTCTACTTTAGAGAAAAAAATTTATTGGGATAATTACCATTTTATTTTATTTAGAATTTAGAGGATATTACACTCGTGATATTCCCGTGATTAATATGCAAGACATCGTTCTAAGGTTTGTTCGTGTGAAGAGAGACGTGATAACCATCACCAATGAGCATCATTACAAGATTGAAGTCTTTAATGAGGTAGTAAAATATGTTATAGCTTTATTCTATATTTCTTGATTTAAAGTTCCAATTATTTTATTTAATATATCTTGTTAAAATGCTACTAGGTTGTTGATTCAATTCTACTAGAGTTCAACCACCGATTCTCTAAAGCAAGTATAGATTTGCTTAATAGCTTTGTATGTCTTGATCCAAAGAATGGATTCTCTAATTTTGATGCGGGAAGCTTGTTTATCTTGCTCATTTTTATCCAAACTAGTAGGAGTACCCGCGCCATGCGCGGACTTAAAAAGTTTTGGATTTTATATCGTATATGTACAATTTTTCAATTCATGTCAATAGATTGAATCATTGTATGTATAATATGTTACCCTAAACCTCCGATCGGAAATATAAGTCGTTTTAGCTTTTATCATACTTTTTAAGGAAATCATTATTTACCATTAAAATAGTATATTTTTTCTCAATTTTATCTCTAATTATTTATTCATCTCCCCCTTTGACTAATAAGTGAAAACTCTTTGTCAATGAAAACAAATTCCAATAACACTTTTCACATCTCACTCATTATTAATTACCTAAGAAAACCTAAAACGACATATAAAGTTAATCAAATTTTAAATTTTAAAACGACTTATATTTCTGATCGGAGGAAGTACAAAACTGATTAAGTATGACAATTGCATATAATTTTTATTTAATTAAAATAATTAAATTTTAGATCTAATTTTATGATTTTCCTAAGCTAAAACTTTTTTTTATGTGGATTACCAAAAAATAAAAACCTAGCTAATTCATGGTAGTAGAAGTGAAGATCAAACAGAGATTCAACATTAATATTAAGAATATAGCAGTGATTTACACTTATTTCAGTGCCAACTATTATTGTCCGTCAACTAATGAATTATAGCACCGTCCAAAGCTTAACATACATCTTATTTGGAAGCACATCCATCTTATCCTGACCACTCTTTGTGGTTCTATCAAAATATTTGTTTGGGTTATGTCTGTTTAGAAGAATATTGAGAGGCTATTTCACAGATTATATCTCTCGAATGAGATCATAGCCATTAAATCAACTATGAGATATAATGAGATCATAGCCATTAAATCAACTATGTAAAATCCAACCTCTTGTCATGAAAGCTCCAGCCTCCTTCCCCATCTAAGGATAGAACAATATCATGAAATGCAACCAAAGCAGGACGATGTGATATAGTGATGCATGATGTCCCCATGGAACGAACCTTAGCACAGAAACATTCTTCCATATCCGTTGTCACGGCACTGGTGCACTCATCCAGAATAGCAAATTTAGGCTTATGATAAAACAATCTAGCAATTCCTAATCGTCGCTGCTCCCCAAGAGAAAGTTCATCACCCCAGTTCACCTCTTGTTCAGTAGGGTAACGATCAAGTAGGTAATCAAGATCAACCTAAACAAAGAAAAAGGTCTCACATAACAACCACAAAGAAGTCAATCAAGAGCATAAGATTACAGGCTTTGTATGCATAAGATTTGCATTATAAATACTGGGATGAGAATTCCTACATTTTTCAGTAGCTCTGTCATTCCACTCTGTGTCATTGGTTCAATCTCGTGATCCTTTGTAAGTGGATATATCAACTGATCACGAAGTGTCCCAACAGCAGTGTATGGCCTTTGAGGTACATAAAAGATCTCCTTATTGAGGTCATATCCAACCCCAGGCTTCATAATATGACCAGATAAAAGAGACCAAAATATTTGTTGCGTGGCAAAGCAAGAACCATATAGAAAAGAAAATGAAGACTCAAAATCTTAAAATTGAAAAGAGCATTGAAGAAATCGGTAGTTGGTAGCCTAGTTGTGTCTAAACCTAGCTTCTCACGGTAAAAATTAGGGCAAAGCTAATCGTTGCAGAAGGAGAAGTTAAAATATCAGTTCCCACACATCAATACCTGTCAGAAACAAACTTCTCGTGAATCAATTCTCCTTAGTTTTTGGGTTATCTTGACTGCCTAAACCTCAACCTGCAGAGATATGAAAGGATTAAACACTTTTGTACATACTAACATACATAACATTTTAGTGAGGTTTAGAGACCAATTACATAAATTTTACTCAAACCAAATTAATTAAGGGGTTCGATTTCTGCAATTCCCAAAATCTAATTTGAGATAGGGCAAAGACCTTTGAATTGAACATCGCTTTCAGGAAATTGCAGTCCTCGCCATGTTCGAACCTGATCCAAAAGCACACTTACTTTGTTGGAATCCAGATCCAGCAACACAGTGGGCTTCATAGGGCTCAAATTAAAGCTTCTGTCCCTCGAGAAGAAGAAATCCATAAAAAATTTGGATTTATAAAATAAGAACATGAGATCGGATGGTCGGTTACCTTCTCTAATGCTAGTAGCGAAAGGGGTGACGAAGCACGAACCGGCAGATAGGGGCGAACTGGTGGTGTATGCAGGAGCAAAGCATCGATGAACCGGCGGCTTGAGCAGGGGCGAAGCATCTATAAACCGGCGGAGAAATAGTGGCGAGATTGGTTTAGGCAAAAATACTGAAAAAATAAAAAGGATCGAAGCATCCATATGATATTAGAGGTTTATTTTTTCCGATAACTGTTGAAAAAAAAGGAGAAGCCTGTATTTTGTGCACGTTATGAGGATTTTATTGGTACAGATGGCAATAAAATGGGATGCCAAGTGGCTCAATCTTTTGTGAAGACATTGCTGCTCAAATAATATATAGGGAGGATGACTTCTCAAGTACGGATTGTTCATTGATTCCTCAAGAATTTGAAACATTTTTATGTGATGTAAGAAGGGATGAACGATTCTCATATGTGGAGGACGTTGGAAGTCTTGCAAAGAAGATGAAGGAAACTTCAAAAGATATATTATTTCCACTGATCTACCGCTTGGTTGAGTTAGCTTTACTCCTACCGGTTGCTACAACATCTGTTGAGAGTGTATTTTTTGGCATGAAATATGTGAAGAGTGATGTAAGAAACAAAATGGGAGATGGATGGTTAAATGATAGTTTGGTAGTATTTATTGAGAAGGAGGTGTTTGCAACTATTGAAAACGAACCTATTTTGAATCGTTTTCAAAGTTTAGATACTCGTCGTAGATGTCAGTTGTCTCGTAGCAAGGAGTCAAATGTAGTTTGATTTGTACGTTTGGTCTCTTTTTATGTAAAACTGTCTTTAGTACTATTATTGTATATTATTTTAATGTTTAAACTAATTTGATTTGTCTGATTTTTGTTCTATTATGATTGTTGAAAGTTTGGCCCCCATTGTTGTGATCCTAGATTTGCCACTGCAAACATCCATATCAAATAAATCCTTAACTCCAAAAAAACTTGTACATTATCTTTAAGCTGTGATTACGTGGGCAATTGCGAACTTACAATTGGGGAAAAACATTTAAACAACATTATTGTCGTATTATTTTATTGGGGAGCGCTATGATACAATAGATATTGTGGTGTAAGCGTATGGTTAAAGATATACCGTTGGATTGGAATAAATCAGTGGTTGTTAATTAAGTTGCATATTAAGCTATATGGGGTTGTTGTGGATAATTAAAACAACGTTCATTTAAAAAAGGAAATTAGCAGATATGGGCGAGATTTGTGGAAGAATAGTCGCTGAAAAGAATCGGAAAAAAGGATGAAAATCTTTGAATTTTAAATTTGGAAGTTGCTAAATTTAAGGAGGTACTAATGTAATATCCCCGAATTTTATTGATATTTTCGAATTTCTCAAATATCCTTTATAGTTCTTTTAATTCGATGCCGAAGCGAAATGCAATAATTTTAATGGGAATTAAAATTCTAGAAAATCCTTAGTGATATCGAAATATCATAGAAAATTGATTTTCTCGACAAGTTCACTTTCTAGGATTTTCTGTTGGAAAAAGTATAATTATTTAATACGCGGTCTTTTAATTATGTACCGGAAAGAATTTAAAATACGAAACGGAAGTCTTAAAAATTGAAGGTAGCATGATAAAATCATGGAAAATTAGTTTTATTGGTCTATATAATTTACGGGACGTTTTTCGTTTAGTGAGTTTTTCCACCCGAGGTACATAATTTTACCTCTTTAACGCGAGTCCCGTTCTGAGACGGGTTTTGTTTGTAAACCGCCTTTCTCTTGCTTAATAAAGAAGGAATTTGAGATGGAATTTTATCCACGGCATGTTTTTCTGCCTTGTCAAAGTCTATCAATTCGTATCAAAAAGAAAGGAAGGAACGAGAGAAATCAGGACAACGACGGACCTGGAGAATTCTACACCGCCGGCTATCTTCTTCCACCTTCTCCAGCCAGCCACCTCCCTTTATCCCTTCCACCTCATCATCTTCTTCTTCTCGTTAGGCTCGGGCTGCTGAAACCGAACCAGAGGAGCAGGACGACAACGACTCGGGAAGGAAAGAGTTCGAATCATCACCGCCGGCAAATCTTTTCCGCCTCGCCGCGCGACGTCGTCGGTAATCTCGAGCTCCTCCGACCACCACCCACCGCAAGGGCTGCCACCGGGCATCACCCAGCCATCCTCGAGCTCTTGGGTCGAGCCACTATCGAGCCGAACGAGCCAAGGATTCAAGCGAAGGTATTTACGATCGAAATTAATTAGCGGGGTGGTTACGGAGCCACCGTAAGGACCTTTCGGTTCCGATTTACTAATTAAATTTATGGTTTTTATAATTTTGACGTTGATACGGTTCCACAGGTTCAAACCGCTCGAGAAACGGACGTCTGGATCTTTACTTATAGCGAATACAAGTTTGGACATCGATTGGCAAGTAAAGGACTTCGGATAATTACTCAGGATTCGTTGTTAATCCGTTTGATCCGAGATTTGGTCACCTTTAAGAACTATTACTAATGAACAATTTTTGTTTAGAAAATTGTTTCAAAAGTGAAGCGGATAATTAGTTATAATTCCGCCAAGATGGCTCCTTAAAGGATGACAACTAAGGATTATTTATGAATCGATATTCGGAAATCAAATCGTTTATCGATTAGAAAGTTGTAGTAGTTGAGAATACAAATAAGAAGTGTATCCATGAGCCGTTGTTGAGAAATCTTTTGTTATATTTGGCAGAAGGGAGATAAAGATTTCTGTTGGAATCGATGAGAACGTTGAGCACGCCTTATAAGGCAAGTGGACGGTTCTCTCTTGCATTATTGTTATTAAATGAGGAACTGAATCCCATTTAATATTTGTGTTGGGAACAACTTGTGTGCTTGATAAAATATAATAGGTTGTTATATTTGTTAGAAATAATGACCATGTTGTTTATTCAGTTTCGCGCTAGAACTTGAGTTAGGTCCGTTATGTGTGGCCTTGTATGTTGTCTCATGCTGAGACATTGTTGTGAAGTAAGTTAGTTTCAGGGGTAGGAGCCAAGTCTCCGATGACCTCTTTATAACACCGTCTATATTGGGAGGTTTAGTTCGCTATCATATCCCAATATTCGGGTCATGACTCATGCCTCGCTCAACGCCAAAGGAGGTGTTTATGCACTCTAGCTAAGTGCAATTGGTACTAGGTGTTGGTCAATGATCATGGATGAAATAATCCCTCTCATCTTGACGTCACCATGTACATGTGGATTCTCGGCAGCCTAGGCCGATTAAAAGTTGTTAACTTGATTGTGAAAAGTTTTGAAAGTAATATAAGTGCGTTAGGCACATTAATATACTTGAATGGTTAGTCCAGTTGGAAAGCCATTCTTGCTCCCGGTTATGAATGATTCTTAATCAAACTTTGATTAAGTCAATCTGATTAGTCGATGGAGGCTTTTCAAAATGTTGTGTGATTAATATAAGTTCCCAACAATTGTTCATGTTTCATAATGGAACCGCAAGTTGTGGTGTCCTATCTCTTGATTATGCATGCCTCATTTCTTATCCTCTATGGGACTGCTAACTGTTGGATCATCGACCGGTTGTTATTCGGATTACGATGCCAATATGTTTAGTCACTACCATAGGAACCAGTCATTTTCTCCACTTGCTTAGTCTTTCATTAGACTAACCCGACCACCTTATTCAATTGCATGGCCGGCTGGTGCCCACCGTCTGTATACGACGCATCAGCTACTAAAGAAGTTAACCAGCGAAGAGAAGGCTAGCCAAGGAGTTTAGGAAGTCAAAAAGTTTTGAAAGTGGTCGCTTGAAGAAGAACAAGTTTGTTGTTAGACATTTTACTTTTGTTCAAGTTGTTGGTTATGTTTTTGTGTATTGAAGGAGGTGATACTACGGTTTGTAATAAAGTGTTATAATACTTGTTGTGGTTGTAAGTTTTAAAGCCTTGGGTAACCTTGAATTAGGACTAATTAGGGTTATTGGCGGTAACACCTCAAGTACAGTAAGGAGGGGGTGTTACATCTGAAATAAAAAAAATCTCATGTTTTTTATATATGGCAGTTGCATGATTTTAGGGATTGAATATCTATTAGTCGACATTTGAAAAACATAATATGATTGTTTGAATAATTATAAAATCGTATAATATTTATAGTCGATGTTTGAATAACTCATTTTGATTGTTTGAATAACTCAATTTGATTGTTTGAATAATTATAGAATCATAAAATATTTATAGTCGAGGTTTGAATAACTCAATATGATTGTTTGAATAGCTCGGTTTAACACATGTGATAACACAAAACGTATTTGATACAATTACATTTCATATATGGATACAAAAATATCAATATGAATAACTAAATAAAAGTAGTTGAAAAAACAACATTGTTCATCCTGAATAACTAAACTTATTCAATGGTTTTCACTAGTATTATTAGAATGTATTGACATAAATAATGTATATTGTTGAATTACAATGCTTTTGAAAAACAATCTTTAATATTGTGAAAAATACGTGATTCTTTGTATTAAGTTATGCAATCAATAATCATTACATCGCTTTTGAATAACAATTACAATGCTTATGAATTACAATTCTTTTTTGGACCGAGGTCAAAATACATCAACATTATCATCATTTGGAACATGTTCCCTAGTGCGAAGTCTTTTAAATTGGACCTTAGTGCGCTTTGACTTTTCTCCAATGTCCAACTTTTGATCATTACCACCTGTTCCATTTGAAAACTCGGTTAAACACAAATGATACCAGTGTTGCAAAACCATACCATCCAAAGTGAAAAAGTATATTATGAGACTTGAAAACAATTGCAAAACTGTCATACACATATCATCAGTGTTGCAAAACCATACCATCCAAAGTGAAAAAGTGTAGTGTGATACTTGACAAACAATTGCAAAACTGTCATACACATATCAGTGTTGCAAAATCATACTATCCAAATTGAAAAACACTCGTTTCATATGCTTATCCAGTTAATCATTATTATTGAAAAACCATAGTATTTATTGTGAATAATATTTATCATTATCTCCTGTTATTCCCTAAACTTAATAAAAGGGTGTAAAAACCACTTATAATGAATTGAACAATATCAGTGTTATTCTCAATAACAACAACATAAATGAATAACAAAGCACACATAAATGAATAATAAATCACTTCATATATTTATGATATCAAAACACTTATATATAAATAAAAAATCATGCATATATGAATAACAAAATAAACATATATGAAAAACAATTTACGAATATGTGAATAACAAAACACGTATAGATGAATACCAAGGCATGAGTCTATGAAAAACAAGCCACACAAGTATGAAAAACAACGTATGCATTCATGAATAACAAAATCCAGAAACATCAACTTAAATATCAAAGATTCAAATCCAAACATAATTAATTTATTTCGATCAGATCAGACTGATTTCAATCTTCCCATCAACCGATCGAATCGAAGACAACCATTAATTAATAATAAAGAGTCAAGACTGACCTTCAAAGCCAATCGTTTATAGGCGTATTTAACATCCGCCTTGGAAGCGAACGACGACCCAGCCCTAACACGGCGTAGTGGTTGAATCCGGCGGCCGAACACGTCAATCGGCGTCGAGAGCCCAACGGGGCGACAAACATCGCCGGGGAGAAGGATCGGTCGGATTGGTTAATCCCTCTGAAATTGAAACGAACGCAATAGATGCAACCAATCAATCTATATTCATCAAACTAAAAACCTAATTTTGCAATTATGCAATATGAACTAAAAATTGAAAAAACAAGGTCGAAAACGACAATAACACCGATTTATATCGAAATAGCAAATCAAAACTGAATTTTCACTTACCAATTTGTGAAAAATAGGCAAGGTTTGTAGATGATTTCGCCATTGTTCTTCGTCTGCTCCCAAAATTTCACCGAGAAAGAGAGAGAGAGAGAGAGAGAGAAATAAATTGTGTTAGGAGAGATAAGACTCTTTTTGAGGAAAGAATAACCCTATTATCAAAAATCAAGGGATTTTACCCAAAATGAAAAATAATAATTGATTATAATCTTTATTGAACGGATTGAGTGAATCACCCCCATCAAAGCATTTTGCACCCTTTTTTTTTTTATTAAATCCTCACCATCCCTTTATTTCAATCTGACGGATGTCAATTAACCACACACTTGCACTTTAATAGGGGTTTTCACTAGAGCATTATTCTTATTTTATTTACATCTATATACATGAGGTTGATTCACATGGAAATGAGGCTTATCATGAAAACTAAGAACAAATGAGGACCCTTGGATTTGAGAAATGGATGGCTAAGATTAGAAGAGATAGGGGAAAAATAGTAATTTTGACAAAAAAAAAATAATTTTTTTAAAATTTTTTAGTTTCGCTTGTTTTTACCAAAAACACGAAATTTGATTTTTTACGTTACGTTCACGTATTTATGCATATGTTCACACTATTATAAGACATATTCACATATTATCACATTTTTCAGTTCAGAGATTTTATAATACGTTCACATATATTACAAGTGTGTTCATATATTATTACTGTTTGTTCATGTTTTATAGTCATGTGTTCATGTTCGATTAAACGGCTTAAAAAAATTTGACAAAAAAATAAAAAAAAATAAAATTTTTTTTTTTTTATTTTTTATTTTTTAATTTTTTCGCTTATTTTTTCCAAAAACACGACGTTTGACATTTTACGTTCCGTTCACATATTTTATACACATGTTCACATTTTTACAAGGGTTGTTCACATATAACCGCATTTTAACTTCAGAAAATTTAGTATACGTTCACATATAATATAGATACGTTCACATATTAGTATTGCATGTTCACGTTTTATGGCCTTATGTTCATACTCGATTTACATCATTTTACATACGTAAAAAGACTTAAAAAATAAAGTAAGAAAATAAAAAAAAAATTGTTTTTTTTTTATTTTTTTATAGTTTCTTATATTTTTTATATTTTTTATTTTTTTAATCGACCTAGATTCATTTCTAGTGTTTCAATCGGATGGTGCAGATTTGTTCTTAGTTTCATGATAAGCCCCATTTTCATTTGATTCAATCTCCTATATACATACTAAAGAAGTCACTTTTCTGACACATATCGGCCTCACATTCATTACGCCTATGTGTCGCCTCCATATTCAATTCGCCTATGTGGCGCCACATCATCATTACTTTAAAAAACAATTTAATACTAATTATAAAAAAAAGATATTTATAATTATTTTATTTTATTTTTATATAGGTTTGTTACAAACTAATAACTAAAATCTTAGATTCATTCTTATCTCATTCTACTTTGATTAATTATATATTCAAATCTCATATTATAATGAAAAAAATTATATAAGTTAGAATTAAACTTTTGTTTGATATTATATGTATAGATTTTAAATTTAAACATATGTGTACAAATTTAAAAATTGCTAAACTAATTCATTTTCTTTTAGTAATGGGAAAAAATAATACCGGGTCTTATATTAAAATAATGCGTAAATTTTATTCATATTGACATAAAAAAATTAAATTAATTTATTTTTAAAATAAATAATTTATATTTGAATAAACCGTACAAGGTATGGGTACTTATGCTAGTAACAACTAAAGAAGATTTCCTTGAGTCTAACTTAGTTCCATAACATTACAATATAATCTCTATTTTAAGGAATAACGGTTGATGGGAGGAGTAAATGAAGGTTTTTATTATTTAAAACCTATTAAATGAAGGTGGAAATTTTAAGTGGTTTTTTAGGAGGTTTGAAACCACAAAATAGAAACCTTGGTATATGAGTTTTTTGAAATTTTAACAACTTTTTTTTGTTAGTATATTAAATAATATTATTTTTAGTAATTTTAAAGTAAAACATACCTAAAACATTTACACCAAATAAAATTTTAGGAGGTTTTTAAAAAAAATCTATATTAACCCAAAAAATCTTTTAAAAAATCTTCGCATCTTGAAAACCTTGTTTTTTCGAACAAAGTCTAATATGCTAATCATGATATAAGTACAAATACAATAATCAACATTCGTTGGAAGTGGACAAAGCCTAATCTCATCTTGATGTGAATTAATAACGTTTGGGTTGCCCCAATTGATCTATTTAATTAGTTAGGTTCAGACCAGAAAAACTTAATTAAGTAAATAGTTTATGTACTAATCCACGTTTATTATAAATAATTCAATAGATAAATAATTCTCCCACTTTGAGTGGCATACATACGACTAGAACGTACACCTTGCTTGAATTTTTAATAAAATCTTATCGTTAAACTGACGCCCGGTCACCCCCCCACATTTTTTTAATAGGATAAGAATTAGGGTCACCACAAATATTATTTAGGTTTGACTAGAGTATCTATTAGGGATGAAAACTTATTAATAACTAATTCTAGAGATGAATGGACAAACCGCCACTCGTTTGGTTCGAAATAGTGATCTCGGGATAATACCCTAAAATCTTAACTGTTGAGCTAAATACCCGAAAGTTAACGCCCCCGACATGCCATGATGATAAGTAGAATGTACTACTTTTTCTTTTCGAAAAAAATTATCTAATCGATCGACTTTTTAAATTAGGGTAATCTAATAGACTCCCTTTTTGGTGGAATAGATCATTATAATTGCTCAGTCATCCGTAAATGCAAGTGGATATATAAAGGTTAATGCCATAATTCTAGAAAAGTCTTACTATAAAAGTTTTGGGTAGTTATAAAATAATTAAAAATCAAAAAGCTGGGGTTAGGTGTATACTTTCATTCAATTCAAAATTTGTTACTAATAACTAAAATAGTAATAAACTAGCAAGACCCGGTCGTGTCAAGCACGACGATGATTTGAATTTTTTTTTATGTAGAAACCGAACTTGTCGATTGAATTTTACATAAACTTATTTGATAAAATAAATAATTTCCTCAATAAAACTTTCAAGAGAAAATTATTATAATGGTATGGAATGTAAAAAAAAATTATTTATTTATAATAGGATATGTGATTTTATTTTTGAATGTGATAATATTATTATAATACATAGGTAAATAAATTACTAAAAAAACTGAATAATATTTCCATACTCATTAATTGAATATGGTAAGTATTTCATACTCATTAGTTGAATCTATATTTATATCTACACAACATATAAATTTGTCCCTCAATAGGCAAATAAATGCTCAATTTTTTGTTTCAATTTAATTTCATAATGGGCTTATACATTTGACCTTCTACAATCAACATTTTTTTTGGTAGAAGGAGAGGCGGTACTCTCCGGCTCCTCAAGGGAACGTTTTATTAATAATAAAAATGGGCTAAGTAGTCGGCAAACGGGGGATAGTCCGACCCCTTACATCATCAAACAATAATAAATTAATCCCCTCAGGTGGGGCAAGCAATACATGAAAGCCAATAGGAAAATTAAACGCTAAAGACGCGAGGCGATCGGCAACCGTTTTCGCCTCTCGATACACATGACGGACCCGGATAACCCAGTTCCTACTGAAAAAGCCTTGGCAGTTAGAAACCAGGCTATACAACAGGTGACACTTATTAATTCTAGACTGTAAAAGATTAACAACTAAAAGCGAGTCTAATTCAAGAGTGACCTTCTTGAAGCCTTTATCCCACGCAAGCTTGATACCATTAAGCGCTCCCCACAGCTCCGCCATCGACACCGAGTACATTCCGATATGATGAGCAAAACCACTGATCCAACGCCCCTCTTCATCTCTCAAAATACCCCCAGCAACTGCAAGACCGTCAGCTCTAACGGCCCCATCGGTATTGATGGTAATCCATCCTTCTTCGGGTTTCTGCCAAGCAATATTATGAAGAATTTTATTGGAAGAGTTTTGCTAGGCAGAAGACTTACCTGAGGTATTGTAATACTCCTTGGCGAACGCCATAATACAGGAGGCCCGATATAGTTTAACCGATTCATTCTTGAAGGTCTTCTCGTTTCGCCACACCCAAGTCCACCACAGCGCCGTCGCGAACAGGGTATTCCACTCGATCTCCATCAACACGTTCCTTATGAACCAAACAACAAATGGTTCCTGGAAAAAAGAAGAAAACAAATCAGTAGCTTGCAAGACAATCCTAGTGTTCTTGACCACCGGGCAATCCCGGAATAAGTGCTCGAACGATTCAGAGACGCCGGGGCAGTAGGCGCAATCAGCGGTGGTAGCAAAGTGCCTGCACATCCTTTCCATATTAGACATCACTCCGCCTTTCACTGCCATCCAGAGGAAACAGCGGACACGTTCCGGTACTTTGAGCGTCCATATTTTACCAAAGACGCAATTGTCAACCCCCATCCTCTAAAAATTCCCCTGAAGCAGATTGAAACCGTTGGACACAGTGTAATTACCATCAGGAGAATGTGCCCAGCACAACTCGTCATCATGTTCTTCCAAGCCCGGATTCAAAGCAAGAGCAGCGATTCTCATCAACACATCAGAAGGAAGCAAATGTGAGAACTTATCCCAATCGCAACCCACATTATCAATCCAGAAATCTCGAACTGTCAGCTGCAACTGATCCTCATGAATTCTACCAACAACAACCTTAGTAAGAGGGGTTTCAATCACCCAAACATCTCTCCAGAATCTGATCGACTCCCCGTTTCTCGGAAGCCACTTCGAGCCCTTGATAATCACTTCCGATATCCCATTCCTAATACTCCTCCAAACATGAGAGCATGTCGACGATCCACCCAAAGCACAATTAACATACTTGCTTTTCAAAACCGAGATCCATAAATCTCCATCTTCCATAACGAAACGCCATCCCAATTTTCCAACCAAAGAGAGGTTGAGATCGCGCATCGTCCTAATCCCAAGCCCACTTTGATTCTTAGGCAAAGTAACTTCGTTCCAAGCGACTTTGTGAAACCTTTTCTGCTCATCCAAACCGCCCCAGAGAAAAGAGCGATTGATCTTATCCAGCTTCCGACAGGTGCTAACCGGAATATAAACCGTTGACATAGTGTAGACCGGAATTGAAGTAAGAACCGACTTGACAAGCGTCGCTTTTCCAACAAAGCTAAGAGACTTGGCTTTCCATCCCGAAAGCTTGGAATTAAACTTATCAACCACATAAGAGAAAGTATCCTTGTTGACACGATCATGAAGAATCGGCATCCCGAGATACTTGCCCAAATCGCTTGACACTACAAAGCCACTAGCGACCTACAGTTGGCGGGCCAAATTTCGGTTGACGTTAGTAGAAACAAAAATCCTTGACTTACTAGCGCTGACCTTTTGCCCCGAAGCTGCATAAAAAATATCCAAACAATCCTTTATCACCTTAATCTGATCCACTGAGGCTTCCGCAAAGAGCATGATGTCGTCGGCGAAGAACATATGCGACAAACAAGGCCCCTTTCTCGTGAGCTTAATAGGTTTCCATCTTTTTTTTGCCACCGAATCCAGAATGACATAGCTAAGACGCTCTATACAAAGCAAGAAAAGATAGGGGGAAATCGAGTCGCCCTTACGGACCCCCCGGGAGGCCATAAACTGCTCAGTAACCTCACCGTTCCAAAGGACTTGCATCCTAGGAGAGGACGTGCACGCCATGACCTAGTTAATCCAAGAATCCGGGAACCTAGCACACCGAAAAGTCGACTCAATGAACTTCCAATCAAGCCTATCATAGGCCTTCTCCAAATCGAGCTTAAGGATCATCCAACCTTTCGCTCCCTTCTTTCTTTTCATCGAATGGACTACCTCTTGAGCTACCACAATGTTGTCCGAAATCATACGGCCCGGAATGAAACTACCTTGCGTAGATCCAACGATATTCGAAAGGATTGGTTGGAGTCTATTAGCAAGAATCTTGGTTATTATCTTGTAAAGGACATTGCAAAGGCTAATGGGTCTAAATTGCGTGAGCTATTCAGGTTTAGACACTTTCACTAAGAGAATAATAAGAGTATCGTTAACGCCTTCCGGAAGAGAGGAATTTCTGAAAAAAATCACGTACGAAAGCATTAACCGAACTCGACATTCCAACACTTTTGGTAAAAACAAGGTTGAAAGCCATCAATCCTCGAAGATTTAAAAGCTCCCATCCCTTTGACAACCTTCCAAATTTCACTTTCTTCTACAATCAACATTTTAATAGCACTCCTTTGAGCTTCTAATTTTCTTATGGTCGTCCTTTGAACTTCCTTCTTCAATGTCGTGACAACACTCTTTTGAATTTCCTTGTTCAATGTTGTAACAACATATAAATCAATCAACCTTTTGAATTTCCTTCTTCAATGATGTAATAACATATAAATCAGTTAACCTTTCGCCTTCCTAACCGCCAACCTACCTTGCATTATATATATAGTCATGGCCTCTAGAGCATGTACCTTTCATCTATTCTAAGAAGCCAACAACCAGTTGTCCTTTCATCTTGAGAGCCAGCTTGCACACGCATTTGAAGAAATAATATATGTAATATTTTGCTCCCATATTAACACTTCTTGCTTCCATTTTGCTTAAATTAATTAACAACTAACATAAAAAAAAGACCCCGTCCAACGGACAGGCAAAACCATCTAGTATGGTAAGTAATAGTAATGAATGACGTAATATTATTACAATAGGTATAGAATGCTTATTAATAACATAGCTAATTGAATTTTTTAATTGAATATGGTAAGTAATAATGATAAATGAGATAATATTATTATAATATGTAGGAAGTGTAAATTCTAAAAAATATTTAGGACAAAGAGGTAAATGAACATTGAAATATATCTATGTGGCATAGTTAGATGGAAGACACATAAAAGAGAAGGATTGGACTTTAGTAATAGTATATTGATTCTGTCATCAAGTTGCACCCCATTACACTATATTAAAACAATAATATAAAATATTTAATTAGATTGTAAGAATATTAATAAAAAAATTGTGTAAAAAAATTATCCTTAAATAAATATAAAAATAGAATAATTGAAAAAAATCACATATGTATTGTACTAAAATTAATTTAAAATATTTTTTTATTACTTTTTTACGTGATTACATTATCTTTATAATATTTGTAAATTTGATGATTATAGATTAAAAAATAGCCATAAATTTAGTGTACACGATTCATACAATATGAGAAGGACTTTGGTGAAAAAATCTTTTAAGATGAAAACTGAAAACAAATTGGGAGCGTTGGATGAGGAGTATGAACGGATAAGATTAAATCATGCAAAAAAAAGACCGATTCATTAATAAATGACACATAATATTTTTTAGAAAAAAATCATACTATTCTAGAAATATCCCTTTCAAACATGTTCACGCACAAGCCAGAGAGAGAATCTAGAGTTCAGGACGGAAGGACGAACTCGGGGAGAAAGAATTCTTCACCGTCGACATATCTTCTATGCCTCGTCAAACTCTACAAATTCAACTCCAAAATTGATCAGTTTGAAATGGTTGTTCTTGGAATTTTGTTCCCTAATTTTATTCTTTTGGACTGGTGTTGATGTGGTGATTTTGGGGGGTTAGGATAAAGGTCAGTCTCCGACGATAACGGAAGAGAATCGCAGCCAAGGAGGGCAAAGCGGGGCGGCTCCCCAGCATCGTCTTGAGCAAAAGGATGGCCAAAATGGTGGTAACAAAAGGCTAGTTAACTAACTCAGACAGTCTTTTTTCTTTTCTAGGCTATTCTATCGCGAGGTCCGATCTGAATTCGACTCCGATGAGATCATTGAAAATGTTCGAGTCTTGCCGCGGAAGGTATGTTTGTAGTTAGTCGTGCTATATTTTCTACAGAATTTAAACAATTTTCTTCTTTAATTAGGTGCATGTATGCTTATTAGGGGGCTTGTGATTGTGTGAAAGTGGACATTGTTATACTGTGTACTTGACTACTTTTATTGTGTATTTGATGAAGTTCTCATCAACTGTTTTGTTTCTAGATCATTGAAGGCTTGAAATAGCGTAATTAACATGAAAGAAAGCAATGTGGAATTGGGTATTTTCTTATAGAAGGTTAATTGGTTCAGGGTTTTTTTCCAAGGTCGTCAAATGCAGAACTAGAATCGAACTAGACTTGTCAATTTTACTAGTCGTTATGCCCTTGATTATGTAATGTGCACTTAGATTTGTGCCTTCCTATCAAGGCTTTTTATTTTGGTGTAATACATGTTCTTATGAAGAGTGTTCTTCATTCTAATGAAGTGTGGAATAAGGATTAAACTATGCTTTGTACACTTTGAGTGTCATTGTTAATCTCCTCACAATATTCATTTCTTATATTTTGCCATGTATTCCCTAATTTTCTTATGTTGGTGACTTGATGTTGATGTGGTGACTTTGTATCACAACAATAATTATCATCTTTTGTACTAAATTACATTATAAGACTTATATTTGTATCAATTACATTACAATAAGACTTTTACATCTACACACTATCTACATTTTGTCAAAATCACTTTAAAAGCATATTAGCTCAAATGGTAGCTAGAGAGATGTGCATGTACACGTAGATGTTTGTCAAATTCTCTGTTTTCATTTATAGTTTAATTGTTGATGACAAAAAGTTCGATTCCTGCATTTTAAATCATAGGTTCATGCTATTCTACAGTATGATTCATAATACGTCAAAGTTTGGTTCATGCGTTTTTAAGTGTACTTGTTAATTCAATTTGTATTTTTATATTTAAAAGCATAGGTTCCTTGCAATTAAAATGCTTGTTTTATGTTTGTTTAAGCATAGGTTAATACTATTGTGAACTATATATTTAAAAGCATGCTAATGTATTAAAAAGGTTTGATATAATTCAAAGTTCGGTTCATGCATTTTAAAGCATATGTTCATGCTATTCTACAGCATGGTTCATAGTATGTCAAATTTTTTGTTTGCCTTGGAAGCTAGTTTTCTGGAAATGGGGTTCATAATAATTATTCTATTGGTTCATTATTTTGTATGCTTAGGTTCTTCATAAGTGTCTATATAATTTATGTCATTTAGTAGCCTATTAGCTCAAATGGAAGAGCAATGTGTCTATGCACATAAGTGTGGGTTCAAATCTCACATAGGTTATTCTTCATATAGTTCATGCCTTTTGGTTCATTATAGTTCTTCTTTTGGTTCATATTTTTATAAGCCCTTGTGTATAATATTTCATCTTGCGGTTCATGTCTTTTAAGTCATACTAGTTGTTATTTCGGTTCATGACATTTGTTTATTTGGTTCATATATTTATCAACAAAGGTTCATAATATTTCATCACATGGTTCATATCTTTCAGTTTATAATAGTTGGTCTATTGCCTCATATCTTTATATTGTTAGGTTCATAACAATTGTTAATACAGTTCATAAAATTTAACATAGTAGCTTGAGTACTTATGCATCACAACTTCAAGCATTTTATAGTTCCTTCATAAGAAAGATGACAAAAATCTATTTAAATGCAAGATTATAATAAAGTATACATAGCATAGCAACTGCCTCTAGGATCATTATTAACATCATAAAATAATCCTCGGAAGTGAACAAACATGGAGCATGGAGTATCTCGAGGATTAAGTGAGCTTGCATTTTCTATAATGGTGCATATGGAGGGATTGTAAGTGATCCTTCCTTTAAACATGCAAAGTTCCTTTGGCCAAAAGTTAGTATTACAATGACACCTTGAAGCAAGGTAATAATTCATATCATTTAATCTCGACAATTGGGAATTAAATAACAACAATCTTGTGATAAGTGAAGAATGTAGGCATAACTAGCTTCCTCAGGATCATCCAATGATACTCCATCAATACTAGCATTAGTATTCGAATGAGACAAGTTAGGATGACCGGAGTTTGATGAACAACCTACAATAAAAAAGGAAAAAAATTAAGCAAAATTAGAACCAACATGGACCACATAACGAGCAACCAAAATGTGCAAAATACCATTTTTCTTTTTTGTTCACAAATATTATCATAGTGGTTCATAATATTACACAGTAAGGTTCATTGAAAATGACAATACGGTTCATACAAATGTTTAATTTCTTTGTGATGTGAATGATATAAATTACCTTTCATTGCACTTATCAATCCAATAAATTGTAACACCCTCGTTCTTCCCTCGGAGATATTACCGCTAGTGACATCGGAATTTACACTTCGAAGCCCTCCTACTACCCTAGGCTTTCAATGTATACAAGATATAAATATTTAAGATCAATGACTCATTAAAAAAACAAATTGTTAAATCGTGATAATCATAAATAATCCAAAACATTGCGGATAGTAGGATAATCATTCTTGAAATAAAGTGGAAGTATTTAATTAAGGTGGTCCTTATAGACCAAGGATCTCGACCTTATAAATATAAACAAGATATTCAAAAGAAACTTAAAAGTCTTCAACTTCTTCAATATTGAATCACCACTCCTTTACTCCATGATGATCCATATAGGGATGGTTGACATTAGTCAGTCATGCAAGAGAAATAAAACAATCGGTCAGTCTAATGAAAGATTGCGCAAGTGGAATTTTATGTGAGGTTCTTGTGATCTTAGTTGCATTACGAGCATTGGTCTCTAAATGAAAGTCGGTCGATGGCATAACCCAAATAATTTTACGGAAAAAGAAATATGCTAAAAAGAGATTAGGATACCACACGACTATGATTCCTTAAGGACGAGAAAGCTTATGTTGGGAACTTTAATTATCAAACAAGAGTTCGAAAAACATCCGTCGATTCAACCTCATCGAATACATGTTGTTCGAATTCAGATTGGAAAGTAGACTTATCAAAACCAGGACCCATAGTGGTTTCTAAGTTGTAGTGACCATCTGAAATACAATTTAAATGTGTGCAACAACACTTATCTTATTTAACTACAAATCTTTGCATTTAAGTTGGTAGCTTTTAAGACGGCAACGCGGTATGCCAGAAGATGTTGAATCCCAAAAGGGTGTAATGGGTTCCTAAGTCCTGATACAGGGTTATGGGGGAATTTGATAGCTTGCATATATTTAACTACAAATCTTTATGTTGGTTTTGCATAAGTTTTAGTTAGTTTTAGGTTAGTTTCTAGGATCTTGTGTTTTCGGGTAGTTGCGCTTGTTTTGTTCGGTTTTGCAGATCTTTAGGTAAACAAGCGTGGACGGGATGGATATTAGTGGACTATGGTGGAGTTTGAGGAAGCTTAGAGTGATACGAGTGAAGATCAAAAGATCCAAGACCCAAGAGCTTGAAGGATAAAGAACGCTTAAATCCGGGCTATGCATTGAAGGTCTTGTTTTGACACCTCTATCTTGCAATGCTTGGTTTGGAAGCTATAGTGGTCGGATGAAGCTAAATTTGGTATCACTGGAAATCTAACTCAAAGATCTACTCCGAGTCCAAATTCCAACTCTAAGGGGGTGCAAACAGCCTCTGAAGTGTCGCCTGAAATGCAGAACCAAGAGTGTCGCGGGCTGGAGAACAAGGTGTCGTGACCGCGCCACTTTATGTTAAGACCACGCCTTATGTTCTGCCGCGAGAGAGTTAGGCCGCGATTTTTGGGCTTCGAGATGGGATTAAGATAGATCTTGACCGACGTGTTTGATGTAATTTTGGGATATTTTTATCTTTGGATATCTTAGGGGTATTTAAACCTTGTTTTTAGTTTTCTCTCTCTGAATTGTCATAACTTTGATCAAACTTTTGGAGGTTAGGTTTTTCTCTCAAGAGAGCAACTTTGAAACTCTTGTAAGTTTGTTTTCAATTTAATTATGCATTGCCAAATTTATTGTGTTTGGCTAGTTATTGAAGTCATGATTTGTATATAGTTGTGAGGTTTGATTGATTCTCAACAAACTTGAATAGAAATTATTCCCTGTGCTTAATTGAATCTAAACTAGGATTTTGTTAGATTAGCTACCTAATTGAATTTCTAGTTATAACTGAATCTGATTAATTACCGATCGGAGTTAATTTGATCAAGAGTATACTTTAATCAATTTCGTACCGGTTGGACAAGTTGGTTAAAGAAGAGAATAAATTCACAAGTCACTTAGATGTCTGGTTGCTCTAAGTGTTTGTTTCTATTGATAACTTGAATCGTTATGATGTTGTTTAATTGAATCTAGAAGGTCTTTTAGGTTGTTAAATAATTAGGGTTGTTAGACTGGTAGTTCTATCAACTAAATCTGAAGTTTGGGTCTTAATCATTAGTAGGATCATTATTCACAATAGATTATTCAAGTGAGAAGAGAATCGATGATCAACAAATCAATATCATGATGGATTTAACTAGTTGAACACGCTTGTCTCTCATATATTTAAATCATCTTTGCATTCGTATTTACTTTTATTTTTGCATAAGTAGTTTAGATAATCATTCTGAACCCCCCCCCTTTTGGTTACTTGGCACGCAAGTAAAAGCACAAATACAAGAGTCTTTGTGGGATCGACCCTTACTTGCCGCTCCACTGAGTTGGTTAAGCTAAGATTTCTTTGATAGGTATTAACGACCACCAAAAATACCTCATCAACTAGCTAGGTGTCAAACACTCCTCAAAGCGGTTGAGCGAGTAAGGTCATGACCAACATTATGGTCTAGGTCCATCCTAATGCAAATGTACGTTATAAAGAGGCATTTAAGAGTAAACTCCCACCCCTAGTTCTACGCTAGTCCATAACAACGAATCTCAAAGAAGACCGTGAAACACACGTACACATCGCAACCTAGTATAACTTATGGACATGATCATAGACTTGCTGACCTTTTACTTTTTAATTGGCATCAGGGTAAGGATTCTTGTGTGGATGTTACCGGGGTCTCTCCCTTTGCTGGTGTGGGTGCAAGTTCTTGGGCACCTGGGTTGGCCTTGCATAATGTTGTGGAGAGGAAAAAGAAGAAGTACATGTTCAAATGTGAGGAGAACGGATTCAAATTTATCCCTTTCGCTTTCTCTACTTTTGTTTTTTCGATAAGGAGGCTTTAGACACGCTTTCACGTATTAAGTGTCTCTCTATGAGCCACTCTAATAATGCTAAGAGTGGTGCTTTTGTTTTTCATAGGTTGAGTTTTTGCATTCAGAAGGGTGTGAGTGCCCAACTTGTTTCTAGGCACCCATCTAACTTTATGTAATAATAATAATAATAATAATAATAATAATAATAATAATAATAATAATAATAATAATAATAATAATAATAATAATAATAATAATAATAATAATAATGATAATAATAATAATAATAATAATAATAATAATAATAATGAAGAAGAAATTGGCAGATATATATTTCACAAAGGTTATAGCTTCTGCAGAATCCACCTTTTCTTTATCTCCTCGACAATCGGCTTTATGGAAATCGCAGCAGGGAGATCACACCTCTGTTTGGCTTCGGGCGGTCCCCATCTCGGGTTTGGGACAGACGATGAATGCTAAGACTTACCGTTGTGTGTTGTGTTATTGGTTGGGTGTTCCTTTGTTCTCTTTTTCGACACCTTGCTCTGCTTGCTCTAGGGTTTTCATCGGGGATATCTTTGCTGATCATACGGTGTCATGTGCTGGTATTGTAGGCATTAAACATCGGCATAAGGTTGTTCAGGATACCCTTCTTGATATTTGTTATCAGTCTGGGATTTCGGCAAGGAAAGAGGTTGATATTGGACTGTCTAGAGGGAACGACGGAGCTCTCCGACCTACAGATGTGCTACTCTATTCTTGGGATCGAGGCCGTGATGTTTGTGTTGATTTGACGGGATCTTCTCCTTTGACACAATCCGGTTTGTCTAACTTTATTCCGGGACGGGTTGTGGTTGATGCGGCTAATCGAAAGAGGGTCAAGTACGAAGCTAGTTGTCGGGCTTTTGGTTATGGTTTTGTTCCTTTCTCCTTTTCTCCTCTAGGAGAACTGGATAAGGATGTTGTAGCGTTGCTCAAGCGGGTTCAACAGTTTTCTAAGACTCAAGACATTGGGTCTCGTGCTGTTGCTCATATCTTCACCAGAATGGGCTTTGCTATAGCTAGAGGAGTGGGGGCCCAGATTGTATCTCGGCTTCCCACTAATTTTATGTAATTTGTTTGACTTTTTCTAAAACAGAGATATATTATAATAATAATAATAATAATAATAATAATAATAATAATAATAATAATAATAATTTGTATTATGTAGCTTGTTTCTGGTGCTTGGGTTTTTCTCGAGTTTTGAAAAGTGCTCTTGATAAGATGATTTGCAAGCCTGATGACATTTCTGGTTGGGTTAGTTTGTTAGTGTTACCTCTTTGTATCCTTAGAACCTTTTGCCCGAGGAGTAATCTTGAGTGTAAGTCTACTATCAAATGGCAACGACAAGAGGAGAGTATTAAATGCTATTCGATCTTGGAGTGAGCCTGGTGGTAATTTGCAGCTCGTGAGGGAAACTTTGGCTGATGTTTCTTCTCCTTTGATGGATATTGATGAAGGCCTTGAGCTGGGTGATCGTTATATCAAGAAGTGTAAGAGGAAAATTTGTGATGGTCATTATACTACCACAGTCAGAGTTCTTTCTTCTTCAGGCATTGCTCCTTATAATGATGCCACTCTTGAGGACTTGCAGGCTAAACACCCCTTCTCGCCAACTCCCTCCTTGCCAAGTATACCCATTGATCAACATCACCTCATTGCTTCACCGGCTATTGTTTTGGACAAGATTAAGAGTTTTCCTCGTGGCACGTCTTATGGAAGGGACGGTTTGTGTGCTCAACACCTTATTGAATGCTTGAGTGGTGTTGTTGTTGCTATTTCTGATGAGTTAGTAGCCTCTATTTCTCAAGTTGTTAATCTCTTTCTTGATGGGAAGTGCTCTAAGGTGTTAGGTGAGTATATTGCCAGTGCTCCTCTAACACCGCTCGTCAAGCCTGGTGGTGGAATTCGTCCTATAGCTGTGGTTACTATTTGGAGGCGCCTTGTTTCAAAAGTTAGTGCTGTTTTGATTGGCCATTCTTTGAGTTGTTATTTTGATGGAATTCAATTTGGTGTCTGGAGGTGGTGAGGCAATGTTTCATGCCATGAACCGATTAGTTGAGGATCGTGGTGAGGATGTTGGTCTTTCCATGTTGTTGGTGGATTTTAAAAATGCTTTCAACTTGGTAGATCGTGAGGTTATGTTATGGGAAGTTCGTCCTCATTGCCCTGCTATTTCCCGTTGGGTTGAATTTTGCTACTCTACTCCCGCCAGATTGTATTATGGGGAGCAGACCTTATGGTCGTGTCAAGGGGTGCAGCAGGGTGATCCCCTTGGCCCTCTGCCTTTTGCTTTAGTGTTGCATCCTTTGGTGTGTAAGATCAGAGACACCTTTGACTTGTGTTTGCAGGCATGGTACTTGGACGATGGTACTATTGTGGGCAATACTTTGGTTGTGGGGAAGGTTTTAGAGTTGATTATGGAGGACGGACCTCATCTCGGTTTACATCTCAATGTGGACAAGACTGAAGTTTTTTGGCCTAAGGAAGACCCTCGAAGCAGGCTTGTGGTGGTTTTCCCGCCTAATATTGTTAGGCCTCTGCATGGTGTTAAATTGTTAGGTGGGCCTGTTAGTGTGGATTTTGATTTTAGTAGTACCCTTGTGATGAAGGGTGTTGAGAGGGTTTCTTGACAACAAATAAATTTATATCAAGACCCCGCTCTGTATAGCGAAATCAGGTTCGTCCACATGGAGAAATTCAATGTTAAGTTTTGTTACTTGGAGCGCAAGTAATCAATTAAATAAGGGTTTGTATCAAGAGAAAGAGAAATTCTAAGGTAAAGGTATCACCACAACAACAATTATGTATGCCAAACGCTATGAAACATAAAGATCATGCTTTTATCACATAAAGGTGTCAACTTTCGTCAACCAAAACAAGTAAATCAACTAACTTTCATTCAATCAATAAACTTACTATCTAATCTCTTCTACTTCAACTAGGATAGATCCGCTTTCGCTTCAAAACCCTAAATTGACTATTCTGATTCAAAGTTTCCGCTTTTGCTTCAACTATGAATGAGAAATTCCCTATCAACTTTCGTTTCAAGGATTAAGAACAAGAGAATAGATTCATGCAATAAAAACAATCAAGACATGATCATAAACAAGCATGCACAACCATTGTTGGGTTCAACCCCAACCTTAGAAAGAGAGACTACTCACAAAGCATGATTAAAACAAACAATTGCATTAATAAAGAAAGCTTACAACTTGAATTCAAACTCGTCCCACCATGTCTCTCTATCTCTACCCTCTCACCCCTCTCTTCTCTCCTCCTCCCTTACTTGCCCTCCAAGGCAATTGATTGTGTAGAGAAAAACAAAGGGTAGACAAGAGTATTTATAGAGAAACTAATCTATCTAAAAGCTATCTCTAAGGAAATAAATCTTCTGATAAGATATATTCCTTCTATCTATCTAATAACATAAAAGGAAATAAGATAAAAACCTTTTTAATTGTGCCGACTCGGTCTTCGCTACACCTCGGTACCGACCTGAGAGCCTTGGTACCGACCCTGTTTAGCAGTGAAAACAACCTAGAAAAAAACTTGCGTAGTGGGTTCGTTACAACTCCGTTTGACTCGATTCTTTTTCCTATGTCTTTGTAACGAGTTTCTCTACCTCTTTCCAAGCTCAAACTTGATCTTGAATAACTTTACTTGAGCACTGAATCTTCATCTTCTCTTCATTCTTGAGTGCTATCTTCAAGTGTTTTCCTCCTTTCTTCAAAATATGCTTAAAAACAGCTTCTAAAACTTACAAAACACCACCAAAGCTTATGTAGACTCCATATCTTAAGAAAATATGAAAACCTACACAAATGACTCAAAAGAAAACACAAAACTAAAGAAAAATACTCAAACACACCAAAACACACCCTAAAAACACAACTAAAAAGGTGGACATCAAAGGGACACTACAAAAAAAAGCAAATTTAGCGACCATATTTCTAGTCGCTAAATGCAAAATATGGTCGCTAATTGCATTTAGCGACCATATCGTGGTCGCTAAATGTGGTCGCTAAAAGGTCGGTCGCAACCCACTTGGCGACCATATGGTCGCTGAATATAGCGATCATGGCGACCATATGGTCGTTGAAAATAGTGATCATATGGTCGTTACATAGCGACCATATGGTCGCCCATGGTCGCCACATTGTTGGGGATCATTTTGCGACCTAAGCGACCACGTGGTCGCCATTATTAGGGACCATATGGTCACTATTAGGGCCAAAAAACTTGGCGACCAGCTGGTCGTGAAAGGGCGATCGGTCGCCATTTAGCGACCAGCTGGTCGCAAAAAGCAAAAATAAAACGCACGACCGTTGCCTTTCTCTGGTTTCAAAGGGCACGATCGTGCGCCTAGAAGTGCACGATCGTTTTGCTATTAGCGACCACGTGGTCGCCAATTTATTTGTTTAAAAAAATAATAATTATAATTTAATATAAATAATTCATATTTAATATTTAATATTTCATAAATTCATTAATTTACATAAATTCATTAATTTACATAAATTCATTAAATTCATTAATTTACATAAATTTAAATAATTTACAATATTTAATAATATAACGAAACTACACTAATCTAACCGGCTTCGCCAGAGCCGTGCGCGTTGCCGGAGCCGTCGGGACCGGGCTGGCGGGACCCACCGACCCCCGGGTCGTGTCCTCGCATCTGTTGCATCCACGCCTCGACCTCGCGCATCCTACTTTGAAGGTCCTGCACTTCTTGCCTAAGCCCGACGTTTTCCTGCAACAATGCGACCACCCGAGGAGCTGGACGACGCGAAGCCATCAATCGCTCGCCGTAAAACTCGGAGGCGGCGTTTCCAAGGCCGAAGACGGCACCTGGGGGCCCACCCCCCAGCGGTAGTGAGAAAGACATCACACTCGTCCTGAAAGGACGGCGGGGTGCCTCATTTCGAGAACCTCTGGGAGAGGATCACCTGGGTCTGAGCCTAAGAAATAACGTAAATAATATAAATAAAAATAATAATATACGAGATTAAGTAAGAGGTAAAATAATTAAAACTTATAGGGATGAGGGCCGATCGCTCGTCTATAAAATGCCGATCGGCGCCCTGCGTGTGATCTGTGTCGACCACCGCGACACCATGCCCGACGGCTGCAAGCTGCGAGATTTTGAAAAACGTGTTATAACATATTTAAAGGTACCATAAGAATCTAAAACAATATATCGTAAAAAGGATTCAACAACAACAACAACAACGACAACAACGACAACAACAACAACAACGACAACAACAACAACAACGACAACAACAACAACGACAACAACGACAACAACAACAACGACGACAACAACAACAACGACGACAACAACAACGACGACGACGACAACAACAACAACAACGACAACAACAACAACGACAACGACGACAACGACAACAACAACGACAACGACGACAACGACGACAACGACAACAACAACAACCACCACAACAACAACAACAACAACAACAATAACAACAACCACAACAACAACCACAACAACCAACAACAACAACCACAACAACCAACAACAACAACAACTACAACGACAACGACGACAACGACAACAACAACGACAACGACGACAACGACGACAACGACAACAACAACAACCACCACAACAACAACAACAACAACAACAACAACAACAACAACCACAACAACAACCACAACAACCAACAACAACAACCACAACAACCAACAACAACAACAACTACAACAACAACAACAACAACAACAACAACAACAACAACAACAACAACAACAACAACAACAACAACAACGACAACGACAACGACAACGACAACGACAACGACAACGACAACGACAACGACAACGACAACGACAACGACAACGACAACGACAACGACAACGACAACGACAACGACAACGACAACGACAACGACAACGACAACGACAACGACAACGACAACGACAACGACAACGACAACGACAACGACAACGACAACGACAACGACAACGACAACGACGACAACGACAACGACAACGACAACGACAACGACAACGACAACGACAACGACAACGACAACGACAACGACAACGACAACGACAACGACAACGACAACGACAACGACAACGACAACGACAACGACAACGACAACGACAACGACAACGACAACGACAACGACAACGACAACGACAACGACAACGACAACGACAACGACAACGACAACGACAACAACAACGACAACGACAACAACAACAACAACAACAACAACAACAACAACAACAACAACAACAACAACAACAACAACAACAACAACAACAACAACAACAACAACAACAACAACAACAACAACAACAACAACAACAACAACAACAACAACAACAACAACAACAACAACAACAACAACAACAACAACAACAACAACAACAACAACAACAACAACAACAACAACAACAACAACAACAACAACAACAACAACAACAACAACAACAACAACAACAACAACAACCACAACAACAACCACAACAACCAACAACAACAACCACAACAACCAACAACAACAACAACTACAACGACAACGACGACAACGACAACAACAACGACAACGACGACAACGACGACAACGACAACAACAACAACCACCACAACAACAACAACAACAACAACAACAACAACAACAACCACAACAACAACCACAACAACCAACAACAACAACCACAACAACCAACAACAACAACAACTACAACAACAACAACAACAACAACAACAACAACAACAACAACAACAACAACAACAACAACAACAACAACAACAACAACAACAACAACAACAACAACAACAACAACAACAACGACGACAACAACAACAACGACGACAACAACAACGACGACGACGACAACAACAACAACAACGACAACAACAACAACGACAACGACGACATCGACAACAACAACGACAACGACGACAACGACGACAACGACAACAACAACCACCACCACAACAACAACAACAACAACAACAACCACAACAACAACCACAACAACCAACAACAACAACCACAACAACCAACAACAACAACAACTACAACGACAACGACGACAACGACAACAACAACGACAACGACGACAACGACGACAACGACAACAACAACAACCACCACAACAACAACAACAACAACAACAACAACAACAACAACCACAACAACAACCACAACAACCAACAACAACAACCACAACAACCAACAACAACAACAACTACAACAACAACAACAACAACAACAACAACAACAACAACAACAACAACAACAACAACAACAACAACAACAACAACAACAACAACAACAACAACAACGACAACGACAACGACAACGACAACGACAACGACAACGACAACGACAACGACAACGACAACGACAACGACAACGACAACGACAACGACAACGACAACGACAACGACAACGACAACGACAACGACAACGACAACGACAACGACAACGACAACGACAACGACAACGACAACGACAACGACAACGACAACGACAACGACAACGACAACGACAACGACAACGACAACGACAACGACAACGACAACGACAACGACAACGACAACGACAACGACAACGACAACGACAACGACAACGACAACGACAACGACAACGACAACGACAACGACAACGACAACGACAACGACAACGACAACGACAACGACAACGACAACGACAACGACAACGACAACGACAACGACAACGACAACGACAACGACAACGACAACGACAACGACAACGACAACGACAACGACAACGACAACGACAACGACAACGACAACGACAACGACAACGACAACGACAACGACAACGACAACGACAACGACAACAACAACAACAACAACAACAACAACAACAACAACAACAACAACAACAACAACAACCACAACAACAACAACCACAACAACAACAACAACAACAACAACAACAACAACAACAACAACAACAACAACAACAACCACAACAACAACAACAACAACAACAACAACAACAACAACAACAACAACAACAACAACAACAACAACAACAACAACAACAACAACAACAACAACAACAACAACAACAACAACAACAACAACAACAACAACAACAACAACAACAACAACAACAACAACAACAACAACAACAACAACAACAACAACAACAACAACAACAACAACAACAACAACAACAACAACAACAACAACAACAACAACAACAACAACAACAACAACAACAACAACAACAACAACAACAACAACAACAACAACAACAACAACAACAACAACAACAACAACAACAACAACAACAACAACAACAACAACAACAACAACAACAACAACAACAACAACAACAACAACAACAACAACAACAACAACAACAACAACAACAACAACAACAACAACAACAACAACAACAACAACAACAACAACAACAACAACAACAACAACAACAACAACAACAACAACAACAACAACAACAACAACAACAACAACAACAACAACAACAACAACAACAACAACAACAACAACAACAACAACAACAACAACAACAACAACAACAACAACAACAACAACAACAACAACAACAACTTTCTCAATCAATTTCTCAAATTTCTCAAACAACAGCAACTAAACAACAACAACTAAACAACAACAACTAAACAATAAAAACTAAACAATACCAATTTCTCAAATTTTCTCAAATTTCTCAAACAACAGCAACTAGACAACAACAACTAAACAACAACAACTAAACAATAACAACTAAACAATACCAATTTCTCAAATTTTCTCAATCAATTTCTCAAATTTTCTCATTCAATTTCTCAAATTTTCTCAATCAAATTTTTTCAATCAATTTCTTAAACAAAAACAACTAAACAATACCAATTTTCTCAATCAATCAAATTCAACAAACAATTTCTCAATCAACAACAACAAAAATCAATACCAAAATCAAGAACAACTACAAAAATCAACAACAAAAATCAACCACTTACATGCAAATGGATGGGAGGAGGTGGCGCTCGGACGGAGAGGAGGAGGCAATGCACGAAGGCGGCGGACGCTCGGGAAGAGGCGGAGACGAGGCGAGACGGCTCAGGCAGAGGCGCAAGGAGGCAGGCTGAGACGAGGCGAGGCGGAGACGGGCTCGGAGGCGGGCGGAGGGCGCCGGCGACGGCGGGTTGAGAGAGAAGCCGGAGAGGTAGAGACGGACTCGGAGGCGGCGGCGAACGGATCTGGAGAGAGAAAGGAAGTCGAGGGAAGGAGAGCGGCAGAAATAAGAAGGAAAACACGCGTTCTCCTTCTTATTTAGGGTTAGTGACCATATGGTCGTTATATTTAAGTAATTACGAAGATCGGCCATGCCCGCTAATTAGCAACCATATGGTCGCCAGTTTGGATTTGCGACCATATGGTCGCAAACCCAAATATTTCGCTTAATAGCCGAAATTTCAGATTTCCCCCCAGAATGGCACCGTAAATTTCATTTTTGTGACCATATGGTCGCTATAAATGATAAAAAAATCGAACTACGCGCTAAAAATTCCAATTTCGAGCTAAAATTTTAAAGGTAGCGACCATATGGTCGCTATAGTGCTATAGTGGAGACATTATATGTAAACAAACACTTTCTACCAACAATATTTGGTTCGAGGACTCAAATGGGACAAAACGAACGATTTCAAATGGGACAACAACTACAATTGTACCAACACAATCAACGCACAATGGTTTCGAAACTAAACCAAGTTATAAACAACTTCATTGATTCCAAACGAAACCAAGTTACAAACACTTGCTTCCTAAGTACATTAAACGAAGTGAGAAACAACTAAATCAAACAACACAAAGTGAAGCTTTTAAGTGGAAACATAAACAAATAACTACAATTAATGGACTCTCATGTTGTACGTGGAGTACCAACTGCCCGGATCTCAGCACCTTCGAGCACGCGAAGCTGCACAGCCGTTTCCCTAGCCACAATGTGATTAGTGATGTCGTCGCCGTTCAAGAAAAAGGCAAAATCCTGGTGGTGCTCCCCCGGGAGATAGTGTCCAATTAGCGATGACTACTCTTAATTGGAGATTTGGTGTGGTGCTCCATTCGGTTCTTGTCTCCCTATCCCCACGCACACGCACAATGGAGAAGTTGATGACTTCTGGAGCTAAGGCGGTCGTTCGCCTGGTACACGCTCTCCTTTGAGCCATTTGAGGATGGAAGTTTTAGGTGGGATTTGATGTTGGAATTTGAGGTGAAGATGGAGCTTTAACTGGGAAGGTATGTTGGAATTGGAGATGGTGATCTCCTTTTATGGTTGGAAAGGATGAATCAGAATAGTAAATGTGCATGCATGACTCTTGTCATGGTAATAGTGTTATCAGAAAAGTAAATGTTAATAGTGTAATCAGAGAAGTTGATGGCAATACAATAGTATTATCTTAAAAGTGAATGACAATACAATAGTGTTATCATAAAAGTAAATGACAATAAAATAGTAGTATTCTGATTACATGTCTTCCTCATTTGTATCCATCTCACTCTCAAACTCACCCTCAGACGTTTCAGTAGACGTCTCAGCTTGTTCATCAACGACATGATCCTCTCCGTTTGGGTCTCTTAGCGGACCAAGTGGATAATTATCTTGTGCGTCGGCGATAACTTGTGGAAGGGAAGAATCATGTTGAAATGCCTCTTCAACGGCAACACCCCTGGAACCACTCTCATGAGGGTCTATGCACGTACCTTCATCGGGCCACACACGTGACTTCACTTTACAGACCGCTCTCCATTCAGCATCTGCACGCCTCATCTTTGGGTAATCGAGGAAATAAACTTGAGTGGCTTGATGTGCTAATATGTAACGATCTTTTGTTCTCAACATTTTATGTCAATAAACATCGACAAGCTTTAGGTGAGGGTGTATGCGTGTTCCTCCACGACTTCTAGTGTCAAACCATGAACAATTAAAGACAATAGGGCGCTTTACGGTTGGAGATATGTAATTCAGCTCAATGATTTCCTCTAGCACACCATAGAAGTCCTCCTCGTCGGTGCCGAAGCTTTGTCCTAGAACACAAACTCCACTACTGTCAGTGGCCCTGGTTGATGCGTGTGCCCTCGTGTGGAATCGGTAACCATTCACATAATAACCAGGATATGTCCTCACTTTTTTAGAGGGTCCACAAGCAAGTGTTGCAATGTTTCCTTTGTAACTGTCGGACTATCGGCCTGCAATTTTAAATCAACATATATATACAATATGGGAATCAACATATATACAATTTGAAATTAAATTGAAATTAATATAAGAAATCCTTACATGGGAGTAGAACCAGAGGCGAAAGTGTCTTTCCAAAATGTTTTGCTCTTCAACATCGGTTATTATTGGATTTCACGACCGCACGAAGTTTGTCAAATAGTACCTACGACAAAGTAATTTAATGAAATACATACTTTATGTATATCGAACCCCTACTTTATTCAAATCAACATATGTATAATATTAATTAGTTGAGATTATAGAAACGTACTAAATATAGGGTTCCACTTTGACGCAGTTCATGAGAATGTAAGTTTGGATCACATGGAATTCATCATCTGTGAGGATACGACCAGTTGATCTGCTACCCAAGGTTTGACCAGTTGTTGTGAAAATAGACAAATCGCCCGGATCAACCCCAACGGGAAGTGTGAAACTGACGTTGCGGGCGATATCCATATGATTACTCGCAACATGTGAGCTAAAATAATACGAGCAAAATGTGGACGTCTCCTTAACGAGATAGGCACTACAAATTGACCCCTCAACGTGGGCTTTGTTGCCAACTGAGGCCTTCAGCCTTTTTAAAAGCCTACATGATATACATTGAAAACCATTAATATTTCTTATACAAGTTAATTATATAAATCCAAAATTGAAAAACTGCATATAACTGTACGTAACTTTCTTCTGGATACATCCATCTATAATTGACAGGGCCACAAAGTGAAGCTTCCCGTGGCAGATGAATAGGCAAGTGCTCCATTGAATCAAATAACGCAGGGGGAAAGATGCGCTCTAGCTTGCACAAAATTATTGGTATTTCCTTGTGCAATTGCATAACCACCGCAGGCTTCAGCTCGTAACATGTCATGTCCCTGAAGAACGCACTTAGCTGAGCAATGGGCTCCCAGACTTTGTCATCAAGAAATGGACGAAAAGCAACAAGCATCAACCTTTGCATGAACACATGACAATCATGGCTCTTCATTCCAAAGAGTCTAAGCTTGTGCAAATCAATGCAGCTGCTCAAGTTGTAGATGTAGCCATCCGTGAATTTTACGGATCTCAACCAATCTAGAAGCACTTGTTTTTCATGACGATCTAGTGCATAGCAAGCCTTTGGGTACATATTGTCCTCCTCATCAGGTTCCAACTCCGGACGCTTGCACAATTCCTTTTTTTCCTTTCTGGTCGACCGCTTGTCTTTCGACTTCCCCGGAACATCAAGAATGGTGAAGAAAACATTATCGAAGACATTTTTCAATGGCATGACATCTAAATTATGTCTTACCAGCAGACTAGGCCAGTAAGGTAGGTCCCAGAAAATGCTTTTCTTCTTCCAACCCGAACCTCTACTGACCGCAGCATTGTGCTCCTCAGCTCCCATTTCATTTATCTTCATCAACCCCATATTGTTTATCTGGTCTAATATCTCATATCCGTCACGAAGTACCGGGGGACCACGACGCTCCCGTCGACCTTTCTTGAAATCAGTCTTATTGTTTCGGAAGCGATGATCAGGTTCTGTAAACCTCCTGTGACAATCGAACCAGCACATTTTGTGTCCATGTGTTAGATAAAATGCATCAGTGTCCTCCATGCAATAAGGACACGCGTGTTTTCCAAAAGTGCTCCAACCTACACAAACATATATTTTGTATCACACATTAAATTTCACAAATCATATATATGCATTATTATTATATATAATAGTTTCAAATTCATTAGCATATGTAAAATTAACAACATACCTGACAACATCGAATATGTTGTGAAGTCACTAATAGTCCATATTACAGCTGCACGCAACACAAAATTCTGCTTCCTCCAAGAATCGTATGTGTACAATAACCGTTGCAAGTAGACATCTAACTTCTGCTTCGGGCTCTTCGGTCCAGGTACAATAACCGTCAAAAACATAACCTCTTCTCGCATACACATCGACGGCGGAAGGTTGTAGGGTGTCAGAATCACAGGCCAACATGAGTATGGGCGCCCGGACGCCCCGAACGGATTGAAACCGTCCGTGCACAAGCCTAGTCTCACATTTCATGTTTCTGATGCAAAATCTGGCCACACAACATTGAAGTGCCTCCATGCCTCTGCATCTGACGGATGTCTCATCACACCATCTTGTACGTGCTCTGCATGCCATCTCATGTGTTCGGCAGTCACCACTGATGCGTACAACCTCTGCAACTGTGGAGTTATTGGCAAGTAAAACATACGAGAATAGGGAATGAGCTTTGTCTTGCCTTGCTTCCATCTAGGATAGTCACATATCTTGCATGCCACGTATTCTGCATCTGCACCCCAATATATCATGCAAGAGTTTGGACAACAATCAATGGCCTCGTAAGGAAGACCGAGACCCTCAACCAGTTTTTTCGTGTCGTAAAACGTGGCTGGTATGTCGTCTCCGGGTGAGAAACGTGTCCGCAAAAATCCGAGATCATTTCATATCCGCGCTCCATCATCCTTAGCTTAGACATTAGGCTCAGTAGCTCAATCGCAGCCTCCAACTGCGTCATATCACATCCAGGCCACAAAGGCCTATTTGCGGCCGACAACATGTCGTACATACGTTGTGCATCGGGATTGGGCGCTTTATTATAATATTGGTCCCCTTGCTCATGCCTTATATCCGCATTCTGCACGGGATCCTCAGCAGTGTAATCACTTCGGGCATTAAAAGCATCATACACCATCTGTTCCATTCGATTATCATTCCCACCATTTACTGGTGGTGCTGGATCAGTACTGCTACAGCCTCCATGCTGTCTAGACTCCGCCAACAATGCAGCGAACATTTCATTTGTCTCCCCGTGTGAAACCCAATGGTAATAGGTAGGAATTAAACCTTCCCTAACAAGGTGATAATGCACATCATCTACAGACTTTAGTTTCTTATTCTTGCACTCCGACACGGACACCTTAATTTGGAAGGGTTATAGGACGACATAGATTTGCAGAATTTGAGAAATTGCTCTACGCTAGCTAAAAACTCGTTGTTCAAAAAACCATCTATATTACGCACATACATCCACTCACGCATTTTTCTTCCTGTGTTTCAATATAAGAGTATAATTATATTAATTCAAGTACATATTATCCTGAATATGGTGACCATATGGTCGCTACTATGTATTTTGCGACCATATGGTCGCCACATACAGTATATCAGAACACATATTTTTAACATAACAAATTGTTATATGCTATATGTGGTTAAATTCTGTAGCACAATCTCTTATAAATATATAAACGAAAACTTTCTACCGACAATATTTGTCCAAAACAATATAATGACGGAATGAAATATTATGAATAAGATTTAAATACATACCTTTAGTGAGGTTGTCGATAAAAATTGACGGAATTTCTTCCTAGAATCAATTCAGAGTTGTGGTTGATTGTTTCTTTCTTTTGTGAATATTTTGGAAGAGAGCTATGTATATATGAGGTTGTGTTGAAGCGGAATGAGAGTGAAGTTTTTACAACCTAGGTATATATGCTAAAATGGCGGCAATTTTACCAATTACTGTTTTAGCGACCAGGTGGTCGCAAAAAAAGCGGGAAATTACCCGCCAAAATTGATGATGCCAACCAAAACATCTGATCAATGTTAGCGACCATGTGGTCGCTATATGTTGCGACCACATGGTCGCTGTAATGGTGACGACTATATGGTCGCTACATTCAGCGACCATATGGTCGTGGTAATGGGTTCCCAATGTAGCGACCATATGGTCGCTACATTTAGCGACCATATGGTCACTAAATGCTGGCGGGAATTTTCCCCGCGCACTTATTGCGACTATAAAGGCATGACGACCACGCGAACGCGTAGATTAGCGACCACATGGTCGCTAAGTTGGTTTTTTTTCCCGGATTTACGTTCAGATTAGCGACCATTGGCGACTATATGGTCGCTAATTAGCGACCATATTTTGTGGTCGCTAAATCTGCAGAATGGTGTAGTGGGAGTGGACAAAACCATTGGGCTTATGAATGTGGTTGCTAGGATTAATGATCCTCAGTGTGAGTTGTTGCTCCTCCGTGCTTGTACTCGAGTTTCGAAACTCTACTTTGATGTGCGTACTTGCCCCCCGTGTATTTTTGAGTCGGCTCAACACTCATTTGACTTGGCTCTTCGTTCTTCCTTAGAGCGTATCGTTATTGCTTCTGGACCAGGGTTTGGCAACTAGCAATGGAGGCTCTCCACCTTACCCTTTGCATTCGGGGGCCTTAGGGTTTATTCTTCTGGCGATGTCTTGCATTATGCTTTTCTTGCGTCGCGGTTGCAATCTGCTGAATTGCAGACTAAGCTTCTTCGGCAAGCTACTGTCGTTACATCTGGAGCAACTTTTGATGATGCGGTGGAAATTTTTAGTAAGGCTGTGGAGACTGACATTTTGAGTAATCCAAGTGAGATCGTTGCCCCCAAACTCATGAAGAAACTGGCAGATATATATTTCACAAAGGTTACCAAAGCGGCAGAATCCATATTTTCATTATCTCCGCGATAGATAACATTATGGAAATTTCAGCAGGGGGAACACACCTCTGATTGGCTTAGGGCGATCCCGATTTCGGGTTTGGGTCAGACCATGAACGGTAAGACTTATCGATGTGTGTTATGTTACCATTTGGGTGTTCCCTTGTTTTCTGATTCGAAGCCATGCTCTGCTTGCTCCCGGGTTTTTGTCGAAGATATCTATGGAGATCATGTTGTGTCGTGTGCTGGTATTGTTGGTAACATAATGTTGTTCGTGATGCCCTTGTAGATATTTGCTATCGGTCTGGTATTTCAATGGGTAAGGAAGTGAATATTGGGTTGTGTGGCGGACAGAACCAACCCCTCCGTCATGCGGACATGTTACTCTACTCTTGGGATGGAGGGCTTGATGTGTGTGTTGACTTGATTGGCTCTTCTCCCTTGACATCATCTGGGATGTCTGACTTCACGCCTGTACGTGTAGTGGTCGATGCAGCTCGTCGTAAACGTGTCAAGTATCAAGCTAAGTGTGCGGCTATTGGGTATGGTTTTCTACCTTTCTCCTTTTCTTCATTGGGAGAATTAGATAAGGATGCTATCTCATTGCTTAAGCGGATACAGAAATTCTCTAAGACTCAAGATATTGGAGCGTCAGGTGCTGCACACATTTTCACTAGGATCAATTTTGCTATAGCTAGAGGAGTGGGGGCCCAGATACACTCGGCTTCCCACTAATTTTATGTAATTTAATTGACTTTGGATTGTGTGGCGAGCAAGACCAACGCCTCCGTCCTGCGGACATGTTATTTTACTCCTGGGATGGAGGGCTTGATGTTTCTGTTGATCTGACTGGGTCATCTCCCTTGACATCATCCAAGATGTCTGACTTCGCACTTGGAAGTGTGGTGGTTGATGCAGCTCATCGTAAACGTGTCAAGTATCAAGCTAAATGCGCGGCTATTGGGTATGGTTTTCTACCTTTCTCATTTTCTACATTGGGAGAATTAGATAAGGATGTTATCTCATTGCTTAAGCGGATACAGAAGTTCTCCAAGACTCGAGATATTGGGGCATCAGCTACTGCACACATTTTCACTAGAGTCAACTTTTCTATAGCTAGAGGAGTGGGGGCCCAGATTGTATCTCGGCTTCCCACTACCTTTTTGTAATCCCACTAACTTGATAATAATAATAATAATAATAATAATAATAATAATAATAATAATAATAATAATAATAATAATACCATGTGTCATTATTCCTATGCATAATAAAACCCTAAATTCATTTATACACTTCAACATGGTCATAATTTCTATAATTACAAACTAGATTCATTTTATTCAAACAAGCGTTCCCAATACAACATGAAAACATGAACAAAAGTATTCATGACAAACTATGAGAGTGAACCACCACTTGCCTTGTTTTGAAGGCGAGTAAGAAATATATCTTAGACGAGCTTGCGATCCAACGATCGAGTTTCTTTTCCTGATTCACACACATAATACAAAATAAATTATAAGTAATTTATTTTGTTCAACCTTTCTTTGCAAGTTAAATTCTTACGACTCTTCTAAGTTTATATTTCTAATAAACTTATGTTATTAACATTAATAAAATCTTTCTTTATTAATGCAAGAGCTTCTAATTTCTTTGTATTGCACTATTGCATATTTTAAGATTTCTCTATCTTTATGCATACATATTATTTTAGAAAATTTACCCATATATTATTTTAATAAAAATAATAATACAAAGGATATATTTTTCACACATAAAAACCAATAATATCCACTATTTGTTTTCTATCAAAAAATATACTTTCTATTTTCTTTTCTAAAATAAAATTATAGATATTTTTAACATTTTAAAAGTTAAGATTAAAAAATATTTATTTTAATTCAAATACCCAAAAATATAAAAATGCCAAAATAAAGCAAAAATGGCAAGGGAGGAGGGCCAGCCGAACGGGCCGGATGCACATACAGCAGCAACTGCTTGCACAAATAGGGATGGTGCGATGCAAAGTTCAGTGGCTCCGTTCTCCGTTGTCCGGCGACGGTTGACAATGGGGTTGATGATGTTGGAACCGGGACGATTTAGGCTTCCTATTGTCAGTAGTGGCTGGGGTGGTGGCTCATGGTGGCCGGAAACCACCGCTGAACAAGCGACCTGCACTACATTGTTCGACAGAGCACTAGTTAGAGCAAGGGTTTTTAAAGGCAAATCCCAATCGATTTTTTTCCCCTAAATTGACTTAGGGTAAATTTTGAGGGTTGAATAAGTGACAAGTAGGCTTTTTTCGGAATCAAATTTCGTTAATAAACGAGCTTGAATTTCTCAATTGAAGATTATGATTCAAATGGGGAGGAAGATCCCCCCCTCCTCTTGTGAATCCATTTTCCCAAAATTAAACAAACAAACCCTCTAGTTTGAGAAATGGGCAAAAGATGCCCTTGAGATGTTCAACTAACATTTATTATTAACACATTTTTGATAAAGTGAAATCTTTAGTCCAAAAATAGTTTTTAAACATTTCTTTTTTTTGTTTAGAAAAACATGTTTAAACACTTTTGGTGTCTTTTTCTTAAAATTTTAATCTAATTTTCTTTAACATATGGTTAAGGTCCATTATCTTCTCTAATAACCCTTTAGAGGTTATTTGCTTGATTTTCATTTAATAAAATAATTTAGATAAGCAATATACCATTAGTACAAGATATTGCCACAAATTTATTATATTAAACAAATTAAAAGGAAATTTGTTAGAAGATTGAGTTTTGATGGTTCCAGAGTCAGTGACTCCTAGTTTGCAAGTCGAGTCAGCGACTTAGCAAAAGTCACTGACATGGCCAGCTGGCGAGCGATCTATTTAAGGAAGGAACGTACAACGTGTGTGCGTGCACTTGGAGAAAGTTGGGCCGTTCTATTTTAGGAGAAGATCATCATAAAAGAGTGCTAAAATCAAGATAAAGACGATTTGATTCTCCTAGAATATTTCATTGTATGCGTTAATGTATATTTGGAAAGATATGTAAAGATTGAGTGTGTGTCACTTCCCTAATCGAATGGGATTTGATACACACGAGATCTCTCTTGCCTTAGCTTAAATACTCTCGTGTTTAGGGTAGTGGCAAGACTCTTGAGCGTAATTTTACATTTTGTGTAAGAAATAAAGAGTGAACTTGTGCGTGAGATTCGTACAAGTGGTGCATCGAATGTTCTTAGGCATAGTGTGAGATTGAGAGTGTGAGTGCAAAGGTAGAGCGTGGTTCAATGGTGTGGGATTCATTCTTGTACATGGGACAACTTTGTAAACACTCAAGAAATCAATAGAGCGAGTCTAAAGACTCTTGAAATCCGACAAAGTGAGAAGCTTGGAAGGGAGTGGTTTTTCTCTGAGTAAACTAGTTTGTCTACAAGAAGTTTCCACTATACATCGCTTGTCATTGACTGTTGGTAACGTTCGTTTTCTTGTCTAATTATTCTACTGCTTTATTACTCAAAGTCGACGACTTCGCAGGAGTCGCCGACTCGTTTAAGTACTAACGATCCTACAAAATTCCATAATTGCCCTTCTTAGAAAAGAGAATTATTATAATAGTACCCTTTTAAAGATAGTTTCCTCCGAAATTAGGTTCGACTTACTAGGTATCCATCTAAGAGAAAGGAAGGTTATTACAATAGTTCCCCCTTAAAAATAGTTTCGTCCCCGAAACTAGGTAGAGAACAACTCTGGAAACCTTCTATGCATATCTTGTTCTGTCTCTCATGTTTCCTATGTGACTTCTTCCCCACCGTTCTTGGACTAAAGAATCCTCACTAGCAGTACTTCTTAATTATGGAAACTCTTCACTCGTCGTTCCAGCACGCGAATAGGTCTCTCCTCCTATGTGCCATTGGGTTGAATCTCAATATCATTGTAGTTGAGAATATGGGATTCATATGGAACATACTCTCGCAATAGCGATACATGGAAGGCATTATGAATTGGATGTGCAGATGGTAGTAGGGCATGTCGATAGGCAAGCTTGCCAATCCGCTCTAAAATCTCAAATGGTCCAATGTAACAAGGGTTACGTTTTCCTTGTTTTCCAAAGCGGAAAACACCTTTAGATGGAGACACTCGGACGAAAACCTTGTGTCCTACTTCAAACTCAATATCCCTTCACTTCAGATCAGCATAGGATTTTTGTCGACTCTGAGTTGTCAACATTCTCTATTGGATTAAAGAAATGTCAACAGTAGTCCTCTCCACCAATAATGGGCCTAGAAGAATCTTATTTGTATTCTCGTCCTAACAAATCAGTGAACGACATTTTCGTCCATATAGAGCCTAAATGGGGCCATCTTAATGGTTGAATGCCAATTATTGTTGTAGGACAACTCTACCAAACTTAAGATGGAATCCCAACTAACAAAACGGTCTAGCACGCAAGCCCTAAACATATCTTCCGGTATTTGAATGGTCATTTCGGATTGTCCATCAGTTTGGGATGAAAACCAGTTTTGAACCTTAGTTTTGTCCCCATGGCTTGATGTAGCTTCTTTCAAAACCTCGAAATGAATCTTCCATCACGATCAGATACTATTGTCTTCAGAGTACCATGTAAACGGACAATCTCATGCACAAAGATCTCATTTAATTTTTGTACTCCCCATGTTTTCTTTATTTTTGTGAAGTGTGCACTTTTTGTGAGCCTATCAACGACTACCCAAATAACATCTTTCTATCCCTGCGTTTTAGGAAGTCCTGTCACAAAATCTTCCCATTTCCATTATGGCACTGAGAATGGTTGCAATTTGCCACCCGACCTCTTGTGTTCAATCTTCACTTTCTAACATACCAAACATTTTGCTACAAATTCTGCCACATCATGCTTCATGTTTGGGCACTAGAAATTCCGACGCAAATCTTTGTACATCTTGCTCGATCCCGGATGGACTAAGTATGCTAATGAATACGCTTCTTTCAAAATCAGAAGGCGAAGCTTTTGATCTGTAGGCACACAAATTCGGTCTTGAAACCATAAGAACCCATCATCCTGAATGATAAAACCAGGTGCCTTTCCTTCTTGCACCTCACAGCTTATCTTAACTAGCATGAAATCATCAACCTATTTTTTCTTTATTTGATCCAGCAGAATAGCATGAATCTCTAACTTACTCATACTACTACGTTGATGTCCGAACCAAACCTCAATCTCGCACTGAATCAATTCTCGTCGAAGCATTATACATCAACAAAATTATGAATATTACTTGTGAGCCTTTTGATCTCTCTGATTTCCATGGAAATATATTCGATATTCTTAATTGCCTTTGCTCGGCCGTCCAACATCTATTTTGGGCAATTTCAATGCACCCCAAGTTGAAATTATAAGATAAAAAGTAATGCAAGCCAAATCTTCTCAAAGCTAACTAGTATTCTTGATTTGATACCAATACTAATAATCATTATCATCTAGAGATACAATATTCCCAATAAAGTATGCAAATTTAATAAATTACATCTCCTTTATTGCTTTGATTCGTATTTTTATGTAAAAGAGTCAATGGGCATATTTTTGTAATAGCTATAGTAGCCGCCACGCAATAACAAGAGTACAAGACATATTAACATATAGATACATGGGATTTTATCTTAATTCACCTTTTCGAATTATGTAGAAGTTTTATACCACCCTTTTGGCGCATATAATATGTTAGCATTTATGATACACCAGACACTTAGAATCAGCTTTGGAGAGACATTGGGCAAATATAATTTTCTTTGATCAAGTTGAGCATATCATTATGAATTCGTAATAAATCTATATTGATAGCTCGATTGCATTAGGTATAAGTTAACTTAAAAGTTGAAGGTTGACATGGAGTATATTGCCAGATGAGAATGACTATGAATTTGATTCATCAGGAAGGAACCACCGCGGACTTGATCAAGAGCCTGATCGTGCGAACGACCGCGAGCAAAGCTAGGATACCGAGTGTGAGTCCGATCTGAGCCATCACGAGCAACTAAGGGGCTGAGAAGCCGAACGAGGATCTGACCGGATCGTGAGCAATCAAGAAGGGGTTGGAGCCGGACTCCGAGTCCAAACACGGGATTGATCGCGGACAGCGTGATCATGGTCGTTTATTATTGGTGTTCATAATGAAGAATAATTGTTGAATGCTCGGGTTCAATTTTCCAATTAGTTGAGTAGTATAGGGACATTTGACAAAAAGATGTGTCATGTCTTCATGACTACAATTACACAAAATACTGCTCATATATAGGTACATCCATCCACTCTTTTTCCTGCTAATCTGAAAGTGGTTTGATTTACAATTGGAATTTTTAGTCATGTTGGTAAATGACCCATACATGATTATGGGCTTATATTTGGGCCAAGTTTATTCTAAGTCTACTACGTCAAGATGTCGTTAATGGTGGGCTCAAGATGGGCCCACCGTGATTCCGAGAGATGAAACAAGTCCAAGTCGAGTGGTTGAGGAACTTTTTGGGCGGTGGCTTAATTCTTTGAGATGTCTCAACTTTTGTACACAAACATGTCATGCATATTGCAACGTGGTTCTTCTTTCGACCTTGCATCCTATACTTCCTAGACTGATATTAACATCCAATTGGCTAATGCCTTCGTGTGCTTAGGGGGCAAAAAAAAGAAGAACAAGAAATTGGGTAACACCATACATGACTATACATGTGTGTTCTTACGGGAATATTACGGCTATAAACACTTTTTTGTTCCTATTAACAAAACATCCTCTTTTCCCAAAGGCGAAAAAAAGAAAAAGAAATACTCCATTATTTGTTCAAAACTTTGTCCAATCCAAAATAAATGGCGGTTGTTTTTTGTCCCAACATTTGTTTCTACATTCCTATTCTGAAATAAGAAATTGAGTTCGTATAGGCATTTTTACTAGGTATTCCTTTATCATTTCGTCCAACAACAAGAGGTTGATACTCAGGATTTTGTTTAACTAAGAGGCATGTAGACTAGAATAGTAAACCTCACCCAAATTTCACATCTGCAATTGGAATTTGTTTAAACGGAGCCTGGATACTTCATGTCATTTTTTTTAAATTCACTCTCTTTTATTCTAAAATGTGTTTTAAATAATTTTGTTAGATATTATTTTGAAGATTGAGGTTCAAGTGAGAACATCGACCCTATAAAGAAATGAAAATAAAAAGGGACCATCGAATTTCATAAATTTAACGACATAGGTTACATATTCATTAAAATGGAAAAATTTAACATGAATGAATTTTCTGTAAAAGAAAAAGACTTTTTATCTTATGGACCATGTAACATTTTTGTAGTGAATATGCAATATTTTTCTGTTGAGTGTGCAATATTTTAAAATAAAGTTTCTGTTTTATTCAAATAAAAGTCGAACAAATCTTTTCTAATTTCTAAGTAATTGGGTTGATAAGATGGTTGCTCTCAAATCTTCTCCTTCTAATAAACGAAGAATCTAAGCCGTTAATTTTTTTGAGATCAAATAATTCCCATATATATTCACTACGTACGTACTTTCTACCAACTAATACAACAACGATTTTTCTAATGGTATAGGTTAAACATACTATAAAAGTAGAGGCGGAGCGAAGGGAGGCGGTCGCCTCCTCTCTCGTGCTGTGAATGTATATAATATATGTAAAATTTTTCAAGTCAAAACAAAATACTTCTTAGCCTAGTGGACATATAACTCACGCTCCTTTTAAGCAGGCCCGTTTTCGACCCCTGGGAGTTGCAAAATTCCCCCTCCTCTCTGTTAATCGTTTTGCCCACTGGCCACACACAAGTGCACAACCCATACAGTAATTAATGTACTACATTTTCTTTATTTATTTATTTATTTTATTTCAAACACAAAAAAGTCTAATTAAACTAGCTAAATCTGTATTATGATGAGAAATTTTAAAATATTAATAATTTTGATTTATTATTAAAATATAATTACTATATTGCAAAGTAAAAAGATGTGACTAATTATTTGTTTAATAATTAATAATAATAGAGACGAATTTGTTTTACATATTTAATTTATTGTTTATTTACTTTGTATAAAGTATATTTTCAATTACTACCCAACTATTATATATCGATATTTATTTTAAATATTTATTATTTAAATAATAATATAATAATATGTTACCTTATTTGTCTATAATCGTAACCGATTCCGCCGCTCCTTCCAATTTGTTCTATCTCCACCACTATATAGAAGGTAACTAAAACCCTATTACAAAATTAATTATCCTTTTTAAAAAACTAATTAATCTTAAATAAATTAAAACTTATAAAATAGGTTAGAAAAATCGATACAACAAAGCCGATCAAATGATTCCTATGTTAAATATGGGTGAAAATTATATGGCCTAATCGTTGATTGAAGCCTAACAAAGCATCTGGTCGACCGGTCGGGGATGGAAAGTAGGAGCCGATATTCAATGCCATGATTGTTTTCCAAAATATCATTTATTTATTTTTAAATAATTCTTAACAAAATTTATTGGAAAATTCCATTTAGTACCCTCGATTTTTTGGCTTTTCCGGATGATGCCTTGAAAAAAAATTATTCCGAGTGGTACCCTAAACTTTTGCAAAAGTCCGGTTGGTGCCCTGACTAGTGAATTTTCGTTAGTTTTTAACTAAATAAGTATGTTTTCTAATTGAAAAAATTATAACATTTTAATTAAATTAAAAAAATTCATTTTAATAACAAATAAAATAAATCATATAAAATATTAAATTAAAAGTATCAGATTATATATATATTTCAAGCCAGTTGATTATATGTTGTATAATTAAAAAAAATTAAATTAAAAAAAATAATATTACAATATTTATATTAAAATTAATAATTACAATTGTCATGTAGGTTTTATGTAATAATTTTGACAATTTTTAGAAAAACTAATAAAACTTTCATTATAATACTCTCAAGTTACATTAAAATTTTTAAGTTCTATTAAGTTTTTAAAAAATTTCAAAATTACTATATCAAATCTACATGATAAAATTTAATTATGCATTATTTTTGTTTTAATATAAATATTGTAATATTTTTTGTCTTAACTTAAAATTATTTTAATACTAATACATAAAATCTACTTGACATTATATATAATATAAATTTTAATTTAATATTTTATATGATTTATTTGAATTGTTATTAAATTAAAAATTGTTTTTTAATTTAATTAAATACAAAATATATTTTTCATTAGAAAACATAATAATTTATTTATAAATTACCGAAAATTTACTAGTAAGGGCACTAGCCGGACTTTTGCAAAAGTTCAGGGGTATCACTCGGAATAAATTTTTTTCAGGGTACCGTCCGAAAAAGCCAAAAATTTGAAGGTACCAACCGGAATTGACCAAATTTATTTTATTTATAGAAAGCATTTAGGCTATTATAATTTACAACGGAGAGAGAAATTTAAACTCAGAAATAAGCACGAACGTTATCACCAACCTAGGAGCTAGACTATTGAGAGGCTTGACATAATCCTCCTTAACATAATATATACTATAAATAATTTTAGATAGTGGGTATATCTAAATCCGAATGGGAACAGAAAAAGGAGTCGATTGTCGCATGTCTGAAAACAATAGAAGACGAGATTCAAACCTTAAAATCGGGCCTTAAATTTTTCACCAATTTCAGAAATTTTCACCTACACTTATTTCGACAACACTGCTTTCGTAAATCACATAATAGTTCATTCAAAATTTTCACCAATTTCCTCAATCTTTCAACTTTAAAAGACGATAAAAGAAGAAATCTGCAAGTTTCAACCTTAAAAAACGATAATGAACAAGTAGTTAACGGAACCGATAATGGAATCTGCAAATTTAAATCTAGGGCACCAATAATGAAATGAACAAGTAGTTACCTTCGAGAAAATAGAAACCAACAACTTGAGCAAACCGCAACTCGAGCAATCTAGGGTTTCAACCAGCAACTCGAGCAAACCGCAAACCGCAACGAAGATTTGGTATTCAACAGATTTGATGCAACTTGAGCAATATAATCTAGGGCACCGATAATGAATTTGCTTAGGATAATGGAACGACACCGATTAGGTCTGAGAATGATGTTGTAGCAGAGCAAGAACGCTTTTTTTGATAAGTTTCTTTGAAAAATCGGGAATTTTTGGATACTAGAATATTGGTAAAGATAATAAACCAGCAAATCCAGTAATTTAAGTTGTTACCAAAATTATTTATTTCTTGATTTTTTTATACCAGTGAACAACTTCTCACTTAATCTTAAACATTGAAAAAACCAGATCTAATGGTAGAGGATCCTCCTAATTATTTACGGTAGGAACCCTCTTTACCTGAACAACTTCTCACTTAATCTTAAACATTAAAAAAAACAAATCTAATGGTAGAGGATCCTCCTAATTATCTACAGTAAAAACCCTCCTTGCCTGATTTTAATCCCTTATACTCACTCAGATCGGAAATAAGTTTCCACTTGAACTTTAATCAATCTTTTGTTAGGTTTTCTAGGCAATTAATAATGAATGAGGTATAAAAATTATTATTGGAATTTATTTTCTTTGTTCAATATTTTTCATTTATTGGCTAAAAAGGTAATGGATAGTTAAAAAATAATATGATTGAGAAAAAATTTACAATATAAAATTTAATTAATATTTTCTGAAAACTTGTGTTAAATTTAGAACGCAGTTTCAAATTCAATCATAGAGAGTATTAATTAACGAAGATTCGGTATTTTTGTACACTTTCATCTGCGTATGTGAAGAGACCTTACATTGCTTTCTTTTTATTTTAGGTTTTAGGGAGATGTATAATCACTAAATAAATAATGTCGCTAAATATTTTTATTTGCATGCCTTTAAAGTATTGTAATATTTTTGAAATTGGAAGAAGAGACAGAGGAGGCTTTATGCCACCACAAAGTATTCAAACTAACAATTTAGGCAAAGAATTGGAGACTTGCATTACCAAAAATTTATTTATGAATCGAATCGAATCGAATCGAATTAAGGTGCATGTTGAGGGGCCATAGCTTATTAAGTATGAAAAAGGAGAGGTTGAAACTTGAGAGCGATGATTTGCTAAGATTTTTTGTTGAAAGCATTTAAGTGTGTGTCAAGTTGTAATATAGGAATCTTGTACAACATCTACATCATCATCATTGACCTAGTGAAGCTCTGCTACAGCGGAATCTAGGGGGTCAAGATGGGGACACCCCTGTCCAAGGGAAAGGGGGTACGCCCGATATACCCAAGAAAAACTGAAACTCAGCTATGTGACAATAATAATTGAATTTAGTTAGAATGCACCAAAATTGATATAGGGACCAAATCCATCTCAAAGGCAGTGCATAAAAGCCAATGAGCACGAGGATGCGCCCCAATAGGGTGGCGACTACATAGCTCAAACAATAGGGTGGCGACTGTCAAGCCAGATTTGAATACGGAGTATATAATTTAGGAAGATTCTTATTATAGATCGAGTAATTTTGAAAGTGAATCATCCTCTAGTAATAAATGCGACCCTCTCGAAGAAATTAAAGTACGCGCTTTCCACCCGCGGTGTTTGGCGATTCTCATTGTCTCTTGTTTTTTAGGATTTGCTTTTTTCGGGTGTATGGAGGACTCGTTGGCCGGCCCTCCTGAGGTGTTGGCTCCTGTTCTGGTGGGTGAGGGGATGCAGGTCGATGGTAGGGCTGAAACTACTGCCCAGGGTATCGTTCAGGGGCTTGGCCTTCGGCGAAATCTTAGAGCAATCTTGTGCGTGATGATGATGGAGAGGAAAGAATGGTGTTGTCTGATGATTTCTTGGAAGGAAAAGTTGTGATGTCTTTTCCCGACGACGAGGAGGGTGATCTTGTCTTCCATGTTGAAACTGAAGTTCTACAGGCTCTTGCTACTGTATGGGAATCGTCCCTGATTGTGAAACCAATTGGTAGTTTGATTCCACACGTAGTCATGGATAGGAAACTTAAAGAGTACATTGTGGAGCCCTAGCGGAAAGATGTTGGTGGCGGATTTGCCAAATGTCTATTATGTGGTTAAGTTCTCCAATGAAGAGGAATATTTGAAAGCTCTTATGGATGGTCCATGGATGGTGTTTGGGAAATACCTAATTATTCGACCTTGGCATCCGGAGTTCAATGCCTTTACTGACATCGTCACCACGACGCCGGCATGGGTGAGAATTTCTGATTTGCCTATGATCCTCTATGAGGAAAAATGATGATGACTCTAGCCGCTGGTATTGGTAAACCGATTAGGGTTGATAAGAAGACTATGTACTCCAATCGGTGCAGGTTTGCTTGTGTTGAAGTGGATATCACGTAACCGTTGAAGGGGTTAGCTATTTTCAATTGGTGCAAATTCCATGTTGAATATGAGGGTCTACATGTTATTTGCATTAAATGTGGCAAATATGGACATCAAGAGAGTTAATGTCCTCTAAATCAAGCCATGCAAACAAACCCTAATGGGGTTCCTCCGACTTTAGTAGTTCATGAATCTCCATCACCAACGCTTGGTCCAGTGGATAATGGATCTTCACTTGAGAAAAACGATCCATGATAATCACCACAAATGTGTTTATTTTTCGTGAGACTCTCTTAAAACCACATCTAAACACCCACCGATTTTTGTCTTGCAACCTATGCCAATAAAGACACCTATCATTCGCTTTTATAGACAGTAATGGTTGTCCAAAAACGGTTAAGGGGCGGTTAAAGAGAGGTTAGAGGCGTTCAATAAGTTAAGCGAAGTTGGGGAAGTTATTGGTGGTTTCTCTTGGTGTGAAAAAATTAAGTTATGCTTAATTTTGGCGATATTTTTAGGGTTTAATATTTCCTTCAACGAATATTGCCTCTATTCCATGCCAAGGGTTATACACAATATCGTTGTGGGATAAAATGTTCCAACAACAACAATGGAAAAAGATGTTAAATCTAATTCCATCAAGAACACACATACCTCATTCGAATCTTGGGACTCTTCCTTGATCTTCACTTGAGAAAAACGATCCATGATAATTACCAAAAATGTGTTTGTTTTTGTGAGACACTCTCTTAAAACCACGCCCAAACGCCCACCGATTTTTATCTTGCAATCTATGCCAATGAAGACTCCTATCATGCCCTTCTATAGACAAGTAATGGCTGTCCAAAAACGGTTAAAGAGAGGTTAGATGCGTTTGATAAGTTAAGGGAAGTTGGGGAAGTTATTGGTGGTTTCCCTTTCCATAATGTCTGGCTGAAAGTCGTCGTGCCCAATCAAAATTTAATTACCTAATTACTCAAATAGTATAGTTGGTAAGTCGGGGTCATACCCAAGAGACACTTGTAAGAAAGGGGGGATTTTGGATTATTAATCTAAAACTAAGGAATTGAAGTAAACAAAGCAAACAATCAACCAGAGTAAAGGTTGAGTTTTTTATCAATTGAGAAAGCAATCTTATTCAAATATCCACTTTCTTCTTCAAGTTATTGATCATAGATTCAAACAAGTTATTCCTTTGGCTATTCCTATCCTGATCATAAATATAACATGACAACGAGACATGCAAACTTAACATCCAAACAACTCATGAAACGATCATAAATCATAAGGATATTAGCAATGAGAACAAGGATAAATAGGATACATGCAATTGAATTCCAATGAGTTAAACAATCAACATGCATTCAAATCTCTTTCTCAACTGTTTTAGTCCAACAAGTCCTAAATCAGTTGAGTTGCTACAAAGATTAGGTTTTACTATGAGAAAACCTAGATCTAGCAATAGAGCGTATCAATTCCAACAAGTTAGCTAGACATGAAGAAATCAACACAATCAATATTAATTATGCCCAAGAGAATTGAAATAACCTGTAGAAATAAACCTGAATAGAATAATCTCACAATAAACTTGAGTCTGAAAGCTTCAACTTGAATAAGATCTAAGGGTTTAGTTCTCTATAGAAGAGAGAATACAAAACAAAGTAGAAAATAGGTCTCAATTAATTATTTAACAAAGGCTAAAAAACTAGGCTTAAATAGCCAACTCAAAACATGGACTAAAAGAAAGGAAACTAAATATTAAAAATAGATAGAATCTTCGCTTCGGTTCTCGTTGATGTGGAATTCTGCAAGAGCGGAATGGGACCCGCGATCACGGAACTGATGAATCCTCAATACCTGAGTCGGCGATGTCTGAGGGCGTGGAATTGGTCCTCCGCGGTCGCGGATCTGCTATTGACAAAAGCTTGAAAGCATTCAGAAGCTGTTTTGACCATCTTAGAGTGGGAATTTGAACTCAGAGTAAAAATATGAATTGTAGATGTTCGAGTTAGATTTCTAATGATACCAAATTCAGATTCATCCAACCACCGTAGTTCCCAAACGAAGTGTCACAAGAAAGTGGTGTCGAAACAACAACTTCAATGGATAACCCATATTTAAGCATTCTTTTCCACAACTTCTTGTGCCTTAATGATCATCAAAAGTGCCTTGAATATCATTGGAAGAGACACTTGAATATCTCCAATCTTGAATCCTTCAACTTAATTAATCATTGCTCCTCAAAACGACCTAAAAACACAAAAGGGCAAGAGTAGACACCGAAATGCAAAAACTATAAAAACTAAGCAACATGCATGCAATTACCTAAGATTTAAATATAAATTTGCCATAAAACTAACACCTAAATGCATGCATGCAACTACCAAAGTGAGTTGTCTCTTAGCTAGTTGAGCTGACTTCCAAGCTATTTGAGCTGACTATAAGCTAATTCAGCTTACTTGAGCTTAACCCTAGCTACTTGAGCTAACTTCCAAGCTAATTCCTTGAGCTAAGAACTAAGTTTAGCTTATTGAGCTAACTTACAAGCGAGTTTCAAGCTTTCAAATTATGTTCTGGCTCATGTAGCTATGTGCCAAACTATTCTCAAGCTTTGGTTCTTGTCTAAGACATTCACTAAGCTAAGGGTAGCTCCCATTCATTCATAAAATAATGCACAAAGCTAACTTTTAATCTATCCTTGCTCAAATCACAAAACCTATCTTGGTTGAGCTTCAAGGCAAGTGGCTGGCGCCTTGTGCCACGGCATAGGCGTGCCGCAACTCGGTCTTGTAGCTACCAAAACAGCCATGTTCCATCTAAGCATTAGGCAGGCCATAGCCCAAGTGTAGGTGCGCCCCTTACTGATCATTGTGCCTCGTGTCGCGCCAAGGCCCAAGCATGGGCGCGCCCATACCGAGCGCCGTGTCCATGTCGCACCCTCAACACATGACGTTCCTTGCCTAAGCGCCGACATGTCTTGAAATCTCATCTAGTAATCCTCAATCAAATCATGATATGTCACATAGGTCCATCTTCTCAATCGATGCTCTTATGTGACTCTTTCTCAACACATGCACACAGAGGGATTGATGACTTTCACAAATCACCAACACCTTCTGCATTCTCCAGCAAGATCAAAGTTACCCCATTAGGAGTGAGAATAACAAATAGTAAATCTAGGGGGATAAAATATCATCTTCAACTGAGATCAATTCACTAGTTCAAATAGAGAAAACAAGAAAAGAAACAAGTATTACAACATTACATATTACCATTGAAAGCTATAATTTTACAGGTTTTAACGCGACTAAGATAAAAAGGCGTATGAAACAAATCACAGAATTTATTCTCGTGTTTTGAATTTTATTAGGAGCGTGGAGAGACACATATTGTGCATTTTGAGGCATGCATTGCCCTGGAGGCATTTTGTCGAACAACTTGCATGCATAAATCACAACACACACAAATACATGGTCTTTACATAGTAAATCAATTGAATTCAAGCTCAACTCATAAAAACTAATGAACAAAGTACCAAGTAAAGATGGCCAAAAGCCCCAACGAAATTGAGTAACGCATCCAACCCATCAAAAGTGCCAAGTCTGGATCCTTAAAATCAAATCCTAGAACCCTAGCTAGAGCAATCCAAAATTATGCATACCTTTTGTTGTGAATTTGTTGATTGTGATGTGAATTTATTGTTCTGTAGAGGCTGTTGATGATCGTGCCGTTTGGGAGGTCGTTGGAGAAGAGAGCAGAGATCGAGTCCCATTGGGAAGGATATTTTTATCTTATTCTTAAGCTTTTTAGTAATATTACATTTTGTGCCACTTTTAATAAATAATCCCATTTGATTTGTTTTTACATGAATTGGAAAATTTTAATCTTATCTGTTTATCTGATTCAATCCAATGCTTGTGATATGTTTTCATTTTATACAATAAGCTTATTTTTCATCGGAACCTTAAACTATATTTTTTTCTTTTTTTACTGATAACGGTGATTTCGTCGTGCAAATCACGGTTATGCAAAAGAATCCAAACTAACTAAGAACTGTATTCTTTATGAAGTCCGAGGCGAATCTACAAGGAGGTAGATTGTTTGCTTTATATGATTTTAATTTCAACTCAAGTAACAAAGGGGGTTTGAGAATTAAACTACTATTTAGCATGAAAAAACTAGTAAAACAATGAAGTTTGGGTTTTTTTTTATCAATTTAGGGAAAATACTTAGTCAAACAAAGTTCCACATTCATATGACAAGTTGATCATCGATTTCACTCAATGTCGCATGCACATGGAATTCCAATTCATTTTTAGATATAATTAATAGCACAACCAGATACTATAAATCCTAACTAATTGAATAACCTTGAAACCATCAAGATTTAATCCAAAACCAGCATTAAGAATAGGATATAGGAAGGATACAAATCTAGCATAAAACAACCAGCTTTTATCCTACATTGCAATTCAAATCACTTCTGCAATAGACAAGCACAACCAGATACCAATACAATGCAGTTTGCTACTATGAAATAGAGAAACTCAACCAGTAGTTCTCTAGATCTATCAATAGAGATTTAATAACAAGAACCCTTGAAATTGTTGAAACTAATCACATAAACAATTCAATCAAGAGAGTAGAATAATCCCATGCAATAGACAAAGAGTAGAAATGATATGAGTTCGTCTATCAAGCCTTCTACCGAGCCCTCTACCGAGTCTTGGAACTTCGGTACCGACCCTACCAATGCATGGCCCCTCGGTACCAACCCCCGGTACCTCGTGCCTACTAGGGCGTCGTTGCACCTGCCGATTTCCGACCTTAGAGCACCTTGGCTTTTGATGGATGGTGCCACTTCTTCGGGCATTTTTTATGGCACTTTGCTCCATGTTTTGAGTTAAGAATCCCGCTCTAATGACAAGTCCAATTTGCATAACAAGAGAGGGTATTCGCTTGGACAAGTAACCAAGGCCGGTGTTCGAGTCGCTAAGAAGCCAAGTCAAGGTGTCACGCCGTATCTTGGGCGCATAACTCGAGCACATGCTTGGGAAATGCTTGACAAGATCGAGGAGGAGATCATGGCTCATAAGTTGGACTTTGGTTAGCGAAGGTGAAGGTTGGAGTCTCTTTATGACTCTTGGTTCGAGTTGACTCTTTTGCGATTAAGGACAATTAGTTGTGTTTCTTGAAATTACGGGGTTTATTTTGTAATTTCCTTGGGAATTGTGGCTGAATGGGTGAGGCATGGGATTAGGGTTATTTAGTCTCGTTTTGGCCTCATTGCTCCTTTGATGGAAGACTTGAACGATGAATGCTTTCTTTTTTACTTGTTTTTCAATCTAAGTTCTTTGTTCATTTTTCGTTCAATCTCGTTGTTTGATCGTTGGTGAGTCATATCCAATGCTCTTTAAACCTATTTTGTTGATCTTGGTACGTAATATCCAAGACCCAACATCCATATCCAACGCTCCATCAATCAGCTTCCATTCGCTCCATCAATCGTTCCATTTCCATCTCAGTGGATTCTGCACCACCTCAGTATAATCGCCATAACTTCCCATCTGCACATCATCTAGATCTGAAATTTGGAGGGATTCAACTAGACTCAAGGATCTAACTTCGGATTCAACTAGACTCAAGGATCTAACTTCCCGTGTTAGAATCGCTTAAATCCAAGTTCGGACCAGGAAGATCCAGCTAGTTGAAGACGGGTTAGATTCCTTGGTGTTTGTTGTCGGAATTCCTTGGACTCTTTGAAGGCGATCCCTTTGCATCATCTACACCATCGATCCTTTCATCAAGTGGTATTAGATCCACGCGAAGGTATCACCATATAAACCTTGTTTCGACCTTGGATTTCCACTCGTTGCAAGTGTTTGTCAATTCCGTCCAATCTTTGTTGTTTGTGTGTGCGTGCCCTAGTGTTGCGCCATTTTCTTGTGTCATTTTCGCCCTTGATTTCTTGATTGATGGGGTTGAAATGTTCATGAGTCTTGGATGAATTGTTCTTGCACGAACTTGAAGAAGAAAGACCTATGGGTTTTGATTGAAGGAGTAGTTGAAAGGTTGTCTTTATTCCATGTTTAATGCCTTCAATTAAAAGCTTGTTTTCATTGTTGTTTGCTGAATTTTCCTGGCTGGATCACGAGGGGAATAAGTGAGAAAAACGTCCCCTTTGTGTCCATTACATGCTTGTTGATTTGGTTCGACGCTAGGATACGGGAACGACACCAATAAGTAACGTCTTGCTTGCTTGTTGTCTAATTCTCGTTGGAATTTTAAAAAAAATTAGAAAAACCTTGTCGGCGGCGTAAAACTAATAAGGGGTCAGGCACAGAAAAAGAAACGAGGCTAGAAAAACCTTGTCGGCGGCGTAAAACTAATAAGGGGCCGAACACGGAAAAAGTAGTCCACCGTGGAGCCTAGCAAAAGACTAAGTCTTTTCTTTACTTGATGCTTGATTGTTCTTGGTGTTTAGTAGCTTCCTAGTGTTGTTCCTTTTGGCAAGTGTGTAGTGTGTTTGAGTTCCTCTTGTTGTCTTTTGTTGTTCATTTGCTACTTGCAACTTGTCAGATTTTCATCTCGAGCAAGTATTGGTGATTATTCCGTGTCCATTCTATACCCTTGCTTGTTACTTGGTTTGTTGAGATGGCAAGTGTAGGTGATGAAAAAGACAAACAAAAGGTCGATGAGGAGTCTTCCAACTTGGTGAAGGCCATGTTTAGGACGCTACAACAATCTTTTCAAGCCATGGAGGCAAGTTTTGATGCTTTGTAGAGCCGAATCCTAGGGCTGGACAAGAGGACAAAAGTGCCTCATGAGGGGGAGCTTAAGAAGACACGAGAGGATGGAGAGTGCTTGGTGGTCCCACGAACACTCTTCATGACGGAGAATACCACCAGGACTAGTCAACAGGAAGTTATCTTTCACACTCGATGTAAGATCGTGGATAAGGTATGTAGTGTGATTATTGATAGCGGTTTATGTTGCAATATTATTAGTCAAGATGTGGTGGATAGTTTTTCTTTGAGTTCTACTCCTAAACCTTTACCTTACCCTTTGTGTTGGTTGAACTCTAACGCCCCTATCCAAGTCAATGAGAGGGCTCGTATTCTTTTTCTATAGGGCCATACAAGGATGAGGTGGAGTGTGACATTGTCCCGATGACCGCTTGTCATCTACTATTGGGACGCCCTTGGAAATTTGACAAGGGAGCGATCCATGATGGACTATCCAACGAATACCACTTCCAAATTGAGGGAAAGAAGGTGATTTTTCACCCGATGTCTTCCCATGATATAATGTTGGATTACGCAACAAAGGAGCAAAGGAAGAAGCTTGCTCATCGAGAGAAAACTATCCATAGGCGGCCTCTCTACGCCCCTATTTTTGGCCAAACCGAAAGAGGAAAGTGAAACCTTCTTCTCGGATAAATCTGCACCACTTGGGAAAAATGGTGTAACTTGCAACTCAGTGGTCTAATGATGATCAAATTTGGAACAAATAAAGTAGACCCCTTTATCTCATTCTGGGACTTAGAATCGTTCAATTTGGAGTTCGGAGCTAAGAGAACGAGCTTGAACAGGTCGGAGTTGAAAACTGTCCCAAGCTATGGTGTGCATGCCATTCGGGGAAGTAACATTTCTTCCTTACTTTTATCTCATAACTTGACATCTTGGCTGAATTATTCTCATATTTTGAATAGATTTGTCATGTACCATACAAATAGGATTACAAAGAAAAGTGGTATAGCTTGTGCTTACATTTTGTCATATCATGTTGTGCTTGGAATGGAGGTTTGTGTGTTGGCTTGTTTTGTAGGTCAACTGGGTTCGTGGACAAACCCTTTTAAAGAGGAGGAGGATGATGTGAGTTCGTCAATCAAGCCTTCTACAGAGCCCTCTACCGAGTCTTGGAACTTCGGTACCGACCCTATCGATGCATGGCCCCTCAGTACCGACCCCCGGTACCTCGTGTCTACTAGGGCGCCATTGCACACGCCGGCTTCTGACCTTGGCGCACCTCGGCCTTTGATGGATGGTGCCACTTCTTCAGGCATTTTTTATGGCACTTTGCTCCATGTTTTGAGTGAAGAATCCCGCTCTAATGACAAGTCAAATTTGCACGACAAGAGAGGGTCTTCACTTGGACAAGTAACCAAGGCCGATGTTCGAGGCGCTAAAAATCCAAGTCAAGGTGCCACGCCGTATCTTGGGCGCATAACTCGAGCACATGCTAGGGAAATGCTTGACAAGATCGATGAGGAGATCATGGCTCATAAGTTGGACTTTGTTTAGCGAAGGTGAAGATTGGAGTCTCTTTATGACTCTTGGTTTGAGTTGACTCTTTTGCGATTAAGGACAATTAGTTGTGTTTCTTGAAATTATGGGGTTTATTTTGTAATTTCCTTGGGAGTTGTGGCTGAATGGGTGAGGCGTGGTATTACGGTTATTTAGTCTCATTTTGGCCTCATTGCTCCTTATACTTGAAACATGACTATGCTCTCTTTTGTTTGTTTTTCAATCTAAGTTTATTTGCACTTTTTGTTTCAATCTCGTTGTTTGATCATTGGTGAGTCATATCCGACGCTCTTTCAATCTAGTTTGTTGATCTTGGTGAGTAATATCCAAGACTCAACATCCATATCCAACGCTCCATCAATCCGCTTCCATCCGCTCCATCAATCGTTCCATTTCCATCTATGTGGATTATACACCACCTCAGTATAATCGCCATAACTTCCAATCCACACATCGTCTAGATTTGAAATTTTGAGGGATTCAACTAGCCTCAAAGATCTAACTGTTCATTTTGGAATCACTCAAGTCCGAGTTCGGATCAGGAAGATCCAACCAATTGAATACGGGTCAGATTCCTTGGTGTTTGTTGTCGGATTTCCTTGGAGGTCTTTGAAGGCGATCCCTTTGCATCATCTACACCATCGATCCTTTCATCAAGAAATCTCAAAACTGAAAGTCAAAACGAAGGCTTCAAACTGTCTGACTAAGCAATAGGGCCTAGTTCTCCATGAAAGCTAAAAATTCAAAAGTGTGAAAGAGAGAATAAGGATAAAAGATGAGAGGTGCAACACTCATAACCCTAATATATAAAACTAGGTCTAAAAAGTATATCCAAAAATACATAAATCTCGGAATAAAGTTGACAGAGAAAGAGCCAATCACAACATAACACGTGACGCGTAGTGGACAACCTGACCGTCAGAGGCGGCAGGTACCGCCGAGAACTCAGTTCAGAACTCAGGTGACCCTTCGGAAGCTGTTTTGACTCCCTTCTAGTTGGAATATGGACTCGGAGTAACAACATGAATTGTAGATCCTTAAATTAGCTTTCCAATGATAAAAAAATTCAACTTCATCATACGACTATAGCTCCCGAACGAGCCCTTACAAGACAGAGGTGTCGAACCAGCAACTCCATTTCCATTCCTTTCACACTTGTTCACTTTAAGACTTGTAAAACAATATAGAATAAGTGCAAAAACCCAAAACTCCTAAACACTAAAGAAACTAACAAAAACTACCTAAAAACAACGCAAAAGAAACGGAAACATGCATCCTAAACACTACCTATATGCAAGTTATCATTTACTAATAAAAATTTACCTTTTTCTTTTTTCCTTTCTTAAGTGACACATGTCACAATATCACTTAATGCCCAAACATTCAATTTGGTCATCACAATGACTGGTTATATTTTCTGTCCCCTCCAAATCAACACCCTCTCTCCACATTTAATATTTGTTCAATACTTTTATGTATTGATGCCCAAAAACTAGGCAACCGTTGGACATACTCTTAAAGTTTTCTCATTAAAATTTAAGTTTATCACATAGAAAATTTGAAAAATCTTAAACACCACACGAAATAAGAGAAACATCAAAGTTTTGTTTCTTATAATACTTTGAGGTTACAAATTGAAATTTGTGAAACCTCAAAGTTTTCTCATGAAGTTTGCAAATTTTAAAATCATCACATGGAATTTTGAAAAATCTTATGTTAGCTTTTGGATCCTGATTCAAATTTAGGCCGAAAAGAAGACAAAGGCGAGCGAGGAGCAGTACCGCGATCGCGGCCTTGAAAGCACAGGGTGCACGCCTAAAACGCGCCCGCGTTTTTTATGGTGCAAGTGGCATAATTTCTACAGAATGTAGAAATGAAAGGAAAGCGAGAAAAGCGCGGTCGCGCTTCTCTGGCACAGCCTACGCCTGCGCTTTTCCCCGCGTTTGAAGAAACGGGTTTTTATTTGGAGTCCGAGTTGCACGAGTTTCTAGGGTTATCCTTTGGCCTATTGTTTTCTATTTAAACCTATAAATGGTTATTGTAATTGTATCCACAATTTTGAGAGTGAAATCCCTGGCCTGGTAGTGCTCCCAAATGTAGTCATTCCGACGAACTGGGTCAACAAATCTCTTGCGTTTGTGTTCTTTGATTGTTTCTAATTCTCTAGAGAGTTTGTGAGACCGTTGTTCGTTGTAGTGGGTTCGATTTTCCTAGCAATGAGTGGAAAGATTCTGGTAGATAAGTTCGATGGAACTGAATTTGGCTTCTAGAAGATGCAAATTGAAGACTACCTCTATGGTAAGGAACTTCACTTGCCTCTTGGAAAGCAACTAGAGGGATGATGATGAATGGAATTTGCTGGATAGGAAGGCGATAAGCACTTCGCATGTCCTGACTAGGCTTGTTGCACACCATATAGTCAAGGCGAAAACATCTAGAGAACTGCTCTCAATCTTGTACGCGATGTATGAGAAGCCCTCGGCGGTGAACAAGGTACACTTGTTAAGGCAGTTATTCAACCAGAAGATGAAGGAAGAGACCCCGGTTTTAAAGCACTTGAATGAATTCAATATGATAATCGCACAACTGTAGTCGGTTGAGATTGAGTTCGACGATGAGGTTTGTGCCCTAATTTTACTTTCTTCTTTACCTGAAAGTTGGAGTGGAACTGTTACATCTGTCAGTGCTTCGGTTGGGAAGGGAAAGTTAAAATTTGATGATGTAAGGGATCTAATGATGAGCGAAGAAATTTGCAGGAAAGAGATGTTCTTCATCGGGATCGGAACTGAATGCCGGTCAAAGGGGCAGATCTGATTCAAGAAAGAAGTCTGATCGGGGTAGATCGAAGTCCAAGAGGAGGGAGAAGTCCACCCAGGACAAGAGCAAGGTTAAGTGTTGGAACTGTAATGAGTTTGGACACTTCAGGAATGAGTGTCAAGCCTTAAAAGACAAGACAATGAACAATTCTGACAAGTAAGTGAACATTGCGTCAGAAGACGATGGTGATGTTCTAATTCTGAACTTGGGCAGTCAGCTGGAGTCTTGGGTGTTGGATTCGAGTGCGTCTTTTCATTCTTGCAGTGATGCTGGTATTATGGAAAACTATGTGTCTGGGAATTTGGGAAAGGTCTATCTTGTTGATGATGAGGCCTCGAATATTGTGGGGAAAGAAGATGTTTGTGTTGGAACTCCTAATGGTTCTACACTAATGTTGCATGGTGTAAGGCATATTCCTGGCTTGAAAAGGAACTTGCTTTCTGTTGGGCAACTGGATGATGAAGGTTATCAAGTGACCTTTGGGTGTAGTACTTGGAAGATTAAAAAGGGGACCATGATATTGGCTCGTGGTAAGAAAGAAGGAACTTTGTACTTGACAAGTGGTGTTCGGGATAGCGTTGTTGTTGTAGGTGCTGAAAGTGATGTTGTTTTGTGCCATTGTCGTTTGGGTCATATGAGTGTGAAAGGAATGAAGGTTTTGTGTTCTAAGGGTTTGCTTCCAGGTCTGAAGCCTATTGATATTGGGTTGTGTGAAGACTATGTTTTTGGGAAGTAGAAAAGGGTGAGTTTCTCAAGAGGTGGTAGAGCGTTGAAGAAGCAGAAACCGGAGCTGGTTCACAACGACTTATGGGGGTCGACCCCAGTGACCTCCATGGGAGGTGCATCCTACTACATGACTTTCATTGATGACTCCATAAGAAAGGTACGGGTTTATTTCTTGAGGTAGAAATCAGATGCCTTTAGTTGCTTTAAGAAGTGGAGAGCATGGGTTGAAAATGAAACAGGTCTCAAAGTGAAGTGTTTGAGGCCTGATAATAGGGGAGGGTATGAGCTTCAATTGTTTAAGAGCTATTGTGCTGACAATGGGATTAGAATGGAGAAGACTTTGAAAGGGACTACTCAAGAGAACGAAGTAGCAGAACGTATGAATAGAACTCTAAATGAACGTGCTAGAAGTATGAGGTTGAAGTGCGGACTTCCAAAGATGTTCTAGGCTGAGGCAGTGAATACTACAACTTTCCTGATTAATAGGGGGCCACCAACACCTTGGAGAACGGGATTCCGAAAGAGGTTCAGACTAGCAAAAAGGTAAATATCTCTTTTCTACGCATTTTTAGGTGTACTGCATATGTTCATATTGTTGATGTTGAGTGGAGTAAATTAGATGCTAACTCTGATAAGTGCATCTTTATTGGATATGTGATGTGAGCCCCACCTTAACCTCCACCCAAGAAGAGGAAGACTTGTCCATGCGCTCCGACGGACCCATCACTCGAGCCCGGACCCGTGCCATAGCTCGAGCCACGACATCCATCGTCACTCGCACCTCGGCAAGACACGACACATCTACCGGCGCGCCCCTCTTCACTTGTCTCTCCATCATCAGAGTCGCGCCACTTCTTCGTGTTGACGCCTCGCACCACAGTGCTGAGGACCTCGCATCGGCGTCCCCTGCCAAGTCAATGCAGGGCCAACCCAGCATCGCGACTTGAGGTTCTCGTGCGCCGCGCACCTCGGCCTTGTCGTGCCACGCCGAGCGTGTCACGACAGCCTTGTGCGCGCACCGGCGCGCCGACGCCCTTGTCGCATCGCGCTGGTTTTGTTACGGCCTTATCGCGACACCCGCAACATGGCCACCGTGACCATTTATGTTTTATGTCGTTTTTAGTATTATTTTCATTCCTAACATTACTATTTATGTCTTTACTACTTTAGTTGACTAGTTTTGGGCTTGGGCTTGCACCTTGGGCCGCTTGCATATGCCTCCCCCTTGTGCCACACACGCCTAGGGTTTCTACCTAGGGTTTTGTGTCTAGGGCCTCTTCTATATAATGGAGCTCCCTCTCTTTGTATTTCTTTACGCTTTGATTTGATAACGAATTGCTGCCAGATTGATCCAGCACTTCATCTAAGAGGCGTCACCCAAATATTCTTTTCTCAATCTCATATTCTTCACGTCTAGTTCATCCTAGGTGACCTTCTCAATCCTTTCACTTCTTCCTCAACCCAGTCTAGGCGTCTAAACACCTCAAATCTATCGGTTACTTTCGGTGAAGAGAAATAATACGAGTCCAAGACAAGATCCTCGTGTGAATCCTCCAACGGGGTTCACATCAATTGGCATCAGAGCCAACAGACCACGTAAGTCTTATTCACCCTCTTGCTCGTTTTTGTACCATTTTTTTTCTTTTTACCATCAATTCATATATCTTCCGCCATCTCTACCATCATTCACATAGGTCCACTGTTTTGTTTCGAAAAAATTCAGAAAAAACACAAAAAATAGCCTTTTACGCTGCGACTTGCACTTGTTTTCGGTTTACTTGCTTGAGTTTCGAGTCTTGCTTGCTTCAATTCTTGCAAATTGGATTATTGATTTGTGTGTGTCATGCATATCTTGTTGTTATTTGCGTGATTTGGTTGTCAATTCACCATATCTCTTTGTGTCTATTGTGGGCAAGTATCTTGGAGGATAAAATCCACAAGATCTTGTTAGTTGCCGAAATTAATTAAAAAAAATCTTTGGAAGATAAAAGCCAAAATAAGGTAATATCTTTCCAATCTTATTTAAAAAAAGATCTCGTGGGACACACAAGCCAAAATAAGGGAAGTGTCCCATATTTGGTTCGGCCCCCTTCTCTCACTAATCTTGCATATATTTGACATTATTCTTCTTTGATTTGCATATCTCCTTTGATTGCATATCTTGTTTGTTTCTATTTTCATAAGACACAATCTCGCCTACCACCTAAGGCGGAGATATCACAATCTTTCTTTCCCTTTTCTCTCTTGCGTGGCCAAGGCTAACCCTGATAGCCAACGCCCCTCTCCCCTCTTTCTTGCTTGTGTTGTTTGCTTGCTTGCTCGTGTTTTTGCTTGTGCCTTTTCTTGTGTTAAGTCGAGACCTAAGCCTCCCCGACCCTTTCAAGCCCCTTCTTTCGTGCAATTAAGGGTACTTGGGTGGTGAGTCTTACAAAGTCTTGCCTTTTTGTTTGCTTGTTTTTATTTGGGACTTGTTACTTGTTATGTCTATGGTGCAACTAGGCGATAGTAGCATGGAGGGAGACGAGCAATCAAACCAACAACAACACAACAACCAACAACAACACAACAGTTGTCGGTACTAACCGGGGCTCTTGGCGAAGGCCGGCGCAACGCAACCTGGCGCCGTGCAAACGGAAGGCCTCGCGGCTTTGGAGGCGCGCTTCTCCAACATAGAGCACCTCCTCTCTAGATTCTTGGACCAACAGGCCCCTGCCGTGACAATCCATACACAACCTCCGAATCCGAGCGTGCTACCGCAAGGCGTTTCGGTGCCGAGGGCTACGGCACAAGAGAAGGCCAAAGGGCCAATGTTTGAACCGTCTTCCCAACATGGAATCAAGAGGTTGGAATCCATGAAGGAGAGTCGGCTGACCAATCACGATGGCGTACAAGAGGTTCATGACGTTCATTCTGATGAGGAGTACGACTCCGAGGAGTGGCGATGTCAACAAGCGAAAAAAGAAAAGAAAAAGGTAGTCACTTTGACGCCTAAGAAAAAGAAAAACAACGGTCGAGATGACTTCGATGTCAACAACTATCGGGGTCATCAAATTCCGACAACGCCACGCTCGGAATCCGAGGACTCTATGACGAAGTACGAGGAAGATTCCAAGGATGACTTTGAGCACCCTCCGGTCCATGATTTGGAGGAGTGGATAGATCGAGATCGGGATGGATTTCGACACCGAAATTGCCCGAGAACCGCGCGGAGTATGATCAGCTTGAACGTCATGACAACTGCGAACGGCCTCGACGCAATGGGGATCGGCGCGGCCATGACCGAGCCCGCGTGACCAGTGGCGCCCTCAGCGTGATGGAGGTGACGAGCCAAGTGACGATGATGGTGGCCACGGTCGAGGGCGCCGCCGCAATCGAACACCGCCCCCACGTGCCAATTGGCGCGCCAAAAATGAACGCCCAACGCATGTATCCCGCCATGACATTAAGGTAAATTTTGAAGATTTTTATGGCAACAACAATCCTGATGATATTATTTCGTGGTTGCAGGGTACGCAACATGTCCTCAAACATTGCCATTACGAGGAGCATGAAAAAGTCGAGGTGGTGACCCTTCATTTCAAGGGGGCCGCTCGAATGTGGTGGAACTGATTCAAAGCGGATCGGGGCCGAAAGGGTAAAGTTGCCATTACCGAGTGGCATCAACTTGTTTTCATAATGAAGAGGAAATTCATCCCTCTAGATTACAAGGAGGAAGTCCGAATTTTGATCCAAGAAGATTTATTCTTCAAAACCGGCATAAGTGCTTCCATGGGGGATTTGCGGTCTCACTTTGTAGTGGGACTACATCAGTGGATTCGGAATACACTTGTTGTCTTGCCAATCAAAGACTTGAGACAACTCATTCACACGGCCATGGAGTTGTACACGCAATTTAAGAGGGAAAAGTCCTCTAATTTTCAAAGGTATGGCTCTAACTCTAGTCCTCTAATGATCAATGTTACGAAAGAGAAACTAAAAACAAGGTTTTAAAACCCTAAGATATCCAAAGATAAAAATATCCCAAAATTACATTAAACTAGTCGGAAGCCCAAATGCTCGGCCCAACCATCTCTGTCGAACAACAGACGGCGCGGGCTCCTCCTTGGGTGGCGCGGCCGCGCACGCTGGCAATTCAGCCCGCGCCCGGTTGTTTTGAATCGTGTCCTTCCAACTTGTTATGCACTCTCGCCTTATGCTCATGTGATCTTCATTTGAGTTCCTTAAATCTTCATTCATGCACTCCGATTCACCACCATAGCTAGCCCTGGATCACACCTTGCTTGCTCTAATACCAAAAAAACCTGCAAAACATAGCAAACAAGCGCAATCTACCCGAAAACGATAAATCCTAAAAACTAAGCTAAAACTAGGCTAAACCTAATTGTCCCATGCTTAACCCTTGCTTGTCCTCAAGCAAGACATAAATCCAAAACACACCACAGAAATGCAATCATGCATCCATCTCATAATCAAACAAGCATTTCACATATAATCAAAACCCGACCAAGACTTCCTAGCATGTATTATAACAAGCAAAAAAGCAAAGATCATTCATTCATTCTAGACCTCACTAGGGTAAAGGTGTTTGCACTCAAACTCTCAAGTGTTTAAGGACGTGTTTCACTCAAAAATCAACCATGAAAACTAGACTACCATAAGCTTGCATCAGAGTTCTAAATCTCCACCGCTGGAGATCAAACACATAACAAAAATCATGAGGTCTTTTTTTAAGGGTTCTAATGGGGCCAAGGTAAAGAGAAATTTGGAAGGGATCATATTTGGCTTATGGTGCTAAATCCGGGATAAAAAACTAATCCTAAACCCAAATTTTTACACTTTTTCTTTCTACTCCACAACACTTCCAACATCAACTTTCTACTAAAAACAGAACAAATAATGATGCAAATGCAAGCTCGGTACCGATCCAAAGTGCCTCGGTAACGAGTGAAATCGAATGTAAAACTGAAGAAATTGAAATGATAAAAAGCTCTAGGACAAGGGTTAGCACAACATAGCTATGCATATAAACTCATGTGAAGATAAAGATCATGCCTTTAAAGATAAATCTATCAACTTTCGCTGACTAAACAAGCAAATCAATCAACTTTCATAAATCAATTCACTTTATTACTTGTTTTGAATCCAAAGCTCGAAACTTTCGTTATCGAACAATATCAACATTCAAGTTCACAACTCTCTCTTTCGATATATCAAGCAACAAACTTAAATTACTTCCACTCTTGTCTAAGCATAAGCACAACAAGCAATTCAAAAGATAGAAGGCAATCAAAACATCAACATATTCATTCAACCATGCACAACTATGTCAGGCCTCAACCCCAACCCTAGATAAGAAAACTACTCACTCTTTATTGAATCAAAGAAAACAACTTTAATCAAAGAAAGCATTGAAAAGAAAACTTAATTGAAATTAAAAGAAATATCATCTTACAAATACTTGCGTAATCCGAAAACAACTAAGAACAACGAACAAGACGCTTGATTAACGAACCCAAACTCCCTCCTCTCTCTCGATCGAAAACAGTCCGAGTTCTCTCTCTCTCTCTATCGACTTCTCTCCCAAGACTAATCAAAATCCCCCATGTCTAGGCTTAGAACAAGGGTATTTATACTAAGAAAGTTATCTAATAAAAGATCTAAAAGATAAAAACTTACCCAACTTAAGAGATAACAAGATAAAAGATATTAATTCCCGAAAGTCGGTTGCGCTCTACCGACACAGGTCACCTCGTTAACGACATGCACAGGGTCGGTAGAGACTTGCTGAACTCCTTTTCAAAAACTCTGATTTACAGCTCGGTAACGACCCTCACATGTCGTTAACAAGCTTTCTGTTTTGGCTTATTTCGAACTCTTTCCTTATCTTTAACTAGGACTTTAACTTGATCTTCATATGCAATCTTCTTTCTCCTCTTCTATGCATTCCGCTCTCCACCACTTCACTTCGGCTTCTCTTGAAAATGCTCAATTCCGCTCTAAAACCTACAAAAAGACACAAAACGGAGTAGCTTCCATACTTTTGACAAAATATGCAAACTTATCCAAAAACATACAAAACTAACTCTAAAACCTACTAAAACTAAACTAAACAGCCTAAGAAACACACATAAAACTAGACCAAAAACACGAACATCAGTCCACACTGGTCCAACCCGGCGTCATGACTTGAGGTTCTAGTGCACCGCGCGCCTCGGCCTTGTCGTGCCACGTCGAACGTGTCGTGACAACCTTGCACGCGTGCCGGCGCGCTGATGCTCTTGTCGTGCTGCGCCGATTTTGTCACGACCTTGTCGCGACACCCGCGACATGGCCACCGTGACCATTTATGTTTTATACCATTTTTAGTATTATTTCCATTCCGAACATTACTATTTATGTCTTTACTACTTTAGTTGACTAGTTTTGGGCTTGGGCTTGCACCTTGGGCCGCTTGCATGCCTCCCCCTTGTGCCGTTTACGTCTAGGGTTTCTAGCTAGGGTTTTATGTCTAGGGCCTCCTCTATATAAAGGAGCTCCCTCTCTTCGTATTTCTTTACGCTTTGATTTGATAACGAATTGCTGCCAGATTGATCCCGCACTTTATCTAAGAGGCGTCACCCAAATATTCTCTTCTCAATCCCATATTCTTCACGTCTAGTTCATCCTAGGCGACCTTCTCAATCCTTTCACTTCTTCCTCAACCTAGTCTAGGCGTCCAAACGCCTCAAATCTATCGGTTACTTTCGATGAAGAGACATAATACGAGTCCACGACAAGATCTTCGTGTGAATCCTCCAACGGGGTTCACATCAATATGGCAGTGATGACTTTGGATATCGGTTTTGGGATGATCAAAATAAGAAAGTTATTCGAACTCGAGATGTTGTGTTTGTTGAGAAGGTGTTGTATAAGGACAAATTGAGTGTCGAGTTTGATTCTGATGCTACTGATCTAGATATCTCTAACTTGGGTGGGAGCAGAAGGGTTCTAGACAGGCAAGAGCCCGTTGAAGTAGAATCACAGAGCAGTGATGACTAAGAGGTCATTGCAGAGCAACCACACTCTCATGGGGTTTAGTTGAGGAGGTCAACAAGGGAGCATAGATCGCTTGATAGGTACTCGTCTTCTAATTTCTATCTGTTGTTGACTGGTAATGGTAAGCCAGAATGTTATGTTGAGGCTTCTCACAATCAAGATGTGAGAAAGTGGAACTTTGCCATGGATGATGAGATGAATTCTTTGATGACCAACCAGACTTGGGAGTTGGTTAAACTTCCAAAAGGCAAGAGGGCTTTGCAAAACCAATGGATTTACAGGGTGAAAGAGGAGGCTGATGGGAGCAAACGTTACAAGGCAAGACTGATTGTAAAGGGGTTTCAGCAAAAGTATGACATTGACCACACCGATGTGTTTACTCCTATTGTGAAGATGACTACTATTCGACTTGTGTTGGGTATGGTGGCTGCAAAAAATTTGGAGTTACACCAAATGGATATAAGGATAGCTTTTTTTTTTGCATGGTGACCTTGAAGAGGACATCTATATGGTGCAACTAGAGGGATACTTGTCTAAGGGTAATGAACAGCTCATGTGTAGATTGAAGAAGAGCTTGTATGGTTTGAAACAGGCTCCTAGATAGTGGTACAAGAAATTTGGTTCTTCATGCAGGACATCAAGTTTGTAAGAACTAAGGTTGATCACTGCTGCTACTTCAAGAAGATTGGAAATGGTTATATCATCTTGTTGCTATATGTTGATGACATGTTAATTGTTGAAACAAGTGCTCAAGAAGTGAGCAAGATGAAAGAGAAATTGTCCGAGAGATTTGCCATGAAAGACTTGGGAGATGGTAAGCAGATTTTGGGTATGAGAATTGAAAGAGACAAGGTGGCAGGAAAGCTGTATCTTTCTCAAGTTGAGTATGTCAAGAAGGTCTTGAAAAGGTTCAACATGGAGTGCAAAACTGGTCAATGTTCTATTAGGCAGTCAGTTTAGGTTGTCTAATAAGGACAAACCTAAGAGTCAGGATGAGCGTGCCCAAATGCAAAAGACGCCATATGCTTCTGCAATTGGAAGCTTAATGTATGCAATGGTATGCACTAGACTTGACATTGCACATGCGGTGTGTAATATCCGCTAAATTTTAAAAATAATAAAACGGATATTTATACCAATAATTTTTTTTTCTCTAAAGTAGAGAAACTTAATAATCTTTATAATTTCATATTAAATTATAAGGAGATTGTAAAAGTTTATTACAATGACAAATAAGAATTTCAGTAAATATATTAAACAAGTCGGATAAGTATTTAAATATGTTCTCTTAAAAAGAGAGTTTAAATATTTTTATAATTGTCTTAATAAATTATAAAAATGTTATAAGTATAATATCTGCGATATTCCAAAGTTTTTAAAAAACCAATATAATAAAATTATATAACCTTTTCTCTTATAAAGGAGAATTCTTAAATATGTTTTTATATAACCCTTTTCTCTTTAAAAAGAGATCCTTAAGTAGATCAATTAAATAAAATTCAAGAATGCATTAAAAGGGTTATGAAGAGATAAAAGCATTTAAATAAAAATAATTCATTATAAATTTCGGTTCTTATTAAATAAAAATGGGTACATTAGACTATTAATAGCACAACAAAAATTTAGTAAAAAGAATGCAAGAACCGGGACTCAAACCCGAGACCTCTTGCAATCTCCTCTCACATGCCCCTTCCCACAATCCGCTATGCCATTGTAATCTCATCTATTCATTAAGGATTTTTAATCCTTTTACTCTATTTCTACTTCTTCTTCCCAAATTGATCAAATCATACTTGTCTGATTGATGTAACGTATAACCAATCTATGGTCTTCACCTCCCACCATGGCCAATAGAGCTCTCTCTTCACCTCCTCTTTCACCCAATCAATCTCCATGCACCACCACCCTCTTCATCCAATCAATTTCTCTCTTCTAAGAGAAGCCATCACTAATGGACTTACACATCAACATGGGAGAAGCTTCTAAAAGCTTCACCCACTACTATTTAAAGGGAGTAATAGCAAGGTGAAATTTGCACAAAATCCTCTCATTCTAGTCTCAATCTCGTCCATGTAATGTCCCAAAAAAATTCAGAAATTATTTATACCCAAATCTGATTTTTTTTACAAAATCCCACAAACCCTAGTTTAGGGAACCTTGCCCTCACCGGAGCACCTCTGCATCGCCGGACCGCCAGGCGGACCGCCCTGTGTGCGCGCGCGCCGCCCATCCTCCGCCAGGGTCGTCGCCGTCCACCACTTGCAGTCCACGGTCGTCGTCCGTCCTGATGCTCTGTCTGGTTCCTTTGCACGTAGGAGAAGAAAGGAGGAGGAAGAAAGAAAGGAGAGATGGGCTTGTCTTTGGTATTTTTGGGCTGAGTTTTTAGGCCCAAATACCTTTCTTAGCCCATCAGAATTTTTATTAAAGGAAAAGAGAAAAAGAAGCCCATTTTTCCGCCCCACCTCGTTATCCGTGCCCATTCCGCTCTCGTTTTCGCTCGGTATAGTTTTCCAACCTATATTTTTATTAATATCTATTTTTAAAATATTTTTCACAAACATATGATATTTATTTAATTAAATTAAGTAAAACCAACATGCATGTGAAATTGTGAAGTAATAAAAGAAAATAAATTTGGCAAGATATTAAATAAATCCATATAAATTATAAGATTAATATATGTGACTTTAAGCATGGAAAGTGTGTTTTAATAATATATTTACCTTGATTGGATATTTATTATTATATTTAAATAGAATTAGATAAAGGAATTTAATAAGTTAAGAATTTATTAATAGAAAAATACTAACATATCTTTCAAAATCATATTATAAACTTAAATATATGTTGATATGATGTGTTAGTAACAAGATATAATTTATGATTAAATTATGGAATAAAAAGATATAAGGGAAAAAGACTAAAGATATCATATGATAAGAACTTTAGTGATTTTTCCACCATGAGAGTATTATTTTTATAACCAATTTAGAATATAAATAATATGGATAAGATATTCTTATCATAAGAAATTTATATGATTAAATTGAAGACTAAAAAGATATACTAGCAATATTATAATATTTGTACAAATAAAATATTTATAAATCTTTTGACATGAAAACCCCTTTTAATAAGATAAGGAATTTATCTTGATAAAATTATATGGGAAAGTATGAGATAATTAATTTGTTTAACATAATACTTGAGAATTTATTGAATAAATAAAGTACTAGAATAAGTATAATATAATATGATATATTAATACCTTTTATATCATAAGGTGATTACATGTCTTTAAAAAGATTTGGTGATAAGATGAAAATATAATAATAAGAATTCATGTAAAAGTATTTTTATATAAAGTTACTAGTTTAAAGTTGTAGCTTTCTATTATTAAAATGCCTAGTTAGAAGATTATAAGATAAAGGGATATTATTTTATAATATATCTCTAAGTGTAGAGAATTAAAGACTTATGAACTACTTTATAATGATGATGGATATGATAATAAATTTATTATATAATAAAATATTAGTATGACATATCTCTAGGTGTAGAGATTCTAAAAGATATAAACTTTATTAAATAACTATCGTAGTTGTGATAATAAGTTAATATATAATATAATAGTGCTAAGTTATAATAATTGCCTTGTATGAAAAGATAATTAAAAATAGAAAAGATAATATATCTTGTTCTAGTGATCCTAATTATATACTTATTGTTTATAAGATAAGTTTTTAAGACATGATCATATTTTTATATAAACTATAAATATGTGAAGATATATATGAATAAAGTAAGTAAGATTATTTTAAGTTATGGAAAGCTTACTTTATAAAGTATATAGAAAGTTCTATTTATGGAAATACTAAGAAGGAATGCCTATTAATATTTTATCTCTATTTAATATGGTTTATATATATAAATAAGGCTTTACTAAGATAATGTTACTAATAAAATATTCTTTGATGAGAAAATAATATTTTAAGTATTATTATGGATATTATTGATAAAAAAAAAGGTGATATCACAATAACACTAAGTTGAGATATTTTAATAAGGCTATAATGGACTTTTATAATCCTAAGAATATTATAAATTTCAATATACCTTTTTAAGTAGAATATTATATCATATGCTTTTATAAGGTTGTCCTTACTTATTTATATTAAGAAGTTAGCAAGTGAAATTACAAGAATATTTTAATAAATTAAATAAGCAAATTATTGGTTTCCAAGAATGAAAATGTTTAAATATTAAGAATAAGAATTTATAAGAAATAAAAGGATATTACCAATATAAAATAATAACTAGTTATGACCCGGGCCTTGCCCGGGGGCTTTTAAAAAATTATAATATATTGATTTATGCATGATATATGTATCATAATTTATTTAGTAAAAAAATAATAATAAAAAACTAATAACTGAATATATAAAATTTATTTTAATTATTATAATATATTAAATAATATTTTATCATTAAAAATATTATTTACTTGTTATATCATTTTGATAATTATAATAAATTTAATGATTTTGACTCATTGGGCCAACCTAAACCCGCAAGAAAAGTGCAAATAATTGATCTAATCAACCCGCAAATTTTAACAACAGGAATATGTACTCGATTCTAACCCGGAATGACCGAACCAAAATTTGAACGAACCAATCTGGTGAATTAATTTAACATTAAGGAATCATTAATATTATTTATTTATATAGGGATCTGTAATCTAAAAATAATTTGAAATTTTGAAAAATTGTCATACTTTTAAATAGAAAAGTAATTAAAAAAGATTTAATTAAAAATATTATTCATATTAATTAAAAAAGTTGTCATACTTTTGGAATAGAAAATAAATATAAAAAAATTTATGACTACGTATATGGTGATTGAGATATTAAAATTTAAAATAATACAACATTTAATTGTCATATTTATAGATAGAATATTAGCATAAAAACTCAACATAATTATGGATGAAATTTTTAAAATTTTAATGTATAGAAAATTTATTATAAAAAATTCTAAAATTAATTTAAAAATTGTGATTAAAAATACGGTTCATACTAATTAAAAAATTTGTCATGATATAGAAATAAAATTAATATAATAATTCAAAAATTAATATTAAAAGTTGTTAGTTGTTACTAAAAATGTTGTCCATAGTAATTAAACAAAGTATCATACATATATATATATATGGGTAGAAAGTTAATATAAATGAATCTGAAAATTAATGTGAAAATCCGTAATTCTAGATATGAATTAAAGAGTTGTCAACTTGTCATACATAAAAATATAAAGTAATATAAAAACAAATCATCATTCTGAGTAGAAAATTATTTTGCAAAAAAAACGTTGTCATATAATTATGGATACAAAATTAATATTTAAAATCCAAAAACTAATATAAAAAAATCAATACCACATTATAAAAGTTGTCATAATTATGTATAAAAATCAATAATTATTATTTAAAATCAATAAATAAAAAATATGTACCATAATAATTAAAAAATGTCATATGTAAGGAAAAATATTTTAAAATAAATAAAAATTAATATAAAAACTCAAAATTAAACATATGATTCGTATTATATAAAAATATTTTCATATTTTTAGATAAATAATTTAATTAATACATATGAATAGAAAAATATTATCATAATTACGTATAGAAACTTAATAAAACAAATCCAAAATTATTACGAAAATTCATGATAAAAATACGGTCTATATTGATTAAAAATATTATCATGCTTAAGGATATAAAGAAGCCAAGATAATTATTCAACATATAAAGAGGATTCTTAATATTCAACATAAAAATCATTTAATTATCAATATGTATTTCTATTTTTCGTGATTTTTAATTAAAATTCGAATTAATTTTTTCCACATAAATAAATAGAAAAGAATTTAATTGAAAAAAATATAAATAATTTTTTTTAAATATAAGGTGGGTTAGAATTAATGTGTAGAAAAGTTACAACTTTAATATATAGTTATAGATTTTATTTTAAAGATATATATTTCAACATATTTTTGGAATCTTTTTTATTTATCTTTTACCAATATAATAAATATAATGTCCTTTTATTTATCTATATTGGTCAAATCTACTAATATTATTTTATTTTTAAGTTTGTTTGGGGATAAATTTTTACAAATATTATTTTATCTTTATGTTTACTTGGAGATAATTTTTTTGCATAATTAACTATTTAAAATTATTATTTTAATAAAGGGGTGATGTGGCGCAACGTGGTGGTAGAAATTGCTTCGGCTTTAATTATTAGTAATAGATAAGGAATATTATTATTTTATTCATCTCCACCTAAATTATTATTATAATAATTTAGTAATTAATTCTCTTATAAAAAGAATATAAGAGGTATTTAAAACTTTAGAAGAATTAAAGAAATTCTTATTAAAGTTCGTTCGTACCTCTCGTGTCGATAGGTCGAGTCTCCGTTCCGAGTAAAGTCAACGATTTCTGTTCGTTCGTTCGTACACAATCGTAAAAGCTAAGGCAAGTGGAGTTTCCCCTTGTAACCTTATATATTCATCTCCGTGAAATTCTCGATGTTGGGAACAACTTGTGTGCTAAGTAACAAAAAGGAACCTAGGAAATATCGATTGTTAGATATAACGACCCCATTGTTAGTCCGTTCTTTATTATCGATAGGATTATTTATGCTAGTTTAATTGTGGCCTTGATTGTTTACGGCCTCGTTAAGAGGTCAATGTCGAACAAACTAGTAAGGGGCGCGAAAGTAGTCGACGCCTCTATAAAACTTACTAAGTCGTAAATGCCTACGTGTTTGAAATACGACTTTCAGGATCATGATCCTATCCGCTCCAATTGCAAGGAGGGATGAGCGCACTCTAGCTAAGTGCCGGGAAACTTGGTTTCCCCTTGGTGGATCGGGCCATCCTAGCCCCCACCCCCTTTAAAGAATCATTAATGAAATCGAATACTTTTCGTCACTATAAGATAAGTGCCCAAGGCACATTTAAGATACCAAAACCGGACCGATCTCAAATGATCGATCCGACTCTCGGTCCGCTCAGGGCGCGAGAGGCTTTTAACTTGTATGAATTGATAACGTTCCCAACATAATCTCAATTCTAAAAGAAGTCTACAATCTAGTAGCTCTTCTCTCGATTATCGAGCTACCTCCGCTTGAGATACGCTCTCCTTCGTACCGTTAAACCTCATATAAATAAGCCTTATCTTAAACACAACCCAAATATCTCTCTCGATATTGCTTGATTACCGAAATACACTCGGGAAGTTCCGTTCCCGCTTGCTTAGTCTCCTTAGACTAATTCCCCACTTCTGCACTTTTGCCTGGTATTTCTCGCCCTTCGCGAAAAATGCCAGACTGTAGGAATATACACCGAAGATTTGAAGACGAAGTCTAGAAGGTTCAAGAAACGTTAGGAGAGGATTGAAGGTCAAGGAAAGACGACATCGAAGGAAGGAAGGAATTCTCATAAGAGCACGACATTCCGAAGATAGTGCACTAATTCTTCCTTTTTAAAAACCAAACAAATCATCATCACATGAGTTGTCTTGGGAAAACATACTTGTAATTTTAGATTACGTCTTTTAAACCCTTTCCAAATGGTTTTACTTTCCGTTGCTACATTTGTAAAACGACTCTCAATGTAATGAACGAAAGTTCTTATCAATAAATGAAATTCTACTTTTAGTCAATTTCATCTTCAATTAAAGAATCAAGTCTCATTCGTGAGCATCCGTTTATTTATGTAACATTTATGTTAATTTTCCGCATTTGTATGAGTTCAATATCATTCTAAAAGCCTTGAGTGACTTTGGACGGGAAATTCCGAGGTCACTGGCGGTAATACCCAATGTTGTAAAATAGGGGTGTTACACGGTGGGAGTAGTAAGCCGTTTCATGGGTAATCCATGAAGAAAGCATTGGGAGGCAGTGAAGTGGGTTATGAGATATTTGAGGAGTACTACGGATAAGGCCTTGTGTTTCCAAGGCAAGAGAGTTGTGTTAGCAGGATTTGTTGATGCTGATTTTGCTTCTAGTGACCTTGATAAGAGAAGGAGTACAAAAGGGTATGTGTTCACTTTGGGAGGTATTGCGGTCTCTTGGGCTTCAAAGTTACAGAAGATTGTTGCTTTGTCTACCATAGAAGTTGAATATATTGCAGTGACTAAGGCAAGCAAGGAGATGGTATGGTTGCGGAACTTCTTGGGTGAGTTGGGAAAAGGGCAAGGTGATAGCATTCTTTACAGTGACAGTCAGAGTGTCATTCACTTGGCTAAAAATCCGGCATTCCATTCAAGGACAAAGCACATTGAGTTGAAGTATAACTACATACGACATCTTCTAGAGAAAAGGATATTGCAACTTGTGAAGATTTCAGGAAGTGAGAATCCTTCAGACATGTTGACTAAGGTTGTGACGTTAGAGATGTTGAAGTTGTGCATGGCTTCAGCGGGAATTAGTACTTAAGTTGAAGGCCCGACACTACCTCTACCAGATGGGATTATGTTGTTGAAGACAGTTACAATTGAAATCAGTCTCTAGGTGGGACATTGTTAGGTTTTGGAGCTTGGTTCAAGTTTAGGCCAAAAAGAAGACAAAGGTAAGCGAGGAGCAGTACCGCGATCGCGACTAGGAGGGGCCGCGATCGCGGCCTTGAAAGCGAGGGGGTGCACGCTTAAAGCGTGCCCGCATTTTTTTATGGTGCAAGTGGCGTAATTTCTACAGAATGTAGAAACGCGGGGAAGGCGAGAAAAGCGTGTTTTTCTCGCGCATCCCGCGCTTTTCCCCGCGTCTGAAAACGAGAATTTTTATTGGAGCCCGAGTTTCTAGGGTTATCCTTTAGCCTCTTATTTTCTATTTAAACCTATCAATGGTTATTGTAATTGTTTCCACAATATTGAGAGTGAAATCCCCAGTTTGATAGTGTCCCGAGACGTAGTCATTATGACGAAATGGTCAACAAATCTCTTGTGTTCTTCTTCTTTACTTGTTTCTAATTTCTTTAGAGAGTCTGTGAGGTCGTTGTTCGTTACAGTAGGTTCGATTTTCCTAGCATCTTAAACTAGACCTGTCAAAACTTGACCCGACCCGGAAAACCGACCCGACCCGACCGAGGTTTTTTTGGTTGAAACCCGACCCGAAAATCAATGGGTAAAGAGTAACCCGAACCCCGTTGACCCGGAAAAAAACTGGATTGGGTCACCAACCCGTTGGGTTGACCCGGCCAACCCGATAAAGTATTATTTCAATTAAAAAGTAAATATTTTTATTATAAATTTGGTATAAAATTATTATTTTACTATTATTAATTAATATTTTATATATTATAATATTAATTATTTTAATAAACAAAAAGATAAAGGTTAAAATTGAACCCGTAACAATCCGGTCCATGTGAACCCGTGAATTTAACGACCCGACGACCCAAGACCCGTTTTGACCCGAATCCGATTGACCCAAACCCGAACACGACCCGCCCGACCCATTTGACAGGTCTATCGACTTAAACACCCGTCCACAAGAAACACTAAATATGCAAGATCTCGGGACTACTACGTTTAATCACCAAAGTTAAATATCTACCGCCCGTGAGCCTACGCGTCTGTATCAAGTCCACAGCTAGCCTCTCACTCTTGCATTTCACAACTCTCCCACTATTGATTGAGTTCAAGTGGGGGGCATCAAATTGTCTCAAAAACCAATGTGTTGTCAGACCAACTAATCTGGCCGTACAGCCCCAAATCTCCAAAAGTGAAATCCTACGGCGGTGAATTTGAGGAGGTTTAAGAAAAAATGAAATTACTGAATCTTTAAAAATGTCCCATCAGCCATCAACGTCTCATCAGACCATCTGTAACCTCTACTTTTCCAAATACTTGGTAATTTTTGTAAATATCATATCAAGCTCGTGCCCACTGTTTTCATTTTTCAAATGGCTGCTTACTGTTGCAGTGTTGCTTACCAGCTGGAACTTTCGTCTTCACATTCTCACATGCCTTTCAATCTACGGAGTATTCCTCAAGACTGGTGCAACCTGGATCAACAGGTTTAAATGTTTTCGATCCCACTTCTTTAATTATATACTCATGTTGTACCGTGGGAGTATATGTTTAAACTTTAATTATGGTGTCTAACTTGGAGTATATATGTATTTTTTTGGTAATAATTACAGTATATGTTTAAGCTATCTAAAATCTAAATCTGAAAAAAAATACCTATCTAAATCTAAATACATTAATTTTTTTAAATGGTTAAAACATTTAATGGACAAAAAGCTTTCATGAAAAAAAAGTTACTTTATAAAAGGAAATATTTTTAACGATTGATTATGTATAATTTTCTCACTTTATATTTTATATTATGGTTCTTTTAATCAATGCCTTGAGGATATTGGTTAAGATAGCATTATTATATTTCTATTTTAAGGATCTTAACCTGTCTGAGTCCAAATATCCTACTCCACTTCTGTCCTTCAACTAATATTCCACCTTTTCTATTAGGCTACTTGTCCATTTTTTAAGAAAATAAAAAAAAATTAACAACAACTAAGATTTTTTTTAAAAAAAAATCAACTTTATATTAAACAGAACAAGTTGAGCATTAGCTAGAGCCATGGGCGGATTTAGGGTGGCAGAAGAGGGGGCGACTGCCCCACATCCACAATTGGTCGGAGGAGCAGCGAGTTTACATGGGAAGGCACGGAAGCGACAAAAAAAAATTGGAATTTTACCCCTACGGGGCGGCCCAGAACGGGACGAAGGAAAGACAAGCGGCTATTTACGAGGAGAATTCTGCAAAGGGTTGTGTTGTTTCTAATACTTTTAGTCCAAATTTTAGGTTTTCTTATTGAGCCAATCATATTACTTCTCAAATGATAATTGAGAGGTAGCAGCAAGAAAGAGCTTGACGCGGCTGACTACTGGCAGCTGGCAGTTGATCGAGGGGGTAAGAGCGCGACGCACGACTTCGACAAAGCTATCGTAAATTGTTTTCAAAATTTAGATACATGTAAATGTCAATTAGACATTAGTAGAAAATCACATATAACTTGATTTGTATGTTTGTTTTTTTTCATGTCAAACTATCTTTAGTGTAATTTTTAAGTATTGTTCTTGTGATTTGTCCAAAGTTATTTTTTGTGCAATAGCTTGATATATTAAACTACTAATCTATTCAAAATACATCCCCTTTCGAATAATCCTGGATTCTTCTTTGGTTGGAGCAAAGGAGTGGAGCGGAAGGTCTGGATTTTTGATGGAATTCACATACTTCTATTGTGGATATCTATTGTAAAACAAGAAAAAATGTCTCTATAGACTTCTATTGTGAAACTGGAGGGAGTATTCATTTTACTTTTATAAAGTTACCTCATGCACAACTTATAACTCAACTTTTTATGGGCTAATACAAGCAACAATTAGTTAATGCAATCAAGTGTGCTAACTTGGGAAGCATTTTTGGTGGAATTCACGGAGGGTGATTGAGTGACCCAGTGGGTCATGACCCATATAATAAAATAATAATATATGAAGGAGAGAAAAAAAGAAGATTAAATTTTGTTTAATTTTCTAGGGGAGCTAAATCTACTTTATATTTACAAACATGTAGGTTTGGATATTCATTTATTAGGCTTTGCTTTGCCAGTTAACGGGCTGCACACAAATGTGCCCGTCAAGTTCTCAAAATTTGTCTATATAGTTCTCTTTGTTAATAATGTATCAAATAAATCTTATTAAGATATTATCTTAATACGGCCATAGAGATTATTTTAGAGAGATTATCTCCTTATTTAGTTCATTTTATATTTTCATGGAGATTATTTTATGAGAATTGAAATTTTTAATTAAAAAAATTATCTACCTAAATTTGATAGGAATTATTAATCTTTAATTACCCCTACCATTTGCAATGTTGCTATTTTACTCTAAATTTTATTGAAAATGTAAAATCACTTTATTTTATAAGATTTTAAATATTGATAAAAATGTAATAGTTTCATTTTTTAAAGGTAAACATGTGCGAAGTTGCTATTTAATTGTATAAGAGAATTAAAGAGTGATACACAATCTATAATTAAACAGATATCTATCTTAATACATTTTGAAGCAGAAGCCATTTTTATTGAAAAATTGTACCACGTGGAATAACTTTAATAATTAAATTCAAAAACCATTTTCATAAATATTTTAATAAATTATATTATGCTTACTAGATGCCATATTGTAATTATCTTTAATCCGTAGTATATATTGTATTATTTTTTTCTATGTTATTATCTTCTCTACCAATTTTTATATTAATGTTTTTTATATTTACAAACTTTCTAAACTAGTGTTAATCTATATATAAATAAATGTGTTACATTGGGATTGATTAGAGCGATATATTTTCAACTCGGCTTGTATCCAAATTGTGAACATTGTGCTTGAAAAGTTGAAATCGTGTGTCCAATCTAGGAGGGTAGGATCACTACCCAAATGCTCCATTTATTGTTTATATGTTTATAATTTCGTTTTTTCTAACCTATATCATTGAGCATCAGGGATGGCTCGGGGTATGTGCCAGGCTTGCATTTGCCAATTAACGGGTTGCATATAAATGGGCCCGTCAATTCCACTCATTCTTTAGTTTACTCTCCTTTTCTAAAAAAATTCAACTAATTTAAGAAAGATAGAATTTCACCCATAAATATGCTCTAAAACTCTTCTCTTATTTGGAATTCTTTCAAGAGAAAGAGTCGTGTGAGAATGGTCCCCCGGGTGAGAATTAAGAATAAATCTCGCTCGTCCATTCCAAAAAATCAACGCCCCTGATTAAACATTCATTAAAAAAGATAAAATACGGCACGGGCGAATTTTTCCCGTATTATTCGCGTATTTTTCAATAAAATACGGCATAGAAGAATTTTTCCCGTATTATTCACGTATTTTTCGAAAAATACGTTTTTATGAGATGCGCCCAGTTTGTTCATCAAAACTAGCGATTTGTTCATCCATATTCACCATTTGTTCATCAATACTAACTAATTGTGCATCGAGTTTTTGATAACAATGTTCATCGATTTCGAACTTTTTTAATTTTTAATTTTATTTTTTAACCTTATCTATGTGTATGAATACAATATTATCTAGTTTTTGATGCACATATGATTATTTTCAAACCAGAAATAGTGTTTTGATTGTTAAAGATAATGTCATTACGATACTTCCAAGTTGTCTACAACATATAAGAAAAAGTTAAACCCCGAAGGTCTTCTTTTTTCAAGTTCAATAATTGATGCCAAACATCTGTCTATGACTCCTAACGACGTCGAGAAAAAGCTAAAGGTTTCATTTGACGGACCAATCACAAGAACTTAAAACAAGAAGATAAAAGATGCAACTCATGCTCTTCTAGATCATTTAGGAGCCATGACGGATCAATATTCGCAACCTCCATGGAATACCATGCTTAGACATCAAGTTTAGACAAACCCGAGCATAGATCAAGAGGTATCAATGCCCATATTTGTTCATCGATATACTTCTATTTGTTCATTTACATAACTTGTTTGTTCATTGATATATATTCATATTTGTTCATTGATATACTCATATTTGTTCATTGATATAACCTTGTTTGTTCATTAATATACTCTATTTGTTCATGAATATACCCCTATTTGTTCATTGATGTAACTTTTTTTGTTCATTTTGTTTGTCCATTATTTGTTCATTGATATACCCTATTTGTTCATGGATATACCCTTATTTGTTCATTCATATAACCTTTTTTGTTCATTGATATAACCTTGTTTGTCCATTGTTTGTTCATTGATATACCCTATTTGTTCATGAATATACTTCTATTTGTTCATTGATATAACCTTGTTTGTTCATTATTATACTCTTATTTGTGAATTGAAATAATCTTATGTTTACGTGTCAATACCATCAATTTGTACATTTAGGACTATCTACACAATTTTCATGTCTACCTATATGAGCACAACAAAAGAAACGAATAAAGTGCTCAATATAGTACATAAATAAGTTAAGGTTGATATAGAAGCTTGAATGCAAAGCTAATAGATAAATTATCTGACTTTACAATAATATCATGTATGATAAGAGAACAAGCCAGCTGCAAATCGAATAGGAGTGCTTGTGTCTTATTTAGCTATGTTTGGAGCCCAAGAAGTAGCCACATGTTTTACAATAGCAACAATGACAAATCTGAAGGAGTCAAACAAGAAAAAACCAAGACCGACATCAAAACAATTAGTTTTGTCTCACATACGGCTAATTATGATGAACACACATATATTAATGCATACAATTTTTATACACATTCATCCATTTTTTATATACAAACAATAGATATTTGATGCACAAACAATAGTTCATTTATTCACAAAATCACAATTTTGATGAACAAAATCACAGTGTTGATGAACAAAATCACAGTGTCCTATTTTTGTTTTTTATGAACAAAATCACAATGTTGATGAACATATTGCAAGCAATTTTGATACACATTTGTTCATTTTTTATGTACAAACAATAGATTTTTGATGCACAAGCAATAGTTTATGCACAAAATCACAGCTTTGATGAACAAAATCACAGTGTTGATGAAGAAATCCACATTATTGATGAACAAATCCACAATATTGATAAACAATCTGGGCGCGCGTCCTATTTCTGTTTTTTTTTTCAAAAAATACTCGAATAATTCGCCCATGCCGTTTTTCCCCTTTTTAAGTGAAATGATCAGCGCATTTGATTTTTCTTCATCCAACGGCTCTTGTTCTTTCTTATTTCGCACCTGTGCGCCCATTCGCACCTGAACCGGATCCTTCTTTCAATACCCTTTATAATCTTTATACTTGCCAAAGATTACTCATAGTTTCACACACCCTCCATTTTAGGCCAAAGACTTCAAAAAAACATTAAAATAGTAACTATATTAATTAAATTGAGTGAAATGACATGAAGGACATTTCAATAGTATATTGTTATTGCACAAAAACTCCGCCTTTAATGCACTAATTATGAACTCCTTCCTTTTCCGCTCCGCTCCCAATCTTCTAACCTAAACCTGCAAAACAATGGACACAGGGGGCGGGGACCCCCTAATCCACCTCTGATGCCTAAGTCAAAAGAGCGATATGTCGTTTTGAGTGTCGAGGTACAACGAGAGAATGGCAAATCCCTGAACAGTCGAGCTAAGCGAGTATTAGCCTGTTCAAGTTTTCAGAATATGCCGATATGGACATGTGGCTCTCCCTACACGCCTAGGGTGTGTATTTATAGTGGAAGAAGGAGATCAGGGGGTCGACTTTCTATATCTTCTAGGGCTAGTCGGATTGCTTAAAGCCCAAGGAATATTCCCACCTTCTCCAAGTTTAATTTCATCATATTTGAAGAATAGAATCTTTCACTAAGTTGCACAACTACTATATATTTAATAATATGAAAAATAATAAAAATAGTAATAAATGCGTAGTAATTTAAGAAATACCTTTTAATAGCGAAAATAACTATGGTAACTATGTTTGTTTTACCCGCTCACATATATATTCTATAGTGTTATATTGAATAAAGTAGAAGAAGTCAAGGTGATCAATTGTTATCAAATGAGTGTGCGGGCGCATCACGTGTATATCGTCCTTTGAAAATCCTTTTAAATGTTCAACGAAGAAATTGAGATATTATGAAACATGAAATGTTTATTGCCTTTAAATACCGGAGTTTTGGGAATAACAACATCTTTGCAAATATCCTCCTCTATGCCTCAACACATGAATAGAAAAACTAATATTTGGCCGGTCTGTCGAATTTCATTAACTCACTTCATATCTCATCCATTATAATGGGAGATTTAAATAAAAATTCAATTATAAACCGAGAAAGTAGGGGCTCTCAACCTAAACCCTACCGGATACACAAGACTAATCAACTTTAAAACTACCTGTGACCTAAATGAAATCCCTACTCAAGGAAATACCTTCACATGGAAAAAAAAATAACTGAAATGGATAATTATACTAGAATTTGGAAAGGACTTTAATTGACCCACAAATACTTCAAGGATATCCAAAAATTACAACAAAAAATCACGCCTTCTCAACTTCGAACCATTGCCCCATATCCATAGAACTAACCAATCGAATGAATCAAAGCACCCACCCTTTTTTGTTTTGAAAAAAGGTGGCTAAAAGAAAAGATTTTCGTAACATGGTTAAACAATCAAGAAGAAACATCGTCAGCGGGTCAAACATGTTCGAACTCTGTGAAAAGATGCAATTACTAAAGACAAATGTGAAAAAGGGGAACAAGATAGCATTTGAATTTTTTTTACCAAACTTAAAAACAATGAAGACGAGTTAATCAATACCCAAACTCGCATCCTGCTACAAAATGACTCAACTCTAGTTCAAAAATAGAAACGATTAATACAATAGAAAAATTGTCTACTTGGCTTTCAAAAAACATATCGAAGCATATGAGCAAAATATAAGCACATTAGACTATACGACTCAAACGGTGGATATTTTCATAGAATAACGTCAGGCCGAAGGAACAAGAAAACATTTAGACAAAAAGCCAATGACATCATTACAAATACCATACAAATAGCTTGCCAACAAGTAAAATAAATTCATGAAGAATTTTGACATTTCGGGACAAAAAGTTAATTTTAGCAAATCGGCCTTTCAAGTAATGAAGAAAGTCACTAATGAATAGAAATAAATGTTACAAAGTGTACTAGGAATCACAAATACGACCAACCTCGAGAAATACCTTGGTTGCCCGATTATCAATGGTCAAGTTAGTAAAGACACTTTTGAGGGTGTTGTTATAAAGACGAAGAACAACCTCACAAAGTGGAAAGCAAACAACTTACCCTAAGAAGGAAGAGCAAACCTTATTAAAGCAAATTTAGAAGTGAACCTCATTTACCTGATCCAAAGTTTCATGTTACCATACTTCATCCACAAAGAACTAGACTAAATAAACCAAGGATTCCTTTGGAACAAGTATATCCATTTCAACCCCTTGATAAGAGGGGACCATGTTTGCAAACCATGGAACTAAGAGATACCGTACCTTTTAAACGAGACTCATTTAGCAAATTGGAGATGGAAAGCCATTCAAATTTTGGAAAGATCATTGGGCGAGAACACATCTTTTTTTCTACATCCTTTCATTCCCTGCAGGGACCAATCTAGAAATTCAAGTGACCGATTTTATAGTGAGCACAAGAAATGGAAATAATAGGATTTAAAAATTATACCTCCGGATGACCTAGCTAACAAAGTCATTAACGCTCCTATTCCTTTATCTACAATCAAAGACAAAGCTCCACTAGCACAATAGTAGAAATAGTTGGTTCTCCACAACATCAGTCTTAGAACTTATAACAAAAACCCAAGAGCAACCAAACATTAATTTTAGCTTTATATGGAAGTTCGATACATACCCTAAAGCTATGAGCTTCTTTCGGAGATTATGAAGAAATGGCTTACCCATGAAAGTAAGAATGGCAAAAAAAAAACATGTCGTGGTTCCCATGGGTTACCTGCTCACCCCCCCCATACATCGACCTAGGAGTGTCCATAAAAACCGATTATTTTTTCGATTAACCAAACCAAATTTTTTTGAAATTTCGGTTTGGTTAACCGAACCGAAAATATTTTCGGTTTATCTGTTCAGTTTCGGTCACGACTTTACATATAATGGTTAACTGAAAATATATTAATATTTTTTTTCAAATATTAGTTGTCTTTGATTTATTTAGTGGTTAAACTCTATGATCTTCAAGGTGTTAATGTAGTTTGAGTCTTTCCTTCTTCAATTTTAACAATTTATACACTATTTTTCCACGTCTCATTGATATAAGAGTCGCTTATTAAATTTGATGAGATAAAACTTTATACACATAATGTTTAATTTCACACAATATAGTATATACTCTCGATATGTGTTTACAACAACCAAAACAATATGATATAAGTACATATTTAAAATAAAAGTCTTGCTTGATCAATTTTTTTAATTCAAATTTTATTATTTTAGTCTTAATTATTTAAGATAAAATTACATAAAGGGTTATCGGTTAACCGAGAAAACCGAACCGAAAAATTGATTAAGCGAACTACGGTTAACCGGGATTTACAGTTCGGTTTCGGTTCATGATTTTAACTAACCGAAATCATGATTAACCGAACTTCGGTTAACCGAAATGTCGGTTAACCGGGTTTGAACACCCCTACATCGACCCTATGGTACGAATTTTAAATGACATAAATAAAAACAACAAACTATTTGCATACATCTTAGAAGAGATAGAATCTAGATCCACCAAACGAGAATTCACACAAGTCGTAGTAATTTGGTGCTGCTTGGCAATTTAAGCTTGGTACCGGCAATCTGGATTCTTCCTCCACGAGTCCAAAAGCCAGTCGCGTGTACCTGAACAAGTAACGAAGATAGGAGGAGAAACAGCAAACAAAAAAAATGTACCAGAAAAACTCGTACTACGAATTGACTAATACAATATTAAGCAACTATTCGATATGAATATCGTTTACTATATATGTTTGCTCTAATGATACCACCAGCTGATCCGATTATGAGCTCAACTAGCAGCCAATGCGCCGACTTGCGAGTATCTAAACCTCCAATTTTCGGAAAACCGGGAAATGACATTAAACCGCGGTGTTGCGCGCGATTGAGAGCGATCTGAGACTCTCAAAGCTGAAGACAAGTTGGAAAGACGCACTTGAGAGCAGATCGAGAAACGCAAGTTTACTAGGAAGCGGCGATTAGATGCAAAGCCGTTGAGATATCCTCGAGAGAAGCGAATTGCGAACTACACAAAAGTATAAGAAACTTGGCCAAAAAAATTCAGGGAAAACAGTAAATCGTGAATGGGGCTAAAATGCGCACACTTGGTGAAGGCGCACGTCATAACCTATAGTTGTTCAATGTATTTTACTCTCTCCCCTCTCTCTCTCTCTCTTTTTGTTCCATGGCGCATGTGAACCCTTTTTTTTTGGCTATATAAGGCGCTCTGAACAAGCTAAGAAAACCCTGTTCCTCCTCCACTTCTCCTTCCTCCCTTAGATTTTGGGTTCTCTTCCTCTTCCATCTTTTCTCTCTATAGATCTAGTAGTTTCTTCTGCTCTGTTTTTTGCTCACTTTTTCACTTTCTTGGTTTTATTTGCAGGAAACAAAAAAAAAATCGACCAAATTTCGATCCAACTGCTCAAAATTCCGGGTTTTGCTAGGATCCTGGTTGCCTTAATTTAGTTCCTTGAAATCCCATTTTACATCCAGGTCAGATCTGAGCCAATTTTTGTTTTATCCCTGACCAAAATTCTTGGATGATTAACAACTTGCTCTTGATGTTTGAGATTGATGACTCCAGTTCTCAGTGAAATCCTCCTTTCCGGGTATATGATAAATTCCTCCTTCAGGCGTAGGACCCACCTCGTTCAATCCTTCTCCGTCGCCTTCCTCTACTGGTTCTATGTTTTCTCAGAAATCTCCTCCCCTTAATTCCCCTTCCCCCTTTTAAATTCAATAAAATTAAACCCGCGTCTTAGTTAATCATCACCTTAATCAGCCCTTAGAGTCATCAACCCCAAGTAATTAAATAAAGAAGAAGCAAATTTCAAAAATCAAAATCCTTTGTATTTCAATGGCTTCTTCTAGTGGAAACTCTTCAGAGGAGGACTTGCACCAGCTGGAGAGGAAGAGGAAGCGGATGCAATCGAATCGCGAATCGGCGAGGAGATCTCGGATGAAGAAGCAAAAGCACCTGGACGATCTAACGGCTCAGATTGCTCTTCTCAAGAGAGACAACGGCCAGATTCTTGCCACGTTGCAGGTCACAACCCAGCAGTGTTTGAGCGTGGAGGCGGAGAACTCTGTTTTGAGGGCTCAGGTTACTGAGCTTACTAACCGCCTTGACTCGCTCAATGAGATCTTGAACTACATCAATTCTGGCGGGGTGGATCTGGTAGCGGGAGGCGATAGTGGGTTGATGGGGAATCATTGGAATCTGGGCTATGTTGTGAACCAGCCAATCATGGCGTCTGCTGATTACCACGTGTTTGGGTACTGAAAAAAGAGAATTTATTATGGGCAATTTAATTGAAACTTGTCTACTTACTTTCAGTACTAGGAGTCTAGGACTAGGAGTTATGCTTCTTCAAAATAATAAAAAATGAAAGAGAGTTTGGGGGTTTAATTTAAAGTTATTTTTCTTGTCTTTTTTTTTTTTTGGTATTTTGGTTAGATCTATGGTGTTTCCTAGTTTGTATTTATGATGTGGGTCAAGAACAAGATTGTAAGAATGGGAGAGATCATTTGGGGGGTTCCTTGGAGTTTAAAGTTAATATCTGGACTTTCGCTGTAAACTGTAAGTGATCTCTCTGGTTAAACAATGATATTATTATTATTAACAATAATTGTTCTCTTAGTTTATTTATGAATTACTGTATTATAATTTATCCTTTTGGTTATTCAAACACAATCGTATTACTTTGGTCAAAACTAATGATTGACCCAAAGAATAATACGCCGTATCAGCTTATCAAAATTAAGGCATGCACTAAGGCATATATATATATGTCTTTACATGATCGATGAAAAGCGTTAAATGCTATGTAACTTATGTACGTATAACATAACATTTAACAAACTCTAATAGGTAATAGCCGATGGTAGCCTCCTAGGTGAAGATAAGTGATAGATTATATTATTATACGGAGTATTGTATTTTGTATATGCTTGTAATCCTACGCCGCCTCTTTTCTTTTCGGCCGCGCATTCAACCGCCGCTCTCCGTTAGCGTGCGACGTCCAGCCACTCCTCCGATCTGTCCTTGAGACGTTTTGGTGCCCGCCTTTAGCGCCGTTCTCCTTGACACCGCCCTCCCTCTCTAAAACAGCCCCTATTTTGTCGCCTCTACAATGGGTGACGAGATCGATAAGAACGCAGACGGTAACAAAACTCCTGATGTTGTCCAACAGACGCCGCCCGCCGTCATCGTGTCTCAGGTTCAGTCTCTGAATTCCGATGCTTCCGCCTCCTCGTCTTCTTCCAAAAATCTGTTTCACTCCGCTCTTACTGTTTCAAATATTAAAAACTTGATTCCGCTTGTCTTGGATGTCACAAATACCAAGTACGTACAACTCTTGGGCGGAGTTGTTTCGTGTCGCCGCCAGGGCACACCGAGTCTTGGGTCATATCGATCCCTCGGTGCCTCGGCCTGCTGAAGTTGACGATGCTATCTAGGATCAGTTACACGTCGTTCTGCTACAGTGGATCTATTCCACGATCTCATCTGATCTTCTGCTGACAATTCTGGAGTCCAACTCCACTGTTATGGCTGTCTGGAAAAGATTACACGATATTTTTCAAGATAACAAAGCTTCTCGGGCGGTCTATCTTCAAAATGAATTCTCTCGTTGTCGTCTGGAATCGTTTCCGTCTGTGTCTTCTTACTGTCAGCATCTCAAGGACATCTCTGATAAACTCTCTAATGTTGACGCTCCGCTATCACATCGTCAACTGGTTATTCAATTGATTTCGGGTCGATCTCTCTGCCGAATTCGACACTGTGCTAGTTTCATTCAACAACAGAATCCACTGTCTGATTTTGCTAAAGCCCGGTCGATGATCCTTCTCGAGGAGACGCGCCGTGAAAAGCGTGACGCCCTAGCTGCTGACTCCAAGGCGCTCGCTGCTAACACCAACCCCCCGCCTGAAAAGCCTGAGAAAACAACGCCGCCGACATCCAATAGTGAAAACGGCGGGCGCGGGCACACTTTCGGCGGTCGCGGCAGGGGCCGCGGGCGAGGGCGCAACAATTCTTCGAGGCCAATCATGTTTCAGCGTACCCCGATCAGTTGGGTTCCTATTCCGAACCAGCAGCAGCCTCAATGGCCCTACGATGTATGGAATCAAGCCCCATGTCCGTTCCCATCTCTCCCCGGACAAGGTATACTTGGCCCCGCTCCTCGCCCTTCATAGTAGGCTCACACTGTTTATTCCGATCCGACTGGATATATGCCGACCACTGATTTGATGCAATCGTTCAACACGATGACTTGGGTGATGAACACCGGTGCATCGTCTCACATGGCCAACCACCCAGGTATACTCTCATCCCTTCCTTCTAAGAGCAATTCTTCTTCTATTATTGTCGAAAATGGTAATCGCATTCCAACCGCGAGTTATGGCAATGCCCTTATTCCCACCTCAAACCAACCTTTCCACCTCAAAAATGTTCTTATAGCCCCAAACCTAATTAAAAACCTTGTTTCTGTCCGTAAATTTACAACTGATAACAATGTCTCTGTGGAATTTGACCCTAATGGTTTTTGTGTAAAGGATCTTCAAACGGGCAATGCTCGAATGAGATGTAATAGCTCCGGCGAGCTTTATCCCATCACCTCCTCCAGTCCTATTTCCCTTTCAGTTGAGTCTTCTTCTACATGGCACACTCGTTGTGGTCACCCGGGTGCACCCATTTTCAATTTACTTAGGAAATTTGTCTTGTCTAGTTGCAATAAAATGTATGACTCCTCACTTTATCGCTTTTTCCAACTTGGGAAGCATATTCGACTACCTTTTGTTTCGTCTAAGACCATTTATGTTGCTCCTTTTCATTTAATTCACAGTGATGTATGGACCTCTGCTATTGTTTGTTCTACTGGTCACAAATATTTCCTTGTGTTTCTTGATGATTATTCGCATTTTCTATGGGTTTATCTGCTTAAATTCAAGTCTCAAGTGTATGCTCAATTCGTTAAATTTCATCAATATGTGCGTACTCAATTTAATTGTCCCATAAAAGCCTTTCAATTTGATAACGGAAGGGAATTTGACAATCACAAGTTCCATTCCTTCTTTCAAAAACACGAGATTATGTTTCGGTTTTCATGTCCTTACACGTCCTCCCAAAATGGCAAAGCCGAACGTGTCATTAGAACTATTACCAATATGGTCCGTACGGTGCTTCTACATGCGTCCGTTCTTGCCCGTGTTTGGCCTTTCGCGGTCAATTTATCCGCTTACCTTCTCAACATTTTACCCTCTCCTAATCTCAACAATCTTACTCCCACCCATCTACTTTATAATTGTTCTCCCCTTTACAATCACCTTCGGATTTTTGGGTGTCTATGCTTTCCAAACTTATCCTCTCAAACCTCTCACAAGCTTCAACCCCGTTCCTCCCCTTGTGTCTTTTTAGGATATCCCGATAATCATAGGGGTTACTTATGTCTTGATCTTTCCTCCAACAAAATGATCATCTCTCGTCATGTCACCTTTGATGGTTCCTTTCCGTTTTCTCAACTGCCTTCCCCACGATCCAGCAATGTCGAGTCGTCTAACGACTCCGTTTCTCTGCTATTTTTTCCCCCTTTCCTTGGATCGCCGGCTGTTACATCCCCCACGTTTTGCCCACCGCCCCCCTTACACAGCTCACCAGTGACAACCTTACCGAGCCCAACTCATTTTACACCAGCCCCTCTGTCGGCGCCCGCGGGTCACTCTCCAACGCCCGCGGGTCATTCACCGGCGCCCGCGGATCATTCACCGGCGCCCGCGGGTCTTTCTCCAGCACCCGCGGGTCACTCCCCAACGCCTGTCGTTACCCCACCTCCACCGCCAACAAACCACCATCAAATGGCAACCCGCAACAAAATCGGGATTGTCAAACCTCGCCCTATTTTCGACCTTCATGCCTCGTCCCCCAAACCCTCTCCTACCTTGTCTCCCATTCCTACCTCTCATAAAAATGCCCTGCTTGACCCGCATTGGAATGCTACCATGACTGACGAATATCGTGCTCTTATTAGTAATGGTACTTGGGTGTTGGTGCCCCGACCTCCCGGGGTTAATGTGGTCCGATGCATGTGGTTGTTCAAGCACAAGTTTCGTGTTGACGGTGCTCTTGAGCGGTATAAGGCTCGACTTGTTGCTAATGGTCGGTCTCAGAAGGTTGGTATTGATTGCGATGAGACTTTCAGTACAATCCTTCATTTAGCTGTTTCCCGCTCTTGGCCTATTCATCGGTTGGATGTCAAGAATGCTTTCTGCATGGTCATCTCAAGGAGACAATGTATATGTTTCAGCCTCCTGGTTGAAGAAATCTCTATATGGCCTTAAACAGGCACCTCGGGCATTGTACCAGCGTTTTGCGTCTTTTCTATATCGGGTTGGATTCACAGACAGTCGGTGTGACTCATCTCTTTTCATTTTCCGGCGTGGCTCTGCAACGACCTATTTGCTAGTTTACGTCGATGACATTATTCTTACAGCTTCCTCTGATTCTCTCCGTCAGGACATTATTTCTCTTTTGAGCCGTGAGTTTGCTTTGATTGATTTGGGGCCTCTGTCGTATTTTCTAGGTGTGGCCGCTATTCGCACATCCTCATGTTTATTCTTATATCAAGACAAATATGCTCGGGAGATTGTCGAACGCGCCGACATGACATCCTAGAACCCGGCTGCCACACATGTCGATCTTGGCACGAAGCTCACAGCTAACGACGGCCCCCTAGTGTCCAATCCTACTTTTTATCGGAGTCTGACAGGTGCACTACAGTACCTCACATTTACTCAGCCTGATATCACTTATGCCGTTCAGCAGATTTGTCTCTTTGTGCATGATCCCAGGGAGCGACATTTCTCTGCTTTAAAGCGGATTATTCGATATGTTCATGGCACCTCGGCTCTTGGCATTACCATTTCACCAGCCCCGTCCCCCAGCTTGATCGCATATACTGACGCTGATTGGACTGGTTTTCCTGACACCCGTCGGTCCACTTCTGGTTATTGTGTCATCTTGAATGACACTTTGGTCGCTTGGTTTGCTAAACGCCAGTCTGTTATCTCCAGATCGGGTGTTGAGGCCGAATACAGAGGGGTTGCTAATGTCGTTGCAGAGTGTTCTTGGCTTCGCAATCTTCTGCTAGAGCTGCATTGTCCACTCTCTACAGCTACGTTGGTTTATACGGATAATGTGTCTAGCACATATCTGGCCAACAATCCGGTACAACATCAACGTACCAAACATATTGAGTTAGACATTCACTTTGTTCGAGAAAAGGTTGCTTTAGGCCACATTAGAGTTTTTCATGTTCCGTCGTCTTATCAGTACGCGGATATTTTCACTAAGGGTTTGCCTCGTCAGTTATTTTTAGATTTTAGAGACAGTCTCATTGTTCGTACACCTCCTATTTCGACTGCATGAGTGTGATAGCGTATATTATTATATTGTATTTTGTATATGCTTATAACCCTAACTTACGTGACAAGTTTATAACTCTTATATATTGGTAATCAATACAGAGCCAACACCACGGAATCCACACTCTAACAATAAGGAATCAAATTTTCATATGATTCTGCTTTCCACACATGAAAGTGGAGGAACAAGTGGTAGTTTACTATTGATCTTTTTTTTTCCACATTAGTGACGAAACTTATCTTGAACCCAACTTCTACAAAGTGGTAAATTTTGCTTTCTTATAAACTGTGCGTTTTTATTAATTTTAGGAGATGTTGGCTTTGCCGACATCAAGAAACATGATGATAAAATGATTACTATATAAGGGTTGTAGTCCCTTCCATTAGCTTAAATTTTTTGGTTTAAAGATAGATTTCAATATAAAATAGAGTATATAAAAAAATAGTTAAAAAGATGATAGTCTCTCATTCCTCGATTAGAGAATTTAACATGGTATCAAAATCAGATTGGTCCGCATTCATTTTCCTGGTGCTAAAGCTTAGGAATTTTTTTTTTTATGTGCTAATTAAGTAGGTCAGACTAATTATCATTTGAGACCACATCGACCAAAACAACAAAAATAGTAGCAATATAGATTTAAGGGAGGGTGAATCCCTACACATTAACTTGAGCTTTTATGTTAAAAGATGATACCCAACCTTGTATGTAAAAAGAGTTAAATTTTGATTCGCACCACCTTTAATATCGTGGCACCTTGGAATTTAATATGATATTAGAGCTCAAGGCATACCTTGGAGTCGTTTCCAAGTAGGCTAACCAGCATCAAGACATGATTTGAACACGGGTGAAGTGTCCGCTTTATTTGGGTTAGCTACCCAAAATCATTGTTCTAAAAATCTCGTCGAGGCTCCGTCTATGCCCTGCTTAACTAGGCGCTGTAAGATCCAAGCCCGCCTAACCATCCAACTCGTCTAGGCGCCCGTTTGGGACCTCTTAGACAACCATTCTAGCCGTCTAGGTGCTAGGCGGCCCCTATCCGCCGCGGTTTTTTGGAACATTGTCCGAGCCATATATAATAGATTGTCAAGTGTTAACTAAATCGAACTAGTTACATTAGACCAAAGAGATTAAATTATAGTATATAGGGGTTGAAACCCCTCCAAACTAGCTTAAAATTTTGAGTTAAGAGGTGAATATCACTTTCTTATATATAACAAAATAACAATTAAAAAAACTACGGTCTACCTAAGAATTTAACATAAGTTTTAATTTCCAAAAGACATTGTGTCCACATTATCATAAAATATATGTATTTGATGTTTATATATGGTTGATGGTTACACTTGCTTATAAATATTATGCAAACAATAATTGATTACTAAGCTTAGCACCTATTACTTCCATGTGTATATACAGATAAAAAAGATGCATGTGCACAATAAAAAGTGATGACATAGAGCGCACACTATTCCGCATATGAATTATTTTTGTGAGAGGAGATATTAGCAACTCTATCAATATAATTACTCACCGGATTGAAGCCGTCAAAAAAGTGTGTTAGATACTGTTTGGTTTTCAATTAAAACGAAAGTAATTCAATGGCCTAATTAGTGCATGTTTTGAATCTTTTGATCCCTTAATCAGGAAGGATAAAGGAAAGTAAAAGTTACGTTGGATTTGAAATTATGAAAGGAAAGTCAGAGTATATATATTGAGTTTGTTTTTCCTCTTCTTTGAGCTTGTAATAAATATAGTAAAGAGGAAGTTAAAAGTAGAACAAATCTTATAGCAGCCTCTAGCTTTTTCTCTTTTTCAAATGTATATGATTTGATGAAGCTTTGTTATAGTCTTTATACAAAGTCTTTGGTTCTGTGTACTCCAACAGTATGATTTTTTTTGTAGTATATAGTAGGGTTTGAAGTTAAATTTTAAATCTTTATTATACTGTTTACTCACGTGTTTTCTACGTACGAAGGAATATTATTAGTACAATTCTTATTGGAAATGAGAAAGTTTTTAAGAAACTATGGAGAAAAATAAAATAAAAGAGCACTAATCAGTGGTCTCTAAATTAGGCTGGGTTGAAATAATTACACCTACCGTTACCACTTGTTAATTAACACTGTTGGTCCAACCTTCTGGCTTTATAGCTGAATTGACATAATTACGAAAGTAACCTTGGATTTTGTAAAATATCATGAATTCATGATCGAATGTCCCCAAAAAGCTATTACCATGTCGGTATATATAGATAACTGGATATGCCTTCTAACTTTTCTTTGGAAACGTGACCAATACTCAGTTGGTCTAATGGTAAAGTGGTGTTAGATTCTTTAAGTGTTGTTCAGTAGATTCGAAGTTCGAATCCCACTAGCGACATGTATGGAGAAACTGATATTGGGAGGGTTTCCCCTAAAACTGGGCCACGAAGTATCCGGTCCGGATGTAGAGCGGTGTCCGACCGATCGAACAAAAAAACTTTTTTGTAGAGATGTTAACATACCATTTTATTTACCAATATATTATAGTTTGCCTAAATTAATTACCATTTAATTTGATTTCATGATGATTGATGGAACACTGTTCGAAATATTTTTTTTATAGTTTTGATGATGACAAACACAATATACTTTATGGTTTATTGTTCTCAAGTGTCTCATGAAACAATGAAGATTCAGCATTACAATAATAATGTTGAGATTCAATGTTTTAAGGAACAATGACGAAAACGGTAAAGTTTCGGCCGTGGGGTTACAAGGAATAATGACGGGAACAATCGATGCTTGGAGCACCATGAGAAGTCAAAACAAGAAGTTAGGAACAGTGACACATCTATATGTTTAGGGAACAACTTGTTAGAGAAGAAGTCGTTCAGGGATCACTGTGGCGTGACTGAATGTAGAGCAGCCCGCTCTTACAGCGTTTGATCAAGCGAGTGCAAGAAACAATGTCATATCCTATAGAGAGCATGTCATGAAGGAACGATTTGGAGGGGAGAGAGAATGGAAATTGGACACTTAGAGAGCAAGGGCCCGTTTGTTTGTTGAAAATTGGGGCTAAAGTAAGGGATTGGCCCATTTGTTTCCGTTTGATATCGTTTGGAGGTCTTTTTATTTGCCTTTTCATTGAGTTAACAAATGTAAAGAAAAGCCTATCTGTTTCCACCAAAAATATCACAAGTAACACTCTCTCTCTCTCTCTCTCTCTCTCTCTCTCTCTCTCTCTCTCCTCTGCATCTCTCCTTCTCTTTCTCACTGTTAGATCTATGGATTCTCTCTCTGTCACTGGCCCTCCACCTACTCTTCCCTTCTTCTTCGCCTCTCCCTTTCCCCCATAGATTTCTCCTAAATCTCCGCTGGAGAACGAAAACTATGGAAGTCGGAAGAAACTCCACCCCAGACCGCCATGGAAGGTGGTAGAGACTTCAACACTAGAACTCTCCGACGAGATCGTGAACACAGGTTGAGGACGATTTCGGTGAGGTCATTTCTGCTTGCGAGTGACTCGGATCCTCCAGTGGTCCTAGATCGTACTCCAACAAAGGCATAGATGGGGTCATGTAGTGAGACGGTGTCGGTGGTGGCCTTCTCCAGCAAATGTCTCTAGAGCTCTTTCTGAATCTCGATCGAGCAGAAACCTTGGCTGCCTGCATATCTCCATACCTTTCCAATCGGAGGTGATGGCCTTGCCAATGTAACCACAACAGGAGCGACGACGATGTCGGACTCTCCGAAGTCGCACTCTTCCAAATTTTCCATCACGACCTCCTATTGACGTCGTCTCCCTCTATAATTCTCACCAGCATCTCCTGATCTTTTTCTCTTTTGCGAAATGTGTGCTACAACTGAAGATCCCTAAAATTTGTTAAAGAACCCTAGATTTTTGATACTCGATTTCCTTATGTTAAAGGCCCATATTTGTTTAGGGCTTTGTTGTAATTCACCATATCGAGCTTCTCTATTGAAGCGTTGAATTCGATTTATGGTTTTGTTGTTGCAATCAGTATCTCTATACAAAGTTCTTCCTTTTTCTTCAACAATGACTTTTTTCAATATGTTTCTTATATCTTAAGCCAAACAATTTCGAGCGAAAACGGAATTCCATTCCTTTCCCCTTCCTTTTTCAATATCTTTCCGTTTAATGTTTCCCTTTTCTCAACCAAACGGGCCCCAAATATCTCATCATTACTTGAAAACAAAGGATGAACGAGATATGAAGAATTTATAAAGATAGGATTATGGAAATGCATCATTTAAGAAAAGTTATATCTAGTGAGTACTTGGAGAATAATTAAGGAAGAAGCATAATTTGGAGGAAGAAAAATTTGGAGAAGCTAAGCTTAGGGAAGAGAACTTATATCATTGGACTTTTCAGTTTTATAAAAAGAAAACACTGATTTTCCTCAGTAATTTCTTTTCATTATTGATTAACAATACGAATCTGAAACTGGGCCAATTATGGGCTCATACATTTTCTTAACAGACATTCCTCTACGCGGAGGAGACAACTAAAGGTACAATCTCGATGATAGGGAAGCCCAATTTCACAACCTTGGCCCAATAAATTTATCCAAATTTGGTATAGAAATGGGTGCTTGTTAAAGACAAACGACGAAACAAGTGCAAGTATATTATCTTATCAAACAATCCGGAATCATGAATCTTATCAAACAAGATGAATGAACCATTTATTTTTTTTGATATGGTAAGGATCAGGGTCGCCACAAGTACTACTTGGGCTCACCTAGAGCACCCACTAGGAATGAGAATGTACTGGTTAATAACCAATTCTAGAGAATGGTCAAACCGTCGCCCGTGGGGTTCGAAACGGTGACCTCAGGTACTATCCCAAGGCTTAACCGTTGAACCAAATGTCCGAAGGCGAATGAATCATGTATTGATTTCAAGCATCGATCATCAGAAAATAAGTTGGTTTTCTTTGGTTCAATTCAAAAACGAGTTTGTTTTCTTACATATATATTGTGTTTTAACAAGCTAACTCTCACTCTCTCTATTTTACAATCTGATTAAATAACTCAACTAACACGCTTTAAAGCTATTTATACAAACAGTGTTACAAGAGGACTTAGAAAATCCATGTGGGAACATGGAAACTTTCCTTCTATGTAAACAAGCTTGTGTTAACCTCCAGCTTCCTTATTCAATAACTTGGCTAGAATCAAACATTTCAACAAACAACTCCAACATAAGAAAATAAAGGAGATCGAGATCGAAGTATTTGAATTTATCATGGAAAATTAAGCACAAGTTTGAAGCATAGAAATACTCTTTAAAAAAATCAGAGCTGACAGATAGGCCAAGAATCAATGTCTTCATTAATTAAATCCCCACATGGGCTGTAATTTCGTGCACAAAGCATGTCTCCCAACAAGTTGGAAACAAATCTTACAGACTTTAATTCATATCTACCCTTGTCTTTCTTTTCTGTTGCTACTCCCATATGATTGCCTTAATGTTTTTTAATCATTTTTTGTCTTCCTTGAGAAAATTTAGAAATTATGAAAGCATTAATAATGTGTTATGCATAATCATCTTCTCAATAATATCAAAGTACACATTTTAAAACAAAGAGCTAACTATGTCATGTGCTGTTGTGCTATATTGTACATTTGTACTTATTTTGGCCAATGGTCAAGTCATTACAACTACATACGCATAATAAAAAAGAAAAAAGAAAAAAAAGAGAGTAAAATAACTGTGCTGTCAAGTTTGGGCTTTTCACAGCACATGGGCCCTTTTGTACTCACCCGTTGGGCCCATTCATTTATATTCAAAGTGTCTGCGTGTGTTATTGGGCAAATTTGGTTTGAAAATAAAAATAAAAATATGAATTAACATCAAGATCAAGTCTCATATCACCCGGCTAATAATATGTCTTTTTTAAAATATATAAATGAAAAAGTTGCTCTAAATATCTCAACCTTTTATACAGTTGCAACCTTCACCCTGACCTTTTTAAATTTTACAAAATATTTTATATTTTAGGGGTCGTTGCGCACTCTACTCTCGAAATGTCCACACTTTGAAAAAAATATATTAGCCCTTTACGTTTTTATTTGACAAAACTTCCCAATTTGTTTACACACAAAAAATTTTAAAATTAAAAATCTTGCAATTAAAGGAGTAAAACATTAAAAAATAACCATTTTATATCTAATTTGGTTCTAAAACATTCTTAATGAAAATAATTTTAAAAACAATCAATTTCCTTTACATAAAAATATTGAGTAAGATTAATAACATTTTGGATAAGTTTCAAAGTCATAACATAATCTTATAGGTATAGTTTTCTCATTTATAAGAAAATAATGAGATTGTTTTTTTTTTAAAGTTTTAATCCTTTAATGACAAGATTTATAATTTTCAAAAATTAGTTTGTAGTTTGTTTACAGAGTGGGAAATTTTGTTATAAAATAAAAAGGTAATGTGCTAATATATAATTTTTTTTAAAAGTATGTTATATATGATATCATAGTAAGCCCACCGCCATTTTCACATAATAGAGTTGGAGGAACGCTCAAGAGAAACGATTTTTAAGGAGAAATGAGGGAACAAATCCTACACGTTAGATATAGGGAAATCAATGGCTATGAATGAGGGTGTATATAGTGCAATTTATGGGTAAAAATAGGGGGAATTTACGAAAATAACAGAAAAAGGAAAAGAGCGAGATTTTAGGAGCCCATGGGGAAAACTTCCATATCTTATTCGAACTTACCATATCAATAAAACTGAATATTATTGCATACAATCTCAGTTGAAAAAAGCCTCCATCGTCCAAAAAAAACTACTAGCATATCACCATTGATTCGTAGATCTGAACATCTTCGTTTTTTGACATTGAATTGTTCTTCGACTTCGCATTGAATAACCGTACTACAAGGGAAAGAGGTGCGTAAATTCGTGATTGTTTTGAAAATTTTGTGTTCTTTGCTTTGCTTATCATTCATTTTGACGATTACAACCACAATTGTTCTTGTTATTTTTTTGTGTATCCAATGTTCTAACACTCAATGCTTAATGATTCGAATAATGAATGAGAAACAAGTGAATAGATATTTTTTCAAAAAATTAAAACTATTGAATATCAATTGATTAACATAATATTCAGCATTGAATTCATGATTATTCATATATGCACGATTGTTATTCATATATGCATGACTAGATATTCCTTTATCCGTGTATTGATATTCATATATGTGTGATTTGTTTTTCATATATGATTGGATTATTATTCAAAACTATTACGGCGAGTTATTCATATATATTTGGGTTGCTGTTCACATATACATGGCTTATTGTTCATATTTGCGTGACATGTTGTTCATATATGAGTGTAGTATTATTCATCTTTGCGTGGCTTATTATTCATATATGAGTTGTTTGATATTCATATGTGAGTGAATAGTTATTCAAAACTGTATGGAGAGTTATTCACATTTACTTGGCTTTTTTCATATCTACATGGCTTTTTATTCATGTTTGTTTACTTTTTAGTCATATAGACTATCGAATTCTTCTTATATGAGTTTCTTGATATACATTTAGGAGTGGTTTGTTATTCATATTTACGTGACTTGCTATTCAAATATGTGTGACTTATCATTCATATACAATTGTCTCTATATTCTTATAGGTCTGGACAATTATTCATAATCGTGTGAATTGTTATTCTTATATGTTAAGTTGTTTTTCATTTACGCATGACTTTTTATTCATATTAATATTACTTTTTATTCATATTATTGTGGCTTATTATTCTTATATGGATGAACTTGATACTCATATACGAATAAAATAGTCATTCAATATTGCATGGCTTGGTATAAATATAACCTAGCTTGTTATTCATATGATTGTGACGTGTTTTTCATATGTACGTGACTTATCATTCTTATATGAGTGAATTATTATTCATATATTCGCGTAATTGTTATTCATATGTGTGTGTCTCATTATTCATATATTCGTGGTCTGTTTTCAAAATAGGTTCAAGATAAAGAAGTCTGAAGACATGGAAGAAGATAGGAAATAATTTTATATATGCGTGTCTTATTTTTTGAATCATGCATTCTCATTGTAATATGAATATCGATGTTTTGAATAAAACACAATCCAACGAGTTTCTACATATCTAGCAATTTATAAATATGAATGTTTTAGAAAAAGTGTTCATCGTAATTTGAATATTCAAGTATACGGTTTTGAACATTTATTTCTATTTTATCAAACAGTTGGAACAAGCAAGTAGAGTGACTATGTTTCTGAGAATAGATCAGACATTTCAAATCCTGAAGTCGAAATATGTGGGAATAAAGATATAAATGAAGCTATCCTAGAATTTATATATGATTATGATTGCATAATCGATTTAAATGGCATTAATTAGTATAAAACATTGGGTTCCTAGGTGTCCTAGTGTAATGAATCATGTAATTGATATGATTTATCTTGTTATAATTGTATTTGTGATATGAATATCATTATAATGAACATTGAGTATGTAATTGTGATACATAAAATATGACAAAAATGAGTAATTTTGTACTTGCATTCTAACATGACAAAAATGAGTAAGTGTATACTCTCATTCTAATCTCGTGAATGAATAATTATGAAAAGAATATGAATATTATCACATAATATTATGAATATCACTACATAATATCGTGAACATTATCAAATACCAACAATTCTATGTAACACGACCTAAACAATTTTCTTTACTTTCAATTTTTTGTCACCGTCTTGAATTGTTCGCTATTTTCTTCCATGACCTTAGGCTTCTTTATCTTCAACTTGGTTTGAAAACAACCTACACATAAATGAATAACAAGACACTGATAAATGAATAACAAGTCATGCATATATGAATAACAAAAAACCCTAGCGTAAACATGTTATAAACTCTAAACCACTTATATATGATAACAAGTCAAGCATACATGAATAACAAAACACACATATATGAATACCAATACACACTTATCTAAATACCAAGACACACAAATATGAATAAAAAGGAATGCATATAAGAATAATAAGTCACTCATACATGAATAACAAACCACACATATATGAATAATAAGTTAAACATATATGAATAACATAACACACATATATGAATAATCAAACACAAGGGGAGAGTCGACCATTTTTTTTCGGAGCTTGCACACATGCCGGGGGCGGTTTGTATTTCAATAACAAAGCACGCATATATAAAAGTCAATTCAACATGTTCAAAACCATCAGTAAAAATATTCAAGGTTTACCATGCTCTTTTTTCAAATTATTAGTGTATAAATTTATCATTGTTCAATTCAACCCAAACTATCACAGTTATTCAAAATAATCATTATATTATTTCACATTTAACTGATTACTTTTTCAACTCAATATTGAGTCGCATTCAAGTTTTATCAATTACATGACAACTTTTATAAAAATCATTTGAACTTGTTCAAAACAATCAATCAAAATATTCAAGGTTTACCAGCGCTTGTTCAAATTTTTAGAGTATACATTTATTATTGTTCAGTTCAACTAGCTCGAATATTCATAATACATTGTTTGATTATTCTCAATCCAACTGACATTATCAGCAAAAAAACCAACAAACATGCAACCATTAAATCTAAACAAAAAAATAAAAAAATCATATGCGAATTGTAAATCGAAATCTAGAAACATAAACATCAGCATACCATCTACGGGGTTGATGTTGATGGAGATCGACAACGGGAATTGCCCGTGAAAACCAACGACGGATCTATCGTCTCCAGCGTTCGAGATGAAGGGGTATCACTTCCATCGGCGATGACAACGACGAACCGGAGCGGTACATCGGTCTTGGAAGCCATGGGAGACTATCAAAGGAATCGAGAAAGAGAGATCTGACGGATTGAATAGGGAATACTTCAAAATTGGAATGAATAAAAGATATGGAAATAAGGTGTGATATGGGGGAGATATTTTAGGAATTAGATATAATCATGTGTAGTCACCCTATAATAGGAATTTTGCACCCATTTTTAATAAATCTCGACCCTCTATTATATTAGATCTAACGGCTGCAGTTTATTCCCCCGTTCCTCCTCAATAGATGGTTTCTCTAGAGCGTAGCATTTTTCATAAAAGTTGTCCTTTTACCATTTTTTTCAATTTTTTCCGATTATGCCCCTAAAAAAAGAGGGTTCTTTTTTTTTCATTTTCCCATAATGTAATTGGCCACATTAATAAAGTAAAGTCATTTAATGAGGGCATATTAGGTATAATAAAATTTCCTTAATAATCGTGTAATTGTCCAAAAGAACATCTTTTGCGAAACGGAGGGAGTATATGATATCTCCTATTCGGCTAAGGTACGTATATGTACAGTACAAATACAGTTTCTCCTAACTATTCATTATAGATATACATACATTTTGTCTTTGTAAACTTTAATTAATTTGATTGTAACAAAATGGAACTTCTAGAGTTGAGATTGAGATTAGGCTCAAAGATGCGTTGCCCGGATGCTAGAATGTGTCTAGGATCGAATTTCTTCTTCATCCTGTAAAAATCATCCCATTTCTTGCCAAAATGATGCATCCATTCGTCCTGTGATTTGTAATGTGGCAAGTATTGCTTGACTTGGATGTTTGCTTCTTTGCAAAACTTCAAAATTCGATTGTTCTGATCCGAGAGGTACTTGAAGCTTTGTGTCTCGTCTCCATCCTCTAATGCAGATCGAAGCAAGCCCACCAAGTAGAATATATCCTCATCCGGTGTAATAACTGATGTCCTATTATCCCATCTGCATCCAAAGTAAAAATGGAAATCAATATATTGAAGTGGTTGCTATTTGGTATTGCACAAAAGATTTGTGTACGTACGTAAATTATATATTAATATGAGTATAAAGCAAAAAATGTTACATAGATATTATAGAAATTACCATTATTACTAGTAATTTTAGTTTACTTTGTATAATCAAATATAAGTCTCTTTCAGTGAGTTTGGATCACATGCATGGTGAAGATCTTTTCCCACGTGGAAGCTCTACCTGCTCAATGCTAATTTTGGGTTTACAACTTTTCTTATCACCAAAAGTGGAAAACTACCTGGCCTTTTCTTACCATCAATAATTATATGCAAGAATTATTTTTTGGTTCATTGAAATCATGATGACTAATGTTTTTTTGACCATTATTAAGCCAAGAACACATATTGTGGGCTGTGTATGTATCCGCATAAAAGAAGAAAACGGACGGATGAAATAAAAGGGGCAAATGTGGAAATCGGGCCTTACTTGTTGTTGTTCATGGGGTAGATGAGGATGGGCCCACTAGTTTTATTGCCCAAAATGCCCTTGAAAACTCCCCTGTCGAACTCTGCGATTTTTGATTTGGGGACGAACAAGTTTAACCATGGGTGTGGGACCTCCCACAAGCCCTTGGACCGGAGTTTGAGCTCTGACTTGTGAACCCGGTCCAGGAAGTCAACGTAAGGGAGATCTGTTGTGAACACTGTTGAGGGTATGAAGTTTAACTTCTTCAACAATGTATCAACTTCCTGTACGTGTGATTACGACACAATAACAAACTTCAAATTAATACTATAATTCATTTTCTTCCAATGAAATGTTTTAGAGTGGGCTTCATAACTTATATAATTATACTACTATATAGCTACATTGATGGAATAATTAATTATATGGCAGGTGGGCGGCTTAGATTTAGCATTACTTTAAACCAAGAAATGATTAGTTAGTACGAACAAGAGACTTAATTGTTTGAATAAAAAATGCCCTAAACTTCAATTTGAAATCTCTATATATAATGCCACATACTATTGAATATTGGTATAAGTTAGCAATACACGTATATTATCCGATTTTGGAACAACTTGATATATACTACAAGTTCGCTCAATCATGCAATCTAGTCGGAGATTTTGACCAGGGAAATCTATATATTAAAAATATTAAGGAAGTGACCAACAATAGATATGAAGCTAGCAAGCCAAGGTACGTAGTCGATCAATTAATACTCAGCTACTAACTAATTATTTATTCATATGAAGATTACGTTAAAGAATTAGTGGGATTGCCAATAAATACTACTGTATTGAGTTAGAAAAATAACAAGTTGCTTGACAACATGTCGATATTAGCCACTCAATTAGACCCTACAATCTTTTTCATTTGAATGGTCTTATATATATGTATATATACCTGATCAACAAGTTGAGTAGAGGTGGAATCAAAGTAATTCTTAGTGATTTCCAAACAATATAAGACGCCACTGGCTCCAAGAGAGGAGATTTTGACGGGGTTTTGAGGGGAGAAGAAGGAAGATCTCCAATTGTTGATCAATCCTTCTTCGACGATCACGAATCCTTCTACGTAGTCAAATTTCTCGCTTCCCGCCTTCTCATGCAACGAGATCAAGTACTCTTGGTCCCTAGTGAACTCCGTGAAGTTTGAGTACAACACCCTAATCCACCTTACCTGCAAAAATATACTAGTAGTACAGTATTATTTTATTATGATATTATATGTAAATAATTCTGTTACTTAATGTAACTGATTAGACAAGGAGATTTGTAGTGCATACAATTAGAGGGACAAAGGAACAAGATTGACAGCTTTAGAGAGCACAAGACGTTTGATCGATTAATAATGGGCCCATCTATATATAATACGGAGTATCAATCTCTATCCAATCCAATTTCCCAGCCCTTTTTGCTTTTCTTATTCCCTTTGTTTCCTTTTGTGCACATAAAAAATATATGTATGTTCAAAGTTGCAAACCCACCTTAATTTACACTAGCTAGAAAATTGTAATTTGTTCCCCATTTTCATCACAATTAAGTTCGACCCATCATCAAAAACACATACAGCCATACAGGTGATTTAATTGTTAATAAAGTTTTTTCTAGCTAATAAAATGAAGAACCAAAAAGGAAAATATGTACCATGTGAGGAGCAGGCTCAAGAGCAATCCTGGCCTTAGTTATGATCCCAAATTGACCCAGTCCACCAAGCACTGTGTTGAATAGCTCGGCGTTCTTCTTCTCTGAGCATCTCATCATTTCTCCCTTACCTGCCACGTACCCCAAAAACTATTTAATTCACTCTTCGAATTTAATCGATATTTTCATAAAAACAATTAATTCAATCAACCCCAAATAAACTGGGTGAAGAATACGTACCAGTGACCACCTGGAGCTGCATGACGTTGGAAATCTGAGGGCCGTGGTTGAAAGCCTGGCCACTGATCCCAGCGTTAGAGAGGGTCCCACCCACCGTGAGGTACAAGTAATCCGTCCACGACTTGGGCGCCAGCCCATGCTCTAGGGTGGACCTCAGCACATCCACCCAAAGCTCGCCTCCCCACGCCTCCACGTACATCTCCCCCACGTTCACCTTGGGATGCTCAGGAGCCGCCGCCGCCGCCGCTTCATCTAGTGGCTTACCCTTGCGCCGAGTCATCTCAATCACCACGCCGTTCCGAGCGTGCGCTTGCCCGTTGATGGAGTGGCCGTGGCCCCTCGCCGAAACGGGGAGCCAGTAGGAGGAGCCGTAAGCCGCCTTTACCAATCCCGCGACGTCTTCCGCCGAGCCTGGATGGAGCACGGCTAGCGGCTCGGCTCGGCTCATGGAGCCGAAGTCTCCCGAGGCGGAGCGGAGGTCGGAGGGCTCGGAGGTGATTCGGCCGTTGAGGAGGAGGAGGGGGTCGGTGGCCCCCACCGTCGTCATCCCTACCGTTAAGATTATCCAACGGCTTATAATCGCCATGATCGGGACGAGCTTGGTTGCCATTAAAATTTTCCAATGGCCGGGGAGATTTAATACAAAGGGATGGGATTGGGATTTGGATTTGGATTTGCAAAGCGTTGGAAGTTTTTTGTGTTTAGTTGTCGAGGATAAGAGGTGCACGTTCGCAATTTATAGGACAAAAGAAGAAGAAGAAGAGATGAAAGAGAGGGGACACGTGGGGTCCGCCTGTTGATACGGAGGATCTGCGTGGGCCCATCTGCAGAGGAAGCCATCACGTGGCTGCGTTGCCACACACGCACTGTACCTACACGTCACTATGTCATGCTAGTAGAAGACCTGGTCAAACTCAAATTGCTCCCTCGGTCCGACCTGGTCGACTCGATATCTTCTTCGTAGGACATAAAATTGGGTACGACTGTACGAGTCTTTATTATTTACTAGAAAATATTTTCTGATCTATATATATGTATGTTCGATCCAAATTAATTTAGTATACACTCCATATAGATGCTTGATTTATTTTTTTTGATCCATATAGAGGCTTGATTAATATCAATCTATTTACAGCAATAGATCGATTGGATTTCACTAATTATCAAATTAGATGTTTAATTTATATATTTAATTATGACGTAAGATAGAAGACCAATATATTACTTATGTAGGTAATATGTTAGAGCTTAAGCTCATGAAAAAGAGAAAAGAAACAGAGAGAGAAGAGAGGGAAAAAACTTTATAATTGTAAAACTGAGTTTGTTACCGAGTATATAATTTATACGTACTATTAGCTAACAATTGAAAGTATTTCTATACAATACAAATATTACGAGTATTATAAGGTTCTTCACTCCCCTCAAGCTGGGTAGGCAGAAACATATTTCACTTGGATATTAAAAATTGTTGTGATGAAGATAGAATCTTAGTATGTCACCTAGCCGTTAAGTTGTAGGAATGTACGGCAATTGCAATAGGTCTTTCATGACTTCATCTCTGGTAAAATGGACATCAACCTTAATGTGCTTGATTCTTTCAACACCTAGGTCATTAAGAAGCCTTATAAGACATGTAGTTTCTGCAACTGATTGAGCCATTGCTCGGTATTCAACCTTAACTTGACTTCTTCAGACCACTGATTGTTTATTTAGACTTCCAACTTATCAGAGTGATACGGACCCGGTGTGGACCGCGTATCGAACCCTTGTTGGTCAAGGGGGTTGAGCCTAATCCGGTGTGGATTCCGACTCGGGATAAATGTGGTTGGTTGCCACGGGGTTGAAAAACGATAAATTTAGAGATTTTAGGGAGATAATAAAAATAACTTTTCTGATTTCTGATTGATTGATAGCAGCCTAATAACTTAAGGGTATTTATAATAACCTTGATATCTAAATAATACGAAAAACCCTAATTGCTGATATAATAAAAAAAAGATACTCTTCCTAAAAAGATAAAATCAAATCTGGAAAGATAATATTCTAATTATCCTAATCAACCTAATATAATTTAATATAATCTAGCGTATCAATTACTCCCCCGGTGAGAATCGACTCGTCCTCGAGGCGGAAATCAGGAGGAGGCTGCGGAAGCGTCAATCAGATCCTCCAGGGTCGAACACAAATGAGTCGATCGATGCAAAGTGGTCGCCAAAATCACAAAACAAAACAGCGAAAATACGCTCAGTCTTAAGCGTACGACGTCTCCACTCAACCGAATACGCAACCAGGGCCACAACCCTAATTTTTGGAAGGGGGTCTTGGCGAGGCGGTGCATCAACGGTCGCGATGGGACGAGCCGCGGGTGCCGGGAAGGTGGCCACGGGCGTCGAGGGGATGGCCGCGGGCGCCGGGGGTCTGGCCGCGATCGCGGGGATGCTGGCTGCGGGCGCGGGCTCAGTGGCCGCGGGCGCGGGCGCGGTTTCCGCGAGCGCGGGATCTGTTGCCGGGCGCTCGGGCTCGACTTTGTTGGTTGCCGGGGCAGGGTTTTGCTCCACCTCGCTCGCATCTTCGGGAGGACTGCTCAGGAGATGACAAAGTCGGTCCAATAGTTGAGCTATAGCGTCGAATCGTTGATCCATAGCATCGTATCTCAACGACATGTCTTGAAGAATGGCTCGGATCTGCGCGTCACTGGACATGATAATTGCGATGTTCAAGAATGAAAGCACCAATTGATACGGACCCGGTGTGGACCGCGTATCGAACCCTTGTTGGTCAAGGGGTTGAGCTTAATTCGGTGTGGATTCCGACTCGGGATAAATGTGGTTGGTTGCCACGGGGTTGAAGAACGATAAATTTAGAGATTTTAGGGAGATAATAAAAATAACTTTTCTGATTTCTGATTGATTGATAGCAGCCTAACAACTTAAGGGTATTTATAATAACCCTGATATTTAAATAATACGAAAAACCCTAATTGCTGATATAATCAAAAAGATACTCTTCCTAAAAAGATAAAATTAAATCTGGAAAGATAATATTCTAATTATCCTAATTAATCTAATATAATTTAATATAATCTAGCGTATCACAGAGATTTTCCAAGCATGAGGATGTACCATGTCAATGATCTTCTAGTTATGGTGCATGAAGCCCGATCTAAGTCTAAATATGCAGCTAAGACTTGAGCATTCAAGCCATTGAGCACAATACCATAGCAAATGGTACCTTGAATATATCTCAAAGTATGCATTAAGTGCACTACAAAAAGTACGAAAAGTGTATTACAAAGTACAAAAAGTGCAAATCCGAAAAAGTACAATCTGAAATAGAAAAAGTACATTGTAAATTAAAAAAAATACATTTATTTCATGTTTCAAGATCTGAGTTTATTTCATTTCAACTAAAACACTATGAAACTGTCAAAATTCAATTAAAAATAGTGGCGTTGGTTAAATCATATACGTTGAAATACCAACCAACAACATGTAACCCATGACCTAAAGAAGCTAGGATTAATTTAATAGATGTTGCGTTTGCTCCGTGTTTATACTTTCATAAAGTAAGTGATAAGCGGCGTTATGCTGGTCTCCTCTAAGTCAACTAGTGCTCGATCATATGTGATCCATCATCCATGTGGGTCAAACTCAAACACTCTAATATTCATGGTACGTGTCATTGAAAATATCATTTTATTTTGATTAAATAGAATTTTTTATTTATATGAAGGAGGAATGCTAGTGATACAATATAATTTAATTGATTTATAACTATAAATTATAATACACTTTCCTAGTCGTAAATCGTTTTAATGCATACGTGTCTCTTTATTTAATTATTTTGAAATTTGGACCGATGAAAACGAAAGAGTTGCATAACTTGAATGACCAAAATTAACTATGTCTTCGGACATCTAATCATACTATTAGAATTTTAAATTAATATTAAGAGATTTTTGTTTCAGTTCTTATGGACAGACCAAAACGAATTATTGCGTGAAAAAATTTACTGAACATTATAAAGTGTCTTTGGGGATTAAAATATAGCTAGTTTTTCAAATAAATAGAAAGTATATAAATTTAGTAAATTACTTCTCCAATTATTTTGTTCTAAGTTATGATATTATTAAATTTATGTACTAAGTTTGTATATGTACAATCTTTAGTTTGAGTTATATGCTAAAAAAGTTTTCTTTTTAGAAGTGAACATATTTTGACCATGATAAAGTCGGGTGGATCGATAATTTAGGGGTCATGTTCTAACGGGTCTAGAATAGAAGTTTAACGAGGCTCCAACCCAAAATCATATGTTCGATGTGGGAAGACCTCTCAACACACCCCCTCAAGCAATTGTCTAGGCTAGTTAACACTTGGACACAAATCCCTGAAGGCTTGCAAACCATTATATTTGAATCGATCATAAGGCTGGCAAGCACAAATAAATCACTTAGGGCTCGCAAACTGCCACTTTTGGGATTGATCACTCCTTTATTGGGAGGACTGTCTGAATAGGCTCATGAAGTCGGCAAATCCGAAGAAGACTCCAGGAATGAACCCACACCAAAACTTGCTCTGATATCATGATAAAGTCCGACGGACCGAAAATCTAGAGATTATGTGATACCCGTCTATCATACAAGCCCAACGATGTTCTAACTTAAATCATATGATAATATATAGGACAGGTTGAGTAAATCATTAACTTATATAGTAGTCAATTGAATCCCAAATTTTCCAGGTCGAAAAAGCTTAAACAGTCAACACAAACATAAGGAGTATTTAACATTTATATAATGGGGCAATGTTGACGTTGAAAATAGTCTTTAATTTTTTTGGTAGAAACGTTGAAAATGGAGTCTTCACAACGCGTGCACACAACAAAAAAAAAACATGATTTTCCATATAACTTCCAACTTTTTTATCAATGCACTACTAATAACTTAATTAACATCATGAATTGAGGTGTGAGCCATAATCACATTAGTAAAGTAGCATTACGTTCGACCAAAAAAAAAAGTAGCATTACGAAACCATCTTTATGTAACTAATTAATTCAGTGTGCTATACATCCTGTTTCTTTTATTAGCTATGTTGCTAGCTAGCAGGCCGGCCAAAGATCGATCATTATCATTCTGTTCCCCCGTTTGCTAATAAACTTTACCATCCAAGCATACCACGTTTTTTAAACCATCAAAATCATCCAATATTATTAATATTATTTATCACTATGTTAGAAAATTGACTCATCCTTTAAGTTTTGATAAAAATCTTGTAAATTTTATGATTTATACTTGAAAGTGTTTCAGGTATAAAAGATTAGAAAGAAAGATGCTAGATATTTGGTTATGGATTCTGATTAAGATTTAACGAAGAAGGCCAAAGAGGTGGGCAGCCTGGAGAAGGAAAAACGCGACCACGTCTTGCAGGACTTGCTCGCGTCATGACGACAGAGAGCACCGGGGAGGGCATGGGCTTAGAAGGGCCAAGACGCGACCACGTCTTGGAGACAGAATATCAGAGGCAGAGACGCGAGCTGGAGAAGGGCAAGACGCGACCGCGTCTTGCCGTATAGCGCTTGCGTGATTCTCCTGTCGATGAAAAGTCGAGTTTCTTGCTTGGCAAGAATGACGAGATTTAGGAGGATTATGTCTTCAATCTTTGGAAGATTATATTTCTATTTTCAAGTCTTCTTCTCTATTTAAGCCCATCATTGATTATTGTAATTGTGTGTGTGTGTCTTGAAAAAGCCTAAGGGAAACATCTAAGAGATTTGAGAGATTATGTTAGGTTGATTAGATTGGGAAGATCAAGTCCTTATAAAGCTTGAGTCCTCAAAACTAGTGAAGAAAGTCCCTGACTTGGTAGTGCCATTAGATGTAGTCATTATGAAAAACTGGGTGAACGAATCTCTAGTGTGTTCGTTGTCTTTTTTTCTTATTTCTTTCTTCTCTTGTGATTGTGTTCTCCCTTACTATATGGGGTAAATTTCCTAACAATTGGTATCAAAGTTGGCGCCTACAGTTGCAATGGGGGATGGAAAGATTCATGTGGAGAAGTTTGATAGAACCGACTTCGGGTTTGGAAGATGCATATTGAAGATTACCTGTATGGTAAAGAACTTCACTTGCCTTTAGGGAAGAAGCTAGAAGACATGAAGGTCGAAGAGTGGAAGTTTTTGGACAGGAAGGTGATGGGCGTGATTCACTTATCGTTGTCCAAAAACACCGTACACCACATTGTCAAGGTTACAACCACAAAGGGGTTACTTGCAATATTGTTCGTGTTGTATGAGAAGCCATCAGCGGTAAAAAGGTGCATTTGAAGAGGCGACTATTCAACCTGAAGATGAGGGAAGACACAACAATATCCAAGCACATGAGCGAATTCAACATGAAGATTGCACAACCGCCATCGGTGGAGATTGATTTCAATGATGAGGTACAAACCCTTATTCTACTCTCTTCCTTGTTAGATAGATGGAGTGGGACTTTTAACACAATTAGTACTTTAGCGGGAATGGGAAGCTTAATTTGATGATGTGAGGGATCTGATGATTAGCAAAGAGATTCACAAGAAGGAGTCGGGCTCTACATCCGATCAACTTTGAATGCAAAAAATAAGGGAAAATTAGGTCATGGAGGGTCAAAATCCAAAGGGAAGGAAACGATCACCAAGGACAAGAGTAAGATAAAGTGTTGGAATTGTGGTGAATTTGGTCACTACAAGAGTGAGTGTCAGGCATCGAAGGATGAGTTAGAAGATGCAACCGTAGAATATATGTTGGAGATGCATTGATTCTGAGAGTAGATTATTATCTAGATACCTCAAGATCAGGTGGGAGTAGGCAGGTGGTTTTTAGTAGGCAGGAGGCTTGCAAGGAGAAGACAATTGTACAACATGCGTCGAGTATGGTGGGAGAAAACCTTGGTGACATGCTTTCTAAGGAAGTGACCTTGAAGGAATTGAAGCCAATCAAGGCTTCAGATAGCCTTATATAAGTTGAAGGTCCGACAATACCAATCCTAAAGCGTTGTTGCAGATGAAGATAGTTACAATCATAATCAGTCTCCAGGTGGGAGGTTGTTGAGTTATGGAGTCTGATTAAGATTCAACGAAGAAGGCCGAAGACGCGGGCTAGAGAAGGCAAGATGCGACTGTGTCTTGCAAGAATTTCCCACGTCATGATGGCAGAGAGCACTTGGGAGGGACACGGGCTAGGAAGGACCAAGACGCGACCCCAAATGTCAAGGGAAAAATGACGAGATTTAGCAAGATTGTGCTTCTATCATTGGAAGATTATATTTCTATCTTAAAGTCTTCTTCTCTATTTAAATCCATCATTGATTATTGTACTTGTGTGTGTGTCTTGAAAAAGGCTAAGTGAAAATTTTGAGAGATTAGGTTAAGTTGATTAGATTAGCGTAGATCAAGAATATCAATTACTTGTAATCCTTGAGTCCTCATATCTATTGAAGAAAGTCCTTCACTTGGTAGTGCCCCCAAATGTAGTCATTATGATGAACCAGGTGAACAAATCTCTTATGTGTTCTTTGTCTTGTTTTCTACTTATGGAAGGCTGCTTAGTTTCCCGACCCCTAAGGATTAGTGTCTGTATTTTAACACACCCGATCCAACAATTGGTACCAAAGCCTCATCGCTCTAGATTGTGTATTTCCATAGGTAACATGCAAGATGAGTTCTTCTAACTTCGAAATATGCTTTGGGAACAACAAGCCGCCTTTTCGTCTTTCGGGGCAATATGATTAGTGGAAAGGATGGATGGCCGATTGGATCAGAGGGATAACTTTTAGTCATGGGTTTCCATTTAGTATGGGGATCTCGATGTTGCTAATGACAAGAAGAAGGACCCAAAAAGCTCATGGGACCAGATGACTTCAAGGACATGGAAGCGAATTTCTTGGCCAAAACCTACATCAACAACGATCTAAGTCTTGAAGACCGATGCAAAGTTTCGCACTTGGAAAATGCCAAGGAGATGTGGAAGGCTCTAGATCAAATTAACATCGGAGTTCCGATCTCAAGGAGACTCTCGTTATTGCTACTGAGAAGAGGCTCATCGGCGTTTTAATAAATAGTGGTTTCTACCGCCCCTTCCGATAAAAAACAAAAGATAATAATAGTAACAAGCATTGTCTTTTTCTAATAATATCATGCACCTATAGTTAATTATATGCATTTGTTGATACATGTATTACATTCATTTAGGTGTGGATACATCATTGGATCAAACCCACCATCATTTTCACCCGGCTTTCAATGTCTCGCCATGCCTCCTATACATTCAAGAATCGATCAAGCTGTCTAGCTAAACATTAATCTCATCGCAACAACTTGCCATTTTATAGGAGCAACATTTAATTTGTGTCAAATATGCCTTGCCCGGATGCTAGTATATGTCTAGGATCGAATCTTGTTTTCAGCTTGTAAAATTCATCCCATTTCTGGCCAAAATGCTGCATCCATTCCTCCTTTAATGTGTAATGTGGCAAGTATTGTTTGACTTGGATGTTTGCTTCCTTGCAAAACTTCAAAATTCGAGTGTTTTCATCCGAAAGGTATTTCAAGCTAAGTGCCTCGTCTCCACCTTCTAATGCAGATCTAAGCAACCCTACCAAATAGAACACGTCTTCATCTGGTGTAACCGCTGATGTCCCCCTATCCCATCTGCATTAGAAAAAAAATACATGGGTTAATTAAAGTGAAATTAGTATTTGGTAGTGATCAGGATTGTGCAACTAAAATGTAAAATATGCATGTTGATATCACACTAAAGTTTATACTGAAACAAAGTTTTAAAAAATTTGGACCAATTGAAGGGAAATCGGGCGCTTTTTTTTTACAATATGTAAAACAATGGTGTGCATACAAATTTCGTGTTAAAGCCTTTGGACATTTAGTCAAACAACTAAAATTTTATGATAGTACCATAAGGTCTCTATTTTAGTCTTATATATTCTGTACTTGACAAGAAAAAACAGATTTCCCTTTAAAATGGGGCCTTACTTGGTGTTGTTCATGGGGTAGATGAGGATGGTGCCACTAATCTTATTCCCCAAAATGCCCTTGAAAACTCCGCTGTCGAAGTCGGCGATCTTTGATTTGGGGACGAACAAGTTAAGCCATGGGTGGGGGACCTCCCACAAGCCCTTGGGCTGGAGCTCCACCTCCATCTTGTGAACCCGGTCCAGGAAGTCAAAGTAACTCACATCCGTAGTGAACACTGTTGAGGGTATGAAGTTCAACGTCTTCAACAATGCATCAACTTCCTGTACGTGTGATTCCGACACAATTAACAAACTTCAAATTCAATTTCTTAATTTTTGAATAATATTATTAAATATATAGCTATAGATCGATTGATGCCATATTTATACGGCAGGTGGGCGGCTGAGATCTAGCATTAATTTCTTTTAATGGTTTAATAAAGAAATGATTGATACAAAAATATTTTTTTATTTGTTGCAACGATTGGATCATATATTCTTAGCTCAATTCCTACCTGATCAACAACTTGAATCGGGGTGGAATGGAAGTAATTCTTAGTAATCTCCAAAGAATATAAGACACTACTTCCGGCCCCATTGGAATCGCCAAGAGAAGAGATATTGAGAGGGCTGTTTTGAGGGGATGAGAAGGAGGATCTCCATTCGTCGATCGACGCTTCGTCGACGATCACGAATCCTTCGACGTAGTCAAATCTTTCACTCGCGGCCTTCCCTTGCAACGAGATCAAGTACTCTTGGTCCCTAGTGAAGTCTGTGAAGTTTGAGTATAACACCCTTATCCATCTCACCTGCAAAAGTTTGAGTATATGATGTAAATATATCTCCATCCAATTTTAGTCCTTTGTTTCTGTTTTTTTAGCTAGTAAAATAAAGTGAAAATGAAGGGATAAAAAAAGAAATACCATTTGAGGAGCTGGTTCAAGAGCAATCCTGGCCTTAGTTATGATCCCAAATTGGCCCAGTCCACCTAGCACTGCGTTGAATAGCTCTGAATCCTTCTCCTCCGAACAATTTATAATCTCTCCCTTACCTGCCGCCACAATAATTATTTCTAATTAAATCCATATTTTACTAATTTCATTAAAATATATAAACAATTAATCAATACTCCGTATAACATGTATGTGCAAACATATATATAGACATTAATTACCTGTAACGACTTGGAGCTGCATAACGTTGGAAATCTGGGGGCCGTGGTAGAAAGTCTGGCCACTAATCCCAGCGTTAGAGAGGGTCCCACCCACCGTGAGATACAAGTAATCCGTCCACGTCTTGGGCGCGAGTCCATACTCTAAGGTGGACCTTAGCACATCCACCCAAAGCTCGCCTCCCCACGTGTCCACGTACCTCTTCGCCACGTTCACCTTGGGCTGCTCAGGAGCCGCCTTCTTATCCAGCGACTTACTCGTATCCCGAGTCATCTCAATCACCACGCCGTTCCTAGCCTGCGCCTGGCCGTTGGTGGAGTGGCCGCAGCCCCTCGCCGACACCGGAATCCACTGGGAGGAGCCGTAAGCCGCCCTCACCAAGCCGGCCACGGCTTTGGCCGAGCCCGGCCGGAGCACGGCTAGCGGCTCCGCTTGGCTCATCAAGCCGAAGTCGGATGAGGCGGACTGGAGGTTGGAGGGGTCGGAGTTGAGCTCGGTGGGGCCCAGTGTGATCCCCACCACCGCTGATATTATCAGACGGCTAAGTAGGGCCGTGATCAGGACTAGCTTGGTTACCATTGATACCGGTTTTGGATTGTAACTTAACTTTCTTATTATCAGGCTGGTGGACTTGCCAAGTGTTAGAATTGGAAACTGTGTTTAGTTGTCTTATTTGTTTTTGAGATATTGTGTTTAGTTGTCTTATTTATAGCCCAAACGAAGAAAGAGAGTACGGAGGATCTGCCTGTGCGTGTTGGACCCTTCACGTGTTGGAGTTGACACACACGCTAGCTTGTAATCTTTGTATAAGTTGAAGTAGCAAATAATATATTGATAATATAAATAAGGTCGTAGGATTGCTGGAAGTATTTTTTTTTAGGTATAAAGAAAAATTGATGTATTAAACAAGTCTAAAGATTGAGAGTCGGAAAGAATCGATAACTAGATAAATTGACATGGAAAACAAATAGGCTAAAAAATATGTTAATATTGCGCGGGTAATTTTGGCGTCAGACGTTAGTGATCATTTGGTCGTTGATTTTAGCACCCACGTGGTTGTGGATTTCATGATCCAGGTTAACGATCAAATGGTCGCGGGTATATTAGCGACCATGTGGTCGCTGATTTTAGCGAACATTTGGTCGCGGACAAAGGTCGTGCGATCCGCGACCACGTGGTCACTAAAATCAGTTACCACATGGTTGCTACGAACTGGCGCCAAAACACAAATTTTGCCTGGCAACATCCCGCGTATTTGGCGACTACTTGGTCGCTAAATACAGTTATTGGTAAAATTGCCGCCATTTCAGCGTCTATACCTAGCTTTGTAAATTTTTATTCTCATACCGCCACCTTCACACAACTGTCACAACTAGGGGTGTCAATCGGGCGGGTCGGGTCGGGTCAATTTAGTTTCGGGTAAGTTCGGATTCGGGTTAAATTCGGATATTTTGAAAATCGGGTCAAATTGGGTTGGATAATTTCGGGTCGGGTGCTCAATTAATCGGGCAAAGTCGGGTTTCGGGTCAATTTCGGTCGGGTCATTCAGTTTTCAGTCCAACTTGATTTCGGATAAGTTCGGTTTCGGGTTTAGTTCGGTTTCGGGTTTAGTCGGATTACGGGTGAGTTCGGTTTCAGGTTTTTCGGATATTGGGTGAATCGGATTTCGACTTTGGCCGAATTTCGGGTTAATCTGATTTCGAGTAAGCCGGAATTTGATTCAGACCATATATCGAATGATTATTTTGTGTAGTTTAACTACTTTAGGGTCTAAATATTTAATGTAACATTTAATTTAAACACAATTATAATAAATATTCACTATTATTAATATTTTAAAACATAATATAATTTTCAGATGGTTTCGGGTCGGGTAACTTCGGATTTTCGGATAGTTTCGGGTCGGGTAACTTCGGATTTTCGGATGACTTTGGGTCGGGTAGCATCGGATATCGGGTTGCATCAGGCTAGTCCATTCAGGTATAATCGGTTTTGGGTTAATCTCGTGTTCGGGTTTTTTCGGATTCAGGTCAAATCAGTTCGGGTCAAACATGATTCGGGTATAAAAATTTTTATTGTTTTCTCGGGTCGGGTCTCCTATAAAGGGATTAAGAAGGGACCTTTTTATAACCCTAATTTTCATCTTTGATACCATGAGTACTTGTAATTAAACATTGATCCAGAAGAAATATATCCTTCTGTTCATTGTATTTTTTCAAGTGCTTGAAGTTTATAGATTCAACTAGGCAAAAAGCTTCCGAATAGTAATTCGGTCTTTCTAACCTATGCCCTAAGGGCATAGTATAAGTTTCCCAGTTTTAGAAACTAAAATCCTAAAAAAAAAACGAATAAATCCGTCGTAAAAAAGATTTAAATTTCCAAATAAATAAAAATACCAAATATTTATAGAGTTGATTAACTACTTATCATCCAAAACACACCTCAAAAACTAAAACAATGCTTTCTGGAATGAACGTTGGCATTTCATCTCAAACATAACATTGTGTTGATACGAAAAGGTAAAGAGAAGGTAAAGAGACAACAACATGATAAAAATCTTCAATCGTGTCCCTTTCTACTGATTCCGCCCCGCGTATACTAGTGATTTGGTTTTAGCACCGCGAAGGCAAGTTCACAAACAATATTTTTTTTGGTAGAAAGTTCACAAACAATATAAATAAAGCGCATAAAAAAAATTCATAGTTGCTAGTAGTGCACGATTCACGATTACAATTCACATTTAAAACAAAAAGTTGAGTTAATAATTATGAATATTTCTTTTTCATTGTTGAACTTCATTTACCTCTCACTTTATCTTTGGGAGAATATTAGGAATAATAGTTTCGAATATATTATCTATATATATTTGGGAAATTCCGTTTGATGTCTCTGAACTTTTTACTTTTTCGAATGATGTCCTAGACAAAAAGGTATTCCACATGATACCCCAGAGTTCTTACAAACGTCCGGACTATACTCATTAGTTAGATTTTTCCTTACCTGATTTAAACTTCTGTTAGTTTTGTAAATTAAAAAAATGAAAAAACATTTCAGAAAAAAATAAAAAGCAAGATTTATTAAGAACTCCAACCTTAGTAATGAGTTTAAGATATCTCAAAGCTACAATTAGTAAGAACCCCAATATTTCAATAATCATCAAAACCACATAATTAAAGTCAATTCAAATCTCTTGCACCAAGCCACCAACGTCATTTCCAAAAAAAAATTGCAGCAAATCAAACCCCAATTGTCTAGGTGTACTGAAGTTGGAATATGACAATCCAAATATCACTGAAGCTGGAATAATATCACAGTCCACAAAGCTAACCCTAGGCATAAAAAAGCTCTTGGAATTTCTCTATATTTTTTTATTTTGTTATCTTTGACTTCTTCTGATTATTTCTTTTGTAATTGTTATTTGTAATTTATATATTCATTAATGAACAGAGTATGTGTAGTTTTATCAAACAATTCCTATCACCCTATATCCTAGTTCTTCATTCCCCTAGATCAAGTGACCTAATCATTTCTGTATTTTACACCCCAGAACCCTCCTTATTTTTCTCTGATACTAAACGTGTAAAGCTAATGTTTTTTAATTGAAATGAATCAACCGACCAAATCTGTTAGAAAACATAAAATAAAGCTTACATTACACTGACCCATAAACGGTCAGGGCTCGTACTAGTTTTAGGCTTTTAATTACTCCATGACAGTATATGTATGTTGCGTTCTATTCCAGGAATTATATATGTGCCGTGAAGAGAAGCCCAACGTCGTACGTTATGTGTACACCCAAGCTTGTAAATTTGTTTTCTCATGATTGCAAAGCTAATACCAATACAAAATTTGACTTGTCTTGTCTTAACTAATTAAGTAGACCAGAAAACTTATAAATTTATAAAAAAAAAAGTATACATTTTTTTACAAGAACATCAATAATATAGTTGTGTCCCACTTAAATTACAAGAACATCAATAATATAGTTGTGTCCCACTTAAATTATAGTCTTTGCGTAAAAGTAAAAAAAAAACTCAGAGTAACTGAAAACTTATTTTGTCAAATATAAGTCATGAATGAGATAATATTTGTAAAACTTAGGGGGCGTTTGGTTTAAAGGTATGGGGAATGAGGTATCGGGTTGGGGAATGAAAACCCGATACTTATTGTTTGGTATGTTAATTTTAGGATTTTGAACCCATACCACAAACCCAATAGGTATCGGGTTCTCATACCTTACCTATTGCTTGGGTATGAAAATGAAACCCACGTTTATAATGTAATCTCTCCCAAAATCGATAATTAAAAGAAGAAGAAGCCTTGTCTACGCGACATCGCCGGTATCGCATCGGGCTTCTCAAATCTACCGTCGAAATATAGGGATGACTATTCCTTTACGTACTGGTGGTGAATTTTCTTGCAATCTTCTGTGATTCCTCCTCCACCATTGATGACTTATGTGCTCACCATCAAATAATCTTCTCAATCAATTTCAAGATTGTTCTCAAAACTTGATTCTTCTGTTTACAAGTAATTTTTCTAGACTATCTTTTCTTTTCAATCAATTTAATTGTTCATGAGATTTGTAATTTTTCTATATTGAAGAGATCAGAAAAGAAGACGATGGATTAATTAAAAAAATTATCTCAAAAATAAACCCTAATTGTATGCCAATATTTTTTTACCAAACACCTGACTATAAATATGGGTTTTCAACCCCATACCAACTCAACCCGATACCGAATTCCATTCCCATACCCAAATTCATACCAAACACGCCCTTAAGAAGTTGGGTAGAGTTGGAATAAGGACAAAAAAGACATAAATACGGCTCTGCAATGGAAACTTATCTGGAAAATAATAGCGGAATCAAACAACATTAGAGTTAAAATCATACATGAAAAATATCTTAGCAATACTCATATTTTGAACTATGTTAAGCAAAATAACACATTATGGCAATGGAAAAAACTGTTTGAATTCAAAGCTAGTTCGAGAAAGGACCTATTTGGCAAGTAGGAAGTAAAAACATCAGATTTTAGGTTGATAATTGTGTCATGCCAATACCACTTCTAAACAAAGCCCTCTCCAAGCAACAAATTAACATGGAAATATCCTTTTATCGACCATAAGAGACAAAGGAACAACTCTAAAAATGTCTTCAAGCGAAATTGTCAGGAAGATATTAGACATCCCGATACTGAGCAACTATGTCTTCGCCTTAGCTACAACATATCTACATAGAAGTCTAAAAAAGATGAGTGCTAACAACAACTTCAAATTTCATTCAAGGTGCAAAGAGCTTAGGCTTATGCGTATTGCCTTCGTTGACGTCTTGTTCTTATTCTATAAAAGCAATACCGCTTCTATTCAACATCTCGCTGACTCCATCCAACATTTCTCCAAAGTCTCGTGCATGATTTGTAATGTGCAAAAATTCATCGTCTTCTGTGCCAATATAGCTCAAACTAGCCAACAAAGAGTGGTTAGCATTCTTGGCCTCCAGATCGGGAAACTACCCATCACCTACTAGGGGTAATCGCTGCACTCCCACAAACTCACAATCATTAAATACTCTGTTCTTATTGGGAAATCACTAGTAGAATTCAGACCTTGTTCTATTCCCCCCCCCCCCAAAACTACACTAGTACAAAAATCAATATACAAGGCGGAAATATTAGGGCGCTTTTGAAAAGCGCTAAGAGTTATCAAATACGAAAGGCGCTTATATATAAAAAGCGCTATATAGGATTAAATCTATTTATTATAAATAAAAATTATATATTACATGGCGCTCTTAGGAAAAACGCCTTAAATAAAAAAGCACGGAGGGCGCTAATTCTTAAAAAGCGTCGTCCATATTCTGGATTTTTAATTAAAATATTTTAGAGCCAGCCCATGTAGATAGGCGCGTTATCCATTTCATCTCCCGCGTGTATTTAGGGTTATGGAGCCAAAATCCATCCTCTCCGACGGCAAGTGATTTTCAACGAGCAACTGCGCAAGTGATATCCACCGGTTTAATTCTAGAGATTATTCGATCAATCGGTGTCGGCGGCAAGGGTTTCAGGCGTTCAAAGCGTTGTTCTGCGACAAGGGTTTCGGGTGTTCAAAGCGTTGTTCTGCGGCAAAGGTTTCGACCGTTCGTATTTCACACTTCAACCCATATGCCTACAATTAGTACTCTATTCTACTCTAATTTGTGAATGTTGCTTCGCTCTTGCTAGTTTTGGTTGAAGTGAACTGATTTGAGAAATCGGCAAACTGAACTGATTTGAGTTTTTAGTTAAGAGTCAGACACTTGAGTTTAATGAGTTTTTAGTTAAGAGTCAGACATTTGAGTTAATGCCCTAGGTTGTATAATTGGTTGGCCTACTTCACTGGTCAATGAAATTGTATGTTAACTATTTTATGCATTTCATTAAGCTTATTAACTGCCTTTACTAGAGGTTATAATAAGTTTGCCTAATCAATTTATTTTCTATTTCAGAATGCTGAGAGCTCAAAAAGTAGCAGAGCATCTTCTAGAATAGAGCCAATGCATGATGTGAATAATGACCATCCTCAACCACTACGAAAATCTGAATTATTTCAAAAATGCTAGTCAATTTTATCTAAAGGAAAGAGGATTCTCATGGAAATTGACATGGACAAACACATTCTACAACACTCACATCAATTATTCATTGGAAATGATGAGCTTTCTCACTGGTTACAACAAAAAGAGATTGAAGGAGTACATATTAGCTTTTATACAAGGCATGTGTCATTGTTTTATTGAGTTATATTAATGTTTTCCCATTTCATTAAATGCTTTGGAAAACTGTTTTAACGGAAAATGACAGATTTTTGTGCATGAAGTACAAGCCGACATCGCATTTGTTTCTTTGTCCAGCACGTTTGGGTGTTGTTATTGATGCAAAAGGAAACATTGCTCCAGCAAATGATGAACAATTTGATATGAGATCAATTTATATGGCCTCGGCAATGTGTCAGTATCATGCTAGTCAACCAATATGGCTTGCCCCATACAACTCTGGGTAAATTTCTAAGAAATTCATCTTTCTTTTATTTTCTATAATGAAGTTCTTTGTTATGATGTTTTAATGCATTTTCTAGTATTGTTCTTTTGTATTCAAATTCTGGATCAATCTTTGCATGAACTTGAATCAACCCCTCTTTTGATTTCTTTTTCTTGGGCAAAGTCCATTATCTGTTGAATTCTGCAAAATGTTGTGAATGGTGATGACATCTGAACTGAAATTTGTTGAATTCTGCAAAATGTTGTGAGTGGTGGTGGTTGTAATGGTGATATTGATCCACTCGAGTTCTTGGATCAGAAACATCTAGACTGAAATTTTCCAAGTCTGAACTGAAATGCATATTTTCAGGAATTTTTGCAAATCTGAACTGAATTTTTTGTAGTGCTTATGTTCTTCCATATTGTTTTTTTTTTCTGATAGTGCTTCTTATCAGCATTCTTTGGACTATTTGCATGGTAAAGAGTGTGCCTTAATCAGGTCCTGGCATTCTATTCCTGGTAACTTTATATATTTTCATACTAATTAAGTTTACTTTAATGATATTTTCTCTAGGAATCATTGGATGCTAGCCATGATCAATCCTCACCAAAATAAAGTTTATTGGCTAGACCCATTAAGAGGAAAGATTCCTGAAGATTTTGCTATAATGTGTACAAAGTAAGTGTTTTACTTATACTACTATTTTTCATGCAAAGAATATATATAGATATTAGCACATCATAATAATAATTATAAATATTTTATGATGCAGGGCATTGCACACCTTTCAAATGAAAGTACTAAAATACAAACCATCAACCATTGCATGGATAAATATCAAGGTTAGCTATCTTTTAGAACATCTATAAATTAACAACCTATATATGATTATACTCCACCATATATTCTGAAAGAAGTGTTATTTTATTCTAAAATAATCTTGTTAGTTGATGCATTAGAATTTCCTGATTCTAATGTGGGTTTGGATTAGTTTTGTATTTTTTCTTCCATTTGCATAAATTAAGCAGAGTGATTGAAATGTTCATGATGGTAATTTCCTGATTCTAATGTGGGTTTGGATTAGTTGTTTCCAAATTCAATTCTAACATATATAAATATTTATTTGCTTTTATCATGTAAAAGTGTCCTCTTCAACCAAAGCTCGTGCTATGTGGTTTTTTTATATGTCGGATGATGAGAGATATTGTTCAATCTGGCATTAAAGCTATCCCAGAATCGGTATATTTTCTTAAGCTTGAACATCGTATATATAGGTTGTTTTCTTTTTCTTTTTGTACAATGTACTTAGATTTATTTGTTTATTTCAATGCAGTACTTGTCGGGCTCATCGGACTCATACTCCCAAGAGCAGATTGATGAGGTAACAGATGAGTGGCTTGGGCATCTTGACCCTTATTTACAAATGGTTGTTTAGTCCCAAGAGCAGAATCTGGCATGTTAGATTGATTTTGTTGGACAAGTTATATTGTTCTACTTTTTAGGGGATGGCTAATTAAGTGACCAATGCTGTACTGATGAACAGCTAGCTGGCTAGTATTGAATTGCTTATTTTACTGTTCAAGTATGAGTTTATTTTGGAGAAATACATGATCAACAATATTTTGTTTATGGAACAAGGTTTTATTTTGTGTAATATATAGCTCATTTGATGGAATTGAATTATCATTTTAATGGTAGCAGGTTCATACGTCAACAATGTTGTATTGAATCCCTAAATTGGAATATATATTTATATAAAACATGTTGTAACCAGCAGCTAGGAGGCACTAGCTAGCTTTTCCATTTGAATTATTTTAAAAAAATATACACGACGCTTTTTTGTGTGGAGTGCTGAGAAATTTAAACCATGCATGGCGCTTTTTTAGGATAAAGTGCTGAGAGTGAAGCAATATTACAACACTTTTTTCAGAAAAGCGCCATGCGCGTTTCATACATACAAAAAAATAAAAAAGTTATACATGGCGCTTTTTTGTAAAAAAGCGCCTACCACATGTTATTTTATGGCACTTTTTAAAAAGCGCCTTCCGTTTTTGTTAATGCACTATTGTTTAATGCGTTTTAAAAAGCGCATTGTACCTTGTTAAAAAAGCGCATTGCGAGGCTGATTTTGTACTAGTGCTACTTTCTCTCTAAAAACTACTTTTAACAGTCTTGAAATACGTGCACCCCTCTCCACTTTTTACTTTTTTCGAGATAAAAAAATAACTTTCACCCAAAAAATAACTTTCCATCAACTAGTGAAACAAGGCCCAGTCTTAACCTTCAAAATTCCTCTCATATGCCGGCATATGCGAACTCATTTGCTTGATTTTGATTGGAACCACAGATTTATGGATCAAAGTGTTTATTTTGCCAAAGAAGGTTTTATAAAGGGATGAATCACTCACTCATCTCCGTTAGTCTAGTGATCACATGAGCGATTCGTCCCTTTATAGGAGCATAGCTGGTGCTCTACAGTACATAGCCATCACGCGTCCTGAGATCTCATTTGTTGCTAATCATGTTTTCCAATATATGCATCATCATACGGGACTTCGTTGGTCGATCTTTAGTCAAGCACATTCTGAGATACTTAAAGGGGATGATAGCTCAACAATTTTTTCTTCGTCCAACTCCTCGGTTCTCCTTGACATCCTTCAATTCTCTAATTCTAGTTTGGCGTCTGACCTCGATGACTATTATATTGCTCTCAGTTTGGCTTTGCTATCTTCTTTGGTCAGTCTCTCATCAGTTGGACCTCCCAAAATCAGAAGGTTGTTGCTCGCTCCTCTTTTGAAGCTGAATACCAGTCTATTGCTTCCACTGTTACTGAGATTAGTTGGATTCAACTTCTTCTTTAGAGTCTAGCTTCTCACCCTGTGCTTCTTTTTTATAGCCTGAGTGCTATATTTATGACTCGTAATCCGTTTCTCAATAATCGATCAAAACATTCACAATGGCTTTCACTTTGTTCATGAGAAGGTGGATGCCAATGAATTGCCAGTCCATCACATTAGTATTTATGATCATATTGTTGATGTCTTTACGAAACATCTCGGGACTCGTCGATTTCAACTTCTAACGTCCAAGTTCCATGTCCGTGCCCCTCCATGAGCTTGTGGGGTATCGAAGATAGGATATTTGTAGACATTATTTATTGTTTATCTTCTCCTTTTCTAGATTATATATTCTTATCCTGTTAATATCTTTTTTAATCTTCTAAAATTAACTTAATGTATCTCTTAGTGTATATAATATCATATCTTTTGATCGACAAGATCAACATAGTCCCTATTCTTTCACATCATCAGCAAATAGGGAAAATTAGACCTGTGAGCGGGTAAAACAAACATAGTTACCATAGTTATTTTCGCTATTAAAAGGTATTTCTTAAATTACTGCGCATTTATTATTATTTTTCTTATTTTCCATATTATTAAATATATGGTAGTTGTGCAACTTTATGGAAGATTCTATCGTGCAAATATTATGGAATTAAACTTGGAGAAGGTGGGAATATTCCTAGCTTGGGCTTTAAGCAACCCTAGGAGATAAGTAAAATTAGGCCCCCTGATCTCCTTCTTCCATTATAAATACGCGCCCTAGGCGTGTAGGGAGAGCCACATGCGCACATCGGCGTATTCAGAAAATCTGGACTGGCTAATACTCGCTTAGCTTGACTATTCAGGGATTCACCGTTCTCTTGTTGTACCTCGACGCTCAAAACGATAGTTCGCTCTTTTGACTTAGACATCGGAGGTGAATTAGGGGGTCCCCGCCCCCTGTGTCCATTGTTTTGCAGGTTTAGGTCATAAGATTGAAGGCGGGCGGAAGAGGAGGAGTTCATAATTAGTGCATTAAAAGGCGGAATTTTTGTGCACTAACAATTGGCGCCGTCTGTGGGAAACGAGTAATCGATCCACGCAATCTCATCAATGGATTCGATCCCAAACGAAAAAGTAGGGTTTTTTCGAAACCCTGGGGCATCTTCGGCTCGTGAAACCGATCGCGGCGCCCCAGCCGAGCGAAACCGTGATCGCGATCGGCTTTGCGATCTCGCAAAGTCCAATTTTCAATTGGACAATCAAACCCTAATAATTCCCGAGGTTGAAAATCAGGAAAAAGGTGACGGTTTGGGGGCAGGTGTGTGCCTTAACCCCCAAAAGCGAAAACTGGATCACGAAGGACCCGTCAATCGATCTTCAAAGAGACAAAACCCAAGCAGAACGAAGTCAAAAGATCCCAGGGCCGAAGGCGAGGACCACGCAAGCGGCGACAATCAGGGGAAACTCGATCAATCGCACGCGATCTCGAAAACCCTCCCTGAGGCTGACTGCGAACGCGGAATCTCAGCCCGCGTTCGCAAATCTCCAAACCGCGGCCCGCCTTGCCGCGATCGCGGCCAACCTGAGGCTGAAAAATTCTGAGAGAGGCAAGAGCCTCTTGACTTTGCTAATATTGGCTCGGACCCAACCCAAAAATCCGTAGATGAACTTCAAGAGATCTCGGTCGGAGAGCACGAACCCGAGAAGAAGTTTTTCTTGGGCACAAACCTCTCAAGTAATGAGCTTTTGGCTATCACACATCTATTGCGAAGTAATCGTGACATCTTCGCTTGGAGTCCATATGATATGCTCGGAATAGACCCGACTCTTGCTTGCCATAGGCTGAACGTCTACCCCGACGCAAAGCCAATCGTACATCGAACAAGACGGTCCTCTATTCAGCACACCGAAGCTGTAATTGCTGAAGTGAAGAAATTGCAAGAGGCTAACGCTATAAGAGAAGTATGGTACCCAACTTGGCTAGAAAATACCGCCGTAGTTAAGAAAAAGATAAAAATTGTACCTGCAAGTTAGATGGGAAAAAGATAAAAATACCGCCGAGGGCGCGGACTCCTCTCGGTCTGCTTTATTTAGATGGGAAAAATTGTACCTGCAAGTTAGCCCTGACAAAAACGAAACGAATACTAAAACTAAAACTAAACTAAAAAGATAAAAATAAAAGAAAAGAAAAACTTACCTCCGGTTGCCTCCCGAGCAGCGCCTTTGTTTAACGTCGTTTGGCCCGACGTCTTTTATGCTCAGAAGGGATCATCATCTATCTGAAACTGGACCCTTTTCCCTTCATGTGCCATAGATAATAGGCCCTTTGAAACATCAATTACGGCGCTCGCCGTCTTCATAAATGGACGACCCAACAGCAAAACTGGGTCGTATCTCCCCTTACCGATCTCTAGGACATAGAAGTCCGTCGGAAAAATTAAGCCATCCACCTGCACTAAGACATCTTCCAAAAATCCTTTCGGATGCGCTCTAGAGTGGTCAGCCAGTTCAATAGTAATATTAGAATCCTGTAATGGTCCTAGACCTAACCTCTCATAGATGCTCAGTGGCATAACATTAATGGATGCACCTAAATCAAGCATAGAATGCTCAATTTTAGCCTCACCAATTGTAACGGGAACAGTAAACCTCCCTAGATCTCCATACTTCTTAGGCAATTGCCTTTGAAGCATGGAAGACACATTTTCAGTAGTTTCCACAAGATTAATTTTCTTAACCTGTCCCTTTTCTTTTTGCTTCCTCTTTATAGTACATAATTCTTTCAGAAATTTAGCAAAACGAGGAATACTTTGAACAAGTTTAAGCAAGGGGACATTTACCTCACACTTAGAGAAGGTTTCGAAAATTTCCTTGTCATTGGTTGGCCTCCTGGTGTCTTTCAGTGCCTCAGGAAACGGTGGAGCGGGCTTTTGTGAGGCCATGGAGGGGAACGAGGGCCTGACGTATCCATCAGAATCTGTCAGAGGGGTAGTCCGCGAGCGCGGTTTGGGATCCGCGGGCGCGGATGATCCGTGGGCGCGGAAATTTTCCGTGGTCGCGGATGATCCGCGGGCGCGGAAATTTTCCGTGGTCGCGGATTCTGTATTTTCCTCGATTTCTGCGCCGCGATCAGAACTGTCCTCCGGTGAACTCGGTTGGTTTCTGCTGGCCGAAATTTCAATATCCAGCTCTTTCCCACTCCTTAATGTCATTGCACTCACATTCTCCCTCAGGTTAATGGGCTGAGATGGCAGTTTTCCCGAGTCCTTAGCTTCTAGCCGGTTCAGAGCGGTTGCAATCTGACTTAACTGAATTTCCAAACCATTCATTGCAGCCTTAGTCTCTTGATTTTCCTTCATAAGCTGACTGATGATGGCTGGATTTTCATGAGGCACCTGGGGCCTTGGCACATAATTAGGCCTGAGAACATAGTTGGGCTGACCGCCCTGTGGTGGAAAAGGTTGTTGAGGTTGTTGATTCCACCTAAAGTTAGGATGGTTTGCCCACCCCGGATTAAAGGTATTCGAATATGGGTCATTCCGGAGCCTCTGTTCATAGTTCCCTATAGCATTCACATCAGCTGCTGGCTCTTGCATGATAGGGCATGCATCAGAAGGATGGCTAGATTCCCCACAGATTCCACAAGCCCTTGAACTTGTAGCTCCATTGCCCGCCAACAGTTGCTTCATCATAGCTTTCAACTCCCTTACTTCAGCATTCAGGGAATCATTAATAGAATGAACAGACCTACTGTTGGATCTCTTTCTCTGATTTCTGCATTGCTGTGCTAGAGTCTCCAACTTCTCAAACGCCTGCCTAGGAGTGAGATTCTCATAAGAACCTCCGCAAGACGCATTCATTAGGCGCCTATCAGCATCACAGAGACCTTCAATAATATAGCAAATCAGGTCTTTATCAGAATAGCCATGGTAGGGACAACTGGCTATGAGTCTCCTGTAACGCTCATAGTACTCATACAAGTTCTCATCATCTCCCTGCTCCAAACTACTCTGCTGCTTTTTAATGGACGTTTGCTTGGCAGCAGGAAAATATTTCTCCAGAAAGGCACCCTTCATCTGAGCCCAAGTAGTGATCGTCTCAGGTTTTATGTACAGATACCATTCCTTAGCTGTATCAGCCAGGGAAAATTGGAAAGCCCTCAACATAAGTTGATCTTCAGTCACATCAGCTGGCTTCATTCCCAAGCAGACAGAATGGAACTCTGCAAGGTGTTTATTTGGATCTTCCCCACTCAGCCCATGGAACTTAGGCAGATAATGGAGAAGACCGGATTTAAGCTCAAACTTCACTCCTTCTCCAAGGGCGGGAAACTGAAGACCAAGCTGTTGCTGCTCTAAATTAGGTGCAGTCAGTTGCCTAATAGTGCGTTCTGCCATGGTTACTAGCTGTTCTTCAACCTCTGAATCAGACGAAGAAGAAGAAGAGGAAACGGGATCAAACTGTATGCCTAGAACTTGAGCCTGAATTTGACGTCTCAACTGTCTCAGAGTCCTGTTAATTTCTGGATCAAATGGAACCACAGGAGAATTATCAGTAGAACGGGTAAGAACCATAAGATAGGTTCTCACCGATTTGGGGAATCTGGACGAACCGATCCGCGGTCACGGAAAAATTCCGAGGTCGCGGATTTTCCGCGGGCGCGGAAAATTTCCGAGGGCGCGGATTTCGTTAGAAACGCCGATTAAACAAAAAATTAAAAACCGATTCCCCGGGAACGGCGCCAAAATTGGACTCGGCTAAAATCGTTGTTGCCAAGATCAAAGATAAATAACCCTAAACTAACAACTAGTATAGTGTGCAAGTAAGGGGTCGAACCCAAGAGAATCGGAATTCTGATCAATCAGCAAAGAGTAAAGACAGGGGTTTTGGAGTTCAGGCAAGCAAACAAATAAGCAAGTATTGTTGAGATTAAATCAAGTGAAAGAAAGCAGAGTCCATTCAATCAATTCCACCTTTTTAATCATTCGATCATTGATTCATCCACTTTTCTATTAATTCCCTAGTTAATTCCAATCCTTATAAAAGATTTCCGCTTGTCCACGGTCCAAGCGAAACAATGATATGAACAAGAACGCTTAATTAAAATCATACAAAATATTAAAGATAGAAGGATATTAATTCATGCAATCAAGCTACGAGTCTCATGCATAAAATAACAATCAAATACTCTTTCTCAATTCTAGTCCACGGTCCTAGAAAAGAGTTGTTTCAAGGATAAATAAGATTGCACAGACAACAATCAAACTAATCCAAACAGTAGAATATCAATCAAATTCAACAAGTTGCGCACCAAGAGAAATCAATTGATAATCATGAAATTAAGCACAAGAGTTTTGATATTAACCAAGGGATAGAAAAGTTACCAGAATCTCACGAAATACATAAAAAGGCTTCCTTGATTAAACAAACTCCAAAGGTAAATTAGTTCTCCATAATACTGAATAAAAACCTAAAAGTAAAAGTATGCTAGAATTCTGTCTCTAGATTGTGTCCCTCGAAAATACGAAACTAAACATAAATAGTCGAAAATAAACCTCAAAGATAAAATAATAAAAGATAGAATAAAACGAGGTGAAAACGGCGGCGCTGAAACCCTCGATCCGCGAGCGCGGAAATAAACCGTGGTCGCGGATCCATCATCTACCCTCGGCCGCGGAATCCCACCGATCCGCGAGCGCGGAAATAATCCGCGGTCACGGATCCAGCCTTCCTCGCCCTCGGATGCTTCACTTCATCATCGGCACCGCGGGCTCGGATCTAATCCGAGGGCGCGGATCTTGACTCCTTAAACTCTTCAATTTCGAATTAGGACTTCTGTCTTCCAAATCTTCAACTGTAGGCTTCTGCTGATATTACAGATAATCATCCTAATCTAGCCTAAAACACTCAGAAAATCCTAATAAAAATACAGAATTACGCTGTACTAAAATCAGCGTATCAGGGATACCATCAAATCCCAATGCATGAAGATGATCGAGAAAAGACAGCCTTTATTACCCCACAGGGGATATTTTGCTATAAGGTGATGCCTTTTGGATTAAAGAACGATGGGGCAACCTTTCAGCGCTTAGTCACCAAACTGTTTAGCGAGAAGATCGGAAAGACTGTTGAAGCTTACATCGACGACATGGTAGTCAAGAGTAGAAGGGCTTCGACTCATCTCGAGGACTTGCAGGATGTTTTCGACATCCTAAGAGCATCCAGACTTAGGCTTAACCCCGCAAAATGCGCATTTGCGGTTGGGTCGGGCAAGTTGTTGGGGCACCTCGTTACTCGCCGAGGCATCAAAGCAAGTCCAAATCAAATCCGAGCCCTTGACACCATTACAAGCCCAAAGAGCATCAAAGAAGTACAAAGGCTAACCGGAATGGTTGCGGTTCTTAACCGGTTCATTAGTCGGTCCTCCGATAAATGCCAATCGTTCTTCAAAGCTTTGAAGAAAGGCCGATCTTTTGAGTGGACCCAGGAATACGAAGGGGACTTGCAAAGATTAAAGGCTTACTTACAATCCCCCCCCCCCCAATTTTGACTGTGCCTAATAAAGGAGACACCTTAAAGCTTTACCTAGTCGTGTCTCCTTGGGCAGTTAGCGCGGTCCTAATTAGAGAAGAGGGCGGAAATTAGAGGCCTATTTACTATACTAGTACAACACTGCTCGACGCAGAAACAAGATATTCACCCATGGAGCAACTACTTTTGGCTTTGGTTACAGCGTCTCGCAAACTCAATCATTATTTCCAAGAGGGAAAATCAGCAAATAGGGAAAATTAGACCTGTGAGCGGGTAAAACAAACATAGTTATCATAGTTATTTTCGCTATTAAAAGGTATTTCTTAAATTACTGCGCATTTATTATTATTTTTCTTATTTTCCATATTATTAAATATATGATAGTTGTGCAACTTTATGGAAAATTCTATCCTGCAAATATGATGGAATTAAACTTGGAGAAGGTGGGAATATTCCTAACTTGGGCTTCAAGCAAACCTAGGAGATAAGTAAAATTAGGCCCCCGATCTCCTTCTTCCATTATAAATATGCGCCCTAGGCGTGTAGGGAGAGCCACATGCGCACATCGGCGTATTCAGAAAATCTGGACAGGCTAATACTCGCTTAGCTCGACTGTTCAGGGATTCACCGTTCTCTTGTTGTACCTCGACGCTCGAAACGACAATTCGCTCTTTTGACTTAGGCATCGAAGGTGGATTAGGGGGTCCCCGCCCCTGTGTCCATTGTTTTGCAGGTTTAGGTCAGAAGATTGAAGGCGGAACGGAAGAGGAGTTCATAATTAGTGCATTAAAATACGGAATTTTTGTGCACTAACAAAACCCATAAAACCATAGCCCCGTGGCTTATATGTCAGATCTGAGAAATATATTTGGCATGAAGTCTTGACATTGAAATATCACTTAAGGTCAAGAAATGATGATAACGATCGGATATCTTTCGAAGCATGTAAATCGTCAGTTCAGAACCCACTGATTTGGAACCGAAACTTTGCACGCATAGGTAAAAGTACTGCAAAAGTCTCCCGGCATTAAAAATAATATTGACTTTTGCGTAAACTAAATAAGTAAACACAAATTAACTTGCACTATAAAATAACGGAGCAAAACGTTGACGATGAAAATAGTCGTCACATCGCGTGCAAACATGATTTACAAAAATGACTTTCGGTATGTATGACTTCAAATTGTTGATAATCATTGCACTAGTAGATTAATTAATTAACATCATGATTCAAGGTGTGAGACTTGAACACATTAATAAAAGTAGCATTACGAAACTATGCATGTCTTTCAACTAACTTGCACTCATATGCAAGTCTCCCGACATTAAAAGTAATACCATGTATTTCAATTCAGTGTGCTATCCTTCCTGTTTCTTGTATTAGCTAGGTGGTCAGCCAGATCAATTGGCGTTCGCTCGTATCATAAGTTGTCTTATAACTTTGTATTAATATATAGAATTGCATCACGTGAACATAGGCGTGCATGCAAGAATTGAGAATATGTAGGTACCGTTCGATGTTAAAAAAGTTTGTGGTGAATTTTATTTGAAAAAAAAATTGAAAATTGAGAACATATTCTTGGATATGTTATTGTAGTATATTTGAGGTCACATATAAATATATGAGTTTAAATATTGAATAAAAAATATGTGTAAACGAATATTAAGAACACATTCTCAAATATGTATTTGTAGTAATAATATGTTTATATCTGAATATGTTAGTTTAAATATTGAACAAATCAATATGGATAAAAGAATATTAAGAATACATTCTCGAATGTGTCATTGTAGGATTCATCTATATGATTGTAATTTATCTGGATATTTCAGTGTAAATCTTGAATAAAACAAAGTATGAAATCGATTATTAAGTATATAATCTTGAACATACTTTACAATATATATGAGTATTAAGTTTACAATATATTTGAATATATTAGTTTAAATATTGAACATATCGGTATGTGTGAACAAATATTAAAAACACATTTTGAATATGTCGTTGTGGTAATCATGTGCTTATAGGTGTGGCACGGTTGGTTAACCGAAGTTTCGGTTAACCGGTTAATCGGTATTTTGATTATTAAACTTCAATAACCAGGATCGTATCGTTAGTTGTCAATTAGCCGTTAGCGGCTAATCGCAAAATTTGGTATGGTTCATTGGTTAAACTTAAAAGAAAAAATAATATAATTCTATCAAGAATTATATTTTTAATAAAAAAATCTTTATTTTTCAATAAATTAAACTTAAAATTTAAATTAATTAAATGCAATTACATTATACATATACTTCATGAAATGCATTACTCTTATAATGATAAATCTATAACGTTCATAAACCCAAAATGAAAACAAATATCTATTTTTTGGTAAAAAAAAATCAAAATAATAAAATACATAATGTTCATAAACTCAAAATAAGACTCAAATCAAAACATCCAAAGAATAAAATACAAATAATGTTCACATATCCAAAATAAGAACAAATATCTAATCTCAAATGATCCAAATATATTAAAATATATAATTTAATACTCATGCATTAAACGAGTGAAATTGACTCGTCAATTACTATAAGGGCTACTCCAACAAGTTTCTTCATACCTATAAATTGTAATATAGAAACACAATAGTTTTAATAAATTATATAATAAAAGATCCATAATTAATTATATACTCTAATTAGAATATTAGTGGTCGATTTCATCATAAGTGAAACATGCATATAGAATCAAAGTTAATTAAAGTCAAATGTAATAAGCTAATTTGTGTGTCGACGAGAATGGGAGGAGGTAAACCAAACGCCGAAGGGACTGTTGTGCCACGAGAATGAGAAGAAGAAAGTGACAAGGAAGGGAAATTAGCGGTAGGAGGCGGCATATTTGTCTAAGTGACTAAAAACAAGACCTAATTAAATTTTATCTTTTTCACATTTTAAAGTATTGGATCTTATCTTTTAAAGTTGAATATTTTTCAATAGTATTGTATTCTTTACAAGTTTAAAAAATACGAAATTATACAAACTAGTTATACCCGTCGTGCCATGCACGACTATGATTCGCATTAAGTATGCGTATATTTATTTTAATGTAATGATACATAAAATATAAAAAAAAAATAAACTTACATACTATAGTTTTTATTTTTAGAATCAAATAAATTTTGAATTTTTACAATTTTTATAAATAAATAGAGATTATTTGAAAAAGATAAAGTATATAGATAAAAGTTGAAATTTTAAAAATAAAGTTGAGCCAAAGTCAATGTGCTAACGCAAAAAGATATAACTTTAATATATAGTTATAGACATATTTTTTAACCAAAATTTACAACTGTAATATATGGTTATAGACAGATTAAATTTTGGTTAAAAAATCTTTTACATCATAAATGGATAAAAAGACATGGATAATGTAATCAACTATATACTTAGAATCTATCCTAATATATAATATAGTTTATTTATGTTAGACAGAATCTTTTCAATATATATAAATTGTGAGAATGACATGTACGAAAAATTCTAGGTGACACATGGTAAAATCTTACATGGCAAATAACTTATATTATGATAGAAAAATAACTTAAATAAATTATTATAAATAATATTCATCAATAATATTTTAACAAATATTTAATGCTTTTATAATTTATTTTATTTTAGATATAATATTTGTAAGTTAAATAAATTATCATATCAAATATTTAACATTAGTACTTAAGATTTAACATTAGATAACGTCTTTATTTTAGATAGAATCTTTCCTATATTAATTTATCCTATTTCTATATTATCCTAAAATAATATCAACATATACAAATTCTCAAAATAAAAAATCCTATGTGGCGAAATCCTAGGTGGATTAATGTGGAAATGACACATAGGAAAATCCTAGGTGGCGCAACATGGTGGCCTTATTCCTTGCGGCCCTCTGTACCCAAAACAGATGCGCTGACCAAACTGCGCTACACCTCGTCTCACCCTCCAAAGCATATAGATCTACCCGATCGATACTCGTCGTGTCATGCACGATTATATGAATTTAATATTTAATTTATCTAATGAATATGATTTTAATTTAATATAAAAAACTTATTTATTAGAAAAAATTATATAAAAGTTTACAATTGGTGTGATACTATCATGTGAAACGGGGCCAAAATTATTAAGGTGAATCTACTATAATTTTGATGGCTTAACAATAATTTATTTATGCAAAAATATAAATAAAAATTATTTGAATTAGAATCATTCAATTTTAAAAATCTTTTACAAAAAATATAAAAAGGTAAAAATAATCTAAATTCTTGTAATTTTTTTTATCAAATTCTATATTTTACAAAAATTTTAATAAAAATTAAAAATATATTTAATAAGAAACTATGAAAAAATATAAATAAAGAATGAATTTTTTAATGATAAGAAAATTATTTATATTTACATAAATAATTCAAAAATAAAATTAAGGAAAAGATAACACAATTTTTTTTTTTTTATCAAAAAGTCAATTTAGACAAGTAATTATCTAGATTGAAAGTTCTATTTTTTATCAAAGTTTTATTTAAGATAAATCTTTTACATAAATAGATAAAATAATAAAGATAAAATATTTTTTTATTTTAAATAAAATTCGAATTTAATGTTTTTCAAATAAATAAATAGAAATTTAATTGGAAAAACTAAATCAATATATCTATCTTAATATATAATATATTAATATCTAATGTTTTATAATTTATTTTAATTTTAGATAATATCTTTTAGATTTATCATAATTCCTAATATATAATAGATAACATCTTTATTTTAGATAGAATCTTTCCTAGATTAATTTATCTTATTTCTATCTTATCCTAAAATAATATCAACATATATAAATTCCCAAAATAAAAAATCCTATGTGGCGAAATCCTAGGTGGCTTAACGTGGGAACGACACGTAGGAAAATCCTAGGTGGCGCAACGTGGTGGCCTTATTCCTTGCGTCTTTTATATATATACATAGATTATAGATTTTTTTATTTTGTAATGTTTATTATTTAAATAATTTTTTAAAAAATATGTGTATAGTAATTAAATTTTAGTTTTTTAGTATGTGATACTATATGAAACAATCTCTACTCATACAACATGTTATGTATCCATTATCTGTTTTATAAAGTGGTTAAGATAAATCGTGATTTTTAGAATTATTATTAGAGTATAATATGAAGGGGGCTTTTTAGAATTATTATTTAGTTTTTTAAGTTGAAAAAAGCTTTTCCATTAATATGAAAGGGCCTTTCTAGAATTATTATTTAGTTTTTTAAGTTGAAAAAAGCTTTTCTATTATTTTATTCAAGGTATTTCACGTGGCGCAAATTTTTACACAGACTTGGTTTTTGCTTTATAATGTATTAGTATAGATTGAAAAAATAAGTTTGTTTGTTTGTTTGGGCCTTAAAACTTTATTTGACCCGAGGATCGATAAAATGAATGGACCGGCACAGATTATAACTAACTAGTAACTACATTAGTCATTAGGCAAGGCTGCCATCAAGCTTATGGGATTGCTTGGATATATAACAAGTACGTTGAAAAAGAATATAAGCAGAAACAAGATTTTTAAATCAAGGAAATTTTGAGGTAGAGCGATATTAAAAGATTCGGAGTAGACGGTGAACGGGATCAGGAGGAGGATCTCGATCACTAACCCATCCAGCCTGTTCTCGACCGGACTGTATATATATGATGATGCATGCAATTACAAGTATTCAAAGTAGTCGGTGAAATTGACTTGTACATTTCAAGTATTAATCGTGCTTCACAATTTAGAGTTGTACTTTCGGTTCCTGATTAAGTTACATATAATATTTCAAGTTTCCAGTGTTGTGTCAAATCTTGTCTCAAAAGAATTATTGACAGCTAGCATAGGCCGAATACATAAATATGTCCCTAAACTTTGACAATTTTAGCATTTATATCCCTTTACTTTTGGAGTTTCAAATAGATCCCTAAACTATATATACATTTTTTTGTCATTTAAACACAAAAATCTAAATTGGCAAAACGCGTGTATCTCAATTTTGTAACTGCGCGTAAAACAAAATAAGTACCCCTATAATGCTAATGTGGAATTAAAAAAATTAAAAGCTATTTTAGAAATATAACTTTCTTTTTATAATTTTTTTAAATAAGCTAAAAATGTATTTTTTTTTCTTTTATCACTATTCTTCACTTTCTTTCTTTTTTAATTTTTTTTTCAATTTGGCTGGATCTGAAGACAGAATGACGACATGGGAGAAAGAATTCCAATCATTCGCCGCCGGCATACCAAGGAAGAGAGTCAAGATGGAACGACGAAATCTGGAGAAAAGCACTAGGAAGGAACAAAACAAGAACCAAAGAGAAGATCAGGATGGAACGATGAACTCGGGACAAAGAATCTGAATTCTTCAACGTCGGCATATCTTCTCTGCCTCGATTCGGGAGGTTAGCCACGCGAAGAGGGATAAAAAAGGGTATTTTGAGATTTGGGGAAAGTGGGTTCTGGTGGGAGTTCAATTGAAAGTGGGTTTGTGCTTGATGGAGGAATTGGGATCTATGGTTTTGACTTTATTTTTTGTTTGGTTGGATTGGATTTCTAGGGTTTCGTTGATGATGAAGATTGAGGAGTGAGGGTTGCCTTTCATATTCTTCCTTTTGACGAGGCAATAGTTTGTTTACTCAGATTTGAGATCTGAGAAATCGAACTTCCGATCTGTTTGGTTCTTGCAACTGCACTTGGAAGAAGCCAGATGTGCTATCTCCCGATCTGTTTTATACCACATAACACCCAACTCTCATTATCTTCCATCACCATTGCCGGCGGTAAAGAATTCGAATCCCGAGTTCGTCGTTCCAGAGTGGCAGAGAAGATTTCCCGGCGTTGAAGAATTCCGACTCCGAAGTCCGTCCTTCTAGATCGATGGGCGGAGAAGATATGCCGGCGGTGAAGAATTCCGACTCAGACAAAGGCAGAGAGAATCGGGACAACACGATGTGGGGTAATTTGTTCAAGGATTGTTCCAGATCAGCACGTTTGCTGTTTAATTTGTGTTTAATTTGCTGTGTAATTTGTTCCAAATCTAAGATTTTCATATCTAAGCAGTGGCGGTCAATGGTGCTCTTGGCCCTGTTAAAAATTATGAAGGCCCCTAATAAAGAGAAATCATTTAATTATAAAGGCCCCTAATAAAGATACTTAATATCATAATTAAATGCTAGCTAGGGAAATGAACGGACAACTGCTGTGTTATACTGTTATTGGTGTTGAGGAGTTCCAAAAAATTAATTTAATTAGACCTTTTTATTTTGTAGAAGGCTTTAATATCTATTTTGTATATGGGCTTCAAAATAAATTGGGCCCTTTGTTTTTGGGGGTCCTGTGCAGGTGCACAGCTTGCACCTGCTATGGGTCGCCCCTGTATCTAAGATCTCTAGATTGTTCCAGATTTAAGACTTTCATTTTTGTACGTAATTACAATTGCTGTGTGATTTGTTCAAGGAAGCCCATTTCATAAATTTTTGTATTTTTTTTCGTTTATTAAAATATACTTAAAAATAGTATATATCAAAGGGTGAATGTGTATTTTAATTTTTCATAAAATATTTTAAAAAAAAAAATTGTCTATGTGGCAATGACTTGGCATCCAGGTATTATAAAAAATTTCTACATCAGCGCGTTTGAGTTTCACGTCAAGAAAGATCGAGTCGTATGTGTCTAAAAGACAAAAAAATGTATAGTATAAGGATCTATTTGAAACCTCCAAAGTACAGAGATATGAATGCCAAAATCGTCAAAGTTCAGGGACTTATTTATGTATTCGGCCAGCTAGCATATGTGATATGTCATATGTGGCATGTGGGAGACGTATGTTACTGTGAGTAGGCTCGTCACTCGTGCGCTGGCTTATCCAAAAGTACCCAGAATTCCAATTTTATATTTTATATTTGACCTAACATTATTTCGTCAACGCCCAACCAAACTAGAACCAAATCGAATCCTTGCCACTAAAAACTAGAATATGTTTGACATGAAAAGTCACAATGATTTCACGAGTTTTTTCATAGAATCTCCAAGAAATTTTATGAGAATCTTCCCAGATTAACATAGGTTGCATAAATTAATTACGAGACTTGATCAATTATCATTGCTTTTATTTCCAACTTTCATTTTTTTCCCCTTTAAGGACCTAACAATGAATTCCAATTTTATTTTTTTATCTCTCGCTCTGTTCGATTAGACGGGGTCAATGTACGTCCGAACCGGATACTGCAGAGGCCCATTGCTGGGGGCGACCCTCCCAATTCAATTTTTTTTCTATAGACGCCGCCAGAAAATTTCGAACTTCCAACCTCCTAAACAAACGCTTAAGGAGTCTAACACTTCATCCCACTAGACCAATTGGTTATTGGTATGAATTCCAATTTTATGCCGCCACCCAAAATTTTTACTTTTAGTATTTAGAAAAACGGTTTAAAATGTTATCACTCTCTCGTTTGGTTTAAGATGATAATGCATTTGTTTGACTAATAAAATATACGGAGGAATTTACTTTTTAGAAATTTACACTTCCTCTATCTCTATGGTAGGTAAGATGTACTTTCTATATTTTATATGATAAGTTTTTATAATTCTTGCATTTTTATAAAATCAAATAGATTAAATTGTTTTTTTTTTAGTTTCCATTGATTTTTATTCTTACTCCTAAGAACTAAGTTCTCTAGAATTAAATTTCCACGTTGTCGTGGGCATTATGGCCGATATCATATACTCTTGCCATATCATTTTAGAAGCATTTTGTAGTTTAGGGCACAAAAGAAAATTTTGAGACTAAAATATCCATATTAACCTTTTTTTTATCGGATAAGATTTAAGGTAGTCCAATTACTATTTGAGACTAGCCTAGAGCATCCGTGAACGAATGAAAATTGAAACAGATCTAGATAATTAAATTCATGACTTTGTCGTTCGTGAGTGTCGAAGCGAAGACCTCTAACTCCTCACTTAAGGTCTTAACTGCTAGACTGGGCTCCTCACCCATCCATATTAGCTATCTTATTTATTGGTACACAACAAGTCAATTAATTTATCACTTAAATAATTAAGGCCAAACTTGGAAAAAAATGAAAAAAAGGCTAAAAATACATATATGTTGAGACAAAAAAGCTAGAAAGACTTTTAAAATAATACTGATGATGCTCAAAATGGCAAAATAAGAAGTGGGCCCGAGGTACGAGGAATAACGGATCCGGCGGGACCCCCAAGGTTGATTTCGGGACCCATTACCGTACCCATCTCTAAATTAAACAAATCCCTACCTCTGCGAGGTCCCCAAACCTCGGCAACGAGGTCTAAACCTCGTCGCTCAAAAGCTGACACCTCCGCCCCGTCTAGACCATTCAGCGATCACCGCTTCTCCACCCAATAGACTGCTGCCTCACACTCGACCAATCAAGGGGCTTGATCTCGGGCATCCCACATCAAACAAACACCAAAACTCATCCTTTCAAAACACTATAAATAGAGGAAAACCTCGTAGATGGCAAGGGGTCGAAAAACATCTTGAACTCAAGAACTATCTTGCTCGTTGAAGATCGACGTGTTGAATCATAGTCAAAAGCCACGCTACAGATAAGCGAAGTCCACAAAAAGACTTCAAGTCGCACAAAGAATCTTCACACCAAGGATCTCGCCGCATTATCTCGCAGGCCACAATCACCACACTCAAAATCCTCGACCTCGCCACTTGAGCTCGTTAAGCAGCCTGTTGGTGATAGAATCCTGTAGTGACTAGGAGATCTCGAACCTTGTTAGATCGAGATCTCGAATACTCTTAGGAGATCTAAAGTGTAATCTCGTTTGCTTGTAACCTCGCAACCTGTAATCTCGTCTGTTTGTAACTTCGCGACGTATGATCTCGTCATTAAAATAATAAATAAAGAGCAAGTGTTTGCATAATCGAATAAAAGTAATCCTGTTTCTTGTCTTCTAATGTTGGTTTATTTCGGATTTCATCAGATACAAAGGGATGTTTTAAAAAAAATAAGAATTTTCTGGCACAAAATACGAAAACAACAACAATATTTGTTAGAAAAGTAATTTGAAGGGCTTACTCTACTAGACCTGGGTCCAATTCCAGTGGAATTGGGAAACCACCCATTTTGGGAAAACGGCCCAGGATCGGAACCGCCATTTTTGTTCCAACCACAATTACGGTCCGTCGGTCCGGATCCCCCACCCCAAGAACCAGGGAATCGACGGTTTCAATCAAAACCGTGGTCGCGCTTTGCCAACAAATCTACAATCTTTTTCCTATCAGCAACAACCTGACGAGTTTGAAGCTCGACCGTCTCCGTCAATGTTTTGATCCTTTGTGCATCCTTCTTCTAATGATCGACAGTTGAAGCTTTTTCCCTCTCCAATGCAAGATTTTTCTTTTCCCACTTGAGTCTCCCCTCTTCCAGAACATTCCTTTCCTTCGCAACAACATCCGTAATTGAGAGAACCCCTTGGAAATCCTAGGATACAATGGAGAAGAAGAAAATAATAACAAGAGAGAGAAAGGCATAGAAAAACTTGACGTTAGAAGAAGAAGCACATGGATATGCAACGGATAAAAAGAAAAAATTCTCTACCAATCAGAAGCTACCACTATTCACACCAATTAGAAGCCACCTATCTTTCAACCAATCAAACAAAAGCAGCTCACTCAACCCACATCGGAGAAATTGTAAATGTCATTTTATCAAGTTGTCGAAAGAGAGGAATATCTTAGTGAGAGTACAAACTATGCGCATAGTCTAAAGAAGTCGCGGATAATCTATTGTAATATTTCAAAGGCGCGGGCTATTTAATGAGCACATCGAATAAAGGATCTTTGTTTGCCCAATTAATATAACATAAATCTCGATACTAGCGCTTGTTTATTTCAGGTTTAAACAACTATTATTCGGCTTGTTCTCAGCTTAGCACTCCCACGGTCTTGGCCTCTTCGATAAGTTGATGTCAACAACCCCTTTTTGAATGGTGATCTCCCTAAAACCATCTACATGGCTCAATTGTAACAATTACTTTATGGCATCTGATCGGCCATCCCATGTGTGCCGACTACGTAAGGCCTTGTATGACTTGAAATAAGCACCTCGGACATGGTTTCAGAAGTTAAAAGGATGCCCTCATTCGAAAAGGCTTCAAAAGTTGTGTCTCTAATTCAGTCTCTTTTCATCAAAAAGCATGGCAATAATGTGGCTTATGTGCTATCTATGTTGATGATCTTATTATTACGGGCTCTCATGCTGCTTTCATTGATGAATTTGTCCTTAGCCCTAATCGGGCCTTCTCTTTGAAAGATCTTGCCGCTCTAAGTTCTTTATTAGGTATTGAAGTTACCTGAATAGATTATGTTATTTATCTCAACTAACAAAAGTACATTAAATTGATCGGTGTGGCATGGCTGGCACAAAGCCTATTTCGATCCCGGTTGAGCCAGGTTCTCGTTTGATTTGTTCTGGAGGCCCGTATTCTGATCCTTATATGTACCATATCATTGTTGGTGCCCTTTAGAATGCCACCATTACAAGGCTGGAAATATCCTATGTTGTTAACTATGTGTGTGTTGACGGGCCTTTACTCTGGACAACAAATAAATTTATAAGTCAAGACCCCGATGAGTACTATGGGCAGAAGAGCCACACTCTTGACAAGATTGAGAAGACTTCTGAAAACTTACCTTCTTCTTCAGGCGATTGACCTCGTCTTGTAAAAATTGACTTTTAATGTCTGGGTCAACTTCTTCTCGGTTAGGCACGTAGAGACGTTTCTGAGGCTGGGGGGCTTGCTGGGTTCCATACATGGCATCATAATTGGACATCTTATCCAGCAATTCCCATGCAGCCGTAGGGTCCATCTCTATAAAACCGCACGCTGTATGCGTGTTGATGCGGTTCTTGGTCTCTGCGTTGATACCCTGGAAAAAGATTTCTTGAAGAACATATAAAGGTTGCCCATGAGTGGGGCATTTTCTGAGCATCTCTTTAAATCTTTCCCATGTTTCAACAAAAGTCTCATTAGGCAGCTGGTGATAGGAGGTGATGCGCTTCCTCAGCTCTGTTGTCTTGGCAGGAGGTAAAATTTTTGTAAGAAATTGATCATACAAGTTCTTCCAAGTCCTGATAGACTTAGGAGGTAAGCTCTCCAACCAGCTCAGGGCCTTTCCAGCAAGAGACCACCTGAAAGATTTTAACAGAACATATTCAAGTGAGACACCTTCAGCAGCTATGTTGTCACATAAATCAAGAAAATTTCTAATATGCTTCATAGGGCACTCAATAGGTTTCCCTTCAAACTGAGCCCGCTTGATTAAGGATATAAATTGAGACTTAATCTCAAATGGTTTCTCTATCTCTGGAAGCACAATTGGTGATTCTGGCACCCTCAGTTCTGGATGCATGTACTGTTTGGCATTCCTCGGATAGGCATTCAGCTCTTCATGTAGATGAGCATTGTTAGCTCGTTGACGCTCAGCCTCGGCATCAGCGTCTTCCTTCTCGGTTTTCAATGCCTCCATCTGGTTCTGAAGGACTTCCAACTGACAAGCCATCTCTTCAGGTGTGGCCATGGCTCGGTTCTCTCGGCGTCTACGGTGCAAGGAACGTTCAGGTTCTAAATAATAACCAGCGTTGTCAAATTCGAGCCTTCGACGTCCTACCGGCATACGCTGAGAAAACAGACAAAGAAAACAAAAATTAAAAACAAAAACGGGGTCGGGTTATACCCAGATCCACAGATAAACAAACAAACTCGTTGCTTCTCCGGCAACGGCGCCAATTTGTTGACGGACCTTTACTCTGAACAACAAATAAATTTATAAGTCAAGACCCCGCTGAGTATAGGGGAGTCAGGATCGTTCCACGAGAAGCAAGGTTGTTTGTTTATCGACTATTAATAATGAAAATCAAACAAAAGAAACAAGCAAAACACTCACGACCTGCCTCGTTAACGACTTCGTCAGGGTCGTTAACGAACCACCGCAAACAATAAACCACACTAACGACCTAAACAAGTTCGGTACCGAGGCTACGAACTCAGTAACGAATATAATCTAGGAGAATTCAAATAAAAACAAAGATCTAGGACAAGGGTCACTACAACAAAGCCATGCATACAAACTCGTAAGAAGATAAAGATCATGCCTTTAAATAGATAAATTCATCAACTTTCATTGACTACCAAGCAAATTAACCTACTTTCATAAATTAATCCACTCAACCACTTGTTTTGGATCTAAAGCTTGAAAAATTTCGCATTCAAACAATATCAACCTTCAAGTCTATAACTTTCTCTCTTAATCAAGTTAAAAACTCAAATTACTTTGACTTTCATCTTGGCATAAACACAACAAGCAATCTCAAAAATAGAATAAAGGCATTCAACACATCATCTTACTCATCAAACCATGCATAACTATGTCGGATTTAGACCCCGACCCTAGATAAGAAAACTACTCACTACTCATAACTAAGAAACAAATAAATTCAACAAGAGAAAACATTGAAAACAAAACTACTACTTCAAATTAATAAGAAAATAATAGTCTTACAGAATTTAGAAAAAACCGAAAAAAATACAAAATACCGAATCGAAACTCGTGATTAACGACCCCGGTAACTCTCGTCCATCGTGCTCGATCTCGATCTCCGACCCCTCTCGTCACTCTCGGCTCTCCCTTCTTCTCTCTACTGCCCACTTTCTAGGCTAGAAAGAAGGGTATTTATACTAATAAGGCTAGAAAAAATAAAAAGGCTAAAAGATAAAAACTTTCCTAAAAGATAGAAACTAACCCTAAAAAGATAGAAATAAAATCTAGAAAGATAACAAGACCTAAAATACATAATATAATAACCCTAAAACTCATAAAAATATACTCTACCGACACGGAAATAAACTCCCGGACAGGATCGGTAGAACATCACTAAGATTCCTCAAAAAACCTATCTCGTAACCTCGTTAACGAGCCCTCACAGCCTCGTTAACGAGCCTGGGCTTTGCTTCTTCAACACTTTGCTTCAAAAAAAACTTAGACTTCGACTTCTTCATCTTGTATTCTTCCGTCCTTCACCATAGCACTCCAAATTTAGCTCCAAATGCACCGTTTCCTTGCTAAAACCTACAAAAATACACAAAATGGAGTAGCTTCCATATTTTTCACAAAATATGCAAACTCATCCAAAAACACACAAAACTAACTCTAAACTTATCAGAACTACCCCTAACAAACTAAGAAAACATACTAAAAACTATACTAAAAACACAAACATCAAAATACCCCATACTTAGACTTGCTTGTCCTCAAGCAATCACTAAACATAAATCAAAACCAAACAAACATACTCATCAAGACATAGCCATCCTCTAAAACAACATCAAACATATAGAAGAAAAATAACAAATGATTATTAATGTCATCACACATATATGCACCAAATAGACATAAGAAAATACAATCCAACCTCACAAGGGATAATAATATGTTTCACTCTACTCTCAAGTGTTTGGGCTTATAAATTCAATCTCTCAACTCATCTTATATACAAAAACTCATAGAAATTGGAACTTATATCACCAAACTCTCCACCCGAGATGTCAAAACAAGCAAAAATCATCAAGAGAACTTAGGGGGCTCAATGAAAAACTTCATAGAAGCTTCCATTCGGCCATGTTGTACTGGGGCTTGGTAAAGACAATAAGGCGTGAAAATATTTTGGCTATGTGGTGCTAATAATATCCGAGAATCAAAGACTCCTAAAAACTCACACATAAACAAAACACTCAAAAGAAACAATAATACCAAACTCACTCTCATTTTACACTTATTCACTCACCCAATATATCCTAGAAAGTCTCATAAAATAACTCAAAAAGAATCTCTGATATATCTATTAAACACAAATGCACTCCTTCCGCTTCTCTTTTTTCCTTCTTTTTTCTCCTTTCTTTTCTCCTCATCCTCTTTCTTCACTGTCTCGTTAACGAACCCTTAAGGACCGTTAACGAACTTCATCGTGTATACCTCCTCTTTCTTAACAACTTTCTTTTGTGAATCTTTTGCTATCAAGAGATCTTTCTTTTTACAACTTAAAAATCAAGAGACTTCCAATCTACCCTTCCCAACGATCCCTCAATTTCAAACCAAACATAACATTGCACTCAACAAAACATACCTCTCCAATCTAAGTCGTAATCCTTGGATAGGGTCAAGCTTATCTCGGCTAGGGAATAAATTTTGTGGAGCTAAAAATAAAAGGCTTCAGGCTCAAGTTGGTTGTCAAAAAGAAGGATAATGTAAGGGTGGATAAGGATTAATAGGGCTTATGAAAATAAGTTCTCTATCATCCGATTTCACAAGTAATGAACTATAAATCTCATAGGTCTCAAGTAATAGATAACCATCACAATTCCAAGAGATAATATGCATATAGAGAGTAAAATCACACAAGAAAAGAAAAGAGATTTTTGATGTTCTCCCTATAAGGCCAAAAATAATTCACAAGGTAGCTTTTGTTGGATTGCATCACTTATGCTAAAAAGTATATATGCTCAATTTCATCAAATGCCATTCCTTCTAAAAAAACAATTTCATAACAAGAATCCGGCTATACTATCAAAGGCATGGTTGCAAGGAATTATATGATCATGCTAGCAACTAACTATCATAGAACCATAAGAAAGGGATATCTATCAATTCTAAAAACTCTTTTTTTTTTTATGGATTTTCAATTTTTTTTTTCAATTTTAGAACAAAGAACTACTTAAAACAAACAAACCACATAAGTCAAACAAGACACAAGACAAACAAGTTTTTCTACTTTCTCCCACCCATACTTAAAATTACAGTGTCCCCACTGTAAGGAAAATAAGAAGGGAAGAAATAGAAAAGAAAACAACAAAAATAAAACAGCAAAAGAAAAACATAAAACTTACAATGTCTTAAATGCAGAAAACAAGGAAACTTCTTCAAGCTGAATCAACGGTTCGGTGGAGGGAAGTAGTGCTCGAAGTTCCCGATGAAGTCGTACATCGACCTCCAGCGCTCTGCATCTTCCGCCTCTCTCTGACGATGCCTCTCTTCCTCAAATGTCATGCGAGCGGAATAGATAGTCTCCCATCTATCCATCCTCCTATGGATGCGTGTCTGCTAGAGGTTAAGCTGCTGCATCTGTGCAGAAAGATCTTCGGCCCATGGTGGCGGAATACTCGATCCAGTGTATTCGGGCTGAGGAGGTGGTGGATAGTGAGGCTGGAAGTGGTCTTGGTAAAGCACTGGGTTGTATGGCATGATTCCATAGGAATGAGGGTCGATAGGAGGCTGCAGGGGGTCGGTAGATGCTCTCAGCGGGTCGTTACCGACCTTGTGTGGCTCGGTAGAAGCATCGGTAGAAGTTTGGAAGTAGTCGTTAATGACCCTGGTGGGCTCGTCAATGAAGACATTTGTGCCTAGGACTTCTGTGTCGAGGTCTTCGTCCTCGAGGTTGAGCTCCTCTGTGCCTCCCTCCGTGTCAGCCTCGTCAGTCTCATCTTCTTCTTCATCTTCGTCCATCTCATCTCCTTCTCTCTGAAACCGTGACTCACACGGCCTAAGTGTAAGCTCATCCTGCGGCTTGGGCTCCAACGGGAATGCATGACCCGTCCACACCTCGTACCAATTTGGTACATAAAGTAGCTCCAATTTGTCAAGGGTGGGTACAACAATGCGGTCTTGAACTTTTGTCTTGAACCCTCCCTCGGCTTGAATGAAAATACCGGAGCTATACCAATAACTCTTGGTGAGGAGTTGAGCATGAGCCGGTGTGTAGCGAGTGAGATCGACTCCAAGATTGATCGCTAGGAGACTAACCAAATTCCCGCACCATACTTCCTTGGACTTGGTTGATTTCTCTATATAATAAAGCCACTCATACCCCAGGTTGAATGGGGCGGGCTCCTCGAAAAGAATGGTGTGAAGACATGTAACCTCCGTCCTTGTTGGCCTGTTCAGCTCTCTCTTAGGCCAGAATGTAGCGGCGAGCACTCGAAGGATGATCCTGAATATGGGGTTGATGATGCTTGCCCCAGATAATATCGCAGCGGAAGGCTCAACCTCCCCGGTGATGTAGCTCCAAGTCCTTGTCACCTCGTAGTCCTTCAAACTCTAATCTCGAGAAGGATTTGGGAGCTCCAGAATAGCGTTGAACTCCGCCAAAGTGTACTCTCGGTTCACATTACCGAGCCTGAACCGGATGCGTCCCGCCGAATTCTTCGTCGGGAAACTCGTCTCAAGAGTAGCTAGAAACTCGGATGTGAGAGCCGGAAAGTGTGGTAAAGTCTCCTTCTTCAGCAAATGAGGCACGCCTAGAATAGTGAAAGCCTCTTTGACATCTTCGTAAATCCCCATTTGCTTGGCACTCATCCTTGAAAACCACCGAGTGTTGTGGTCCTTGTCTAGGATGGCATTGTATCGGTCCGATTGCCCTTGAGTGCGCAAGATCACATTATCCATACGAGGTGGAGATGGGGACCTCTGATTCCTCCTCTTCTTCTGGGCTCGGGAAGCGGCTCTGCTTGAACTTGCCATTTGATCTACAACACAATTTGATTTTTCCAAGGATAATATCCACTCAAGTAGATTAGACAAGAGACCCCATACTTGGTCTCAGAATAATCCTCGAAATTATTTGTTAACTACCCAATTGGGTCGGTAACGTATTCTGGACTGGTTTTAAACTTTGAAGCTACGCAGGGTCGTTAATGAGCCTCGGCGGGTCGTTAACGACCTGCCGAGAGCCAGTTTGCAGAATCCGAGTATTATCAACTTCAGAATCAAGCCATGAATCAAGCATGCATCCTCTATAATCCTTCACTAGACACACAATCGTGTATACGCACCCCATACTTACTCAATTACCCATCCCGAACATGCTAGAATTGCTTAAAATTAATCATGGTGAAGATCAAACTCAACTCCAAGAACAAGAAAGTTCATGCTTTTTTAATCAAATTTTTGCAACGGGGAGTCTAGCATGAATAATCTTCCCTAAATTGAGAACACTAAGCACAACCAAAATTCATGAGCAAAATCCAAACATGCAATTTGGCTGCCTCTATAAACACCTTCCATATATGAAATTTCTACCCTAAAAACCATGAATCATGCAATAAAGAGTTAGGGTTTAGAAATCATACCGGAAGATTGAGAAAGTGAAGAGTAAAGAATCGAATTTGGATGGGTAACGAGCTTTGGATCTCGTCGGTGGGATAACCGGGGCTGCGGGCTTCGGTAACGAGGTCGTTTTACGAAGTTCGGTGGAGGGATTCCGATCGGTGGTGAAGAGTCTTCGTTAGAATTTTTGTGGGAATTGGAGCTTGGGATTTGAAGATTTGAGAGTAGGATTTTGGGAGTTTTAGAAGGGTTAAATAGGAGAGGGTAGAAATAGGAGGGGGGGGGGGGGGTAGGTAGTGGCGGCAGGGGGGGGGGGTAAGAAATAGGGTAGAAGATAGAAGATAGATTAGGGTTAAAATAAAACTTACCTGCCCGAGTCGGTTCGCCAAACCGGGTCGTTAACGACCCTGGGTGGGTCGTTAACGAGCCACCGTTGCCTCGTTGAATGATTTTCGAGCCCTTCTCCTGTATCTTGTTAGCTCAAAATTTATCATATTTTTCTATCCTAAAACCTACTAAAAAGAACTCAAAATAAAGCTAGGAAAAAGAATCTAAAAAAGAAGGAAAATCTAGTCTATACTAAAAGCGGGTTGCCTCCCGTAAGTGCTATTTTTAACGTCGTTAGCCCGACGTACTTACCTTGTTCAATCCGACGTTGTGAGAGCCATCGTGACTCTAATCTCTTCATCAGGGTCGGGTTGCTCATGAAACTTTTTCAGTCGGTGGCCGTTAACTTTGAAGATTACACCTTGGTTATCAATCAACTCTACCGCACCGTGGGGATAGATGTGATGAACCACGAATGGCCCACTCCATCGTGTCCTAAGGTTCCCTGGAAATAAACGGAGTCTAGAGTTGAAAAGAAGTACCTTATCGCCGACCTCATAGGTTTTGGGCACTAATTTCTGATCATGCCACCGCTTGGTGCGTTCTTTGTAAATTTCAGCATTTTCGTACGCCTTCAGCCTCAATTCTTCTAGTGCTTGCAAGTCCATGAATCTTTTTGCTCCTACCGCGTCGAGGTTCATGTTGAGCTCATTAAGAGCCCACAATGCTTTATGCTCCATCTCAACCGGTAAATGACATGCTTTGCCATACACTAGATTACAAGGAGTGGTGCGTAGAGGCGTTTTGTATGCTGTCATGTATGCCCACAGAGCGTCATCCAATTTAGAAGACCAATCCTTCCTAGAACGGGACACCGTCTTCTCCAATATGCTCCTTATCTGCCTGTTTGAAACTTCAACTTGGCCACTGGTTTGGGGATGATATGGTGTTGCCACTCGATGTGATACCCCATACTTAGCCAAAAGTGCTTCAAAACTCCTCTCGATGAAATGAGAACCACCATCACTAATGAGGACTCTTGGAACGCCGAACCTGGGGAAAATGTTGGTCTTGATGAACTTAGCTACAGTTTTAGCGTCGTTGGTCCTTGTAGCAACGAATTCTACCCACTTAGAGACATAATCGACTGCCACCAGGATGTACATGTAGGGGCCTGATGCGGGAAAAGGTCCCATGAAGTCTATGCCCCATACGTCGAATAACTCGACCTCTAATATCCCGGTTAACGGGTTCTCATGTCTCCAAGTGATGTTGCCTGAGCGTTGGCATCCATCACATGCTTTCACATAAGCTTGTACATCCTTGAACATGGTTGGACAATAGAGACCACTTTGAAGAATCTTCGACGTGGTTTTGAACCCTTTTGCATGACCTCCAGTAGGAAGTGTGTGACATTGACGGATCACGTTCTCTATCTCCTCTTCTGGGACACAGCGTCTAAAGAGGTGATCACTTCCTTGCTTAAACAAGTAAGGATCTTCCCAATAGTACTGTTTTACATCGTGGAGGAACTTCTTTTTCTTTTGTGGGGATAGACCCTCGGGAATTACGCCTCCTACAAGATAGTTAGCGAAATCCGCGAACCAAGGGGCTTTTGACCCTCTAACAGCATGGATTGATATCGAAGAAGAAGAAGTATAAGGAGGAGAAGGAATTGAATCGAATCGAGTAGGTTCTGGTTCAGAAATCTTACCTGACCTGGTCGTTACCGGAATTGAGTGGGTCGTTAACGACCCTGGAGATATAGTATTATCCTCGGTAACGACCCCCCGTGGCTTGGTAACTAACTGCCTGACTGATATGTCGATCCACCCTGGAGCTTTATCTTCGTGATCCATGTGTTCCAGCCTCGGTGCCTTGTTAACGACCCCAAAGGGGTCGGTGACGAGGGTCTTGTTGAGTTCGACCTCGTTCAGCAGGAGGTGTTCGTCTGGTCTGGAATCGTTTATTAGCACCTCATTGTTGGATTCAGTGATGTGCTCAACCGATAATCTGGATAAGTGATCCGCCACTAGGTTCTCTGCTCCCTTTTTGTCTCTTATTTCATGGTCAAATTCCTGCAGTAAGAGCATCCAACGAAGCAATCTAGGCTTGGCATCCTTTTTGGCCATTAGGTATCTAACGACCTCATGGTCAGTATAAACAATCACTTTGGATCCAACAAGGTAGGACCGGAATTTTTCAAAGGCAAATACCACAACAATGAACTCCTTCTCCGTTGTGGTATACTTACTCTGCGCCTCATCCAGCTTCTTACTGGCGTAGTAGATGGCATGGGGTTTCTTGTCCTTTCGTTGTCCTAAGACTGCGCCAACTGCATAGTCACTAGCATCGCACATAATCTCAAAGGGTAATGTCCAATCCGGGGATTGCATAATGTGGGCGGACACGGGGGCAGCTCTTAACCTGTAAAATGCTTCAAGACATTCTGGAGACAGCTCAAACACTACATCTTTCATTAGTAGGTTAGTCAAGGGTTTAGCTATCTTAGAAAAATCCTGAATAAATCGTCTATAAAAGCCAGCATGCCCTAGGAAACTCCTAATGTCTCTTACAGAAGAAGGAGGAGGTAGTTTTTCAATAAGCTCAATTTTTGCTTTATCTACCTCTATCCCTCTTCTAGTGACAAGATGTCCTAGTACTATCCCCTCTTGGACCATGAAATGGCATTTTTCCCAATTTAACACAAGATTGGTTTCTTCACATCTTTTAAGCACACGTGCAAGGTTAGCAAGACAAGCATCAAATGAAGAACCATAAACAGAAAATTCATCCATGAAAACCTCTACAATCTCCTCTATCATATCCGAAAAAATGGCCATCATACACCTTTGGAAGGTGGCAGGGGCATTGCAAAGCCCAAATGGCATTCTTTTATAGGCAAAGGTTCCATAGGGACATGTAAAGGTTGTCTTCTCCTGATCATCAGGATAATGGGAATCTGCCAAAAACCGCTACATCCATCTAAATAACAGAAATAATCATGCTGGGCTAAGCGTTCTAATACTTGATCAATGAAAGGAAGCTGAAAATGATCTTTTCTTGTAGCACTATTAAGCTTCCTATAATCAATGCACATCCTCCAACTGGTGGTGGTCCTAGTTGGAATAAGCTCTCCCTTTTCGTTTTCTATGACAGTCATCCCCCCTTTTTTTGGGACTACATGGACCGGACTCGCCCATTGGCTATCCGATATAGGAAATATGATCCCTGCATCAAGTAATTTAATGATTTCCTTTTTGACTACATCCTTCATGTTAGGATTTAACCTACGTTGATGCTCTATAGTGTGTTTATGATTATCCTCCATGTATATCATATGCATGCAAAGGGAAGGAGATATGCCGGTTATATCATCTAGGGAGTAGCCGATGGCTTTCCTATGCATCCCAAGCACATTCAGCAGTTTTTCTACTTCCTCATCTTTTAATTTAGCATTAATGATGACAAGCAAGGTAGAATTAGGACCAAGGAATCCATACCTGAGGGAGTCCGAAAGAGGTTTGAGTGTTGGAGAAGGTTCAGCTGGGATTAGAATCGGTTCTTCTGGCTCCGTCTTCAATACCTCTTCAAGATATTCAAATGTTGAAATTTCATTGTCTTCTGCCAGGGTCGTTAACGATGCTGATGGGGTCGTTAACGAGCTTGCTTCTTTTTCCAAGAGAATCGGTAACGAGGCTGGGGAGCTCTTTACCAAAACTGCAAGGGTTATTTCTGCCCATCTTTGACCTGAAAATTCATCATTTGACACCAATCTTCCAACGGGTTCTCCACATTCGATGATCTCATTGTGGGTGTAGAACATCTTGACTTCGGCTCTATCGGTCTCTTTCATTGATTGTTTGAACCGGAATTTCGTCACCTCATCCCTAATTTCGAAAGTTAGGAGTCCCTTCCTAACATCAATTATGGCTCCAGCTGTGGCGAGGAACGGTCTCCCTAAGATAATAGGCACAACCGGATCTTCGGGCATTGCCATAACAATGAAATCATTTGGAACAAAAAATTTGCCCACTTGAACCGGAAAGTCTTCTACCACCCCTGTTGGTTTGATGAAAGATCCATCTGCCATGTAAAGCCACATGTTGATGGGCTCTAGTGGTCCCATGTTAGCTTTGGACCAGATTGAGAGACCGGACTCGCCCATTGGCTATCCGATATAGGAAATATGATCCCTGCATCAAGTAATTTAATGATTTCCTTTTTGACTACATCCTTCATGTTAGGATTTAACCTACGTTGATGCTCTATAGTGTGTTTATGATTATCCTCCATGTATATCATATGCATGCAAAGGGAAGGAGATATGCCGGTTATATCATCTAGGGAGTAGCCGATGGCTTTCCTATGCATCCCAAGCACATTCAGCAGTTTTTCTACTTCCTCATCTTTTAATTTAGCATTAATGATGACAAGCAAGGTAGAATTAGGACCAAGGAATCCATACCTGAGGGAGTCCGAAAGAGGTTTGAGTGTTGGAGAAGGTTCAGCTGGGATTAGAATCGGTTCTTCTGGCTCCGTCTTCAATACCTCTTCAAGATATTCAAATGTTGAAATTTCATTGTCTTCTGCCAGGGTCGTTAACGATGCTGATGGGGTCGTTAACGAGCTTGCTTCTTTTTCCAAGAGAATCGGTAACGAGGCTGGGGAGCTCTTTACCAAAACTGCAAGGGTTATTTCTGCCCATCTTTGACCTGAAAATTCATCATTTGACACCAATCTTCCAACGGGTTCTCCACATTCGATGATCTCATTGTGGGTGTAGAACATCTTGACTTCGGCTCTATCGGTCTCTTTCATTGATTGTTTGAACCGGAATTCCGTCACCTCATCCCTAATTTCGAAAGTTAGGAGTCCCTTCCTAACATCAATTATGGCTCCAGCTGTGGCGAGGAACGGTCTCCCTAAGATAATAGGCACAACCGGATCTTCGGGCATTGCCATAACAATGAAATCATTTGGAACAAAAAATTTGCCCACTTGAACCGGAAAGTCTTCTACCACCCCTGTTGGTTTGATGAAAGATCCATCTGCCATGTAAAGCCACATGTTGATGGGCTCTAGTGGTCCCATGTTAGCTTTGGACCAGATTGAGAGAGGGAGTAAACTAGCACTGGCTCCCAGATCACATAAAGCTTTGAATTTGTGGTCGCCTATGCCAATCGTTATTGCAAATCTCCCTGGGTCTCCTAGCTTTTCTGGTAAAGCAATAGATCGGAATTCATCCTGCAATTCTATAATGGATCTTTTCCTGCTAAGAATATCTTTCAAAAATTTTGTGTAAGCCGGCATTTCGCTTAGGGCCTCAGCGAATGGGATGGAAATATTAATGCCCTGAAAAATCTTCACGAAACGCTTGAACTTACTCTCAGTAGAGTCCACAGATTTCTTAGTGGGAAATGGAAGAGATTTCACTATCCTCGGAACCAAGTTAGGCTCGAGAGGTGATGCTTCCGGGTCGACACTAGGGTCGTTAGGTATCCTCGGCGGGTCGTTACCGACCCTAATGGGGTCGTTAACTACCCTGGAATTAAGAGGGGGGCTCGGATTAGAAAACTTACCTGGGTTGGGGTCGTTAGGTACCCTCGGGGCCTCATCACCATGGTACGCTGGTTCGGTACTTGCCCTCGCTGGCTCGTTACCGAGCTGAACCGTGGCGTCCTCTTCCGTCTTGTCCTTAGCTTGGACACGCTCCGGTAGTGTCTTTCCACTCCTAAGGTGTACCGCTGCTATCTGTCCTTTAGGGTTCTCTTCAGGACGGCCCGGAAGTTGCCCTTGTGGGCTTGGAATATGTGCAGCAAGGTTCCCTAGTTGGGAATCGACATTCTTCTTCCATACATCGAACTCTCCCCATCTTTTATTTTGGTGGTTAAGGTTAGCTTGAACGTCATTAACTTTGTTGTGGACTCCATTGATGCTTTCCTGTAACCCTTGTACCCATGATGTTTTCTCCTAATGGCCTAGAGGTCGATAAGGTGCATGTCGTCTATCCGGTGGAGGCGCATTATAGCTTGGATTTGAATTTTGATTGCCCCACGTCTGATAGTTATTCGACCTGTCAAAATTGCTAGGCTGGTTCCTGTATGGGCCTCTCATGTAATTCATTTCAACAATTGTCTCAGCGGCTCTTACCTGCTCTATGTTAGTGCAAGCAGAAGTACTATGGTCAGAAGAGCCACACTCTTGACAGGCACAATTGGTGATTCTGGCACCCTCAGTTCTGGATGCATGTACTGTTTGGCATTCCTCGGATAGGCATTCAGCTCTTCCTGTAGACGAGCATTGTTAGCTCGTTGACGCTCAGCCTCGGCATCAGCGTCTTGCTTCTCGGTTTTCAATGCCTCCATCTGGTTCTGAAGGACTTCCAACTGACGAGCCATCTCTTCAAGTGTGGCCATGGCTCGGTTCTCTCGGCGTCTACGGTGCAAGGAACGTTCAGGTTCTGAATAATAACCAGCGTTGTCAAATTCGAGCCTTCGACGTCCTACCGGCATACGCTGAGAAAACAGACAAAGAAAACAAAAATTAAAAACAAAAACGGGGTCGGGCTCTACCTAGACCCACAGATAAACAAACAAACTCGTTGCTTCTCCGGCAACGGCGCCAATTTGTTGACGGGCCTTTACTCTGGACAACAAATAAATTTATAAGTCAAGACCCCGCTGAGTATAGGGGAGACAGGATCGTTCCACAAGAAGCAAGGTTGTTTGTTTATCGACTATTAATAATGAAAATCAAACAAAAGAAACAAGCAAAACACTCATGACCTGCCTCGTTAACGACTTCGTCAGGGTCGTTAACGAACCACCGCAAACAATAAACCATACTAACGACCTAAACAAGTTCGGTACCGAGGCTACGAACTCAATAACGAATATAATCTAGGAGAATTCAAATAAAAACAAAGATCTAGGACAAGGGTCACCACAACATAGCCATGCATACAAACTCGTAAGAAGATAAAGATCATGCCTTTAAATAGATAAATTCATCAACTTTCATTGACTACCAAGCAAATTAACCTACTTTCATAAATTAATCCACTCAACCACTTGTTTTGGATCTAAAGCTTGAAAACTTTTGCATTCAAACAATATCAACCTTCAAGTCTATAACTTTCTCTCTTAATCAAGTTAAAAACTCAAATTACATTGACTTTCATCTTGGCATAAACACAACAAGCAATCTCAAAAATAGAATAAAGGCATTCAACACATCATCTTACTCATCAAACCATGCATAACTATGTCGGGTTTAGACCCCGACCCTAGATAAGAAAACTACTCGCTACTCATAACTAAGAAACAAATAAATTCAACAAGAGAAAACATTGAAAACAAAACTACTACTTCAAATTAATAAGAAAATAATAGTCTTACAGAATTCAGAAGAAACCGAAAAAATACAAAATACCGAATCGAAACTCGTGATTAACGACCCCGGTAACTCTCGTCCATCGTGCTCGATCTCGATCTCCGACCCCTCTCGTCTCTCTCGGCTCTCCCTTCTTCTCTCTACTGCCCACTTTCTAGGCTAGAAAGAAGGGTATTTATACTAATAAGGCTAGAAAAAATAAAAAGGCTAAAAGATAAAAACTTTCCTAAAAGATAGAAACTAACCCTAAAAAGATAGAAATAAAATCTAGAAAGATAACAAGACCTAAAATACATAATATAATAACCCTAAAACTCATAAAAATATACTCTACCGACACTGAAATAAATTTCCGCACATGATCGGTAGGACATCCCTAAGATTCCTCGAAAAACCTATCTCGTAACCTCGTTAACAAGCCCTCACAACCTCGTTAACGAGCCTGGGCTTGGCTTCTTCAACACTTCTTCTTCAAAAAAAACTTAGACTTCGACTTCTTCATCTTGTATTCTTCCATCCTTCACCATAGCACTCCAAATTTAGCTCCAAAAAGCACCGTTTCCTTGCTAAAACCTACAAAAATACACAAAACGGAGTAACTTCCATATTTTTCACAAAATATGCAAACTCATCCAAAAACACACAAAACTAACCCTAAACTTATCAAAACTAGCCCTAACAAACTAAGAAAACATACTAAAAACTATACTAAAAACATGAACATCAGTGTGTTAGTTTATACATGATCCTACAGAGTTGCACTAGACTACAGTTAAATGGCTTCTTCGGTACCTAAAAGGCTCCATTTATGCTGGTTTAATTTGTCTTTTCATAATGTGTCTTATGATCATTTAGTTTCCTTTTTTGATTCTTGGGCCTTTGATTCGGATGATTGTCAATCTCAACATGGCTTTACTATTTATTTTGGTGGAAATCTCATCAAATGGTCTTCGAGAAAGTAAAAGGTACTTGAGAGATCTAGTACTAAATATGAGTATAAGGTTCACGTCCGACGAGTTGTTATATATGGCTTCAACAATTTCTTTAGGAAATGGCAATTTTTGTTGCTTGGCCTCCTATCCTACTTTGTGACACCCTTAGTACAACATTATTAACAATTAATTTGGTGTTTCATCAATGTTCCAAACACATCAAGATTGACTATCATTTTGTTCAGGAACAAGTTGCCTCTAGAGATCCTTTTATTTGATATGTTTGTTCTCTTGATTAGACCACTGACATCTTCACCAATTTGTGGGAAAACATCGGTTTCATTCTCTGAGTGTCAAGATGCATGTTCAATTCCACCCATGAGCTTGCAGGCCCCATTAGGATATATTTGTATATTATCTTTTGTATATCTTTTATTTTCCTTTTGCAGTTTAGATTTGATTTTGTAGAAGAATTATTCCAGATCCTTTTAATTAGGGTTTATAACTTGTACACCTCTTGTAATCCATATATACGTTATTAATGAGAAGACAGAGATATCATCTTCTCACAAATTCTATTGGCTTAAAAATATATGGCTCCCTGAACTTGTGCAAATTGATCAGTTAGACACTCCACCTTTGATTTGACCATATTGAACACTTGAACTTAACAATTGTGTTCTATTGAACTTTTGAATGCTGACGTGGCTTATTGCATGCATTTCACCCTCTCTTAGGCAAGTGAGAGAATGCTTATTCCCCCCATTTTCTTTTTTTTTCTTCTTTTGTTCTTCTTATCTTTCTTTTATTCTTTTTTATCTTTCTTTTATCTTCCTTCCTCTTTCTTATTGAACGTGGAGAGCAGAAGAGCATTGCAGTGACGACATCGGAGGTGCGAGAGGAGGTCGAATCTGCTATCACCTCCAGGTGGGAGTAATATCATTGTAGAAGACGTCTTCACTTAGGATGAGCTATGATCCCTCTTCTTGCCTCTCTCTTCCGACGATCCAACACCGAGCACCATAGACCCCGCCATGAGCCCTCAGATGTGCATGCCTGGGGTGATAATTTTCAATTTGATCTGAATTGAATGAAAGCCCCAATTTAATATTTGAACGTGAGACCTAATTTTGAGATATTTGAGGTTCCGAAATTTATTATGATTATACGGCTTAATCATCTACAATCGAACAAATTGGTGGCTCGGTGAATGTCGATGTCGACGCTTGTAGAGGGTGTGTTGGAGTACAATGATTGTGTGTGTGTTTATGGTGGCGTATATGCGGAGTCGATGTGGCGTTTATGTGGTGTCAATATGGAGTAAAACATTTTCTAGTCAATGCGCGTGTAGTACACTCACAAAAGTCATCATTTTTAAGTGTGTAATAGAATATAATTGTTAAGTTTATGTGTTCAATTGGGTCAAATCAAAATTAGGGTGTCTAATTGACCAATTTGCACAAGTTCAGGGGACCAAATATGTTTTAAGTCAAATTCTATTCACTAATAGAGCTCTAACCACACAAATGATCATGCGTGTTAGACGCACGACACAAGGGGCCTAGGTAAGAATCGAATCGCATGACCTAAGCCTGAAATAAATAACATAATTGTTTTAGTTGAGTTGTTCGCTTAGGAACTCAGTTGAGAAGATTCATTAGCGTTGCTAGAGTTAGGTAGAACTCGTAGGAATAGAGAAGTTTGAATCTGGCTGTTTGTAACTAAGGAACAAGCAATAATACAAGTGAGTCATTCAAAATCCTCCAAGCAGAGGTAAAGGTTTACCCACACAACTAGTTGGTTGTTGTGGGGTTCCTCTATAAGGGAACTGTGTTCATTACCGTTTGCTTACCTGCTTATATTTACTTCCGCTGCCTTGGGAACAGCCTAACCGCTAGTTCCCAAGCTCTCGCTAACCCCTTACGATCCAACAATTGGTATCAGAGCAAGGTCGCTCTAGATTTGTGTTAGCATCGCAGGTTTCAAAATGGCTCACGAACTCACTCAAGTCGGACACAACAACAACAAGCCTCCAAGGCTTATCACTGGGAGATTCGAGAACTGGCAACGCGACATGAAGGACTGGATGCGAAGCCAGGACTATCAAGCTTGGTGCGTCATAGAGAAAGGGAACTTTGAAGTAGATCCAGCCATCAAGGACGATTACTCCAAATGGGGGCCAAATGAATGGAAATGCATGGAGGCCAACTTCAAAGCTAAGCAATACCTCAATAACGCTATGACGGTTCAAGACTGTGACAGGGTGGCTAACCTAGACACAGCCAAGGAAGTGTGGGAAGCCATCCAACAGATGCATATTGGGAACTCTGACCTCAGAGAGGACCTCCAAATGAATGCCAGAAGAGAGTTCTTCAACTTCCAAATGGAAATGGGAGAATCTGTTGATAGTTACCAATCGTGCTTCGAAGGCCTATGCACCAAGCTCGTGGGACTAGGAATCACAAAGGAGGAGATCACCGACAAAATGAAGGTCCAACAGCTGTTCAACGGCCTAACTGGTGAATGGGAGAACGAAAGGACCATGTTCAAGGAAAATCCTGAGAACAGAACTCTGATGCTCCACCAAGTTTTTGGAAAACTAGTGGGACTTGAGAAAAGGAAGCAAGATGACAAGGAGCAAAAGAGGGCACACCAAGGGATTGCCCTCAAACTTGAAAAGATGCTCAAGTCAGTTCAAGAGCAACATGAAGAATATGAAGAATAAGAGGATGAGGAACTAGTCCTGGTAACAAAGGCCCTTCGATCCTTCTACAAAGGGAAGTTCAAGAGAGGCAATGGGAACTCACAGAAAGGACAGAGTTCCCAAAGAAAACCTATTGAGAAGGACCTCTCGGACGTCACAAGCTACAAGTGTTACAAAAAGGGACACTTCGCGAAGGAGTGCCCACAGGGAACTGACGACCGAAGGCAAGGGAAGAAGGCCTACATCTCCACCTGGAGCGATGACGAGGACGAAGATCCTGAATCTTGGGCATCCCCGGAGATGTGCGCAATGGCCTTAGGAGACACCACTGGGGAACAACCTAGTAAGGTAACTACTGAATCTGTTCTTGCTTCCCTAAATAATTATGAAAAACCTGAGTTGCTAAAACTTCTTTCAAGCCTTGTCAAAGATAACATTAAATTGCAAAAGAAGTTGGAAAAATCGGAACATACTAATGCTGAATTGGTTGGCCTTGAGTCCTGTTCCAACTGTGTGTCTCTAATCGACAAGCTTCAGTCCTATCTATCTCACATTGTAGATCTTGAGGATGAGATTAAGACCCTAGAGAGTGATAAGAATGTCTTTCTACAAAACCCTAAGTAAGAAAAATGAGAGCCTTGAAGCCTCGTGTTCCCAAACTAATATCGTTCCAGCCAAACACGGGATAGGGTATAAGTCAGAGAGCCCTAAGAAAGGAAAGTCTCGTTTGAGTGAACAAGAGATCAACGAGTGTAGGGCCTTAGAACTCCAGTGCGAAAAACAAAAGAATGCCCACTTAGACGAGAAAATCCGTGTCTTGGAAAGTGGAGTAAATGGAAAAGTAGATTATTACACTGGGAACACTGGGCATAAACTGTATGTCCAAATAGCCAAGGGAAATAGGTCTAGAGTGTACAACAAGAAAACTATTGATAGGAACAGGATATAAATACCTCATCCTATGCACTACCTAAAAGAATATTACAAGACCTGCTGGAACTGTGGTGCTCATGGGCACTACAAGGAAAGCTGTCCCAAAGCTAGGGCCCAAACCTAGAGGAACCACGAGTATTGGGACAGGCAAAATCAAAAGGCCAACAAATCTGCTAGTGTTCCCACTAGTGGGAACAACCATAGGAACTCTGCCTATAACAAGTATTCTCGTGACATTAACATTGTTGATTATGTGTTATTTGAGACTGTCTTTCCTTGTAAGGGACCAAGCAAGAGTCATCTTGCCTGGGTCATCAAAAACTAACTTTTCTGGTAGGTGGCAATGAGGGGGAACAGCACATGGGTCATTGACAGTGGATGTTCGAACCATATGACTGGGAACAAAGACAACCTCACCTCACTCCACCCAAAAGCCGAAGGAGGTCATGTGTCCTTTGGCAACAAGAATAAATGGGAAATCATAGGAACAGGGGAAGTACTATTCAATAAATCAATCAAAATCAGCAACGTCAACTTGGTGAAGGACCTGGGATTCAACCTCTTGAGCGTATCTCAGATATGCGATCAAGGGAACAACATTGTCACATTTGATTCAAGGGAGTGCCTGGTTATCAACAAGAAGACTAACAAAATCATCCTGAAAGGAAGAAGGTCCAACAACATCTATGTGGTGGATACAGACTTTGATCCACCGAGGAAACTGTGCCTAGCAAGTTTCCTTGACGAAACGGAACTCTGGCACAAGAGATTAGGCCATGCATGGATTAATCAAATCCTAAAGCTCTATCTACAAGATCTGGTCATTGGCCTTCCTCGAATTAACATCGAGGGAGCTAAGATATGTGAAGCTTGTGTTCGTGGCAAACAAACCAGAAGTTCCTTCAAACCAAAAAGGGTAGTCAACACAACAAGGCCCTTGGAGCTAATCCACATGGATCTTTGTTCTCCCATGGACACCGAAAGCTACGGGGGAAAGAGGTACATGTATGTTTTAATTGATGACTTTTCAAGGTTTATATGGGTTCTTTTCTTGAGATCAAAATCAGATACCTTCAAAGAATTTGAGACTCTAATCAAGAGGATGGAAGTTAGCATGGGAATCAAGCTCAAAGCACTCAGATCTGACCATGGAACTGAGTTCAAAAACTCAGAGTTCCTAAGGTACTGTGACAAAAACGGTGTATCCCATAACTTCTCGGCTCCTCGCACTCCTCAACAAAATGGCGTGGTGGAAAGGAAAAACAGAACATTGGAAGACATGGCAAGAACCATGATGCTAGAGAGTGGATTTCCTGCAAACTTCTGGGCCGAAGCCATCTCCACAGCCACTTACATCCTGAATCGAGCCATGACACGTCCCATGATCAAGAAGACATCATATGAGCTAATCAAGGGAAGGAAGCCCAACATCTCTCACCTAAGGACCTTTGGGTGCAGATGTTTCATCCATAACAATGGCAAAGACAATCTTGGGAAGTTTGACCCTAGAAGTGATGAAGGGATCTTCCTGGGATACTCCTCCCAAAGCAAGGCGTACAGGGTCTACAACAAGAGGACTAAGAAGATAGAAGAGAGCATTCACGTCATCTTCGACGAACAATCTGTAAAAGTGGGAATAGAGGCCCAAGGAAAGGAAACTCTGTTCAAACTAGTCAGACATGAGGAGGAAGACGACGATGATGAACCAAGAAAAAGAGATGAGGATTATCCAAGTGGGAACAACATCCCACAGCAAGGGAACAACGAAGGAGATCAAAACTCCACTGATCAAAGCTCCTTTGAAGTTCCCTCCTCTACAGAAGAACCACAAGATGCATCAAACTCTCTTGTTCCCCAAAGTGAAGTCGCACCCGAGTCTAGTATTCAGGGGGAACAACGAGGAAGTCCTGAAGAGAATCCTGACGAGAATCTCAGTGAAGAAGTTGAGCACAACTGTTCCCTTGAAGAAGAAGAAGCCCAAGATAAAGATGAAGAGACAAGGGAACAAGTTGATGTCTCACATATCCGAACCAGGAACTACCACCAGAAGAAGGATCACCCCATCGACAACATCATAACTCCCTGTGATAAAGGCGTACAGACTCGCTCTTCCCTCAACAACTTTTGTGCCTTCAACGCCTTTGTTTTGATGGTGGAACCCAAGAGCATCACGAAAGCTCTAAAGGAACCAGACTGGATTCAAGCCATGCAAGAGGAACTCCACCAGTTCGAGAGGAACAAGGTGTGGAAGCTGGTTCCTAGGCCCAAGAACAAGAACATCATAGGAACACGATGGGTCTTCCGAAACAAGCTTGATGATACTGGGGCTGTAGCAAGGAACAAGGCTCGTCTGGTTTCTCAAGGCTACAGGCAAGAAGAGGGAATCGACTACGATGAGACCTTCGCACCAGTTGCAAGAATTGAGGCTATCCGTCTTCTCATAGCCTATGCAGCCCACAAAGGATTCAAGTTGTATCAAATGGATGTCAAGACGGCGTTCCTAAACGGGCACCTCAAAGAAGAAGTCTACGTGGCACAACCACCAGAATTTGAGGATGAACACTTCTCAAACCACGTGTACTTCTTGGAGAGGGCTCTATATGGTCTCAAACAAGCTCCCAGAGCATGGTATGACAGGTTTGCTCAATTCCTTTTGTCTCATGGGTACCTTAGAGGTTCCATAGACAAAACCTTTTTCCTTAAGAAAGAATCCAAAGATATATTGATTGTTCAAGTATATGTTGATGACATTGTTTTTGGAGCCACTAACGATATCCTTGTTGAGAAATTTAAGAATCTGATGAGCAGTGAGTTCGAGATGAGTCTCATAGGGGAACTCACGTTCTTCTTGGGACTCCAAATATCTCAAACAAAGGAGGGAACAAGGATTCATCAACAGAAATACATCAGAGAAATGCTAGTTAAGTATGGGATGGAACACTCCAGGCCCATCGACACTCCCATCTCACCAAACTCAAGGCTCAACGCAGATGAGACAGGGGTAAGTGTTAATCAAAGTAACTTTCGAGGTATGATTGGGTCTCTCCTCTACTTAACTACCAGTCGACCCGATATCATGTTTTCAGTGTGCCTATATGCACATTTCCAAGCTAACCCTAAAGAATCACACCTGAAAGAGGTGAAGAGGATCTTCAGGTATCTCAAAGGGAACGACAACTTGTGCCTATGGTATCCAAGGAACAGCTCCCTTGAGCTGGTTGCATACTCAGAAACAGATTTCGCTGGGCACCTAGTTGATCGCAAAAGCACCTCAGGAATGGCCCAGTTCCTAGGATCGTGTTTGGTTTCATGGGGATCAAAGAAGCAAAACTCCGCGGCACTCTCCACAGCTGAAGCAGAGTACGTGGCTGCCGCCTCATGTTGTTCCCAAGTTCTATGGCTCAAGTACCAACTACAGGATTACGGTATGTCCTTTGGCCCTATTCCCATTAGATGTGATAATACAAGTGTCATTAACATATCCAAAAATCATGTACATCATTCACGTACTAAGCATATAGACATTAGGCATCACTTCCTACGTGACAATGTAGAGCATGGGAACATCTCTATGAAACATTGTAGAACTGAAGAGCAAATTGCGGACATTCTTACTAAGGCTTTAGACAGACATCCCTATCAGCGTCTCCGGATGCTTCTAGGGATGATAACTCTAAACTGAACAAGTCCCTGTTTGTTATTCCCTCAGTGCTTGGCTAGTTCATATTGATTTGCATGATAGGGAACACTAGGAACAATTGCTTTCATTTTGCCATATTACTAGTCTTGAGCTTTTAATGTACTTTTGGAACTCTATTTCTTTCGGCCCAAAATGATCAACCAGAGTTCCCTTTAACCCTCATTACAAGCCACTATGACGGTTGATGATAAAACCAGCCCTTAAGTCAAGGACCAGACAAACGTTTCTCATGAACCAAAATCTTTTGTCCTTTTATCGAGTTGAAATTGTCTGGTTCCATTTAAGTTCCCTAGCCACACAAAGAACTTGAGTGTGAGTTCCCTTAACCACTCCACTCAAATCAACCTTTTCAAAGATCATGGGAACTGGTGTGCACAAGCAAGGGAACACTGATAACTTTGAAAGGATGAAGCGTCACTTGGGAAACGGGAAATTGTGTCAGAATTCGAAGCATTATGGGCCAAGCGTTTGAAATTCTCCAAGTGACTTCCCTTGGAAGAAAGTGACGCGTGTCATAAGCGTGCTATGGAAGTTGAAACGCTCCTCCACATCTATTGGCCAACGGTTATCGAGGTTACCCATCTTTCCCTTTCTACCCTCACCTCTCTCTCACATGAAAACGCCTGCCTTGACGCTCTCGAGGCGGAACTCCAAGCTGAAATCTCAAGGCCCTCTAAAGGAGAAGGAGACGACGCCCACAGGGCCCAGGAAGAAGGAAACCCAGCACCAACTAACGGTGCAAGGATAAGCACAAGTCATCCAGAAGATGATGACAACGAGGACTTGAGCTCGTCCTCGGAAGAAGAAGGGACCTCGGATGGTGACGACACCACCGAGGCACAAGGCGCTGAAAAAGATCAGGGACGCCAAATGGTGGTGTCAAAGGTTGTCCAAGAAGAAAAGGAACCTGCCCTGATGATCGAAGCAGCTGACTCCCCCCAGCTGAAAAGAAAGGTTGATGCCTCTAGGGGGAACAAGGCAAAGAAGGGGAAGAAAACTGCCTCAAAGAGGGTTCCCATCAAGGAAGACACGAAACTCATCCCTCCCCTCGTTCTCAACGAAGTGCAACTCCAAGAAAAGGGCCTTGGGGAACTCTGGGATCTCATCAAGGCCCAGGGATGGGAACATGTCTGTGAAGCTGCTGTGAGCGTTGACCCTGCCCAGGTGCGCCTCTTCTACAACAATTTTGTTATAGAGGGCACCAAGGGAACTCTTTCCCTCCAGGGCGATGATTTTGTCTTCGCCGCCTCTACTCTTCGCCACCAACTCCAAGTCCCTGTCCAGGGCCTCAACGCTGTCCCTATCAAATCTTGGGGCGAGTTCAATAGCGATGTCATCTACAACGCCATCTACGAGGGCTGTGTTGCCAGGACTGGAACACCCACTCACAATCTGTCCCTCATGCTAAGCTGGCTCACCAGTTCATCATCACCGTGGTGATCCCAAGGCAAGAGAAGCGTCACCATCTCAACATCCAAGACGCCATCCTTCTCTACTACTTCCTCCACAAGATTCCCATCAATCTTCCCTGCATCATCTTTGGGCACATGGAAAAGTGCATGGCCTCGACTTCCCACTCCTTGCCTTATGCCGATCTGATCAAGAAACTGATGATCAAGGAAGGGCTCTACAAAGCCGACAAGGAAGAAGTGACCATTGGAAGGGAACTGGACCTCTCTGTGGTCCAGAAGATGCGTCACTCAGAGCAGGATGAGGACCAAGAGGCGCTTCCCTCTGGTGAACGCCTCGAGCATGGGAACAGTCAAGTGTTGGTCCACATAGCAGCCACACTTGAACGGATGGCAGGGACCCAAGAGAAAATTCTGCATGCTTTGTCCCGGTTGAGTGAACTCCTGCTCCCACCGAGCCCATGATCTTCCCTTCTTTATCCATGTTTTCCCCCCACAAAATGTTATGTGTTCCTTTTTACATTTAACTGCTTAAGTAATATAAATGGTTTCTAGTATGATTGCGTGTTCCTTTCTTTCCTTGTTTATATATGCTTATCTGTTTTCGATGATGCCGAAAGGGGGAAGGACAAAATGTGCGAGATGAGTCTTATTTTGAGTTATCATAGAATATGCTATTGCTAAGGGGGAACTATCGCTTAAAATGCTAAGTAAGAAAACTTTGTTTCATAAGACGTGGGTCTCTAGGAACTCACATCATCTCATATAGGAACTCTGTTGCATATCATATTTTGAAATACTTGGTTATTTTTGTGATGGGTTTGTCATCATCAAAAAGGGGGAAATTGTTGGGACGGTGTTGGGAACCTTAGTTCTAAGCATCGGAACAACGATACCTTCCTCCAGTTTTGATAATGACAAACACCATGTGGGAACTAACGTGTTATGTCCAAGTATTTCTAAGGAACACAGGTCTAGAAAAGAATCTTCATGAACATCCAAGGAACACTGGCTTACACGATGAAGAGTTTCTCTCAAAGGAACTCTGAAGAAGACAGTTCCCATCACATGGGAACTCACATGCACAGACAAACACAAGTCAGTGAGATTTGCGGGATCCTGCCTCAAGACAAAACAAATGCTCAATCTGAGGAACAGACTGAGGCGTTTGATCCAACGGCCCGATCAACTCTCAAAGTTGACTCAATTCAAATATTGTCACATGTGAAGGACAACGACTTGGCATACAAGACAAGGGGCATTTCGGACACAAATGAAAGTCAAGATTGGAGCCCAAGCATCACAAGTATAAAGCCAAGTGAATAGTGCTCGGATAGAGTACTTCTCTCAGAACTCACATATACTCCCAGAGAAAGAAAGAAAGAAGAAGAGAAGTCCCCGTCGGCGAGTGTCTGATCTCGACGACGGCGAAGCTAAGTTCCCAGGAGCAAGGGATATGAGATAGTCAAGGTGTAAGGTTTGATTTACTTGTTTTAGTTGAGTTGTTCGCTTAGGAACTCAGTTGAGAAGATTCATTACCGTTGCTAGAGTTAGGTAGAACTCGTAGGAACAGAGAAGTTTGAATCTGGCTGTTTGTAACTAAGGAACAAGCAATAATACAAGTGAGTCATTCAAAATCCTCCAAGCGGAGGTAAAGGTTTACCCACACAACTAGTTGGTTGTTGTGGGGTTCCTCTATAAGGGAACTGTGTTCATTACCGTTTGCTTACATGCTTATATTTACTTCCGCTGCCTTGGGAACAACCTAACCGCTAGTTCCCAAGCTTTCGTTAACCCCTTACGATCCAACAGAAAGTCACGAAGTCAGACGCGGGCATATCGAAATAACTTTTTTTTTGAGGTAACACAATTTGGTCAATGCCTCACCATTCACCAACTAACCTACCTTAATCTTTTCTTCAGTTAATAGAACCAAGCCAGATCTGTTCAACCTGAATCATTGGCGCTCTTTGACTTGGGAAATGGAAATGATGATATTACGATATTTTTTCAAACCAAAAAAATAATCTCTTTTAAGAAAATTCTAGAAAATAACAAATCAAAACTACCTTGTACTAAAAATTAACGTTCTAAATTAACTAATTGAGCCATCTCTCTATATTATGAAAATTGGAGAGAGAGCGTCCGCTTATATGTCAAATAGGTTATCAATCTGTCCTAAAAAAAATATTGAAGATTCAGATTAGACTTTTATTAAAGAGATGAAATATATTTTTTCTGAATTATTTCCGTACATTTAAAAAAATCGTTTTCGGAGAAATCATGCATCCCGCGCATCAAAACTAACTTTATGTGCATCAAAATTAGATAAATCTATGTCAATTTGATACATATCGTGCATCGATTTTGAACCTTTTTTATTTATTTTTATTTTTTACCTTATTTATTTGCATGAATGAGGTTTTCTCCTATAATTTAGCTAGTTTTGATGCAAATATCATTAGTTTCAAATTTCAATACACACACATAAATAAGATGCAATTTTCTGTTGTACTAATGCACATACAATTAGTTTTAATTCACATACATAAATAAGACACATTTTCTAGGGTTGTTTTGATGCACATATAATTGATTTCGATGCACAAACATACATATATATGCATATTTTTTAATGCACATTCAATAAGTTTTGATGTGCACGCAAATAAGATACACTTTTTAGTTGTTTTGATGCCACATGACTCGTTTTGATGCACATTCTGCCTATTTTGATGCACATGCAAAAATACACTATTTAATTATTTTGATGAACAAGCGACTCTTTTTGATGTGCATATTGTTAGTTTTGATGCACATTTAACAAGTTTTGATAAACATATAACCATTTTGATGCATGAAAAGTCAATTTTGATGCATATCCCGCACATGTCCCCTGTTTGGACTAGAGTTGCATAATGCAAGAGAATCCTTTACATGACACTATGATAAACTTATAATTTTAGCTTTTTAAGACCGATCAAATAATGATGGAAGGGAATCCTATCCCAAAGTATTAAGGCATGTTTGGTATGTTGATATAGTCGAATTGGAATCGAAAATCGAAATAAACCAATCATATGACATGTTGTTTGGTATGTTGTCGGAATGAATCATTCCTAAAAACTATGGTTTAAGGTTTAGGGTTGTTAGGATTTTTTTATTTAGGGTTATTAGGGTTTAGGATTTATGGTTTGATATTTAAGTTATCTTTGGTTTAGGAATTTTATATGATTTATGATTTAAATATTAAAGTTAGGATTTTACGATTTAAGGTTTGGATATGATTTTAGTATTTAAGGTCTAGAATTGAGAGTTTTAGATTTGTGGTTTAAGGTTTTTAAGGCTTTGAGGTTTTAGGAATTCAAGATTTAAGATTTAAAATGTAAAGTTTAGGTTTCTAAAATATATGCTTTAAGATTTATGGTTTATTGTTCATAGGATGTAGGGTTTAAAGCTTAGACTTTAGACCTTATAATTTAGAGTATATGGTTTTTAGAATTTATTATTTAAGGTTTATAAGTTTTTAAAGGTTTTAAGGTTTAAGAAGAAAAACTAAAATTTCATGGAATGGATTATATCTTTTATTTTCGGTTGGAATCAACTTTGTCTACAAGTTTGGAATGATCCATTGTTGAGAATGAAATCGATTTTAGATTTTAACCGGTCAAACAATGTACTAGAATCAACCATTTCTAATTTTAAGGGAATCAAACCAAATGAAGCTCAAAATATAAGTAATTTATAGTTTAGGAGTATTGGGCAATTTTAGTGATCATGGGTTGTGTCATCATAACTAACTTGAAAAGGCCCAAGTTAATTAATTAGCAAGGACGGCCCATGGAGCAAATGAACCTCGGGTGGTGAAAGCTTGAAGACAAGTAGGTGCATCAGTCTAAGAAGTGTCTACAATTAATTAGAAAAATATCCACTTAGAACATGGAAAAGGTCGGTGGTGTTGGCTGGATTGTGAGCCATAGTGAGTTGAAGTGAGATTCAAGTTGTATGAGGTCAAGTAGTCTCATATGATCGAATAAGTGCAGTGAAGTACAAGTAAACGATGATCTCCCAACACAAAATAGTGGAGGAAATGAAAATACATTTAAGAAATAATCGAGAATGGGTTAAAATTTACAAGTAAATCAGCTTCTTTTATTTTATTTTTTATCTTTTCCTTTCCATAATTTTGAAGAAACGTACTTGAATTTCACTTAAAATTCTTATCAAACATATAGGCGTATAGCCCAATTCAAATTCCAACGGAACAAGAAAGATTAGGTTCGTCTAAAGCCTAATTATGAGCATGTTAGCACCTCGTAGCCAGCTGCACCTTTAGCTAGGTGTCTCTTTGTTAGTGGTAGCACTGACTCTTTTAACCTTAGGCCGTTAGCTTTGGTTAGATTCCACTAACTCTAGTTAGCTTTACCTAGCTTGTATATATACTAACATCTCCTTTCATGTAAAGTTAACTCACCTAATATACAAAACCAGAGAGCTTGTTCTCTCCATTACAATGACGTTTTTGTGAGTTCAACGCTTTGATACACTATTTCACATAGTATCAGAGCGAGGTTCAATTCTGTGATTTGCACCTGCTTACCCTAATTTTTCGATTCATTCCTCCTTTCCTCTCGATCGTAACCAGCTTCAATCATCATGTCGGATGCTGAGAGTTCCGCGGTTGGCGATTCCCCACGGTTCCGCAATCCCACTTCTCGTGACAGATCGAGTGTGCTGTCGAACAACGATCCCTTATTTCTGGCTAATTCCGATTACCCTGGTGCTCAGCTCACGCATGTGCACTTCACTGGAGCCAATTTTTCCAGCTGGAGTCGATCCATTAAATTTTCTCTCGGCGCAAAATCGAAGCAGGGATTCATCACTGGTTCATGTGCCATGCCGGATTATGGGACGATTGAGTACCAGCGGTGGGTCAAAGCCGATTATATGGTCCGTTGCTGGATTTTAAACTCAATCGCTTCCAACATCGCTGAAGGGTTGATGTTCGTTGAATCTGCAAAGCAACTCTAGGACACTCTCGTTGAAAGGTATGCTTCAGCAAACGCACCTCTTATTTACCAGCTTAAACGGAACTTGGCTAATTTGACGCAAGATAACTCTACTGGGGTTGACTATTACTCCAAACTGAATCGGATCTGGGACGAACTCAGTTCTATTGAGACTATTCCTCATTGTGAGTGTGGGGTTATGGCTGATTGTACTTGTCTACTTCTTAAGAAGATGAATGATGCTGAACAGCGAGACAAACTGATGTAGTTTCTCATGGGTCTGAATGATCGATTTGAGGCTGTCAGATCTCATATTCTAGGCAAAGACCCTTTACCTAATCTAAACCAGGCTTTCTATCTAGTGCAGCAAGAGGAGACGCATAAATCCGTTGCTAGTGAACTGTCTACAGGCCAAGAGCCTAGTGCTTTGGCAGCTAATTGTTTTTCCCAGGGTTATCAGAAGTCTACTGGTCAGGTTCAGGGTGATAAGAGGGCTAATGGAATTTCTAGTGCAAGGAAGAAGGATTATAATGAGTATAAGAGGCAGAAGTTTGAGAGGAAATGCGACTATTGCAAGGTCAGGGGACACACCATAGATACTTGTTTCAAAATTACCGGCTATCCGGATTGGTATAATTGTATAAATATACAAAGAGAAGCAAAGTGGTGAGCAGAAAACAGTGGCTAATTCCGCAAGTCAGATGAATAGTCCCCTTGAATATGAGCCAGAAACCAGGCCAAGAAGTGATGCACCAGGCACTGCTGCAAAGTGTGATCCAGCTCTAGTCAATGCAGTTGTTCAAGAGATGATTCGTGCCTTCAAAGGCAAAGGGAAGGAAGACTTTGCCGTGAATTTTGCAGGTATTAACTCAGTTTTTACAGCCCTCAATGTTAATACAGGTTTTGAAACTCATGATTGGGTAATAGATACCGGAGCAACAGACCATGTGTGTTACAATCAGTCATTATTTCTGAGTTTACAGCATTTACCAAAACCCATGATGGTTGGTTTGCCTGATGGCACTATCAAACCAGTTGACAAAGTTGGCAATATTGAGATAGGAAATGGCTTGATATTGCGCAATGTGCTATACATACCTCATTTTAGGCACAATTTATTATCTGTGTCTAGATTATTGGATGATTCAGTTATGGATGCTTGGTTCACTAAAGAAGGATGCCTTTTTCAGGACCCTTCAACTAAGAATATAACAGCCAAAGGAGAAAGACTAGGCGGCTTATACAGATTCAGGGGAACTACTACAGGAAGAGATGGTACAGGTTACAGTTTCACTAGTTTGAATGATGCTTTGTCTTTTGGCAATAAGGAGAATGACTTGACTCCAGTAAACTCAGTTACTACTTCTACTTTATCAGTTTTGCATGCCCGGATGGGCCATATTTCTTTGTCTAAACTTAAATCCTTGAATCTGATTTCTGTGAATGATATGAATAATTTTCATTGTGAAGTTTGTGTTCTGGCTAAACATCATAAGTTGCCCTTTGCTAGGAGTCAGTCTCTTGCTTCTCATCTATTTGATTTAGTTCATATAGATTTATGGGGTCCGTATAAACAACCTAATATAGATGGTTCTAGATACTTTCTGATACTAGTAGATGATCATAGTAGAACTACCTGGACCTACCTTTTAACCACAAAAGATCAAGTTTATCAAATTCTGGTAAACTTTGTGGTTTTGATTCATAATCAATTTGGTGTCATGATTAAAAGTGTGAGAACAGACAATGGTATTGAATTTGTCAACCAAAAATGCCTTGAGTTTTTATCATCCAAAGGCATCATACATCAAAGATCAGTTGCCGAGAATCCTCAACAGAATGGCAGGGTGGAAAGGAAACATCGCCATCTTGTTGAAAATGCAAGATCCTTAATGCTTCACGCCTGCTTGCCTAAAAGATTTTGGGGAGAATGCATACTGGCAGCTACATACTTAATTAATATCATGCCCAATATCATGCCCTATTCAGTACTTGATGATCAAATCCCTTCTGAGATTTTGCTCAAGCAGAAACCAAACTACAACAGATTGAAGGTCATTGGTAGCTTATGCTATGCTTTAAGCAAGGGTTCAGACAAATTTGAGCAAAGAGCTCGCAGGTGTATACTACTTGTCTACCCATATTATCAAAAAGCTTACAAGTTATATGATTTAGATAATCAAAAAGTCTTAGTAAGTAGGGATGTGGTGTTTAGAGAACACATATTGCCCTATTCCACTCAACAGGAAAATCACACCACTCCTAACACAGTATCACCCTCTTTACCACTTGTTAATCCAGCCCTTGATGATACTCAAGAACAACTTTATTTCTCGTCTCCCTTGCCTTCACCAGATCCTCATTCATCTCCTAATTTACCAAATTTTTCTCCTTCTTCTTCTACTCCTAATTCCCCTGAAATACCCCAATCAACTCATGATGCTCCTGTTCAATCGGTCCAACCTGAACTTGACATTACCTCTCGGCCACACAGGAATATTCAGGTCCCTTCTAAATACAAAGATTTTCTTTGTCCCACCCTTCACACTAAACCATCCTTATCACTCTCTTTCCTGGTCACCAATTCAGACCTTAAGGCATAAGCTACTGAATATTTAGCCTCCCTTTCCAATGTCATGCAAATTGTTGAACCAGTTTCCTATTCCCAAGCTGTGGGTGATAGCAATTGGGAATCTGCAATGCATAAAGAACTCCAAGCCTTGGAAGACAACCAGACTTGGGACTTAGTAACTCTACCACCAAATCAGAGGGCTATTGGCAGTAAGTGGGTATATAAAATTAAATTCAGACCTGATGGTACAGTTGAGAGGTTTAAAGCACGATTGGTAGCCAAGGGCTATAATCAAGTCAAGGAAAAGATTTCAAACATACCTTTTCTCCCGTGGCTAAGTTTGCTTCTGTCAGAACACTTCTTGCTGTAGCTGCTGCAAAGAATTGGGTCATTCGACAACTAGACATAAATAATGTTTTCCTCCATGGATATATTGATGAAGAAGTATACATGGAATCCCCACAGGGTTACACCAAAGCATTACCAGGACAAGTTTCTAAGCTCAAGAAATCCTTGTATGGGCTGAAACAGGCCTCCAGACAGTGGAATGTGGAGCTGACTAAATTGCTACTATCACTGGGATATACACAATCCAAAATGGATTATTCTTTATTCATTAAATCTCCTCATTCCATTATTGTTGCACTGGTCTATGTAGATGATTTACTACTGGCAGACAACTCAGAAACAGAGATTACTCACACTCAACATGCTCTACATTCAGCCTTCACAGTCAAAGACTTAGGGAATATTCGATATTTCCTAGGTATTGAGGTATCACGATCTTCTGAAGGAATACTTCTCAATCAGAGGAAGTACATAATTGATTTGCTAAAGGATACTGGCATGCTTTCTTGCAAACCAGCAGCTTTTCCCATCACCAAAATTCCCAAACTCTCAATTGATGAGGGTGACCTTTTACCAGATCCTGAAGTTTACCGAAGGCTAGTAGGTCGACTCCTATATCTTAATCTAACCAGACCAGACCTGTCCTATGCTACGCAACACTTGAGTAAATTCATGAGTTCACCACGTGAACCTCATCTCCAAGTTGCTAAGCATGTGATTAGATACCTGCACGACACTATTGATCTTGGTCTATTTTATCCATCCTCCATTGAGCTTCAGCTGCAAGGGTTTACAGATGCAGATTGGGGCAGTTGCAGGTTTAGTGGAAGGTCTGTCACCGGGTATTGTTCCTAGGGAAATCCTTGATTTCATGGAAAACAAAGAAGCAGAAAACCGTCTCTAAAAGTTCAGCAGAATCTGAATACCGAGCGATGTCCACCACCTCCAGTGAACTTGTATGGCTCGATGGTCTGCTCAGTGATCTGCACATATCAGTCCCTAAACCAATCATCCTTCATTGTGATAATGTTGCTGCACAACACATTGCAGAAAACCCGGTTTTCCACGAAAGAACCAAACATCTTGACATCGATTGTCATTATATAAGAGATCGTGTTCAAGAAGGCTTCATCCAAACTCATCATGTGAAGTCTTTTCAGCAGCTGTCTGATGTCTTCACTAAGGCTCTAGGGGAACAACAACACAACTTTATGATTTCCAAGTTGGGACTTGTGTCTAGACCACCAAGTCCAACTTGAGGAGGGGATATGAGCATGTTAGCACCTCGTAGCCAGCTGCACCTTTAGCTAGGTGTCTCTTTGTTAGTGGTAGCACTGACTCTTTTAACCTTAGGCCGTTAGCTTTGGTTAGATTCCACTAACTCTAGTTAGCTTTACCTAGCTTGTATATATACTAACATCTCCTTTCCTGTAAAGTTAACTCACCTAATATACAAAACCAGAGAACTTGTTCTCTCCATTACAATGGCGTTTTTGTGAGTTCAACGTTTTGATACACTATTTCACACTAATTCAACACACAATGATTTTAGTTTTAGAGAGAGTAAAATGTTTTGGTCATTAACACAATGACCAAAACAAAAGGAAAAAAATTATTATTTTGAGATGAAGAGCGGATAGTAATTATTTTCATTTTTTATCAGAAAGGTCATATATAGTTTTATTTATTAACTTGAAAGAGCAAGGTTTTCCCCTAAAAGCAGTGGCGGAAATATATGGGGCCGGGAGTGGGCCATGGCCCCCCCAATCCAAAATTTTTTTTGGTATATATGTTCCTCGTGTTAATAGCTTCGATTTGATATATTATACGCTCCAATCTCACATTTGAGCAAAAAGTTATGAACGTTTTAAGATTACACACATACAAACCACTTCTAACAAAGTCAATTACTTAGAATGCTTTTATCTTTTGCTAAACTTCCTACTTTCATAGTGTAATTGAACCCGAAAGCTTTGAATAAGTTATTGTTGGGATGTCTTGAATCACACAATTCATTATTAGTACGAGGGTTTCAATTTGGAATTTGGTTTTTAGTTATGAGCCTTTAGTTTTATATATTCAATCCGTTTGTATTCTGAAACATAATGATATAAGTTGTCTTCATAAACTATTATTTTCTTAATGCGGTTTTTTCTAAAATATTTTAGTATCTCCTCAATAAAATATATTCTTTCTTTTTGTATAAATTTGTATTTTTATTTCTACATCTTTCTCAAACACTATCTTATATAATACTCCGTAATACTTTGCTATTTTGAAAAAAATATGCGTGCTTTAAGTATTATATTTTGTACCCCATCCGTTCGGAAATACATGTCGTTTTAAGATTTGTCTCCAAAATTAAAAAACCATATGATATGACTTAAATACCGTCAATCTTGTTAAGATCTTTTCACTTGTATTTTATTTATACTTAAATATGTTTAATTATTGAAGATAATATTGAAAAAAAGTGTGGTAAATTATGTCAAATGACAAATATTTTTGAACAAAAGAATTAGGCTAAAACGACATGTATTTCTGAACAGAGGAAATATTTTTTAAAATTGAAAACACATTAGAAAATTTTATTGGCCCTGCAATCGGAAGTTTCTGGTTCCGCCCCTGCCTAAAAGGGACATCACACATTATTACATGAGTATTAAAATACAAGAAGCCACAAGAGCTATATATAGCTCAAACAGTCATGGAGCCATACTTGTATATCAGGTGTGGGATACTATCCTTACTGGCACCCTCTTTCCTATAAATCTCTTTCCCCTCTTTCAAGAAGACGAACGTCGGGATAGCATGAACTTTATACTCGTCAGCAATTTCCTGCTTGCAATTGGCCAATTGCAACCTTTGAGATTTGCAACACATACAAAATGAAAATGGAAGCTAGCTTCAATTGTTTATTATTACGTACCTTGAGATCATCAACTTCCACTTTCAGGATAAGTACATGAGGCATCTTCTTGGCATAATCAGCTAGGATTGGAGCTATGACGCGGCACGATCCGAAATAAGACGCAGTGAATTCCACCACAACCTGGCTAACAAATTCCCCAAATTAAAACCTAGCCTCTCTAATTCGATCAACAAAATTTGAACACAAGACAAAAAATTGAGAAAACAGTTTCTGAGAGTTCTTCTCCCTGTCGAAGAGCTCCTTCCATTGCTCCACAGTGTGGCAGGCGATCACACCTTCCTTCCCCATATCCTCCTCTCTTTGCCTTTCAAAATCTACACGATTATTTATACTAGAAGCTCAAGGATAAGGCAGCATGATGCATGGGGTGTATGACTGACCCTGATTTTTGGACTTAATTACGCTCATGCCACATCAATTGTGAAACGTGTCCAACCTCCGTAGACAAAACGCGTTGTAGAATCTTCTTTCACTCATCTCCAAATTCTCCAATCCAAATCCAAACAGCAAGAATATTTTGTTTTTTTTTTGGTCCAAAGCAAGAATATTTTGTTACTGCCAAAGAAGCCGAGAATTCCTTCTTAAAGCATACATACCCCTGAGCCCACCACCAACTCCCTAGCAAGATGTCTACGATCGACCCAAATTGGCCAGGGCCATAATTTGGGCTCTACTCAACTGACTCTTTACTGGGCCGTTCACATTTTTTAGTTGAAAAAAAACAGCCCATTGAAGCTAGGTGGATCTGTTTTATTATATATATTTAAAATTTAAAATTCAAACTATTAAAATTATGAAAATACGGAGTAGAATAATTGGAAAAAAGCATGTTTCCCTCACGGTCACGGTTACGGCGATTTTCTATGGCCGTCCGTTCGCACTCTCAATTTTATGTTGCACACTCCGCTATGGGCGGATTCGTAACCCGCAAAAGAAAAACCGGATTTTGGAAAAACCATGGACGGATTCTGAACCCGTACAAAAACTGACACCCGGTTCACTTAAAAATCGAGCTTTATGGGCGGGTTTCCGTCCCGCACAAAAAAGGGGATAAATCCTGAGCGGGTTTAAATCCCGCACAAGGGAGTCAGGGGACAAATCTTGGACGGTTTTAAAACCCGTACAGGAGGACGGTCCATATGAGCGATGGGGCGGGTTTTCATAATATTCCGAAAAAAGTTAAAAAAAATTTAACCCAATTTCGTATGAAAACCAGACACTTTATTTACTTTATTTGTGTCCCACACAGCCACACTAGATTGGCTTATGTAGTCATTATTCTATAAAAAAATGTTGGCTTTCTATTTTTTTGGTAGAACAAATGTTGGCTTTCTATTAACATGGATTACTTTTTTTTTTTTTGCTATTGATAAATATACATATTGGATAAACAAAAATTATTGTATAAGTTTAAATATATTTAGCTAATTAAAAAGAACATGATTAAATAAAAAGATTAGTTGGTCATATATTTTATATAAAAATGGAAATTTAGAAAATTTCGTATAATATTTACCTTAATTATTTTATATGCTTTTAAATGACTAATTAATTGATCATTTATCAATATATCTATATCTCATAACTATAACCTAAAGCGGAGGTTAAAAAAATTATTAAAAGACACATGTCACTTTTAGATTGGACCACATCATCACCCCATTTTTTTTTAAAAAAATAATCTTTTATTTTTGGATATGATAAATTATTATCCATGTTTTAAGAATGTAGAAAATTCCATTATTAAACAATTTTTTATTTTTGGATATGATAGATAGGAAGATCATTAGGATATTTTTTTATACTATCATACAAATTCTAGAATATTTATTTTATTTTTAGATAGAATCATTTTTTAACTAAAATATCTTAATTGAACAGCTATCTTTGTAACCGTATATTACTAGCTAGCAATCTCCTTGCCAATTTGGTTATTATTATAATCCAATCATTTGTTACCTTAATGAAAAGATTTATTATAATTGTCTTATCTTTTTACGCATATCATAACAAAAATTTATATTTAAGCATTTACATAATTATTTTTCTCGGATAATAAATATATTTGAAAATATTTATTATTAATATTTTATTTAAGAAAAATCCGTACAAGGTACTAGAATACATACTAGTACTGTAACTAAACTCGAATCTCTCTTCCTATTTGTCGTCGTCTTAACTATGTCACGTATGCGTTTTAATTTTTTCCGTTTACCTCTTTGCCCTTATTTTTTTAGTATTTAGAATCCTTATATATTATAATAATATTCCTTATATTACTATAAAAATAATATATTGACTATATTTAGAGGACATGTATTACTCCTTTACTTTATTAAAAGATTACACACACACTTATATATATATATATATATATATATATATATATATATATATATATATTTGGAAGACATATGATCCATATCTATTAAAATATTATAATAATTGGTTAAAATTTAATTGAGAAGATTTTAATTGGTTGAACCCCACATATATAATTAATTTATAAATCTTATCTTTTGTAGCCCTTATAAAGTCTTCTTGTAATATGATAGCTCGGATATCTATATTTTTAAATCCTGGACCTTGGATCCTAAAATCATAGATCTTAGACCTTAAATCTTGTGCATACTTTATCTTATATGTAACACCCCGACTTCCGACAGGGTGCTACTAAGAAATAGACCTTACTAGGTACTATTTAAGTAGGTTGACAACTACACTGTAGGATCTTGCAACGCGGGCACGACGAGAAAACGTAATAAAAACATCCAACCTTATATTTAGTAAAACTTAGAAAACACAGTCATGCATGCGTTCCCGAAAAATATAAATACTCAAATCTGACACCACTTACTAATACTGAACTATTCAAACAAAATAATAATAATAAGTGAAACATAATACTAACTCCATCTTAACAATAATAAAATCAACATCCTAACTATCATAAATAAACTAGCGTAAAACACATCCCACTATGACACGCGCTCTTTACTGCTCCGGCCCGCCATCTGGCCTCGGTTCCTGCACGACTCCATGGTTCATACCTGGAACTGAAAAATATTCCCCGAAGGGTCAGCTTCTAATCTATCAAGTTAGAGAGAATACGGAAATTGCAGAACGTTTTTAAAAGCATTTCCAAAGTCAGCATACAAATCCACAATCGCAATCATAACTCTAAAGGCCAATACCTAAATTAGTTATAATCAGTCACACATAGCCACATACACATTTACAATCACAATCTCATAACAATGCAACTCCTCCTTTTTCACACTCCGACTCCCAAGGCGCTCATCACTGCGCCGAGTGCAGAGGCAGGCCCTCTCACTCCACTTCACAATCTCCCTTCTAACCCCGGCTAAGCCTCCACTGGAGCACTTGCCAAAACACATAGATAATAATTCTTATTAAAAATCATTATAATGAATTAGGATTGTTCGTTCTTATAATCATTATAACAAATTCTAATAATTTATTATTATATGAAATTGTTATAATGGTTATGGTCATCGTTCAGAAATTAGCCTTAACCCTAAAAACCCTATACCCTAAACACGAGCCTAAGATTCGCGTAATATTTTTGCACGAATCTAGGGTTCGTGAAAACATTTATGCGAATCTTAAGCTCGTGTTTAGGGTTTAGGATTTTTTAGGGTTAATTAAGGTTAGTTAGGGTTAAGGTTTTAGGGTTTAATTAGGTTAAGGTTTTAGTTAGGGTTAAAGCTATAGGGTTTAGGGTTTAGGGTTTAGAAAATCGTTCTAATGGTTTAGAATTGTTCATTCTTATAATAATTTGTTATATTGAATTAGAATCGTTCACTTATAAAAAATCGTTATAATGGTTTAGAATTGTTCATTCTTATAAAAAATCATTATAATGGTTTAGAATGTTCATTTTTGATTAAAAATCATTATAATAAATTAGGATTGTTCGTTCTTATAAGAAATCGTTATAATGAATTCTAATAATTTATTCTTATATAAAATTATTATAATGGTTTGTGGTCATTATAATCGTTTAGAATCATTCATTCTTATACGAAATTGTTATAATCGTTTAGAATCGTTCATTCTTATAAAAAATTATTATAATGGTTTAGAATCGTTCATTTTTAAATTATCATTATAATGGTTTAGAATCATTCATTGTTATAAGAAATTGTTGCAATAGTTTAAAATCGTTCATCCTTATTAAAAATCATTATAATGAATTAGGATTGTTCATTCTTATAAGAAATCGATATAATGAATTCTAATAATTTATTCTTATATAAAATTATTATAATGGTTTGTGGTCATTATAATCGTTTAGAATCATTCATTCTTATACGAAATTGTTATAATCGTTTAGAATCGTTCATTCTTATAAAAAATTATTATAATGGTTTAGAATCGTTCATTTTTAAATTATCATTATAATGGTTTAGAATCATTCATTGTTATAAGAAATTGTTGCAATAGTTTAAAATCGTTCATCCTTATTAAAAATCATTATAATGAATTAGGATTGTTCATTCTTATAAGAAATCGATATAATGAATTCTAATAATTTATTCTTATATGAAATTGTTATAATGGTTTATGAGCATTATAATCGTTTCGAATCATTCATTCTTATACAAAATCGTTACAATAGTTTAGAATCGTTCATTCTTATAAAAAATCGTTATATATAGTGGTTTAGAATTGTTCATTCTTATACAAAATCATTGAGAATGAACGATTCTCAATGATTGTAACGATTTCATATAAGAATGAATGATTTTAATTTTAGATAACGATTTCTTATAAGAATTGACGATTCTAAACAATTATAACAAATTCGTATAAGAACGAACAATTCTAATTCATTATAATGATTTCTTATAAGAATGAACGATTCTAAACCACTATAACGATTTTGTATAAGAATAAACAATCCTAAACCACTATAACGATTTTGTATAAGAATGAACGATTCTAACAATTGTCACGAGCTTTTGTATAAGAATGAATGATTCTAAACAATTATAATGATCATAAACCATTATAATAATTTCGTATAAGAATAAATTATTAGAATTCAAACGATTTTTATAGTTTTACAGCACAATAATTCTTGAATTTTTTTTGTTAAACATAATATTTCTCCAAAATATAATATATAGTAATTAATTAGTTCACATACAATTATAATATACATTATCATTTAAGATACTATAAAACATTGTCTTATATTGTACATGTATAATTTTGTAGGTAGAGCTCCTAACAAACAATTAAAAAATTAAAAAAATATATGGTGTTTTGTACTCCATGCATGGACTTACCTTTTTAATAAAAAAAATTACAAGTTGTAAAAGATAATTAAAAAAAAAGGTAAGACTACGTACAACAAGGATATGACGATATGTTAGTTACATAGCTCACCCATTTTTTATTAAAAAAAATGAAAAACATGTCCACTAGCATTACGTGTTCACTGGTCAAGCACTGCTTAAGAATAGAGGAGCTTGTGCGGGTTTCAAACTCGCACAACACCCGCACAAATTGGTCCGGTTTTGCCTTAATTTTTGGACGGGTTATGGATCCGTCCCAGAAAACCCGATTTTTTCTTATTTTTTGGACGGGTTTAGAATCCGTCCAAAAAAACCCGATTTTTTAAAAAAATTTATGGAAAATCATGGACGGATTTATGCTCCGCACAACCTTGAGTGCGCAACATAAGAAAAAGAGTGCGCAAAAAATTACCGGTTCCAGATTTTGCTGGCGCCTCCTCTGGGGAAGCAGTTAAACCCTAAATCCCACCTTTCCTAGAGAAGAAGGGGCAAAGCAGTTGACAGACTAGCTGACAATGGGAGCTCTTGCTCCTGTTTCGTCTTGGACACCCGAAGACGATCTGCTGCTCAAGAACGCTGTCGAGGTATACTTTTGATTCTGAATTCCTTGGTTCTTGGTTCCCTGGTATAATTTTTCAATTGCTCGCTGGTAGTAGAGACTTAAGTTCGATTTGCTGGTACTCTTCCAGTCTTCCCTTGCACATTCAATTGCTCACTTTCTTATATTTTTTGGCTTAATTGGCATCACGTAGTGTGGATTTATAATTGATTATGGGTTTATGTATGTGCTACTGTAGAAGGCGATGGAGAGTCTAATTGGTCATTTAGATGGGATGACTCAAAATGTGGTGTAAAATGATTCATATTTTTCTTCTTTCTTTGAATTGCTGTTTTGTGACACTAGGGCAGTAAATATGACTTGGATTCCTTCATGTAATGGTACTAGGGGCCAGATCAGGATATTAGTGCTACATCTTCCGAGTGAAGTTGGATTAGATTGACTAAGGGGATATCTGAGTTGATAATGTTTGGATGTACCAAATCTGATGTTTGAATTGTCTGGATAAGTGGGTAACCAAGTATTTTGAGTAAATGCTAAAGAATTTGATGTGGCATGATCAATTGACTAAGGGGATATCTACTGTCCTTAAGCACATCGGGAGTAGTCTTCTAGGTCTCCTGGGGGCCTTTCATGATAGCTGCTGTAAGATTGCTCATGCCTAGCTGACTCAGTTGCAAATTTGATGCTCTGTAGAACTTTGGGAGTGTTGGTTATTAAAATTTTGTAAGGATGAATTACTGTAAGCCTGTAACCCTAAATTTGCTACTATGTTCTATACTGAATACAAGGTCCTTTTTTCCACATGCTTTTTCATGCAAAACTTAGTTACTATCTACACCAATGTAACTTCATTGGGACAAGTTGGGATGGTAGTATCCATAGCCAACCACGGCTAGTAGTGTTTCTGCCTTTAGGCTGTCTTGCACATAAAAAGAATATAACTACAGATTCGGGCTTAACATTGTCCTGACCAATTGGAGGGAAGAGAAGGTAGGACCGAATAAGAGTGTATTTAGTAAGACAGTGCTTGTAAAGCTTAATAACTTAAATGACAATGAAACCATCTCCGGGTGGCTCATCTGGGAAAAAAAACTTGGGAATAAGCCAAAGGCTTCCTTGAGGTCGCAAGTTTGAGTCCCATGGGTACCATTAATGCCAGCTTCCGTGAGATTAGGCTGGTCCACTTTGTGGACCTGGATACTTGCAATAAATTAAAAGTTTAATCATAATGATAAAGTGATAGTGGTTTGATGAGGAAGCCTAATAATGTAAATGGTCTTCTATTAAGCACACCCTAAATGGCTGATTTCCTTCTCATGTTGGAATTCATTTTGAAAAAAAGAGAAGAGAAACAGTATGTGTCCCTTTTTTTTCTTATAGTGTCCAAATTTATTGTGAGTAATTGTTGATTTGAAACGTGCATACATGTTCTTTCCTTATAACATGTCTTTCCAGTTTGTGGGAAAATTGGCTAGTAGTATTACAGCTTTTAGTTTGGATTCTCTTGGGCTCATATCCTGTTATGCTCCTACATTTTGATTTTGTAGGCTGGTGCATCTTTGGAATCACTTGCTAAAGGTGCAATTCAGTTTTCACGAAGATTTACAATTCGAGAGATACAAGAGAGGTGGTATTCTCTTCTCTATGATCCAGATATCTCTTCTGAAGCCTCTGCACGTATGATGGAGTTTGAACGATCCACTTCCAATCTTACGTCAAAGGCTAGTAAAGTGGAAACTTTAAAAGAGGGCAAAGGAACTCATAAAAGGAAGGTTGAAAGTGTTCGGAGACTCTATTGTGCAATGCAAAAGAGAATATGCAATGACCCACTTAACCAGGGTGATTTAAATTTCCATGTTGCACCGGCTGAAATTTTTTATCAGAATGGAAATGAGGTGGCAGACCATGGTGACATCCTTGGTGATCCGATGGACAATCACTTTGAATTAGGAAATAATGATTTTGATGATCTAGATCATGTCTTTCCGCAAGATGTGAGAAATGACAATGATGGAGCTTCTCATGAATCCGATGACGGAGATGGTGGCAACCTTGAACATCATTCGATTGAGCAACTTAACATATGTGAACAAATACCTCAAGGTATTGACCATCATAACATGCCATTGGATAGGAACTGCGCTGCTGATGGAGGACTAAACTCGTTACAAGAATTACCTATTCAGAATATTTTGCCAGATAACATAGAAATGAATCCCATGAGTAATTGCAATGATAATAATATGTATCCTAGTTTGGAGGGGACTCATGTCTTCAACTCACCAATTTCAGAGTGTGACGCTTCTTTTCAGCATTTGCAATATTCATCTCCACCACCTGCAATGCCAGTCTGGAGAAATATGGAGGGCATGTCAACAATGGAGATGGCAGGTGATTCTCAGTATAGAAGTGAAAGTCCTCGAACAGGGGATGCATTTGGGCTTCCAGATGATGCTATGGATATGCCTTCAGGATATGACATTGTCCACTCCGATACCGAATTCCAAAATCATATCACATGTGATGGATTAAAAACTTCATCATCTTGTCCACAGTTTGATCTTGCTACCTTATCCGATACCCTTCTAAATCTTAGTGATGATGAGATGCTTTTAATGGATGATGATGGAAAAGAAATCGACAAGTATGGTTTAAGTAACCTCTTGTTGGATTCTCCTTCCGACATGAATGATGATCAAATGCTGAGTGTTGCAGAAATGGATGCTCTTGTCGCTCCGGAAACAGATTTGCATATTCCAAGCTATGATTTTACTGGACAATTAGATCAGGGTGGCAATGAAATGGATACTAGCAAGGAACAAAATCTGTCATTTGCATTGGATAGAAATCCTCAACTTTCTGAAATTTGCCAAGGTTTTGTATTCTGCACTCTCAATACTGAGGATCTTGAAGTTCCCAATAATGACCATGTCATACTTCCCAGTGAATTTCATGCGTCTTCAAGCCAAAGAGGGTTAAATGAAGTTAGTCATCCGACCTTAACTGTCAAGGATATTTCACATAAATATGCAAATGAAACTGAAAGCTTGATTAACAGAGAGATGAAGCAATTTGGGGAATATGCAGATTCACAAGCAAGAGGACATGGAACCGGTTTTAATCAAGCAGCTAGTGGTCATAAAACTAAACTTGACCCACCTAGAAGTGTAAATATCAGTGTGAACCCCAGGCATCCTGGCACTGCCAGCTGTAATGCTCTGGTGTCAAAGGAGGTCATTTCTGATCCTGTGTGTAGAAAACAAGCTTGCTCTGATCTACCTGACTTACCAGTTAAGGCTTCAGATGGCTTGAAGAACCATTCTGAATCTCGTGGTTTTGGAATAAAGAAAGAAGGGCAAGTGGTGCTTGCAATTAAGAAAGTAGAAGTCTGCACAGAATTAGGAACTACAGATGAAATGACCCCTGAACATTTAGAGGAGTTATTGTTATCTGAGACAGAAGAACAGTTTTCTGATAGTGATTTAGATATACCCTGTTCTTCAGATGTTGAATCATTGGTACAGTTCCTGGGTCTTTGAATGATCTTGGATACACTTGTTTCTTCTTTAAATTTTAATATCTATTATTCTTTCCTTCTAAATTGTGGAGCTTTCTTACAGATTCTTGAAATGGACCTGGGGCCGGGAGATCTTGACTCGTACTTTACCTGGGAAGGTGTGTGTGTTTTGGTAGCTTAAAATTTTCATATTCTGTTTCCTTATAAATGGAACCAAATCAATATACTGTTGAGGGGATTTATCTGCATTAGTTATCTGAACCAAAAAAATGTTAGAAGTTTGTTGAAGTATAATGTGTTTCATTTTCTTTCATATTAAATGATAGTATGTTTTTTTCCAGATAAAACTTGGTAAAATTTTATGTAGTGTAGTAGAATTATTATAAATAAATTGTTATAAAATATAAATGGAACTTATTTCATGCAAATTCTGGGGAAAAGGAACTTAGTTAGAAAAGAAAGAGGATGGTTCAAGATCCGAGGTAAAACGAGTTCTTGGGTAAATATATTATATTGGGTAAATAAAGGTAATCTGCAATATCTTTTGTTTGTTTTTTTTATATTTTTGTTACTTGGGATCTTTTCATGCATATATACAAAATCTTTACTTTCCATGTAGTTTTTATTACTTCCTCTCCACTCTCTTTTATAAAAGAAACCAGACTCTTACTCTCCCTTCTCCCTTCTCTTATAATAATAGAACGCAGAAAAGTGAAACAAATCGGTAGGCTTTGACAGTCTCTCTTGCTTTCCTTGCTGCTCGGCCTATTCTTGCTGATTTTGCTACGTGGCTGTACTTGCTCTCCCAGTTTGCTGTATCTCTGTTATTTATCTATATTTAGCATTTTTGAACCTAGGGTTATGCTTTTTTAAACACTGATCTTGACAATTCAGCATATGATAGTTTGGTGGATCGTTATGACATTTTATGTTATCTCCAGAAAGATGTATGCCTTATCAAGTTATATATCTGATGTGATTTGCCTTTTTTTTGCAGTTGCAAAGTATCAGAGTGAAGATGCAAAGAGGGAAATCATAAGGCTTGAGCAAAGTGCTCATGCTGCTGTGAAAAGAGAGATAGCATCTCATGGTGCTTTTGCATATCTATTTGGTCGTCATTCAAGGCACTACATCAAAAAACCCGAGGTATATGATGTCATTGTAGTTGTTCTTGGTTTGTTTCACTTTTTTGCTAAGCCGGGTTATTCTTATTCTTGTCTTTAAAAAATTCTAAGGTGCACTCTAAATATCATTCCTTTAGGTTTTACTTGGGAGAGCAACTGAAGATACCACGGTTGATATTGACCTGGGAAAGGAAGGGTGTGCAAACAAAATCTCAAGACGGCAGGTGAGTTGATGTTTGCTACATTTTCTATTCCTTGTGTAAATAGTAACTCACTTCTTTGGCATCCCTTCAGATATCAACAATATTATACTCTTTATATATTCACTAAGTCACTCTTATATCCATCACATTGTACACTACTCTTCTTGATTCTAAAGGTGGTGATCTACTTTGTGGTCTTCTTCTAAAGTTCCCTTAGAAACTTGGTACATTGGTTCCTGATTATGGTATTAGAATAAAACCTAGAACAACTAGTTTTAATGATAGTAGTTATGCATAGCATAACCTGTTTATTCAACAGAGAACCAACCTTTCTTCCTTTTCTAGACACTTTTTTAGCATTTTGAGCATACGTTTGTTTTATGACAATGTTGCCAACATTTTCGGTATGTGTTTTCTATACCATTGTATATGGGTTTGGTAATACCAATATTTTGTGATGAAACATTTGAACACATTTTATTAAGTTGTAACCCTTTTTTTCCTAAATCATTTAAATCACATACCCGAACTTTAACCAAATGCCGCCAAAGTATATTGATATTGATTTTGTGTATTGTATGTCTTCAGTTTCCCTTTCTATCTCTTGTCTCACCACACTTCATTTACTTGCTCGCTCCAGGCTATCATAAAGTTGGATGAGAACGGGGAATTCCACTTAAGGAATTTGGGCAAGAGTTTAATTTATGTTGATAGCAAGGAGGTTTATGCAGGCCAAAGCCTAATCCTTCACTCAAATTGTTTAATTCAGGTATGTCACTGTTGTTTCTTGCAAAGGTTAAGGCTTTGTTCTACTACTTCATTATAAAGACATTGAATTGGGATTAAAGGTATTTGATAAGGTGGTTGATAATGTTCCACAGGATAATTGCTAATATCATAATGTGGTGATCTGAAAATCTTATAATTCTAATCTTCTCCTCTCACTTTGTATATCTACTAGATCCGGGAAATTCCATTCAGATTCGTGAAAAGCCAAGCTCGGGTGAACCAATTTATGGATGATGTATCAAGAAGGATGCAAACGAATTGAATCAGAGGTGCTTATTAGAAGGGCCTTGTAAATTAACGTAAGACTGAGATTCCAGTCCTGGATGTGTAGTGCTAATGTTAGGGTTAGTTTCCTGTGTGATAAGGTATATATCAGTAGCTGTGTTTTTTTTTTCTTACTGGATGTAGGACTAAAACAGAACAATATCAGAGGGTGGAGAGTGACCAAAATTGTACTTCAATTACGCATTCAATTTATTTCATTTTAGCGAAGCTCATGTCATGTTCAATAAAAACTTTAAATCACAATATCAGAGAGTGGAGAGAGTTACATGAGTGGCTTGTAATCGTATTCCAAGGGTTGACATGTTTGTTTCTCACCTCTACATTGACCTTCAAGAAGTGTCGCTTCTCAAAACCCATTGCAACAAAACTTTGTTTTCTTTTCCCTTTTGTTTACATCATTCCTCTGCATAACTTCCCTCTTGATTGATGTTCGCATAAATCAAGTATCAGCCAAAACAATTTTGGATATTCTGTCATTTCTGGGATCAATTCAACTGATCTCCGCTGTCATGAATCATAATCACGATGATGATACAATGTCATACTTTTTTGGATAGTTCCGCTCTTGGTACAAATAGCAACATTTGGACTTGTTACTTCCCAGGGATAAAATTGACAACTGCAAATGTATTCATGTTTCTTTCTTTGATAAGGCTCATCCAAGAATCTATCTAATCAGTGCCTGATATTCTGGGGGCATTTGTGATGAAAAAGTTGCCTTGAAGAGAATCATGAGGTTTCTTGATATACTAGAGTTGCAATGCCCACTGAATGTAAGAAACGATATAGGAAACCATAAATTGGTGGAAGGGCAGCTGGTTTATATTGTTGTGTGAAAGGCATTTCATGGGATAATAGTTGTCAAATACCGGCTTCGAGGAACATAGATTTGGTGTGTAGTGTTGGTGAGAGGGTGGCAGTTTGTGGAGAGATTGGTGCAAACAAAACAACCATTTTTTTTGTAGCTACTACTCTTGGAGAGGTTCCATATGTTGATGGAGAAGTAAAGCATCTTCATCTTGTTCATATGTTATAAGGGTTTTGCTATTTGTCGCCCCGGGGGCGACGAATAAGATCCTTAATATAGAAAGTTATCTTCTTAAAATTTGTAAGTCTCTTTAGCATTAAAAATATCCTTTTCAACAAACTAGTCACCAAATTTAAAATTTAAATAAATTTATTTTTTTCCATTTTCACACGTGAATATCTTCCCAAAATATACTCTTTCCTAATTACTTTATACACGTTTAAAAATATTCATTAAAATGATAACTAAAAATTACAAATAAGTATGTACATATTATTTATATCAAAAAATATATGTATATGTACAAAAAATTAAATATACTAGAAAATTTATTAATTAAATTTGATCAAAATTATTGTTAATTTGTTCATTGTAAAAGTGAAAGTATATAGCATGTAAACACTAACTAACTAGTACATAAGGTAACTTTTAAACCATCGAATATAGTTTCTAAAAATTTAGAGCAATATATGCCTAAAATAATACACCTTCCATTTCCAAAAAAAATAATAATACACCTACGTACGTGAAATATTCACATATGTACATAGACATATGAAAATAAATACACTTAAATCTTTTTGGAATATAAACTTGTATGGAATAATAAAAGGAAAGAATTAGTTAAATAAATTTTAAAATTAGGTGATTTGTTTGTAAGAAAAAGATTTTCTTTTTAATAATTAAAAATAAAATCATAAATTTCAAATAGATAAACTTCTATTTCAGGTATCTTATTCGTCCCCGGGGGCGATGAATAGCAAAACCCATGTTATAATATATTTAAGGGATTTTCTTTTGATGCTCCTGAGCTTTCCTTTTGGTGTCCAAGGAAAAACCTTATTCCTTTTGTTACCCTTATATTTTTAATTTTGTTCACCTCCTAGCCAAAAGTTGCCAATATGTTGAATCTCTCTTTAATTCTCTCTCAAATCCACCTCTATGTTCATATTTAAACTATAATCTTCCTCCTCTTTTCTCACATGAGTGTTCTCTATCTTCATATTTTATATTGGTACAGATTTTCGGTTCCCGTTGCCTTTCTCTTTTCACTGATTGTTGGTTTACATGGCATATTTTTATGCTAATTTTGTTAATGAATTGCCATTTGGATTTGCTTATTTGTTCTCTTATTAAGTTAATCATGGATTTAAAATTCTTTGCCTTTCTAGATATAATTCAAAAGAGGCAGGAGACGAGCTTGGTGAAGAAGGTGTTTCACTGACAAACACTGGAGTTAGATCCTACCAATCATGGTTTCCATATGCTCCAGTTAGTGAAATGCTTTATATAAATCATGAGGAAAAGTGTTACACTGTTATACTGTGATCAAACACTTTAAAATGCTTTTGTGGCAACCTTACTTTAAGTAATTAAAATTATACTAGTTTAGTTATCTTACTACGTTGTCATTAGATTATGGAAGAGAAATATCTAATTTTGGTTGTTAACAATATCAATACGATTGCTTACATTGCAAATATATTGTAGTATGAAAAGCAAGGTTGATTTTCTCTTTAAATATGAAGATAGAGGTGGATTTGGGAGAGAATTAAAGAGAAAACTAATGTATTGACAACTTTTGGTTAGGGTGAGCAAAATTAAAAATATAAGGGTATCAAAAAGAATAAGTTTTTTTCTTGGGCACCAAAAGAAAAAACCTAAAATATAAGGGTACCAAAAGGAATTTCCCTTTCTTTTTAGACATTTTCTTTTGATACCTAGGAAAAAAAGTTATTTCTTTTGGTGTCCCTATAGTTTTAAAGAAAGTCTATCCATAGCCTTATACACTAAACCCAAATTTCATCCACTTTTTTTTACTTTTTCGTTAACAAATTCATAAAAAAATTAAAAACCTACATATTCTAAAAACTAGTGCAAAAACTTTAAAAATTAGCTTTCTCAAAAAACTAGTTTTACAACTAGGTGCTAGCTTTTTGTGTCAAACAAACAACGTTTATGCGAGTTTGTGCAACTAGTTTGACAACTCCAACCAGGCCCGACGAAAAAAAAATTAGAGGCCCTTACACATAATAAATAAATGGAACTTTTTTAACATAATAAATAAATGGGTCTTTCTATACAATTTTTTTATATGAGATAAATAGTGGGCCTTTTTTAATATTAATGAATTTTTTTTAAACATTAATAGGTTTATTTTTACCAGTAGTGGTTTGTATCGGGGGAGCCTCTATATTTTAGGGGCTCATGACGACCGCCCCTCCTCGCGTACCCAATTAGCCGGGCATGACTCCAACTAGCTTTTGGTGGTACCCAACAAACACACTCTTAGCCTTAATGAATGAGAAAATATATTCTAAAAATTTAAAGATGATATCTAAAATCTCACATTTAATATTAATGAATTAAATATTTTTGTTTTATTAGATATTTCCTAGGAATTTTACCATATTCAACTCTTTGTTACATATGGATCGTTTTACCTTCACAATTATCAACGACTCAATCGGAGTTTGTTTATAAATTAAATTAGTTGTACCCGTCTTACCATATACGACTATAATTCGATATTTTATAGACATTATAAATAGGATATTAATAAATAAAAATATAATATAAACTTCAATATAAACAGTTTTATTGCTCGGATAATGTATAATTTTTTTAATCAATATAATAATTATATTTATCTTTTTCCTTGATGATATTTCATAGATATGTAATTAAAAGAATAAGATAAAATATAAATAAAAAAATTAATATATTCAAATATGAAAGATAAAAGAATTTAAAAAATAATATGTAACTTAATAAATAAGATATAATACAATATGAAAAAGAAAGATAATTTAATTATATAAAATATTAAATTCTAATTAATTTAATTTAAGATGGGACTAAACTCATTTTTTTGTTCGATAGAGTAAATATTAGATAAGATTAAACATTGTATTATTCATACTTTATTACTTTCCATGTACGTAAATTTAGATATTATCAAATATTTTAACATATATATTAAATATTTTTTATATATTTTTATTAATTTTAAACATTATAAGTATTTATCATTAATTTTTATTATAAAATAAATCTATAAATAAATTCGTCTAAAGATATATGTTAAAAGATTTATATTTATTTTAAAATATTTTATCTTTAATTTTAAATACTTGTATAAGGAAGCTTTCAAAAAATATTGTTATATTAAATAGATATTTGTTTGATGTTAGAGATAAATTTAAATAGTTAAAAAAATTAATAGACAGAAGTTATAATAACAGAAATAAAGATTAATTTTTTTAAGAATATAAGGTGAGGCCAGAATCGTTTTGGTGGCTCGAAAAGGGATAGCTTTAATATATAGTTATATATTAAATGTGAAAATTCAAGATCAAATCTTCGAAAATTTTCATCCTATAATATTTTAGTACGTAGAATGTTTGTTTTATATGGATACACATTTTTTTAATGTGTTTCATTGAATAATTTTTTACCATGCTTACAAAATATTTATATTATACTAGTTGTCCCCGTCGTGCCCTACACGACTATGACTCGATATTTTTATTAGATATACTATAAAAAATATACTAATAAATAAAACTATAATATAAATAATAATTGTGAATTGGTGATTTATATAAATTGTAAAAAAGCATAATTCTAAATTAAAGATTTTGATAGCAAAAATGAAAATAATAGGACATTTAATATGGATTAGCAAATAAAATTGACTTGATATGTACTTATATTATCAAGAAAACATTACCGGGAAATTATAATTGAAAATTACAATTGTAATTGGCTAGATTTGTATGTAAATTATCAAAAAAAACAAATCAAAATTGAAAATTCAAACATATATCATAATTGATATTTAAAGATTTGGCAACAAAAGGATTCGATCATATCTAAATATCATAATGGGAAAAAATATAGATTAACAAAAAAAATTGACTTGATTTGTACATAGATTGTAAAACCGTAACCCATTTTTTCTATATATTTATTATTATTCATTTTTTTAATATCGTAACTCATATTGGAAAAGTCAAAATAATGGTAGTTGTTGAAAATATGTTAAGATTATCTCTAGACATATCTATTCTAATTTTTTTTAGAAAATATTTTAATTGTTAAATTTTCTGTTCAATTTATTTGTTATGTGCACATGGTCATATGGATCAATAACATTTTATTATTAATTTTGTAATTTAAAAATATTATAGGATAAGATCTCGGTTTATATTTATGTGAGTTTTTTTAAATTATATTGGAGAGTTGTTAGGATCATGAAGATATGTTAAAATCTTATCCTATAAAATACATAAAAAATATTTTTATGTCAATTTCATGGAAATTAATTTTTACGAACCAGTTTTTATTTTTCTAGAAAATAGGTTAACTATTAATTTTGTTGTTCAATATATTCGTTATGTACGTACATATATGATCATATCATAAATATGGATCATTAACAATCTATTATTAGTTTTTTAGTTTAAAAATATTATAGGATAAGATCTCAGTATATATTTATGAGAGTTTTTTTGGTAGATTATATTGGAGAGTTGTTAGGATCATAAAAGTATGGTAAAAAATATTCTTACATGTAAATTTCTCGAAATATGTAACTAAATTTCCAAAAAAAAAACATTATTGTAATCCAATATAAAAAAAAATTAAGAAATTGATTGAGATTTGTAGATTATGTGGCAATATGATGTGTACATAGCATATGAGTGACATGGAAAAAATTTGACATGTGTTCTATGACATGGAATATTTATAAAGACGTTTAAATTATAAGAAAATGACACATGTACAAATCTGATATGGCTTAATATAGGATCAACATGTGGCGAAATCCTAGGTGGCATAATGAGAAGGCTCCAAACCTTATTGCTTTTATATATATAGTAGATTATTTATCAATATAAATAATATAATTAAATAATCCTTTTTATATATTTGAAATAAACCTAGCTAACCTTTTAGTTTTTTTTGTCGTGTTATATTTTTTATTAGTTGGGATCCCTTTTTTTTGGTCAATTTAGTTAGGATCCTTTACTTTTCATCATAACTATAACCTAAAGCGGAGGTTAAAAGATTATTAAACGACACATGTCACTTTTAGATTGGACCACAACACCTTTTTTTTCAATCTTTAGCAAACTAACCATTAATTTAAAAAAATAATATTTTATTTTTAGATATGATAAATAGGAAGATTGTATCCTTACAATTAATTTTGATTACTCTTTTCCCCTTTTCATAACTATATCATAAATTTCCCCTTTTCATATTATATTACAATTAATTTTATTTTTGGATATTAAAATTTTATATGCAATAAAGAATATTATGGTAATTTAAGAGACTATTTATTTTAAAAAAATTCAATTATATTACTCTTTAATCAAGTTATGTACATACCCCATTTTATTGACAAAAAATAGCCAAAAAAATTAATAGATTAGCAAAAAAAAATAAAGAATAAATTAAGAAAATTGTCATGAAAATATAAATGGGAAGATAAAAAAATTGTCCCATATGCAATAAAAATTTATGAAGATCATAACATAATCGTGTAATTACTATAAAATTGACCCAAAACTACACAAAAAAGTTATAATTAATTTATAAATACCCATAGGCTTATCTACAATATGGTTATCATTGTATATCATTAAGTTATTTTCCAAACGCTTTTGCAATACATCGGCTAAGACTCTTCACCGTAATTGTTAGATAATTCTGGGTCGATAAATTTATATAACTAATTAAATATAATGTTAATTTGAAAACATTAACATAGTTTTTATGAAATAATTTAGTTACAAATATTAATTTAGGGGATATAATAGCAACCAACATTTTATAGTGATCTATCATAACTATAACCTAAAGCGGAGGTTAAAAAAATTATTAAACGACACGTGTCACTTTTAGATTGGACCACATCACTCTTTTTTTTTTTAAAAATAATCTTTGGCAAAATAACCATTAATTTTAAAAAATAATCTTTTACTTTTGGATATGATAAATAGGAAGATTATAGGATAGAAAATCCCATTATTAAACAATTTTTTTATTTTTGGATATGATAGATAGGAAGATCATTAAAATATTTTTTTATTCTATCATACAAATACTAGAATATTTATTTTATTTTTAGATAGAATCATTTTTTATTTTAAAAACTACCAATGATCTATCTATTTATGTAAAATTTCTTTTAAAAATTAAAATTTTGATTTAAAAAAGATAGAAATTTATAGTATCTTTTAAGAGATCGCCATTATCTATTTATGTAAAAAAATTTAAAACAAGAAGTATGATTAAAAAAATTGATAAAACTTTTCTTAAATCAAATTTTGGTAAAATATTTATTCAAAAATAAAAATTTTTATAAAAAATATGTGAATCTAAATTGCTCTTATAATTAAATGAATATTTACATTATCTTTGTCTTTTATATATTTATGGAAAATATTTTATTAAAATAGAATTTTGAAAAAAAAGATAGAAATTATATTATGTCTTACAAGATTGACAATTAAATGATTACATTAAAATTTGAAAAAAATAATTAACTTTTATATTTTCTCATAAGAGATAGACAATTCATAATACAAAAAAATCCATATAAACTATATTAGTTTTGACTCTATATTTTTCTAAGAAAAAAAAACCATAATACAAATGTTTCTACTTTTTAACAATTTATTTATTTTATTTATATTTAATAAAACCCGTACAAGGTACGGGCTCTTACACTAGTATATATACCTAAATAATAAGTGAGTATATGTCATGTGCAATGAAAATTTATAAAAAACAATCTTGATAATCATTGTTGAAAAGAGTGTTATAAAAAAATACATATGCAAAAAAAACCTGCCCTGTATGCACGGGTGGGTCTGTCTCCCTAGTTTTATTTTATTGGTGATTTGCCACATTTTGTGTAATCTTTTTATATTCTTTTTGTTAGTTGAGATCTTTTCATAGGCATATACAAAATCTTTACTTTCCTTCCGGTTTTATCTCTTCTCTCTCTTACGAATAAAAGAAACTCAATTTACGCAGATAAGTAAAAGAAATCAAAAGGGGTGTACTTGCGCTTCCAGTGTGCCGTGTTTCTGTTACTTAGTGCCTCCGAAAGTCCGAAGGTTTGATTTCTTTGAAAAGCTTAGGAATGAATATGGATTCAGGTTAGTTTATATGTTACTCGAAGGTTTGATTTCAGAAATTAAAGATGTACGATTTGATAAAGTTATATATAGATCTGATGCAGGCATGCTGCTTGCCTGTTTTTGTATGCAGTTGCAATGTATCAGAGGGAAATCACAAGGCTTGAGAAGAGTGCTCATGCCGCTATGCAAAGAGAGATAGCATCTCATGGTGCTTTTGCAGTTCTATACGGCCCTCATTCAAGGCACTACTACTACATCCAAAAACCCGAGGTATGTTTCGTACGTACATATATGACCGATTAAATTTAATCAATATGTATAATATACTCGTGCCTGCCATAATCGATCGGTAAATTTTAAAGTCACCATCGTTCTTGGTTTTGTCTCTCTTTAATTCTAATTCGATCTCTAAACACCATTCCCTCAGGTTTTACTTGGGAGAGCAACTGAAAATACCACGGTTGATATTGGACTGCGCAAACAAGGGCGTGCAAACAAAATCTCGAGACGGCAGGTGAGTCACTTAATCAACATTGTTATGCTCTTTTCTATATTCGCTATTAAGTCACTATATTATCCACGTTCATTACATTGGTGTCTTCTACTAGTGTTCCTTTAAGAAAAACTTGGTTCATTGATTCCTGGGTAGTGGCTACGGTACTACTAATATGTTATTATATCAGTGTTGGGCCCAAAACTTAGCAAGCCCATGACACTGCTCCCCAGTGGCGGATCCATAATCAACTAAATGGGGGGTCGAAATTTTAAACCAACATAGTACTAAAAGAAAATTCCAAGCAAATCAAAATAATTTAAATATCAAAATAGTATATAATCTAGGGTTGAAATTAAAAATTCCAACAAAATTAAAACAAAATGGGGTCATTAAACTAGTAAACAATCTTCTATTTCCTAGACAGAGTTGAAATTGGGTTTTTTTACCATATTTTTTAAAAATAAAACCTAAGGCGAAAACTATTATAAGTTTAATTTATTAAAAAAAATTGGTTTGATCTGAATTACTCAAAAGATAAAATAGCAAAGTTAAAAGAGGTAGGAGAGAAATCAAGATTATTGAACGCTAATGGATAAACTATTTTCTGCATCTAATAACAAATTTTCAAGGAACCAAGTAGATACATTAGATATAACATTGTATCAAGGAAATTAGGAAAAGAATATAATTCATCAAGAATAAGTAAATATATAACATTAAAAATTTTAAAGCAATAAAAAGGAAAAAAAATCTCTCTTAAATAGGAGTACAAAGCGGATGGGCTAAAAAAAAGGAGTATAAAGCCGAAAGTCCCAAAACTAGTTAAGATATGAATAGTAACTTCCAAATTTCAAAATTTTAAAAAAATCAAAAAAAGAGTCGAAGACAGGCAGTCGACTTTCTGAATGGACGCAGTCACTTGACTGGCCATCCCTTGCCCCCCCCCCCCCCCCTAAATCCACTGCTTCTCCCCTAGAATTGTAGAAGAAAGCAGCTGAACTCCTAAAGAAGAGGAAGAGAAGAAGTGAAAGGGGCAGTTGTGCTTGGGTGTCGGAGATCTTGAGAGAGGAGTTGGGTTGCTAGCGATCTTCAAGGAACCACCCCAACACACAGTTTAAGGCGAAGACTGAAAGGAGATTGGGAGATCGATCCAACTCATGAAGAACATTCATAGCTCCTTGATAGTACTTGTGGACAACAATTTGGCACCCACCATGGGGGCTAGGCCAATTAAGTCATAAAATTGCAAGTCGACCATGTCAATAACCAATTCGCCTGGAGCCACACCCTCAGCTGGCCAAACATTCCTAGACGAAACCCTAAATCCAAGCATAGAAGAGGGTTTGGGGGTTGTGAGAGACATCCAGAGGGGCATGAGTGAGTTTGCCGCCCAAATCGTTTCTCTATAGCAAGATCTTGCCGACCAAAGAACCTGGAGTGAGTCACTCCTCGAGCACATCTCCCATCTCTCCTACGAGAATGCCCGACTCCGCAATTGCAATCGGCCACCTCAGTCCACGTTGGAGCCAAAGCAATAGTAAATATCCATGAGGTGGTGGCTCGCCTCAACATGGATAGGGTGACGAATCCATCCTCCTTGATGTTAGATGGCAAGCCCTCCGGTGGCAACCTTCTTAGCCACCATTCCTATAGCTCCCAATGTTGTGGCCTCACAAGGCAAGGAAACGAAAGCAGGCATCCATCCGCCAGCCTACCTAGTCAAGCACAAGGAGCCATCTTCCCAAAAGAACCGTCTAGGAAAAGGTTCCCAGAATCCCAATATGATCGAGCTTGTCTAGAAATCCCTCAAGGAACACTTAAAAGGTTTGAGGAACAAATCACCAAGAATCCAAGGGTCTGCCGCCCGATCGAAAGGGAGGCCTCCACGGCTAGGATGAATCCCCCTTCTCGTCTCTGATTGCCTATGTAGACATCTTGAAAAAGTTCTCCCTGCCATCAATGCCAACCTATGATGGAATTGGAGACATCCATCACCTTTGACGACTCCAACGCTAAGAACCTGGTCGGACCTCATAACGACGGCCTAGTCATTTCCCTCTCTATAGGAAATGTGTTCATGAGGTGGGTCCTCATAGACACAGGAAGCTCGACCAACATGTTCACCATTGAAACTCTTAAAGAAATGGAGCTTAGTGAAGTCGACACCTTCAGGAAGTCACTGGCCCTCGTTAGGTTCAGTGGAGAAATCAAGCACACCCCATGGGTGAGTTCTACCTACCAACATATGTCATGAGAAGTGGAGAGTCTGTATAAACTTCACCGACCTCCACAAGGCATGTTCGAAGGACTCCTCCCCTTTGGCACACACCGCCGCCATGGTAGACGCTACAACGGAACATCAGATTTTTAACTTCATGGATGCTTTTAGCGGATACAACCAGATCCTCATGCATACCGAAGATCAGGAGAAAAAAAACTTTTATCATAAGCCAATGCACCTATTGGTACAAAGAAATGCCTTTTGGCTTGAAGAACGTTAGTGCCACTTACCAGCAGGTCGTGAACCGGATGTTGCAGGAGCAAATTGGCAAGACGATGGAAATGTACATTGCCGAAATGCTTGTCAAATCTAAGAAAGTAGAGTACCACTTGACCAATCTAGAAGAAGCTTTTGAAATCCTTAGAGAATACAACACGAAACTCAACCTGTCTAAGTGTGCTTTTGGCGTCAACTCTAGGAAGTTCTTGAGGTTTGTGGTGGCCTAGAGAGGGATTGAGGGAAGTCTTGATCAAGTAAGGGAAATTTCCAATTTACAGCCCCCCAGATGAACCAGAGACGTTTAGAAGCTAACAGATAGAATCACGATACTTAATTGATTCATATCGAAGTCATTCATTGTCTCCTCTGCTATGAGGTCTTCCGTAAGAATCAAAGTTTGAACGGATACCAGAGTATGAAGACTCTTTCTAGTAGTTGAAAGCGTACTTTGCCAACCCTCTACTATTCTTCAAGCCGAAAGACGTTGAAGCCCTACCATTGTACTTCTCTGTCACGGATATGACGATCAATGAATTCCTTACACGGGAAAAAGGGGGAGATTAGACCCCAACGTAATTTGGCACACCCTGCTAGCCATAGAAACAAGTTACTCCCCTCCAAAGAAGTTGGTCCTCGTGTTGGTAATGGAATCAACCAAGTTATGACCATACTTTGAGTCGCACACCATTGTGGTGTGCACTAACTACCCGCTAAAGACAATAATGCAAAAGCCGAAGTTCACGGGCATAATTGCCAAGTGGGTATCCATCTTATCAAATTTGACATTTGCTATGAGCCTAGGACAACCATCAAGTCTCAAGCCTTCGATGACTTTATGGTCGACTTCAACCCGCCAAGAGAAGAAGACGCCAAGCGGGAGAATATACTGCTAGCGCTCGAGAACACCAAAACATGGACAATACACACAAATGGAGTCTCTAATGTTAATGGAATAGGCAACGATGTCGTGCTAAAATCACCATAGGGGGTAAGATTGCTCAACCAATGTGGTGCGCCTTCGATGCCGCCAATAACAAGTCCAAATATGAAGCATTGATTTTTGCCTGACCATAGCAAGCAACCTCACCATCCAAGATCTAGAAGTCAAGTGCGACTCCTTGTTGATTGTGAACTAGATCCTTAGAAGCTATGCCACCAAAGATGCCAAGATGGTTGCATATTTAGCGGTTGGAGGCTCCATCTTTGTGTAGTATCTGTTTTTGGTGTTCTCGGACACTATTAGTATAGTTCCTCCCGATTAGCGTCTTCTTCGAGTGGCAGGCTGAAATCGACCATAAAGTCGGTAATGGCCTGCGACTTGATGGATGTCCTAGGCTTGTAGTGAATGTCAAATCCCTTGAGATAGATTGCCCACTTGGTCATTCTGCCCATGAACTCTTCTTTTTTCATTACTCTCTTCAGCGGGTAGTTGGTGCGCACACAATGGTGCGTGAGTCGAAGTATGGTCACAACTTTGTTCATGCCAAGACCAACGCGCTGACCAACTTCTCTAGAGGGGGTATTCGGTTTTTACGGCTAGGAGGCCAACAAAGTACATCGGGGTCTAATCTCCCCCCTTCTTCACATGTGAGGACTTCACTAATCGTAGTATTTGTGACGGTGGTGAGGTACAATAGTAAGGATTCACCGTCCTCGAGCTTGAAGAGTAGTAGAAGGTTGGCAAAGTATGTTTTCAACTACTGGAAAGCATCTTCGTGCTTGGGTATCCGTTCAAAATATTGATTCTCATGGAGGACCTCATACAAGACGCAACAACGATCTGATGACTTCGATATGAACCGGTAAAGTGTCGTGAATCTTCTTGTCAACTTATGTGTATCTTTGGTGTATTTGGGGATTGTAAGTTGGAAATTGTCCTTATTTTATTAGGCATGGCCTCAATCCCTCTCTAGGTTACCATAAAACCCAAGAACTTCCTAGAGTTGTCGTTGAAAGAACAATTAGACGAGTTGATTTTCATGTTGTATTTTTTCAGGATTTCAAAAGCTTCTTCTATACAGATCAAGTGGTCCTCTGCTTTCTTAGATTTGTCAAGCATATCATCAATGTACACTTCCATCTTCTTGCCAGTCTACTAATGGAACATTCGGTTCACGAGCCATTGGTAAGTGACATCAGCATTGTTCAAAGTCTAAAGAAATTACTTGGTAGCAATAGGTGCCTTGGCTCGTGATAAAAGTTTTTTTCTTCTGAACTTGGAGATGCAAGAGGATCTGGTTGTATCTGCTAAAAGCGTCCATGAAGGTCAATATCTCCTGACCCCCTATAGCGTCTACCATGCCATTGGTGCGTGATAGAGGGAAGGAGTCTTTCGGACATGCCTTGTGGAGGTCGGTCAAGTATATATAGACTCTCTACTTCCTATTATTGTTTTTCACTACCACCACATTAGCCAGCCAGTCGAGGTACTGGACTGCATTGTCCACTAACAGGTTTTCGGGGCAAACTTGCGCCACTTTTGCTTGACCGGCGAGTGGTTATGTAGTCCATGTTCAGCCAATGCGTGATATTCTCTAGATTTATTCCCACCATATCTTTGTGCAACCAAGCGAAGCAATCGCTGGCCTACTATAACTTTATGCTAGGGCTTTGATGCGTCAAGGGCGGCTCCTCGACTCAATTTGCCTCGCGGTCTCGGATGGGTGTTGCCCTTCGATGCTCTATGATTGCTATGCCTTTTGTTGGTTTTTAGCACTCGTTGGATAGTCGTTGGTCACCCTTGATCTTCTGGATGCCCTAGGGGTCGGAAACTTTATAGTCAGATGGTAAGTCGACGGTATGACTTTCATGTCATGAATACAGGGGCACTCTATGATGATATTGTAACATGACAGGCTATCGAGGACAGAGAATTTGACTTGGAGTCTGATTCCCTTAGTATAAATTGTTAGTGTAATCTAGCATAAGGTGTGTTATTGTACCCGACGAGGGTTAGTGACTTCTTGACGATGTCGACTTCACTAAGCTCCATTTCTTTCAGAGTGTCTAGAGTGAGCATGTTGGTCGAGCTTCATGTGTCTATGGGGAGCCTCCTCATATACACGTTTCCTAAACAGAGGGAAACGACTAGGTGATCGTGGTGAGGCCCGACCAGGTTCTCAACGTCAGAGTTGTCGAAGATGATCACACGCCTTGGGGGTCTCCCTTATGTTGGACGTTGGCTACTAGATGCGCGATGATGCTTAAATGCATGGCCTTGGCTACGAAATATGTTACTCCACATATCTCAAATCCACCCGATATGACGTTAACCACTTTGGCATAGTCTGGCGACGATGGTTGGTTTGCGAGTGCATCTTCATTTTACCCCTGTGGGATTCCAGCCCTTGGGGCTACCTCGGTTAATACACCTCTTGATTGTAGGTACGCTATTTCTTCTCTCAAGTCAATGTTCTCGTCCGTTTGGTCACTGTGCTCGCCGTGGAAGTTGCATTATTTCATCATGTGCCTCTTGGGGTTGGGTTTCTCATTCTTCTTTAGTAATTTGATCATTTTTCCAAATTTCTCCACGCCCTTGACAAATTCAATTGACGTCATACCTTGGTTGTATTCCTAGAGTTTTGGCGGAAGCTGCCCAATGTTATCTCCACCTGGCTTCTTGGCATGGGCTGCATTCACACCAGTAGTATCTTAGCGGGGGAGATGCAAGTATGGGTGGTTCTGGCGGTGTCACTAGTTATCCGTTGTTGTCTTCCTTTGAACTCAGTCGAATATTGACATTGTCCTCACTTGTGCCTTGGTCAGTTCTTTTGTATAGTCTAATGCCGTGGAAAGAACCTTCTCCTAGATGGTTGTTTCAAGACGGCGACTCCTCACGCCTAATCGGGTAGGCTGACGGATGGATGCCTACTTCTATTGCTTCGCCCCATGAGGCCATAATGTTAGGAGCTCCAAGAATGGTGGCAAAGGGGTTGGCCAATTCGACCGCCAGGGGTTGGCCATCTAGTGTCGAAGAGGGATGGATTTGGCCCTATCCATGTGGTGGGTCGCCATGTCATGGATGCTTCCTATGGCCCTAGCTCTAACGTGGAATGAGGTGGTCGATTGTAATTGGTTGCGGAGTCGGGCATTCTCTCCGGAGAGCTGGGCAATGTGCTCGATGTACGACTCATTGTGGGTACTCTAGTCGACAAGATCTTGTTACCAAGCAACAATTTGAGCGGCGAACTCTCTTAGGCCTCTCAGAGGTCTCGCACTTACCCAAAACCACTGCCATCCTGGGATTTATGGTTCCGTGTTGGCTTTTATGGCCAGCTGAGGGTGTGGATCCATGCAGGTTGGTCATTCTCACAGTCGGCTTGGGAATTTATGACTTAATCGGCCAAGGCTCCATAGTGGGCGCCGAATTGTTTTGGACAAAAAATGAATGAAGGTCGCTCTTATGTCCTTAAAGAGGAGTCCTCAAGTGATCATGTTTACTCTCGGATGTCGGACAATGGATCATGTATTGACACAAGAAGCTCTAGAAATAAGTGAAAGTGACAAGATCGGAGGTCGAAATATACACTGATGTAAAACCGTGTGACTTTATTGATAATTGAGAGATAACTGCAACTGGAGTTTCAAGAGAAACAATATCAATGGGAATGTAAAAGATCGAGCACAAGTACTATCAGAGAGCTATGAATCTTCTTCGTTAGTTGGATCGATCACCCTTTCTCTTTTCAGTCTTGACCTTATACTTCGTCCTGGGGTGGTTCCTTGAAGATCACCAGCAACACAACTCCACTTCCGAGATCTCCGATACCCAGGCACACCCGCCCCTTTGACTTCTTCTCTTCCTCATCTTTCGGAGCCGTTGAAGGCTCTCTCTCGCTTTCTTCTACGATTCTGGGGGTCGCTGTCATGGGCTTGCTAAATTTTAGCTAGGCCTAACACTTTCATTCTTTCCTAGATACTCTATTAGCATTTTGATCTAACTTTTGTTTTTGACATTGTTGGCAACCTTTTTAGCATGTTGCTAATTGGTTATCAAGAATGGGGTTTCCGTACCATTGTGTGTGGGTTTGGTAATACCAGCATTTCTTCATTGATCACACTTTCGAACACAATTTATTAAGCTGTACATAATCCTATTTTTTCCTAAGCAGATTCCTCATTTTAATGGCATACCTCAAACACCACAGAGCTACATTGACATTGATTTCATGTGGCCTATATGTCTTTGGTTTATTTCCCTTTGTATGCCTTTGCTCGATCATCACTTCCCATTTACTTGCTCATTCCAGGCTATCATAAAGTTGGACGACAGTGGAGAATTCCACCTAAAGAATTTGGGCAAGAGTTCAATTTTTGTTGATGGCAAGGAGGTTCATCGGGGACAAAGCCTAGTCCTTCACTCGAATTGTTTAATTGAGGTATATATGTCAATGTTGTTGCTTGCAAAGGTTTAGGCCTTTTTCTTCTACTTTACTATAAAAGACAATTTTATTTATAGCAATCTTAAAGTATCCTTTCAAATGAAAACATAAAATTCTAGTTCAGTCAAAATGTCATCATTGATAATGTTTCATAAGGATAATTGTCAACATGTGATAAGCAAATCTTTATGATTTATATCCTAAATGTATGCAATTAACTATCTATGTCCTCTCACTTTGTATATATATATATATATATATATATATATATATATACTAACTAGGTCCGGGAATTTCAATTCATATTCGAGAATAGCCAAGCGCAGGTGAAGCAATATTTGGATGATGTCTCATGTCTCAATAAGGACGCCAACTAAACTGAATCAGAGCTGCTAGCTCATTATAAGTGCCTTGTTAATATGCATATCAACCTGAGATTGATTCTAATACTGGTTATAGTGCTAATGTTTGGGGTTAGTATCATGTGTGCTGAGGTATATTTCAGTATTTGTGCTCTTGTTTGTTTGGTGTTTTTACTTTTTACTCGCAATTGGTAGGACTAAATTCAATTTCAAATAATATACTTCGATTAAAATTCAATTCAATGTACTTCGAATTAATAAATTATCGTATAATGAGGACTTGTCATTTACAGGCTTGAAACCTATTTTGTTTTTATTTTTTAAGATTTTAATTTCCGTTTTCTTATAAAATTTAATGGTAAAAGATTAGATTTAACTTTTTGGATATATTGTAAATTTTGTATTAATCTCAGGTTTACCACACGTATTATGTAAAATATTTATACACCTCAATGATGGCAATGAGGAGGGGAATCCCCATTTTCCGTGAGGATTTCCCGTCACATGGATGGAGATGGGGATTTTAAATGAGGATGGGGACAAGGAAGGAGGAATAAATAATTCTCTGAATGGGTATGGGGATGAGGCGGCGATAGATGTACCCGTCCCATTACCCGCCCCGCTTCCGTCCCCACAGGGGATATCCATGGGAATCCCCGTTGGGGAATCCGAGGAGACCCATTAAAGATAATGTGTGAGTTTAACATGGTCGATTTTTATAACTTTTATTGTTATTATTTTTATTATCAATCTTATTATTTTTATAATGACATGTTTTAAATAATGAATTAAATTTTACATGAATATAAAAAAATCCATTAAAAATTATTTGAGGATTTTAACGGGGAATTAAATGGGGAATCCATCCATGTGGATTATAAATGAGGAAAATCGAGGATGGGGAATCCCCGATGGGGACGGGTACCCGACGGGGATAAGGATGGTGAAGGTTTTCATTCCCCACATGGGTATGGGTACGGGGATTGGGAGTAAAATTTTAAACGGGGAGGGTATTTCTCGCCCCGAATCTGCCCCATTGTCATTCCTATACCTCATAAATAATATCAAACCCTAGGGTGACCACGTAAAATTTTCGTTAATTAAAATACACCCAGGGGTCGAAAGATCCCTCACATTAGAGTTGTCAATCGGGTCGATTCAGTCAAGTTCGAGTTCAGTCATTTCGGGTTTGATTGAGTATAGGTTTGGGTCAATCAGATTACCGGTCAAATGAGGTTGGGTTATGGCAAGTGATTGTGGTCAAGTCAATATAGCATAATTTTTTAAAATTTATTTTCACTATATTAGTGTGGGGTAACAGAAGTTGGTATTTGTGGGAAATGTGGGGAATTGGGTGAGAACTGAGTAGGTATGTGCACTGGTGTAATGGTTTGAGTAGTGACAGTGAGGAAATACAAATGCATACAAGGTGTTTGGTAGAATGCCTAGAAACTTGAAAGAAGGAAAAGCTATACTTGAATGCAGACTCTCAATTAGGCTGAGCTAGTGTTAGAGATTTTTCACGAAACTTGTAGTCTTGGATGAATTAGGCAATTAGTTTTGAGGTTTAAAGTTACATGATGAGTTATTTTAAACTTCACCAACTGAGCTCTAGTTCACAAGTGCTAAACATCAACACAATTTCAACTGGGTTAGTTTATGGGTTTCAAAGTTTAATGTTGATTTACTTTCAAGCTTCACAAACTCGATTGTGGCTACTTTCAAATTAATAATAAAAGGGGATCATTGTGTGTAAATTGGCATCAAACTAGTTACTGGTTAGGAGGTAAGTGGGTAACATTGGCACATCAACAATTTGGTTAGTACAACCATTCATGTCTTCATCCAAATTTCTATATCATAAAATTTCTCTTCTCTCGCCAGTTCGTGTATAGATTTGTCAATTGGAGTAGGTATGTTAAGTTTTAAGTACGTTGACCCCAATTTGGATTCAATTTACTTTAAGTGACTAGTTTAGAAAATCTGAAGTTGGAATTTTCTAACTATTTCGTAGCAGCTACTGTCGGTCTACTTGACAGTGACAAATTGGGAATTAGTTGAGGAAGGACATGTTCTTGGACCATATGGCTTCATTGTTACTTTGATCATAGGAGATTTGGACTTGTCAGTGAGCATGAAACTTGAAATTTAGTTTGAAATGGCAAAAAGATTCTAGCAACCTGATAAGTTTTAGCTTGGCATATCCGATGGGAAACTTGATACCTCAGTATTCCATTAGTCCACAGAAAAGGAAAGATTCCTTGCAGATTTTATTCAGGACAATGTTGTTGAATAATGGAAACAACATCTAAGTATCTCATTAATTCACACAAGAGGATCAGTGCAGAATTTATGAAAAATGATGTTACCTCTAACTTCTAAGGATTGCATAAGTATCAAGTAATAAGGCTGTGAGTTCATACATGGATTTCCGTGTTGTGTTAATGAAATCCTAATCATGATGGGCATTGCATTAATCATCATGCATCAGACTTTGTATTGTATAATACAGCAAATTGTTCTTCTTTGTAATAAAACACCTTCATTGGCATTATTGACATTCAAGTACAAAGAGCAAAAGCTGCTTCTTTCTCTATGTTGCTTCCACCTAGGTTGTTTTGAGGCTAATATGTTTAAAAATGCTCACACTTTAAGAGACAAGTCAGCCGAACTAGACCGTAAACAACCTGTAATTGTCTTCAACATAAACACTAAAATTCTATTGCTGAATCAGTTTACTGCGGTGTGTGCATTGGTAAGTTAGCTTCAGACTAAATATTTAGAGTTCTATTCATAAAGAAAGAGGTTCTTGTTGGATCAGAAGCTGTTAAATGAGATGGCTAACTGTTCATCAGTAACAGTTCTTAATCTGATAATCCGAGCCCATGAATACACGGAGAAGTCATCGACCGTGCCGAACGAGATGGGATCCTGGAATAGGGAAATCTCCAGTCATCCGATGGAAGGAAGAAAGCATCCGTCACAGAGCGAAGAGGTCTGTTCAGAAGGCGCTGGAGAGAGTATTCCGAGCCTCCGATACATGCGGGAGGTGGGAAGTTAGTTACCAGATGTGCCCTAGAAATCCGGGGATCGTGATATTCGAGAAGTAACCGTTGTAACGTAGACATATATACAGAAATGATGTATTTTTGTAAGGATAGGCATAATCACACGAGACAACCGATTTTTCTAAAACAGATCATTTCTCTCTATTCTTGTGAATTCCACACTCATTCGAATTGCTTAATTCCCTTTAATTTCGATTGTGCCCCAATCTAGAGCAAAGGTTTGTTAATCAAATTTTTGTCCAAAACAATTTGGCGCCCACCGTGGGGCCTAACGATCGAAAAAAAATTCAATTCTGTGCATCGAAAATAGTTCCGGAAGATCACCATGAGTAACCCTAACGAAGGTGGTCAAGAACTAGGCATCGAGGAGGAAGGAGGTGCACGCCAGGACGCACCAGCAGCCCTTCGTCTCGAACTGTCCGAATTCGCCCAAAGGCTCCAAGCTCTGTAGAAAGAACTATCCGACCAACGTGCATGCAACGAGAAGCACAAAGCAAGCATTGAGCAATTAACCGCCGATAACGACGGTTTACGCTCCCAACTTCGATCCGTGTCCTTTGTCGGCCCGCGTGCCCAGGCAACAAATCGAACCCGAAGCAATGGGGGTGAGGGTTCCTCGGGGAATCGTACTGGCTGTCGCGAAGGAAATCTTGGCTTGGAGTTCATTACCCCACCAGCAACGGTCCCAGGGGTACCATCGGTCACCCCCGCTCAGGGAAACCCTGGTAGCGAAGGAGCAAGGGCACCCATACACTTGCGATCGGTGCGAGAGGTTAGCCCCCGACGCTTGGAAGACGAGACCATGGACGATGATGAGGACTGGGACCGCCGCCATCCCCGAGACCTCGAGGATATCGTTCGGAACCAATTCAGGATGTTCACTGAACAGTTATCGAAGATACCCGGGGTCCCGCGGCCCATAGAGAAAGAAGCGGTTGACGGTTACAATGAGTCGCCTTTCGCTCCTCACATCGCCCAAGTCGAGATACCGAAGAAGTTCTCGCTGCCCAGTATGACTTCGTACGACGGCACAGGGGATCCTAATGAGCATGTGGCTATATTCAAGCAGAAGATGATGACCAGCGCGGTACCGTATCATTCCCGCGAAGCGTTGATGTGCAAGGGGTTCGGAGCCGCCCTCGCGGGACCAGCCTTGAAATGGTTCGTTAACCTCCCAAGGGGAAGTATCCGTTCCTTCGCCGAGTTAATGGATTCGTTCCGGGTACAGTTCGCCAGTAGTCGGAGATTCGAGAAGCAGTCTAGTGACTTGTACCGGGTTATCCAGAAGCCGGAAGAGTCCACCCGGGAATACCTGGACTGGTTTAACCGCGATAAGATTTCCATCCCGCACTGTGACGTGCCGACGACGATGGAAGCTTTCCGTCAGGGGGTAAATCAAGACGGAGATCTCTACAAAGAACTCCCTAGACATCCTTGCCACAGCTTCGAGGACGTGCAAACCAAAGCTTTGGCTCAGATCAGGCTCGAGGAGGATTTGAAGATAAGAAAACCTATGAGTGTCTGGGAGAGGGTAGACAAAAAGGCAGCACTAGATCACCGCCGAGAGCGCCGTGACCAACCATACCGGCGCCCTCACCCTGACGCGGTGAAGGTAAACGTCGCAGAAACCAAGCCGGCCAAGCCGCTACCGCCGAAGTATGACGAGTTCAACCTGGGCATATCCCCCGAGGACTTAGTGAAGAACATAGCTCAGACAATACGAGGCGTTAGGTGGCCGAAGAGGAATGAAAAGCCCTATCCGAACAAGGATATGAGTAGGTGGTGCGACTTCCATGACGATTACGGTCATGTAACCAAGGAATGTGTCACCTTAAGAAGAGAGATTGCCTACCTTGTATCTCGAGTAAGGATTACAGAAGTCGCGCCAAATGCGCAAGTCCCCCTAGATGTCGTGGAAGCTTCACGCGCGGGAAGGCCAGCGTCGCCGGTGCCAGCAAAAGTCGTGAACGTAATCACTGGAGGGTCGAGCGTGTGCGGTCTCACTTATTCGGCAGCTAAAAGGAACGCACGAGAAAGCAGCCTTCCCCGCCCAGCGTGTGAGAAGAATGACGTCATCAACGTCGCAGTACATTTTGACGAGGATGACGTCAATGGTCTTGACGGACCTCATCATGACGGCCTCGTGATTTCCCTGTCAATCGGAAATGTCTTAATGAAGCGAGTCATCATCGACACCGGGATCTCAACCAATCTTATGACATTGGAGGCTTTGAAAGGAATGGGTCTGAGCGAGAAGGACGTAGAGAGAAATCCCACAGCGCTCGTAGGCTTTAGCGGAGAAGTGAAGCACACCGTAGGAGACATCGTCCTTCCCACATACGCAAAGGGCATAAATCTCCAGATTAGATATTCTGTTATGGATTGCCCTTCATGTTATAATGTAGTAATGGGAAGACCATGGCTTCACGACATGAGAGCCGTCCCATCCACTTACCACCAAACGGTGAAGTTCCCAACTCCGTGGGGGCTTCAAGAGATTCGTGGTTATCAAAGAACATCCCGGGAGTGTTACAAATCGGCGCTGAAACTAGCCGCCGGTCAAAAGTCCACCTAGCAATTAAAGGAGGCCACTAACCCTACCATTCCAAAAGAAAATGAAAAGAAAGATGAACAGGTAGAGGAAGTGGCCCTAGACCAATCCGGCCTCAATCGGTCCGTGAAGGTTGGAAAAGATTTGGAACCAGTTATGAAAAGCGAGTTGATGGACTTCCTCAGTAAGAACTCGGAGTGTTTTGCTTGGTCCCATGAGGATATGGTGGGAATCGATCCGGATGTCATCACGCACCGATTAAATGTGGACCCCATTCACCCTCCGGTAAAACAGAAGAGGAGGAAGTTCGCCGCAGAGAGAAATAAGATAGTGGATGAAGAAGTGAGAAAGTTGATGGAAACTGGAAAGATCAAAGAAGTCAAGTATCATGAATGGCTGGCGAACATAGTCGTCGTTCCCAAGAAGAAGGGGAAGTGGAGGATGTGCGTTGATTTCACGGATTTGAATAAGGCTTGTCCCAAGGATTCATTTCCGTTACCTCACATAGATGAACTAGTAGACGCCACAGCGGGTCATGAGTTGCTGACTTTTATGGATGCCTTCAGTGGATATAACCAGATCCGGATGTAAGAAAGTGATCAGGAGAAGACATCCTTCATCACCAGTAAGGGACCACTGCTATAAGGTGATGCCCTTTGGGTTGCGGAACGCTGGGGCCACATATAAGAGAATGGTGAACAAAATGTTCCAAGACCAAATTGGAGAAACCATGGAGGTATACATAGATGATATGCTAGTAATAACTTTGGTTTTTAAGGATATTTTGAATTTTTCTCGGATATCCTTTTAACCTCTTTGTCCGTTTTAACGCTTAATCCAATATTTTTTTGTTGGAGATTAAATCCTATAAAATTGTTGGTGATATCGTAAAATCACAAAGAAATGATTTTATGGATCGATGTAAATTCTAGGATTTTTCAGTGGAAAAAGAATATTTATTGGATAAGCCGTCTTTTTGATTATGTATTGTAAAGGATTTAAAATACGAAACGGAAGCCTTAAAAATTGAAGGTAGCGTGATAAAATCATGAAAAATTGGTTTTATTGGTCTACATATTTTACGGGACGTTTTGTATTTAGTAAGTTTTTCCACCCGAGGTACATAATTTTACCGCTTTAACGCGAGTTCCGTTCCGAAACGGAAAATCCTTTTATTAGTCGACTTTCAATACTTATGGAAGAAGGAAAGATCGATTCTTTCTCTTGGATATGTATGCGTGTTTGGATAGATATAGGAGGGGCTCGGACTTTTGAAAAAGAAACAGAGGATGATAGAGCGAGAGGACGAAGGGCGACGGACTGGTGATCGAATCTCTTCACCGCTGCATATCCCTGCCTTCCCCTGCCAACTCTCCATCCTCACCTTCGACCTCATCTTCTTCCCTTCTTCCTTTGTGTGATTCCTTGGGCTCGTACTGCTGAACGAACCAGAGAAAGAATCAGAACGGGACGGAACGACGGTCCGAGAAGAAAGAATTCTCACCGCCGACAATCTCCTCAACCCGTCCACCTCCTCATCATCTTCTTTCTCTCTGATTTGTGGGCTCGTGCTGCTGCAGAAAGGAGCTAGAACCAGTGGAGAAATCAGGAGGAGCGATGTACTCAGGAGGAAAGAATTCTACACCGCTGGTTATCTTCTTTGCCTCGCTGCGACGTCGCCGACGACCACCAGTCCCTCCAACCACCACCCACTGCGAGGGCTGTCGTCGGGAAATACTCAACCACCCTCGATCTCGGGGATCGAGCCACTATCGAGCCAAATGAGCCATGGGCTCAAGTGAAGGTAATTACGATCGAAATTAATTAGCGGGTTGGTTGTGGAGCCACCGTAAGGACCTTTTGGTTCCGCTTTGCTAATTAAATTTATGGTTTTTATAATCTTGACGTTGATACGGTCTCACAGGTTCAAACCGCTCGAGAAACGGACGTCCGGAGCTTCAGTTATAGCGAATACAAGTTCTAACCTCGATTGGCAGGTAAAGGACTTTGGATGATTACTCAGGATTCATTGTTAATCAGTTTGACCCGAGATTTGGTCACCTTTAAGAACTGTTACTGATGAACACTTTTTGTTTAGAAATTTGTTTCAAAAGTGAAGTGGATAATTACTTATAAATTCGCCAAGATGGCTCCTTAAAACATGATAACTAAGGATTTGTTATATGTCGATATACGAAATCAAATCGTTTATCGATTAGGAAGTTATAGAATTTGAGTATACAGCTAAGAAGTGTTTCTGTGAGCTCGTTGTTGAGAAATCCTTTTGTTATATTTGTCAGAAGGATGATAAAGATTACTGTTGGAATCACTAAGAACGTTGAGCACGCCTTCTAAGGCAAGTGGACGGTTCTCTCTTGCATTATGCACTGCTGGAAAACGCGTCTGTAGCCAGGAAAATAGACACGACTTCCACCATAAAAATAACCACGAAATCACGTTAGCCACGACATCCCCAACGAATTGCCCTACGAAAGGTGCCCTGGGGCTAAAACACGCGAGGCTAAATATCACTCTAGTTTTGTGGCTATTTAGCTGCAAATAATAGTCGCGAATTAGTTCATTGCTAAATGTGTGGCTATTGGCCACGAAAGTCACGTTCAACCATATTAGCCAGAATTGAATTTCGTGGTTTGTTTTGAGTGCATCACCATCAAATGTTAGCCACAAATGTATTTTGTATCTAAGTTCGAGTCGAATTTAAACGCATAATCGCACCTATTTCGTGGCCATTAGCCTTGAAATTTTCCATGAATCTATTTAGCGGGAAAAATCCGTGGCCATTTAGCCTTGACATTTGCATTGAATCTATTTTGTTTCAAATTTTGTGGTTAAATAATTAAGCGTTTAAAAAAATAAAAAAATATTATATTATAATATTGCATATTTGCATTATCATAGTAATGCAATTACATAGTCTAAAATACATATTGGTTGAAACATCCCACAACAAACCACATTCTATCCACATGCTAATCAAAACCCACAACAAGCCAAAAAAATCCTAATAAGAGGATACTAGCCAACCAATATGTTACAACACTTGCTTTTGCCTTCTCTTCTAATCCATGTAATCTTCATGCCCTGTAAGTTTTATACAAATTAAAAGCTTAGTAGAAGAACCAAGGGCATCTAACCAATAACAATAGTTGCATTTTCTAAGCCATCAGATATAATAGCATATGGGGAATTCTCCCAGTTTTGGGCACTCAATTTCAAATGAGTTAACTTCGAAGTTTATCAAATTTACATGATCTCCCCAAAGATACTCACAAACATGGCATTTTAACAGTAAATTTATCAAGCCAACTTAGATATTTCCGTGAGCATATGAAGCACAAGTGCACAAAGGAATCATATGGCAAATGAAGTAACAAACTGTCATAATTATACCAACTCTATTTAAGAAAAGTATCCTAGAAAGCCTCTTACTTTAATATGCCACTACAATCAATGTGAGCTTAGGACATTATCTATCACATAAAGAAACAGTAATTATTAGGAATCTAGAAACATAATCATAAGCTACCTTCATTAAAGCTCAATGAAACTTGATGACGTTCCCCATCTACCAACATCCTTGAGATATTTCTTTCAAAGGCATCATTATCTATTGTTCTAAAGTGGGTGTATGGATTTGCTAGAAATGTGCCATAACCATCAACTCCTTCAGTTTGTAGAGAAGTTCTATACACATTTTTCTGTCAATAACCATGATGATGAGCTTCAGACTGAACAAATAAGACTAGAATCAGCATAAACAAGTATTGAATGGAAAGATAGATTCAAGTAAACACAGAAATAAGTAATAGTCAAGGGTCAAACAAAAACCTGGCCATGAGGAGGGCTGCCTTGATTAAGCAGTTTCACATCCAAACCTTGATCCTCTGGAGGGCTCCAGTTGAAGAAGTCTTTGGAATTGTAGAGTTGGTCAATGAATAAACCTCCATAGACTTAAGATACATGCTATGCTTCTCATTAGTCCACTCAATTGAGTCCTATGAGACAAAAACAGATATTTTAGGACCTTTAATTTGATTTGAAGTTATGTATAAAAATTGTGTAAGGTAGAGCGGACGGCAAAAGGGATTTCATTATCAAACCATGTCAAAAACCAGAACAGGATTCTCCATGAAAAAATATCTAGCTTAATTGATTGAATGTAGTCAAATATCTATCCGCTTAACAAAAAATTGTAGACAGATAATGGATGGGATATTATTGGCCAAGTTTCTTATAATATCTAGGCATCTATCAATCTACACGTAGATAAGGAATACTAGAATAGAAAGAAAAAGATGTTTAGTTAATCTTCAATTTGGTTTATGCACTATTTTTCAATTTTGCTCTTAAACATGAAAATTGGAAGCTCAATCCTTCACAAACTCAAAGGTTTATTGAAAGAGTAAGATTGATTGGTCAGGAATTTTTCAGTGAAATATAAAGTTTGGATGAGAGACAAGCGAGGCACTTACCCGTGAGATTGTTGTTTCCAGCTCTCAAGCAAAGATTGAGCAGACTCAAACCTCGTCATAGGTTTGCAATTGGGGCGCCAACACGTCCACATTGAACTGCAAAACAGATGTACATCGGTGGCTGGGAGATCGCTAACATTATTACACGGTTACTGAATACTACCTCTCTGGGAAATTGTATTTGACAAAGGTGCGTAGTTTGGCACATTATTCATCACACAAAGTTTCCACCTGAATGAAACATTAATTAATTAACCATTAGTACTGTAAAATGTGTATATGAAATGCGAAATGTGCTGAGTGACAAACATAATGATATCAAAGAGCATAAAAAAGGATCACTTTTGCTATACCATTCATGTCCTGATGTCCACCATATATTTCTATTTTCTATGTATTGCATATCCTATGTTCGTATATATATAGTCCACCTATTATGGACAAAGAACGTTGTTGGCCATTGACCACCTGCGTACAAGAACAAGATGTTGTTGGCCTTTGCTCAAAAACGGTTTACATCCTTCTTTAATTCGCAGATAAATTTCACACAAATTCACAGTAAACCAAGTATCGCTAACCCGTCCTGAGCCATAGCATTCAATCTAGGCAGAGAGCTCTTTTCTCCTCCTGCATTTCTTGATAACCATAAAATCTTAGGGAAACAGATGTACATCGGTGGCTGGGAGATCTCAGCCAGGCGCCAGCAGCACAAAGCAAGTGAAAAATTGGATCTTTCTCAATTGAGAAATAAGAACCACGGTTGACATAAATTAGGTTAAATTAGGTTACAACATTCAATTGAGAAGGACAAGCTCAAACCGATCAATTTGGAGATGAATTTGTAGACTTTGAAGAGGAGGAGAAGACAAGCTGGCGGTGAAGACTCCGAATTCTTTCCCCCCGAATATATCGTTCCATCTTGATTCTCTCTCTCGGGTTCCTTTCAATTTGGAGACGAAATTTTAGACTTCGAGGAGGCGGAGAAGACATGTCGGCGGTGAAGAAGAGTTCGTCGTTGCGTCCTGATTCTCTCTCGGGTTGTAGACTTCGAGGAGGCGGAGAAGACATGTCGGCGGTGAAGAAGAGTCTGTCGCTCCAACCTGATTCTCTCTCAGGTTCCTTTAGGTATTATCAGTTGAATGAACATGAAATTTGAGCCACACGTTAGGAAATAGGATTTTAGCCCGCCAAGCCCGCCATTTATTTTGGCCCAAATTTTCGTTTTCTCTCCAAGCCCGCCAAGAATTTAGCCCAAATTTCATTTTCCCTCTCAAACTAATATTTCCTTCCATTAAACCCGCCATTAATTTTTGCACACATTTTTAACAATTTTTTTTTAAAAGTTGAATAATTTATAAATAAGTAGGATTATAAAAAGTTATAAAATCATATTCACACATTTTTTTGTGTAATTATAATATAATTTAAAATTCTAGATGATACAATTAGCAAATAATTTTTAAAAAAAATGAAAAATTAAAAAAAAACTATTTACAAACTAATTTATAAACCCTTAAATAAAAATAATATAATTTAGGCCAATATTGTCAAAATGATAAAACTAGGAAAAGATGAGTTATCGATCATATTTTTCGAAATTATAGGTCGTTAGTCCAAACAGATTACGATACCGTCATACCGATCATATTAATCTTTATTATCTATTAAACGATACTAAAGGAATATAACGTTTTTTTATAAGAATGAGTGATTCTAAATGAACATATCGATTTCTTATAACAATCAACGATTCTAAGTGAATATAACGTTTTCTTATAAGAATGAACCATTATAAGTGAATATACGATTTCTTATAAGAATGAACGATTCTAAAGGAATATAACGATTTCTCATAAGAATAAATGATTATAAACAAATATAACGATTTCTTGTAAGAATGAACGATTCTTAAGAAATATAACGATTTCTTATGAGAATGAACGATTCTAAAGGATTATAACGATTTTTTATAAGAATGAACGGTTCTAAAGGAATATAATATTTTCTTATAAGAATGATCGATTCGAAAGGAATATAACACTTCCTTATAAGAATGATTGATTCTAAATGAATGTAATGCTTTCTTATAAGAATGATCAATTGTAAAGGAATATAACGCTTTCTTATAAGAATGATCGATTCTAAAGGAATATAACGCTTTCTTATATGAATGATCGATTCGAAAGGAATATAACGCTATCTTATAAAATGGTTCATTCTCACGAAATGAATATAACACTTCCTTATAAGAATGATCAACCCTAAACCCTAAACCCTAAACCCTAAACCCTAAGGGGTATAACATTTTCTTATAAGAATGAACCATTTTAAAGAAATATAGCGATTTCTTATAAGAATGAACGATTCTAATGAACTATAACAATTTCTTACAAGAAAGAACGGTTCTAAAGGAATATAATGCTTTCTTATAAGAATCTTCGATTCTAAATGAACGTAACGCTTTCTTATGAGAATGAACGATTCTAAAGGATTATAACAATTTCTTATAAGAATGATCGATTCGAAAGGAATATAACACTTCCTTATAAGAATGATTGATTCTAAATGAATGTAATGCTTTCTTATAAGAATGATCAATTGTAAAGGAATATAACGCTTTCTTATAAGAATGATCGATTCTAAAGGAATATAACGGTTTCTTATATGAATGATCGATTCGAAAGGAATATAACGCTATCTTATAAAATGGTTCATTCTCACAAAAGGAATATAACACTTCCTTATAAGAATGATCAACCCTAAACCCTAAACCCTAAACCCTAAACCCTAAACCCTAAGGGGTATAACATTTTCTTATAAGAATGAACCATTTTAAAGAAATATAGCGATTTCTTATAAGAATGAACGATTCTAACGAACTATAACGATTTCTTACAAGAAAGAACGGCTCTAAAGGAATATAACGCTTTCTTATAAGAATCTTCGATTCTAAATGAACGTAACGCTTTCTAATAAGAATGATCGATTCGAAAGGATTATATAACGCTTTCTTATAAGAATGATCGATTGTAAATGAATGTAACACTTTCTTATAAGAATGATCAATTCTAAAGGAATATATCGCTTTCTTATGAGAATGATCGATTCGAAAGGAATATAACGCTTTCTTATAAGAATGATCGATTCGAAAGGAATATAATGCTTTATTATAAGAATGAACGATTCTAAAGGAATATAACGATTTCTTATAAGAATGAACGACTCTAAAGGAATATAACGATTTCTTACAAGAATGCACGGTTCTAAATGAATATAATGATTTGTTATAAGAATAAACGATTCTAAATGAATATAATAATCTTATATGAATGAACAATTCTAAATGAATATAACGATTTCTCATAAGAATGAACGAATCTAAATGAATATAACGATTTCTCATAAGAATGAACGATTCTAAATGAATATAACGAGTTCTCATAAGAATGAATGATTCTAAATTAATATAACAAGTTCTTATAAGAATGAACGATGCTAAAGGAATATAACGATTTCTCATAAGAATGAATGATTCTAAATGAATATAACGATTTCTTATAAGAATGAACGATGCTAAAGGAATATAGCGATTTCTCATAATAATGAACGATTCTAAAGGAATATAACGATTTCTCATAAGAATGAACGATTCTAAATGAATATAACGATTTCTCATAAGCATGAACGATTCTAGAGGAATATAACGATTTCTTATAAGAATGAACGATTTCTAAAGGAAATTATTTTAAATTATTATTCTCGAATAATTTAGACATGCATAATAATATTATTTTCATAAATATTATTATTATTCTAGAAAGTCATTTATAATTTATTAAAAATTATTAATTTCCTAGGTGAGCATGATTGATATTTTATTTTAATAAATATTTTTTTTATAAAGGCCTATGGCCTATGGGTAATATTATTAAATTTTAAAATAATTGTTATTTATAGTGGAAATAATTTTACAAATAATAAAAATTAATTAGAAATGGGCTTGTGAGGTAATAGAAAATCTGATGGGCTTGGGAGTCAAAATAAATGGGCCCGTTTTTGGATCACCGTACTCGGCCCATATAGAGGAGCAGCCCAATCCAAACGTACTCTTCTCCTCTTCCTTCATTGAAATCTTGTAGTTATTTCTGAAGATTTACCACGAAATGAAGAACTCTTGGCTAATCTCGTGACTGTTTCTGCAAATTTTTCCAAACAAACAAAGTTAGACACGAAATGAAGAACTTGTGACTAGTCTCGTGGTTATTTCTGCAGATTTCGCACGAAATGAAGAACTCGTGGCTAATCTCGTGACTGTTTTTGCAAATTTTTCCAAACAAACAAAGTTAGACACGAAACGAAGAACTCGTGACTAGTCTCGTGGTTATTTCTGCAGATTTCTCACGAAATAAAGAACTCGTGGCTAATCTTGTGAATGTTATCGCAGATGTTTCCAAACAAACTATGTTAGACACGAAAATAAGAACTCGTGGCTAGTTTTGTGGTTATTTCTAAAAATTCTAGCGAAATGAAGGACCTTTTATGAGTCAATGATTCAAATTACCCACACAAATATCCACAAACCTAGCCACGACTAGTACGTGGGTACTTAGCCCCAGACTTTGTCCTGAATATACACACGAATCTTTTTTCGTGGCTAATTAGCTACTACTCTAGAAATGAATCTAGTTGCGCAAGAAATTCGCGTCCATTGGGCCTTAACGTTAGCCACGAGCTTGTTTTCATGACAATATGGCCAGAAATCTACAACCAAATCTAGCCGCGCTCACTTTTCGGGGCTATTCGGCCCCAAAACTAACCACCTCTATATTTGATGGCCATTTTACCGCAAATTGAAATATTTGTGGTTAAACTTATGGCCGTTTCCACCCAAATTACCCTCGCCAAAATTCGTGGCTAAATATTTTCTGGCTACAGACGCGTTTTCCAGCAGTGATGGTTATTAAATGAGGAATTGAATCCCATTTAATATTGGCGTTGGGAACAACTTGTATGATTAATAAAATATGATAGGTTGTTGTTTTTTTATATCCGCTTTTTAGGTAGGTTTTTAGTGTCTAGATAGATTAGATTTGGTTAGTTTTTGTGTTAGAGTTTTAGGTTTTTGAGTCTTTTTGCCATAGTTTTTGTATTTCTTTGAGATACGGAAACTACGTGTATTTTGTGTCTTTATGTAGGTATTTTGGAGCTTAAACGAAGGATTTGGAGTATCACATGAGGAGGTGGACGAGTTATGAGGAGAAACTAAGGAAGAGAGCCGAAGAAAGGAGTAGAAACGAGCTAAAGCAATACAAGAACGACCCAAATAGGGTCATGAACGAGCTAGTAGCAGCCAAGATCGACCCATCCAAGAATTGAGCATTCAGGACCGACCCCAGAGGGGTCGTGCACGACCTATTTGGGGTCGATCGGGGCGCCGACTCTTGCTAGATTCCGTGATCTTTTGTAAAATATTCTATCTTTTATTTTAGGAAGTAGTTTTATCTTGTTTCCTAGGTTAATTAGGACTCCTTTTTCCTCTATAAAAGGGGGCAAAACTCTTTGTTTTGGGGGTTCCGGATTTTAGTCAATTTAGTGTGTTTGTTTGGTAGAAGACCCGGAAGACAAGTTGGAGGAAATTGTAAGACTTCTTTCTAGTTTATTTGCGATTTTCGGTTTCATTAATCAATCATGTTTGCGTTTTATCTCACCATGAGTGAGTAGTCTTTTTAGATTCTAGGGTTGGGTGAAAACCCAACACAATCATGCATGTCTAAACTTGAATTCATGACTTGAATGCTTGAGGATCATATCTATCTATCTTGTGCTTAATTCCTTTGCGAAAGTTGAGGCAAATATCTTGCAATTAACCTAAAAGCGAAAGTGTAAAGTTGATTGCTTGATTAGATCTAATAGGATTATTTGCGAAAGTTGATATTCCTAGGTTGAAAGATAGATAGAAAGTTGTTTAATTTATGACAGTTGATTGAATAACTTGAATTGTTTGCGACAGTTGACTTTTCTATGATCTAGATTGCATGATAGTTGTGAATTCCCGTTGAAAGCATGTGTGATTGATGTTGTGGTAGCCCTAGCCCTAGGATTGCCTTCTTATATTGATTAAAACTCGTTAATTTGACTCGATCTCGCCCTCACCAAGGTCGTGCTCGAGCCTATTTCCTTTGTTTGTGTTGGTGTGTGTTTGTGTGTGTCCAGGACCGACCCCCTTAGGGTCGTGCACGACCCTAGTCCGCTCGATCCTGGCCTTGTTTTGTTCGTGTTTGCTTTGTTTTTCGTAGTTTGTCAACTAATCTTTAGCCCTATTCTCATTCCCATGGACGAACCTGACGCCGCTATACTCAGCGAGGTCTTGATATAAATTTATTTGTTCAAGAAACCCTTCAACATTTTTTTGAAATAATGACCATTTTGTTATTCATTCAGTTTCGTGCTAGAACTGGATTTAGGTCCGTTGTGTATGACCTTGTTTGTTTAGTTGTCTCGTGCCGAGACATTGATATAAATTAATCTAGTCCAGGGATGAGAGCTTAGTCTCGGAAGCATCTCCTTAAAACTCATGTTAGGCAGTATCAATATTGATCCCCTAACACTAAGGTCATGACCATGGCCCGCTCTACGCTTGAGGGGCGACTATGCACTATTGCTAAGTGCATTTATTAATATGTGTTGGTAGAGGATTATGGATGAAACAGGCCCTCTAATCTCTCCATCATTGGGACCCGTACTATTCGTTGTTCAAGGATGAAACATGCCCTCTGACCTCGATAGTATTGTGTTCCATTGGCAGTAGTTCGAGCCGATTAAAAGATGTCAACTTGTTTGTGAAAAGTTTTGAAAATAATATAAGATAAGTGTGTTAAGTACATTAATATACCCGAATGGTTGGTCTATTCGATAAGCATTCTTACTCCCGGTTATAGATGATTCTTAATCAAACCTTGATTAAGTCAATCTGATTAGTCGATGGAGGCTTTTCAAAAATGTTGTGTGATTAATATAAGTTCCCAACAATTGTTCATGTTTCATAATGGAACCACAAGTTGTGGTGTCCTATCTCTTGAATATGCATGCCTCATTCTTATCCTCTATGGGGCTGCTAACTGTTGGATCATCGACCGGTTGTTATTCGGATTTCGATGCCAATATGTTTAGTCACTACCATAAGAACCAATCAATTTCTCCACTTGCTTAGTCTTTCATTAGACTAACCCGACCACCTTATTCAATTGCATGGTCGGTTGGTGTCCACCGTTGTATACGACACATCAGGTATTTCTTTGAAGTTGATTTGAGAAGTGGATCAAGAAGTTGAAGAAAAGTTTCCAGAAATTGTGTTTGAGCAAAGTTTATGGTTGGGCCACTACAAAGCTATGTTGGGAAAGAAGAAGCTAAGAGTTTACATACTAAAGACTTTGTTCAGATAGAAGATTGATCTATCATCTTGTCATAAAAGCTAATGTTGTTATAAGACTATTTGTATTTATTCCGTTGTAACATTTTCTTAAACTTTGTAAATTTGAGTTATCAAGTAATAAAGATTAAGTTCTTTTACAATATTTTGTGGTCTTTTACTTTCATACTCTTGTTTTAAATGAATCCAGCTTTTGGATTTTTAGTTTGTTCAGTCAGTTTAAAGCCTTGGGTAGCTTCGGTTTAGTCTTAATCGGGGTTACTGGCGGTAATACCTCCATGGTAGGAAGGGGGTGTTACAGAAGTGGTATCAGAGCTAAAAGTTCCTAAGTCTTGCTTAAGACTTTCATCTTTTATATAGAACTAGCGGAGTACCCGCGCGCATGCGCGAATCTTATTAAAGTTTTACTTGAATTTTATATTGAAAATGTATCATTTAATTTGCATATTGATTCAATGCATAGTCATATTAATAGACTAAATATGCAAAATAAAATGTCCTTATACGTATACTATACTAATATTAAATACAAAAATGAATTAAGTATGACCTACAAATTGAATATGATGATCAACCAACATTTAACAAAATTTGATAAAATATTTGAACATAAATTTTGTTTAATTAAAATAATTAATTTTTTTTAATCAATTTTATAAGTAACGCAAGGTCCAATATTTTAAATGAGGTGGCTTATGGAGGAGCGACAGGAAAAATGAGATGACCTAATGTGGTGACCTTATTTCTTACCCGATATATGTGACAAAAAATGAGGTGAATTAACATGACAACGATACATGGAAGAAATGAGGCGATTTAATATGGTGTCCTTAGCTCTTACCTGTGATATGTGACAAAAATTAGGTGGATTATGTAATATCCCGAGGGATTATAGAAGATAAAAGAAATATTAGGGGGAAAGAGAGATTAGGGTAGTAGAATTAAGGAAGAAGAAGCAAGATTAGGGAAGGAGAGGAATAGAAAGTAAAGAGGATTTCTGTTTTAGATTCAAGATGGTCCTGTACAGAATCGCTGATTGCCTTATAAGGCTCTTAACACTATTTAGCACTAATTACAAAAGTAGCCCTATAATTCCCCCGTATTACAATCCTAACAGATTAACGTGGGAACGACATGTGCTGAAAATGAGGCGACTTAATTTGACGGCTTTATTTCCTCCACAAAACATGTGATGAAGACACAGTGGCTTATTCACATATATTTGAATATATTAAAAAGACGTGTGATTTTAATGCAACATGATAATAAAAAAATTATACTTTTTATTTATACAACCAATCAACATCTAGCTTAATTGGAATACATATCTCTTATACATATAACATAGGTTGTATATGACATAAGAAATTCAACCATTAATTATGGGTCTCTTTACGTGTAATATCTCTTATAGTAGTAGTCACATTCATATATAATATGTTGTTATTTTGATTGCTATTTCTTACCTCTTAGTTATTGACATTTATGTTTGTCACATTTTTTGTTGCAAATATCCAATAAAAAAAATCACACTTAAGTAATACTCCGTATAATTTAAAAAATAGTTGAAAAAATAATAAAACTATATTAATATAGCCAATTATCTTTCCAAATATTACACGGAGCAAATGGATATATATATTTTGCGTAATAAATGGAAAATTATATAGCATTTTCTTATTTTATAATTTTTTGTTCTAATATTTGGTTTTAAATAAAATATCGCTAGATGACATGACATGTTATAAATGAGGTGGAATGTGAATTCACCATGTGACATAATATGTTACAACTTTAATATTATATATTCCATAGTTGATTAAAATGGATCAACATTAATTGTTACAAATTATATTAACATGAACAAAGGCTAGTAAATTACAAAAAATAATGTGAATTTTTTGTATAACGGATTAATAAAAAAATTAACGGTTGAGAACTTGGTACAAAATGAAATAAAGTATATATGGATATGTGTAGGTTTTAAGAGAGAACTTGCAATTATAATCTCAAGCTTGATATTGTAGATTATTTTAATTTTTATCAATCTAAACATAATTTTAAAACTTGTAATCAAAACAGTGGTAATTTAAAATAGTGGTAATTAACGATTTTATAAATTAAAAAAATAATTATAACTTATATATCATCTTTCATTTAAAATAAAATTAATTGTCAATATCATACTTGATGATTATACTTTGTTTAAATATTAACCAAGAATCTCCATTATTTGTAAGATGTTATAAGAAAAATTATTTTCTATATTTTAGTTTGGTAATATCTTCTCCATTTTGGTATATCTTTTTTATATATTTTTGTTTTATATTTTTTATATTTAATACACGATTTTGTAGTTTGGAAATCCACAATTTTAGTTTGGTATTTTTTTTAAGTTTAATTTGGTATTATCTTCACCAAAATCTTTTACATATTTTAAATAAAAAATATGCTATTGAAGCTATCTATTTTATAACAAAAATTAAAATAATAGGAACCAAAATATCAAATCCTAATACTGGAAAACTCTAAGGAATGTATAATCTTTAAGGAATATATAAAGAATCAAAAAATTTGTATCCGATGTGTTTATCAAAAATTATGAATAACATCTTTAAGAAATATTTAAGGAATGAATAATCTTTAAATATAATCTTCTAGGGATATTTAAGGAATCTAGTTGGTTTTTATATAGTAGATTAAAGCTAATCTAGTTGTAAAAAAAGCCACCATGATTTTTTTTATATTTTATAGAAATTAACGTTTAATTAAATATGCTAGAAACTTTCAAAATTACAATTTGGATTCTTTCTAAAATATTGAATGATATTAAAACTTACAAATTTAATATTTGAATTCATAAGATTTGTTTCCATAACTAACAATTTATTTGTATAATTTATATGAATTAATGAGGAGATGACATGTGTCAAAATCTAATGTGGCGCATTTTAGGAATGACATGTGGCAAAAAATAATGTGGCGCAATGTGGTGGCTCCAAACCTTATTGCTTTTATATATATAGTAGATTTCAAAAATTCGTATATTTTCTAAAGACTAAGATTTTATTTTTTTTTTAGATTTGGAAAAAAAATATAAAATCGAGGTGTATTAATGTAATGGGCTTATTTTTTACCCGTGATATGTTGCATGGAAATTTTGTAGAATTTTATACATAATTATTATTTATTAATTTTTTGGTGTAATAAGAGGTAATTAAGACAATTATAAACATGGCTAAGATTTCTTACCTAAACAATATCGATTTTGCTTGACTTATAAAATCGAACTTATATTGTGTGTATATCTTTTCATTAATTTTTATGTAACAAAATTATCACTAATTTTTTTTTGAATTTCGTAATTATTAACTTGCATTCACTTTTTGGAAGTTTTTTATTTCCTTGTATTTAATTGCATGGAATTTAAATTAGCCCTACATTTTATCCCTTTTCATTGTATTTCAGAAATTCATATATTTTCTAAAGACTAAGATTTTATTTTTTTTTAGATTTGGAAAAAAATCTGCTTACATAGTATAATCTTAATAGTTTGTTCAACTTAGTTGTTTTGTAGACTAATAATAATTTGTTAAATATCCATATAGTTCAATAAAAGAACCAAAATTCTAAAATAGAACTAAAAAATCTTAGGATTTTTTTTAAATATATATATCTTAAATAAAAGATTTGCAAAATCTTTTCAAATTTCGATTTATATATAGAAAAATCCATAATAATTTAACCAAAAGAAGTGATTTATAACATAATGAGATCGGTATGATATATTGTTATTTTTAAAAATAAAAGCTATTAGTAGATACAAAGTGAGTTATTTCATGATTTTTTTTCAAAAATGCATAACCTTTAATAAAATTATACGTAATTTTTTGAAAAGGAAATAAATTAGGGAAGATATGAGATTTTGTAAATAAGGTAGTTTGACTTGACAAATCTTCAATATAGTAAATTTTTTATAATAATATAAAAAAAATTATGATGTGTACATGACGTGAAAAATTTATTAATAGTGTAAGTTTATATGGTAGTTTTAGAAAAAAGTAAAATTATGTAGATTAATATGGTAATGACATGTGACAAAAGCTGAGATGGCGCATTATTAGAACGACATGTGGCAAAAGCTGAGGTGGCGCAACGTGGAGGCTCCAAACCTTATTGCTTTTATATATATATTAGATTGTGGAGAATTCTATATGGATGTTATCTTAGAACCATTTATGGAAAGTGGTTAAGATTGGAAGCCATACTCGTGAAGAGATAGGAGGAAAGGGAATTGGAAAACACGAGGTAACAAGTTTGTGATGGTTTATGTGAAAAAGGTCCTATAGTGGACATTTGATTCCCTGGAGATGGGAATGGATTCCGAGAAGGATCCAAAGTAAGATTAGGTGAAGATTCCTAAAGTTGACCCGGTTCTTGACCAAGTTCTCAATAAATTCCTATTCTCTCTTGAGAGTCTGAATTGGGTGTACCCTCGTCGTTTCTTCCATATTAGGAAACTTCTTGTGAGATTTTGAAGTTAAGTATTGTATTGCATAAAGACTTTCTAGTTTGAAGGTTTCCTATTTTAAGCTCGTATGATGGAAGATATCAAGTTAAGAATTTTTGTTAGAAAGTTCATGATTCAAAGTTATGTGTAAGAAATTGTTAATTCCTTTTCTTGAAATGTGAAAGTTCAAATGTTGTCTTTAAAAAGAAAATTTTAAAGTGAGTTTCTTTGACATCGAAGTCATAAAAGTAAGAGTTTTCATGAGAATATTTTTATAGGAATTTCTGAATTTTGTTGAAATTCGATTTTCAATAGAAGGAATGAGTTGGAACCTCTACATCTCAATGTTAAGATTTGGAAAATCTTATGAGCGGTGATTCTAAAAAGATCAGTATGGATCATGAAGGGATGTAAAAGAATCCTGAAAAGAAAAGGATTGTCTTTGGAAACTTTCTTCAACAACTATGTTTGTGACTCTATAGTATAGAATCATGGATATTCTGTACTTTTCTTTGCTCGGTTGGAAGTTAAAGAGCTTTGAAGTGCTCAAATGTTGGATCAATTGAATTGTTAATCTATTGGAAAATACAATTCAACTTTCAACCTGATAGTGTTCAAACTCGGATTTTCATATATGTTGTTATCCTTCGAGTTAAGAGGATTGAGAATCCTAAATGGAATGGGGATTTCATATAATTATAATAAGAAAGAAAGGAAGAATATTGGTTCAGTTTAAGTTGTGAACAAGTGGTTAATCATCAAGGTTGTTGTGAATAAGGTTGATTGGTCAAAATGGATTGAATAGGTAAAAGTTCATCAGTAATGTGTTTATGTCAAATTAACTACTTGGCACAAGTGTTAATTGATTACATGAGTTGTTGATATCCAGATGACTAACCTATGTGACAACGTTATTGGAGTTACGTTGTATGATACCCAACTCGGGATAATGAGAATTGACTTGAGGTCTATAATGGACTAGTAATGGAATCAACATTGAGATGTTCTAATTTGCCAATGGTATTGACTTATGCTTCTTTAAAGATGGAAATGATAAAGTTCAGTTTTGAGAAGATCAATCAAGGAATGATCTTAGTATATTTGTCTTTGATATTTCAAGCAGTTGGGAGAAAAATATCAATGAATGACCTTATCGCTGAAAAATAATTTCAATTGTGTTTGGGTTTTGAAGGTTTTATATCTGTCAAATCTGATGCCTAAGGTAGTATTGGTGAAACTGTTAAGTTGTCGGCAAGTCTCCTAACCACAAGTTCTTCCTTTGCAATGTGGTTTGAACTTGAGCTAATAAAAAGGTATATGTCTTCTCCTTATGGTTAAGTAAGAAGACAAGAATGATGGATAAGTCTAGTTTGTTTAACCAAGGTAGAATTTGGAAGGATCTCAAAAGGTTATATGGAGCCATGTGCTTTCATATGTGATAAGGAATTGGAAATTGGAAGAATTTCCTTATGTAAGGATAAAAGGGTAGTAAATACCTTGGGACTTGTTACAGGGTAAGTTTGTTTACCTTTGAATATAGAAGTTGAGATGACAAGTAAGCTCCAGAAGATCTATAGTTTTGGAGAATAGATGAACCCAAGCTTTGAATTCTAGTGGGGAATCATTAATACCTCATCTTAGATGCAGTATGTCAAGATGATTGATACGCTGGTTTTAGTACAGCGTAATTCTGTATTTTTATTAGGATTTTCTGAGTGTTTTAGGCTAGATTAGGATGATTATCTGTAATATCAGCAGAAGCCTACAGTTGAAGATTTGGAAGACAGAAGTCCTAATTCGAGCTGAAGAGTCTATGGAGTCAAGCTCCGCGCCCTCGAAAACCAACCGAGACCGCGGTGCCGAGGACGAAATGAAGTATCCGCGGGCGAGGCAATCTGTATCCGCGCCCGCGGAAATATTCCGCGCTCGCGGATGGAGGAGTATCCGCGGCCGAGGGTAGAGGATTGATCCGCGCTCGCGGATCGAGGGTTTCAGCGCCGCCGTCATTCGTTTTATTTTATCTTTTATTATTATTCAAACTTTAGATCTCGGACTTATTTTCTACTATTTAAGCTTTGTTTCGAGTTTCACTTTAGGATGGGACACAATTCTAGCATACTTTTACTTATAGGTTTTTATTTTAGTATTATGGAGAACTAATTTCCCTTTGGAGTTTGTTTAATCAAGGAAGCCTTTTTATGTAATTCGTGAGATTTTGGTAACTTTTCTATCCCTTGGTTAATATCAAAACTCTTGGTTTTATTTATATGATCTATGTTTTATTTAATAAGCCTGGTCAACTTGTTTGATTGACTTAGATCCACTGTTTGGATTAGTTTGTATTGTTGTCTGTGCAATCTTATTTATCCTTGAAACAACTCTTTTCTAGGACCGTGGACTAGAATTGAGAAAGAGTGTTTGATTGTTATTTTATGCATGAGACTCGTAGTTTGATTGCATGATTTAATATCCTTCTATCCTTAATACCTTGCATGATTTGAATTAAGCGTTCTTGTACATATCATAATTTTGCTTGGACCGTGGACAAGCGGTTATCTTTTATAAGGATTGGAATTAACTAGGAAATAAATAGAAAAGTGGATAAATCAATGATCGAATGATTAAAAAGGTGGAATTGATTGAATAAACTCTACTTACTTCCAATTGATTTAATCCCAATAATATTTGTTTGTTTTGTTTGTTTGCCTGAACTCCCAAAACTCATGTCTTTGCTCTTCGCTGATTAGTCAGAAATCCGATTCTCTTGGGTTCGACCCCTTGCTTACTTGCTATACTAGTTAGTAGTTTAGGGTTATTTATTTTTGATCTTGGCAACAACGATTTTAGCCGAGTCAAATTTTGGCGCCGTTGCCGGGGAATCAGTTTTTAATTTTCTGTTTAATCGGCGTTTCTGATGAAACCGCGCCCTCGGAATTTTTCCGCGCCCGCGGCAGTTCCGCGCCCTCGGAATTTTTCCACGCTCGCGGATCGGTTCGTCCAGATCCCCCGAATTGGTAAGAACCTATCTTATGGTTCTTACCCGTTCTACTGATAATTCTCCTGTTGTTCCGTTTGATCCAGAAATTAACAAGACTCTGATACAGTTGAGACGTCAAGTTCAGGCTCAAGTGCTAGGCATACAGTTTGATCCAGTTTCTTCTTCTTCTTCTTCGTCTGATTCAAAGGTTGAAGAACAGTTAGTAACCATGGCAGATCGCACTATTAGGCAACTGACTGCGCCTAATTTAGAGCAGCAACAACTTGGTCTTCAGTTTCCCGCCCTGGGAGAAGGAGTGAAGTTTGAGCTTAAATCTGGTCTTCTCCATTATTTGCCTAAGTTCCATGGGCTGAGTGGGGAAGATCCAAATAAACACCTTGCAGAGTTCCATTCTGTCTGCTTGGGAATGAAGCCAGCTGATGTGACTGAGGATCAACTTATGTTGAGGGCTTTTCAATTTTCTTTGGCTGATGCAGCTAAGGAATGGTATCTTTACATAAAACCTGAGACGATCACTACTTGGGCTCAGATGAAAGGTGCTTTTCTGGAGAAATATTTCCCTTCTGCCAAACAAACGTCTATCAAGAAGCAGCTGAGTAGTCTAGAGCAGGGAGATGATGAGAACTTGTATGAGTACTATGAGCGTTACAGGAGACTCATAGCCAATTGTCCCTTCCATGGCTATTCTGATAAAGACCTGAGTTGCTATATTATTGAATGTCTTTATGATGCTGATAGGCGCCTGATGAATGCGTCTTGTGGAGGTTCTTATGAGAATCTCACTCCTAGGCAGGCGTTTGAGAAGTTGGAGACTCTAGCAGAGCAATGCAGAAATCAGAGAAAGAGATCCAACAGTAGGTCTGTCCATTCTATTAATGACTCCCTGAATGCTGAAGTAAGGGAGTTGAAAGCTATGATGAAGCAACTGTTGGAGGGCAATGGAGCTTCAAGTTCAAGGGCTTGTGGAATCTGTGGTGAATCTAGCCATCCTTCTGATGCATGCCTTATCATGCAAGAGCCAACAGCTGATGTGAATGCTATAGGGAACTATGAACAGAGGCCCCAGAATGACCCATATTCAAATACCTTTAATCCGAGGTGGGCAAACCATCCTAACTTTAGGTGGAATCAACAACCTCAACAACCTTTTCCACCACAGGGAGGTCAGCCCAACTATGTTCCCAGGCCTAATTATGTGCCAAGGCCCTAGGCTCCTCAGGAAAATCCAGCCATCATCAATCAGCTTATGAAGGAAAATCAAGAGACTAAGGCTGCGATGAAGAGTTTGGAAATTCAGTTAAGCCAGATTGCAACCACTCTGAACCGTCTACAAGCTAAGGACTCGGGAAAACTGCCATCTCAGCCCATGAACCCGAGAGAGAATGTGAGTGCAATGAGATTAAGGAGTGGGAAAGAGCTGGATATTGAAATTTCAGCCAGCAGAAACCAGCCGAGTTCACCAGAGGACAGTTCTGATCGCGGAGCAGAAATAGAGGAAGATGCAGAATCCGCGCCCGCGGACCCAGTCCGCGCCCGCGGAACATCCGAGACCGCGGACCCAATCCGAGCCCGCGGATCATCCGCGCCCGCGGGTCCCATTCCGCGTTTGTGTATCGCCCCTCTGACCGAAACTGACGCATACGTCAGGCCTTCGTTTCCTCCCATGGCTTCTCAAAAGCCCGCTCCACCATTTCTTGAGGCACTGAAGGACACCAGGAGGCCAACCAATGACAAGGAAATTTTCGAAACCTTCTCCAAGTGTGAGGTAAATGTTCCTTTGCTTAAACTTGTTCAAAGTATTCCTCGTTTTGCTAAATTTCTGAAAGAATTATGTACCATCAAGAGGAAGCAAAAAAGAAAAGGGGCAGGTTAAGAAAATTAATCTTGTGGAAAATACTGAAAATGTATCTTCCATGCTTCAAAGGCAATTGCCTAAGAAGTATGGAGATCCAGGGAGGTTTACTGTTCCCGTTACAATTGATGAGGCTAAAATTGAGCATTCTATGCTTGATTTGGGTGCCTCCATTAATGTCATGCCACTTAGCATCTATGAGAGGCTAGGTCTAGGGCCATTACAGGATTCTAATATTACTATTGAACTGGATGACCACTCTAAAGCGCATCCGAAAGGATTTTTGGAAGATGTCTTAGTGCAGGTGGATGGCTTAATTTTTTCGACGGACTTTTATGTCCTAGAGATCGGTAAAGGGAGATACGACCCAGTTTTGCTATTGGGTCGTCCATTTATGAAGACGGAGAGCGTCGTAATTGATGTTTCAAAGGGCCTATTATCTATGGCACATGAAGGGAAAAAGGTCCAGTTTCAAATAGATGATGATCCCTTCTGAGCATAAAGGACGTCGGGCCAAACGACGTTAAACAAAGGCGCTGCTCGGGAGGCAACCCGAGGTAAGTTTTTCTTTTTCTTTTCTTTTTATTTTTTTTAGTTTAGTTTTAGTTTTGGTTTTGGTTTTGTCGGGCTAACTTGCAGGTATAATTTTTCCCATCAAAAGAAGCCAATCCGAGACAAGTCCGAGCCCGCGGCACTATCCGCGCCCACGGATGTTATCCGCGCTCGCGGATCTGCCAGATGAAATCAATTTTCATTTTTATTCAGAAAAAAAAAATAAAAAAATAAAAGGCTTTCGGGTGAAACCCCTGAAATAAAAGGCTTTCAAGTGAAACCCCTGAAATAAAAGGTTTTCGGGTGAAACCCCCGAAAAAGCCCGAACCAATACCAACCCGAGCCCAAAAATAATAAAAATTTCCCTCCTCAAATTTCCACCTACCCTACCTACTATTATCCTCTCTTCACCACACAAAAAACCCCATCTTCAAACACCAAGCCTTTCCAACCCAACAAACCTTCAACCACCAACACCACCACCCGTGACCACTATCACCATCCGCGACCGGCGAATCCGCGCCCGCGGAAGCTTGTCCTAAGCCCGATCGTCTTCAACAGTGGGATCGTGTTTTGTTTGGAGTGGAATTTTTTAGAAAAATCGAGCTAGGTCTACATCGGTTAGTCCTCAAATCTTGTTTCTAGAGTTTGATTTTTGCTGTTTGGAGTTGGATTTGGGTTGTTTGAGACGATTTGAGAAGATTGGAGGTGGTTTGGGCGATTCGCCATTGACGAGCTTCAGATCTGGGAAAATCCAGATCCGCGCCCGAGGAAATATTCCGCGCCCGCGGATTGAGCGTCCAAGTCCGCGCTCGCCTTTTCATTCCGCGTCCGTGGTTTACTTTCTTCCAGTCCGCGCCTTCTTGTCTGTCTGAGGCCGCGGATCTCAGTAGCTCGGTAATTTTCTTGCTCAGATCTGTTTTGTTTATCCAGTTATGGCGTATTACGGTTTACAACATCTGAGTGAGAGACAGAGGGAGATTTGGGATCAGTATGAAGGTAGGGAGTTTGTCAGCACTAAATTTTTTGATGTCCCTACACTGATTAATTTGGGATTTAGAGAGTGTACAGAGGAGTTGCTGGAGACTGGGGGTTTAGGTAGTTTATGTACTCTAGCTATGCCTACCTATAGAGGCCTTACTATGGAGTTTCTGTCCACTTTCCGTTTTTCTGATGGGGTCCTGAGTTTTCATGCTTGTGATAGACTATGTAGTTTGACCCGTGAGGAGGCTTGTCTTAGTTTTGGGATCACTTCAGCACCTACTGATGGGTGGACTAGTATATTGTCTGATACTATGATTTATGATTTCTGGTATACGCTTACTGGCTCCCCTTTTAACACTCGTTCTGGGGAGATTAACAGTAAGATTCCCCACCCTTGTGTACGTCTGTGTCACAAGGTCCTAGCCATGGCATTTTTCGGACAGGGAGAGCCGAACAAGGTTCCTGCACGCGATTTGAGGATTATTAGATGCTTATTCCCTCTCCCGTCTCACTGTCCGGATTGGTTAGGATTATTTGTTGCATCTGTTGAGAAGTATCCGGCTAAGAAGGGGTTGATAGGATTGGGGGGTATGGTTACTCTTTTAGCCACCAAATTTGTTTCTAGAGAGCTGATTGAGGCCCAGTTTGGAGGACATTTGACTGATGGGTACAGATATACACATCAGGCTTTAGTTAGGGCCAGTTACTTGAGAGGGTCAGTTGATGGAGGGTGGACTTGGTTACATGGGCACCCTGCTACAGATTTTCTGCGTCTACCTGCATATTTACAGTATGGAGATACTGTATATGCTTTTCATTTACAGCCAGATGTCGACGCTCTTGCAGAGAATGTTGGAGATGATTATGAGGAGGATGGTGGAGGATGGGATGAGCAGGCTGAGGCATTTCATGCTAGATATTATTCTGAGCCATCTGGATGGGCTCCTGCTCCACAGACTGCATTTGGTTGGGGTGCACCTCCCCCAACTACTCGTGCATCCACTTCTGCTTCTACTTCTGCTTCCTCTAGTTTGCCTTGGACGGATGGTATGAGTTTTGAGGATCGTATGTTGAGTGGGATGCAACACTTGTCTCTTCGTCAGGATGCTTTCTCTATACGTCAGGATGCTATGGATCAGTCATTGGAGACATTGTATGAGCATCAGAGGCAGGCATCTCTTTTTTGGCGGACACAGTGGCCAGGTTATCCATCATTCCCTCCACCAGATCAGCAGTGAGTCTTCTGATTCCTTCTTCTGTACTTTGTTCTTTATTTCTTAGCTTCATTGGGGACAATGAAGGGTTTAAGAATGGGGGAAGGGATTCACTGCTATATTTGTATCATATGTACAGTTGCATTCTATTTCTGTCATTTGATTCAGTTAATTAAAAAAAAAGAGAAAAAAAATCCATAAAAAAAGAGAAAAAAGGCATAAAAATCCTGAGATGAGTTGAAAACTCGAAAGGGCGACTCAGGTAATAAGCAGGTAACCCGAACCAGCATTAGGCTGGGGTAATATGAGGTTTATGAGAGATGTGAGTAATTGTGAGCACACCTAAGAAAAATGAAAAGAGTGATTAGGTGAAAACCCGAAAGGGCGCCTAAGTAGAATGAGTGGTAAAATCAGAGTGTTTAGGATCATATTCTATTTTGGGGCTTGAGGATTACACTTTAGATGTTGGGTAGATCCTAGGATGCTCTACACTTTTTGGAGCTTGAGTGATATATCTTGTATTTGTGAGGTGTGTGATTTGAGCTTTCATGTCTTTTGCTCATTATTTCTCTACATGGGTCTGGGTTGTGAGTAGAGAGTTAGATATTCATATTTCCCTTTACTTCCTGTGGATCTTTGATAGGATTTATTGTTAGATTTATTTTGAGCTTACTCGAGGACGAGCAAGATCTAAGTATGGGGGAATTTGATACGCTGGTTTTAGTATAGCGTAATTTTGTTTTTTTATTAGGATTTTCTGAGTGTTTTAGGCTAGATTAGGATGATTATCTGTAATATCAACAAAAGCCTACAGTTGAAGATTTGGAAGACAGAAGTCCTAATTCGAGCTGAAGAGTCTATGGAGTCAAGATCCGCGCCCTCGGAAACCAACCGAGACCGCGGTGCCGAGGACGAAATGAAGAATCCGGGGGCGAGGCAATCTGTATCCGCGCTTGCGGAAATATTCCGCGCTCGCGGATGGAGGAGTATCCGCGGCCGAGGGTAGAGGATTGATCCGCGCTCGCGGAAATATTCCGCGCTCGCGGATCGAGGGTTTCAACGCCGCCGTCATTTGTTTTATTTTATCTTTTATTATTATCATATCTTTAGATCTCAGACTTATTTTCTACTATTTAAGCTTTGTTTCGAGCTTCACTTTAGGGTGGGACACAATTCTAGCATACTTTTACTTTTAGGTTTTTATTTCAGTATTATGGAGAACTAATTTCCCTTTGCAGTTTGTTTAATCACGGAAGCCTTTTTATGTAATTCGTGAGATTCTGGTAACTTTTCTATCCCTTGGTTAATATCAAAACTCTTGGTTTTATTTATATGATCTATGTTTGATTTGATAAGCCTTATCAACTTGTTTGATTGACTTAGATCCACTGTTTGGATTAGTTTGATTGTTGTCTGTGCAATCTTATTTATCCTTGAAACAACTCTTTTCTAGGACCGTGGACTAGAATTGAGAAAGAGTGTTTGATTGTTATTTTATGCATGAGACTCGTAGCTTGATTGCATGATTTAATATCCTTCTATCCTTAATACCTTGCATGATTTGAATTAAGCGTTCTTGTTCATATCATAATTTTGCTTGGACCGTGGACAAGCGGATATCTTTTATAAGGATTGGAATTAACTTGGGAATAAATAGAAAAGTGGATGAATCAATGATCGAATGATTAAAAAGGTGGAATTGATTGAATAAACTCTACTTACTTCCAATTGATTTAATCCCAATAATATTTGTTTGTTTTGTTTGTTTGCCTGAACTCCCAAAACTCTTGTCTTTGCTCTTCGCTGATTAGTCAGAAATCCGATTCTCTTGGGTTCGACCCCTTGCTTACTTGCTATACTAGTTAGTAGTTTAGGGTTATTTATTTTTGATCTTGGCAACAACGATTTTAGCCGAGTCAATGATATACAAATCGAGAATGATCTAAGAAGAATCTATGTTATAAGTATAAAGATGTTGAAATCTTTCCTTTAGTAAGGATTGCAAGTAAATGAATTCAAGTAATCAATTTTTTTTATTGGAACTTGTAATGTTAAGATGAGTTTTGACCAAGTCGTATCAAATGAGGATTACTTCATATTATGGAGTACGGAAAAGTATTATAGTGTATTGGAAGTGAAAAAAGGTCAAGGTACGTCACCAGGAACTACCTTGAAGAAGAAAAGAAGTGTTATACTTCAAAAGGGAAGTGATATGTCTAGAAACGAATTAGTGTTGGGACGTTGTTGGGACCTCTGGTTCTAAGCAACGGATCAACGATTCACTTCCCTTTAAGTTTTGATAATGACAAACACCATAGGGAACTAATGTGGTTTGTTCAAGTACTTCTAAGGAACACAGGTACAGCCAAGAACTCCTATGAATGACAAAGCCACTGCTAGCCACAATGAAGAGTTTCCATCAAGGGAACTCTGAAGAGGAAAGTTCCCATGAAGTGGGAACTCCCAGAAACAGACAAGAAAACACAAGCTTACAACGATGAAGAGTTTCCATCAAGGGAACTCTGAAGAAGTCAGTTCCCATGAAATGGGAACTCACATGTGAAGACAACGACCGTTCAGCGCAGATCGCGGGATTCTGTCTCAGACAGCCAGAGGGAACAGTCTGAGGATCAGACTGTCACGCTTCATCCAACGGTCCGATTGATTCAAGAAGTTGACCTAGTTCAAACCAAAGTCACATGTGAAGAAAGTACAACTTGGGCATCAAGCAAAGGGCATTTTGGACACAAACGAAAGATGCGACTGCCCAAGACAAATGGACTATAAAGCCAAATGAATAGTACTCGGTCTGAGTACTTCTCCCAGAACTTACAAACACCCACATCAGAGAAAAGAAAGAAAAGGAAGAGAAGTCCCCGCCGGCGAGTGTGTGATCTCGACGACGGTGAAGCTGAAGTTCCCTGGAGCAAGGGAACTGAGAAGTCAGCGTAAGGTTTGAGTTACTTGTGTTTTGCTGTTGTGAGCTTAGGAACTCAATTGAGAGGATTTACTAGTGTTGCTAGAGTTAGGAAGAACTTGTAGGAACAGAGAAGTGTAAATCCGGCTGTGTAACTAAGGAACAAAGCAATCAATATAAGTAAGTCATTCAAAATCCTCCAAGCGGAGGTAGAGGTTTACCCATACAACTAGTTGGTTGTAGTGGGGTTCCTCTATAAAGGAACTGTCCCTTTAACTGTTTTTATTACTTGCGATTATTTACTTCCGCTGCCTTGGGAACAGCTTAATTGCCAGTTCCCAAGCTCACTGCTAACCGATTACGATCCAACAATTGGTATCAGAGCAAGTGCTCTAGATTTGTGTTAGCATCGCAGGTGCCAAAATGGCTCAGGAACTTACTCAGGTGGGGAACAATACCAGCAAGCCGCCAAGGCTTATAACAGGAAGATTTGAAAGCTGGCAACGCGACATGAAAGATTGGATGCGTGGCCAAGACTACCAAGCCTGGTGCGTCATCGAAAGGGGGAACTTCGAAATCGATCCAGCTATTGTCAACGACCTCTCAAAGTGGGGTCTCAACGAGTACAAGTGCATGGAGGCAAACTACAAAGCCAAACAGTACCTAAAGAGGTCCATGTGCGTACAAGATTGTGACAGGGTTGCAAACCTTGACACAGCCAAGGAAATGTGGGAAGCCATCCAACAAATGCACGTTGGGAACTCAGATCTCAGAGAAGATCTTCAAATGAACGCAAAGAGGGAGTTCTACAACTTCCAAATGGAGATGGGAGAGTCCGTCGATAGCTACCAATCCCGGTTTGAAGGACTTTGCACTAAGATGGAAGGATTGGGGATCACAAAAGAAGAAATCACCCACAAAATGAAGGTCCAACAGCTCTTCAATGGATTGACTGGAGAATGGGCAAACGAGAGAACGATGTTCAAGGAAAACCCAGAAAATCGAACACTTATGCTTCATCAAGTGTTTGGAAAGCTAGTGGGACATGAGAAGAGGAAGATCGATGATAAGGAACAAACTCGAGCTCATCGAGGGATCGCACTCAAGATCGAAAAGATGCTCAAATCAACCCAAGAACAACATGAAGACTCTGAAGAAGAAGAGGATGAAGAGCTAGTTCTTGTAACAAAGGCTCTTCGAAATTTCTACAAAGGAAAGTCTCAACGGAACAGTGGGAACTAGGGAAAGGGACAGAGTTCCCAAAGAAAGCCCACAGAGAAGGATCTCTCAGAAGTGACTTGCTACAAATGCAACAGGAAAGGACATTTTGCGAAGGAATGTCCACAAGGAACTGAAGGCAGAAAGCAAGGAAAGAAGGCCTACATCGCTACTTGGAGCGATGATGAAGACGAAGATCCTGAAGCATGGGCACTCCCAGACATGTGTGGCATGGCCATAGGAGAAACCACTGGGGAACAACCCAGTGAGGTAACCACTGAAACTGTTCTTGATTCCTTGAGTAATTATGAAAAACCTGAATTGTTGAAAATTCTTTCAAGTCTTGTTAAAGATAACATAAAACTGCAAAACAAGTTGGAAAAACAGGAACACATAAATTCTCAATTAGTTGGTCTTGAGCCCTGTCCCAACTGCATATCCCTTCTAGAAAAACTCAAGTCCCATGTGTCTCACATCGTAGATCTAGAAAGAGAAATCAAAACTTTAGAGAAAGATGAGAACACCCTCCTGCAAAACCTGAGTAAGACTCCCGAACATCCTGAAGCCTCTAGTTCCCAAATTAAGTTTGTTCCAGCCAGACATGGCATAGGATACAAAGGTCAGTGCTCCAAGGACAGAAAGTCACCCTTGAGCGAACATGAGATCCATGAGTGTAGGGCCTTAGAACTCCAGTGCGAGAAACAGAAAAATGCTCATCTCGAGGAGAAAATCAGGGTCCTAGAGAGTGGAAACAATGGTGAGAAAGACTACTATACTGGGAACTCTGGACATAGAATCTATGTCAAAATTGCTAAGGGAAATGGGTCTCGAGTGTACAACAAAGAAACCATGGATAGGAACCGTATCCAGAGACCACACCCAAAATACTACCTGGGAGAATACTACAAGACATGTTGGCACTATGGTGCTCATGGGCACTACAAGGATGCATGTCCCAAGAAGAGAGCCCAAATCCCTAGAAGCCATGAGTTCCCAAACAGACCAAAACGTCATGCTCATCACCAAAGGAACTCCAACTCTCAAAATTCCAAAGACATCAACATTTCTGACTATATCTTAAATGAAAATGTTTTCCCTTGCAAGGGACCTGGCAAGAGTCATCTTGCCTGGGTCTCAAAACACTAACTTTTCCTTGTAGGTGGCTGTGAGAGGGAACAGTACATGGTTCATAGATAGTGGATGCTCGAACCATATGACAGGGAACAAGGATATCCTCATCTCACTCCACACTCATGCCGAAGGAGGCCACGTCTCATTTGGCAACAAGAACAAGGGAGAAGTTATTGGAAAAGGAGAAGTGTTGCTAAATAGATCCATCAAAGTCAGCAACGTAAATCTGGTAAAGGATCTGGGATACAATCTGTTGAGTGTCTCCCAGATGTGTGATCAAGGGAACAACATCGTCACTTTCGACTCAGATGAATGTCTCGTCATCAACAAGAAGACCAACAAAGTAATTCTGAGAGGAAGAAGATACAACAATGTGTATATGGTGGACACCAACTTTGAACCACCAATGAAGCTGTGCCTTGCGAGTTCCCAAGATGACACGGAACTCTGGCATCGAAGACTGGGACATGCTGGTGTAAATCAAATCCTGAATCTTTATCTACAGGATCTGGTCATTGGTCTCCCACGGATCAATCTCGAAGGAGTCAAAATGTGTGAAGCATGTGTTCGAGGGAAACAGACCAGGACCTCCTTCAAACCGAAGAAGGTGGTAAGCACAGCCAGGTCCCTGGAGTTAATTCACATGGATCTCTGTGGTCCCATGAGAACAGCTAGCTACGGTGGAAAAAGGTACATGTATGTTTTAATTGATGATTTTTCAAGATTCACCTGGGTTATTTTCTTGAAGGCAAAATCACAAGCGTTTGAAGAATTTGAGCCCTTCATTAAAAGAACAGAAGTAAGCTTGGGGATGAAACTGAAAGCAATCAGATCTGATCACGGAACTGAGTTTCAAAACTCGGAGTTCCTAAACTTCTGTGAGCAAAATGGGATCTCTCACAACTTTTCAACTCCTCGCACTCCTCAGCAAAATGGAGTGGTCGAGAGAAAGAACAGAACTCTGGAGGACATGGCTAGAACCATGATGATCGAAAGTGGAGTTCCTGAGTACTTCTGGACTGAAGCAATCTCCACAGCTACATACATCCTAAATCGAGCCATGACAAGGCCCCTGATCAACAAGACTTCCTATGAGCTCATCAAAGGGAGAAAACCAAACATCTCACACTTGAGAACATTTGGTTGCACATGTTTTGTTCACAACAACGGGAAAGACAATCTTGGCAAATTCGACCCCAGAAGCGACGAAGGGATCTTCCTGGGATACTCATCACAAAGCAAGGCTTACAGGGTCTACAATAAAAGAACCAAGAAGATAGAGGAAAGCATTCATGTCGTCTTCAATGAAAAGTCTGTAAAGATGGGAACCGAGACCCAAGGGAAGGGAACTCTGTTCAAGCTAGTCAGACATGAAGACGATGATGATGACGAGGATGAGCCAAGGAAAAGGGATGAAGACTATCCAAGTGCAAGCCATATCCCACAACCAGGGAACAACGACGAAGGTCCAACCCTCACTGATCAAACCTCCCTTGAGGCTCCCTCCTCAGAAGAACTACAAGAAACCTCCAACTCTCTCGAGGTCCCCTCTTCAGGGAACAACTCTGCTGTCCCCCAAGACAATACACTGCCAGAGTCAAGTATTCAAGGGGAACAAAGAGGGAACCTGCCAGAAATCTCTGAAGAAACATCAAATGAAGAAGCTGAAGATGAGAGTTCCCATGACAAAGAAACACCAACTGAGGATAATACACATGCAAAGGAACTCACTCATATAAGAACCTTTCAACAAAGGAAGGACCACCCCCTTGAGAACATCATCTCCCCTCTTGATAAAGGTGTTCAAACTCGTTCCTCTCTCAATAATTTTTGTGCTTTTAATGCGTTTGTTTCAATGATGGAACCCAAAAATATCAAAGAAGCATTAAAGGACCCAGATTGGATTCAAGCCATGCAAGAGGAACTCCACCAATTCGAGAGAAACAAAGTTTGGAAGCTAGTTCCTAGGCCCAAAAACAAGAACATCATAGGAACCCGATGGGTTTTTAGGAACAAGCTCGATGATACTGGAGCTGTAGCAAGGAACAAGGCTAGGTTAGTAGCACAAGGATACAGGCAAGAGGAAGGGATTGACTACGATGAGACCTTCGCACCAGTTGCCAGGATCGAGGCAATCAGACTCCTCATCGCCTATGCTGCTCACAAGGGATTCAAACTTTATCAAATGGATGTGAAAACAGCCTTCCTAAATGGACATCTCAAGGAAGAAGTGTATGTGGCCCAACCTCCAGGATTCGAAGATGAGAAAATGCCCAACCATGTCTATTTCCTGGAGAGGGCCCTTTACGGACTCAAACAAGCTCCCCGAGCTTGGTATGACAGGTTTGCTCAATTCCTCTTGTCCCATGGATACATTCGTGGTTCCATAGACAAGACTTTGTTTTTAAAGAAAGAATCTAAAGACATTTTGATTGTGCAAGTATATGTTGATGACATTGTGTTTGGAGCAACTAACGAAACTCTTGTAGAAAAGTTCAAGGACCTCATGAGCAATGAGTTTGAGATGAGTCTCATTGGGGAACTCACGTTCTTCTTGGGACTTCAAATATCCCAAACAAAGGAGGGAACAAAGATCCATCAACAGAAATACATCAAGGAAATGCTCGTGAAGTATGGGATGGAACATTCAAAGCCCATTGACACTCCCATCTCACCAAATTCAAGGCTAAATGCAGATGAAACAGGTATCAATGTGGACCAAAGGAACTATCGAGGTATGATCGGGTCCCTTCTCTACTTAACAGCTAGTAGACCTGATATCATGTTCTCCGTATGTCTTTGTGCTCGTTTTCAAGCTAACCCTAAGGAATCACACCTGAAAGAGGTGAAGAGAATTTTCAGGTATCTCAAAGGGAACAATAACTTGTGCCTTTGGTATCCAAGGAACAGTTCCCTTGAGCTCATTGCATACACAGATGCTGACTTTGCAGGGCACTTGGTTGACAGAAAGAGCACTTCAGGAATGGCCCAGTTCCTAGGGTCTTGCTTAGTTTCGTGGGGATCTAAAAAGCAAAACTCAGTGGCACTCTCCACAGCTGAAGCTGAATATGTGGTTGCCGCATCATGCTGTTCCCAGGTTCTATGGCTTAAGTCACAACTCCAGGATTACGGTATGTCTTTTGGCCCAGTTCCCATACTCTGTGATAGCACTAGTGCCATAAACATTTCCAAAAATACTGTGCATCATTCTAGAACTAAGCATATTGATATAAGGCATCACTTTCTACGTGACAATGTTGAGAATGGGAACATTTCGATGGAACACTGTAGAACTGAAGAGCAAATTGTGGATATTCTTACCAAAGCTTTAGACAGACGTCCCTACCAGCGTTTTCGAATGCTTCTAGGGATGATAACTCTAAACTAAACAAGTCCCTATTTGTCTCTCTCTCAATGCCTGACTAGTTTATATAAGATTGCATGATAGGGAACTTGGATTTATTGCTTTCACTATGCCATGATTACTAGTCTAGAGAAAAATGTGTGCAAAGGAACTCTATTTCTTTTGGCCCAAAATGATCAACCAGAGTTCCCTTTATCCCTCATTACAAGCCACCATGACGGTTGATCATATGACCCACCCTAAGCTAGGGACCAGACAAATACTTCTCATGAGCCAAAACATTTCCTTTATTGAGTTGCAAATTGTCTGGTTCCCTTTGAGTTCCCTAGCCCCACAAAAGGATGAGTGTGAAGTTCCCTCAACCACTTCACTCTCCCTGACCTTGAAAAGATCATGGGAACTGCTGCATCTACAAAGGGAACACTGACTAATCTTCAAAGAAAAACCGTCACTTGGGAAGCGGACTTTCGTGTCAGAAGCTCTGAAGCGTTACAGGCCAAGTATTCAAAATTTGAAAAGGACTTCCCAAGATATTGTGACGCGTGTCCAGAAGCGTGCTTGAGAAGTTGAAACGGAGCCCCACGTTCATTGGGCAACGGTTATCGAGGTTATTCCACTTCCCTTTCTACCCTTCACCTCCTCTCTCCTTTAAAACCCCTCTTTGCCATTTTTAGGCCCTTTACTCCATCTTACATCCTTGTCATTCGTCTTCCCTAAATCCCTTTCACTCTCTTTTCAAGAAACCTCCAAAACCTCCCAAATTCTTACAAAAATGGCCCCTCAACACACATTCGCACAAATCAAAGAGTGGGTACTTGCCAATCCTCGCACTCTCTTCATGAAGGATGTCCTCATTCAAGGGCTATACAATCAAGTAAGCCCCTTCTTGCCCCCTCCTCCTCCTCCGGTCGACGAAACCGTCTCCTGGACCTCTTCCTCCTCCGAATCTCTTCCTCTTCCACCTTCAACCACCAACACCTCCTCCGGAGTTGTCATCGTTGACAACTTCGGAGATGCTCGCCCCTCCATCAATGAAAAACCCCATAAATCCAAACATCACCACTCATCCAAACATCGCCACTCATCAAAAGATCCCTCAAAATCCAAAAAATCCAAACACTCCCATGACCCCTCCAAATCCAAAAAGCGTAAACACTCTGAGGCCTTTGAATTCTCGGAGCCCAGAAAGAAGGCTTTCTTCCGATTTGAGGACTACCTGAACTGCTCCAAGGAGAGTTCTTGTGCTCCCAAACCTCCCTACCCTTTTCCTTCCGACGATGGGAACTCCGAACCCCAGAGTCTACTTCCCTCTTCCTCCTCCATCCCTCCTCTTCAAATCGAGGGACCTCCTCCGCCACCTCCTCCAGTTCCCGCCACGATGGGAACTTCAACATCCCAACCTCCTTCACTTCCTCTCGTTCCCATCATTCCGGGATCTCCACCTCCACCTTCACCTCACAAAACGCCTTCTCCTTCCTCACCAAAACACATTTCCACCACTCCCCTCTCCGCTTCGGGGATCTCTCCTCCACAGGACCGCATATCCCTTCCTCCTCCTTCCACTCAACTCACAACCCCTATTCCTTCTTCTCCTCTCCCCTCTTCCATCACGTCTCCCACCACCACCAAACTCCCCTCTCCCTCACCATCCAAAAGTACCGTCGCCCTCTCCTCAGACGACGACGATCTTCCTCTTTCTGTGGTCATCGGCAAAATGACCAAGGACCCTCCTCCAATCATCATGGGAACTTCGGAGGAGGAAGCCCAGCTCAAGGCCATCGAGGAAGAACTCAACAGGGGTCCCTCTGAGCACACCGTCTCCCAAGGGACAAAGTCCCCAGAAAAGGTTGCCCCTCAAGAGCCCACAGAGACGAGGGACCTCGCACCAGCTGGAAGTGCTGAGGCAACAACAAGTCATCCTGGAGATGACGCGGAGGGCTCCGGTTCGAGCTCCTCCGAGGAAGAAGGGACCTCCCATGATGAGGTCGAAGAAGAAGACGAAGCTCCAGCTACAAAGGAGCCAGCACGTATCCCTACACCTGGACACCAAATGGTGGTGTCCGCGAGTTCCCCACCACCAAGGGACCGCGTGCTCACTATCGAAGCGGCTGCACCCCCTCAGCAGAAAGGACCTCGCACGGTCTCTAGGGGGAACAAATCCAAAAGCAAGTCCAGAAAGGGGAAGGGGACCACCAAGCATCCTGTCACTGAGCGCCGAAAGCTTCTCCCTCACCTCATTGTTTCCAAAGAGGTGCTAACTGAAAATGGTCTGGAGGAACTGTGGGAACTGATCAAGGCCCAGGGTTGGGAGAGACTCTGCCAAGAAACTGTGAGAGTAGATCCCTCACAAGTGCGTCAATTCTACAACAACTTCACTATCACCAACGACGGCACTCAGGGAACTCTCTCCCACGAAGGCGACGAGTTCATTTTTACAACGTCTACGATCCGCCTTCAACTCCAGGTCCCTGGTCAAGGGCTTAGCGAGGTGCCCAACAAGCTCTGGGGCGACTTCAACAGCGCCGAGGTGTACAACACAATTTTTGAGGGTCGGGTTCCCTCTAAGGTCCACTCGACGCATCATCTTTCCTTGGTCGCCAAGCTCGCTCACCAATTCATCATCAACGTGGTGATCCCACGCCAAGAAAAGCGCTTGGTCGTCAACATCCCCGATGCCATCATCCTCTACCACTTCCTCCTCAAGAAGCCCATAAATCTTCCCCGAATTATCCTTGGGCACATGGAAAAGTGCATGGCCTCCAAGTCCCACTCCCTTCCCTACTCCGGGCTGATCAAGAAGCTCCTACAAAAAGAGGGTCTCTACGATGCCTCTAAAGACGAAATCGAGCTTGGAAGGGAACTGGACATTACAGTTGCCCAGAAGATGAGGCACTCGGAGCCTGTAGAGGAGGCGGCTCCCCTAGAGTCTGGTACACAAGAGGGGAACTCTTCAGTGTTGCTCCGCATCGCCAACACCCTCGATCAGATTGCTAGGGACCAGGCAGTGTTGGCCAGAGGACAAGAAAAGCTTACACAAGTCCTTACGCGCCTTTGTGACGCCTTGTTCCCTCAGAGCCCATGATCTCTCCCTTATTGTTCCCTTAATCCAAAAATGACCACAAATTGTACTTGGGTTCCCATTGTACATATTATCTTAAGTAATGAAATGGTCTTTATTTTGATTGCGTGTTCCATTCTTTCCTACTATTGCTTTGCTTAATTTTCGATGATGTCAAAAGGGGGAAAGATAAAAAATGTGAGATGAGTTAAAAGTTTAAGTTATCACAGACCACGCATAAGCTAAGGGGGAACAATTGCATAAAAAGCCTAATAGGAACTATGCGTCTCACCAGAAGTGGCTCCCTAAATCTAAATGTCTCACTAAGAGTGACTTCCCAAAATCATACTTAGGAACTCATCAGCATATCATTCATTGAAATACTTGCATTTTTGTGATGGGTTTGTCATCATCAAAAAGGGGGAAATTGTTGGGACGTTGTTGGGACCTCTGGTTCTAAGCAACGGATCAACGATTCACTTCCCTTTAAGTTTTGATAATGACAAACACCATAGGGAACTAATGTGGTTTGTTCAAGTACTTCTAAGGAACACAGGTACAGCCAAGAACTCCTATGAATGACAAAGCCACTGCTAGCCACAATGAAGAGTTTCCATCAAGGGAACTCTGAAGAGGAAAGTTTCCATGAAGTGGGAACTCCCAGAAACAAACAAGAAAACACAAGCTTACAACGATGAAGAGTTTCCATCAAGGGAACTCTGAAGAAGTCAGTTCCCATGAAATGGGAACTCACATGTGAAGACAACGACCGTTCAGCGCAGATCGCGGGATTCTGTCTCAGACAGCCAGAGGGAACAGTCTGAGGATCAGACTGTCACGCTTCATCCAACGGTCCGATTGATTCAAGAAGTTGACCTAGTTCAAACCAAAGTCACATGTGAAGAAAGTACAACTTGGGCATCAAACAAAGGGCATTTTGGACACAAACGAAAGATGCGACTGCCCAGGACAAATGGACTATAAAGCCAAATGAATAGTACTCGGTCTGAGTACTTCTCCCAGAACTTACAAACACCCACATCAGAGAAAAGAAAGAAAAGGAAGAGAAGTCCCCGCCGGCGAGTGTGTGATCTCGACGACGGTGAAGCTGAAGTTCCCTGGAGCAAGGGAACTGAGAAGTCAGCGTAAGGTTTGAGTTACTTGTGTTTTGCTGTTGTGAGCTTAGGAACTCAGTTGAGAGGATTTACTAGTGTTGCTAGAGTTAGGAAGAACTTGTAGGAACAGAGAAGTGTAAATCCGGCTGTGTAACTAAGGAACAAAGCAATCAATATAAGTAAGTCATTCAAAATCCTCCAAGCGGAGGTAGAGGTTTACCCATACAACTAGTTGGTTGTAGTGGGGTTCCTCTATAAAGGAACTGTCCCTTTAACTGTTTTTATTACTTGCGATTATTTACTTCTGCTGCCTTGGGAACAGCTTAATTGCCAGTTCCCAAGCTCACTGCTAACCGATTACGATCCAACAATTAGTTTGTCTTTGCTCCTCTGAGACTCATCTTTGATTTTGAGAAATTTTCAAATATGAAATTTTAAGGCAATCTTAGTGGTTAAAACGATTTGAGAGTAAATGTTTTTACGGTTTTCATAGTGTTGAGTAAGAATGTAATTTTTCTTCCATCTTGATCACATGTAGGGCTGTCCAACGGGTCAGTTGGCCCGTAACCCGACCCGACCCACCCGTAAGTTTACGGGTTACGGGTCGGGTTTTTTTATATTACGGGTTAGGAATTTTTAAATTACGGGTTACGGATCGGGTTACGGGTCGAGCCGTAATATTTAATATATATAATATATATATATTACATTAATAGTAGATAGGTTTATAAATTATAAATGGCCAATTGGGCCAAAAGGGCAAACCCTAATTCTACCAGTCGAGAGTCTTCGACAGACAAGCGACTCCTTCATTCTCATCTCTCATCTCTGAGTCTCTGAGACTCTGATGCTCGAGTCTCTCCAGGCGCCACTCCATCGCCATTTCACCACTCCCAGCAGTGTCGTCGCCCTCATTCTCATCTCTCGTCGGAGTCGTCGCACCCATCGCCACCACTTCGCGTCTTCGCCTGTTCGTTCGCCAGAAGCCCAGCAGCAGCGTCGCCAGCACTCCCAGCAGTGTTGCACACTCGCACTGTCGCCTCAGCACGCCAATCCTCCAATTGCTCGAGGTATGTAACTTGGTCAAACGGGTTGACCCGTGACCCAACCTGTAAACCCGTAACCCGTTTTACGGGTTACGGGTCGGGTCACGGGTCAACAATTTTTTTTTACGGGTTACGGGTCGGGTCGGGTCGACCCGTTGGACAGCCCTAATCACATGGTAAGGCAAGATTACATGTCTTATTCCTATGAGAATGCAGTAAAGGATTATGTTTAATTTTATTTCCCATCCTGATCACATGGTGGAATAAGATCACATAATTCCTTGGGTTTTAAAAAATGGTTTCTAGTATGATTTGGCAATGATATAAGTTTTGCAATTATATGAGTTTTGCAAGTATGATTGGTTGAGATGAAAAGACGCAAGCTTTCTTTTGCATTATAGCAATTTCTATATCTAGTATCTTGTAAAACTCTTTTGAGTTAGTACATCCTTGGTATCCTATACCATTTAAGGAGTATGGTCAAACTTCCCAAAACAGTTCGATTATAAGTAAGGAAATTTGGTAAGATTCTTTACGAATCTGTGTTGGTCTCTGAAGAGCATGGAGTAACTCCGTACTTCTCTAAAAGTTTGGGATTGTTTTCAGTCAACGATTATTGGAATTTTGTAAGCAGTTTGCTAGTAGTTCATCTTGGTTGATGTCATGACCTAAGAAAGTCATTGTCTTTTTAGCGGAATTGTCCTTGAAAGTAAGTTGATATGGACTCCTGGGATGGAACCCTTTCTAAGGAATGATATTGTAGTAATCCTTTCTTTGGAATAAAGGATGTACTAGTAATTTCTCCATTAGTTGTTATTTGTTTTCATGTTGTCTTGAAAACTTAAATCTCTTTGAGATAAGATAGTCAAGTGAGGACTTTAAGCAGAACTCCAATGGGTCTGGAGTTTGGATATGTAAATTAGTATTAATATTCAATCTCAGTCTGATAAGTTGCTGGATATAGAGAGTGGAAACGTGAGGATATGTTTTTAATCCTAAGAGTTAGGTTGCTCAACAAGTCAAAATGTTAAGTGAAGTCTAAACAGTTCTTTGATGAAAAAGACTGAAAATTATCAATGGAGACAATTTTGTTGGAAATTATTGGACTAAAGGTATTATTGTCCAATATGTTGGTATAGTAATGCGTAAGAGTGTAGTTTGAAGTAGTTGAGAGAGATAACTACTTTTGAATGTCAGTATGCCCAAGCTGAGTTTTGTTGAGAAAAGGATGTAACGAATTGACAACATAGGTTATTATCTTGTCATGTGTTGGATAAATCTCATATTCCTGGTTAAGGTAATACTGAGATTTTATCCCAAGAAAGGAAATTGAGTAAGGATTCTAAGTAATTCTTGTAACGAAAATAATTCGAGAAGGACTAAAGGTTTAGTTTGGATGACAACAAGGTTGTGTGAATACCCTAGGATTTTATTCAGAATTTTTTGACCAGATCAAGGAAAAGTAGTATGGGAAAAGTAATATTGTTTAAAATCAATGGAGAAGATCAAGAAGGTAAGACACCGGGATTTGTTATTCAAGATTATAGGTTGCTTGGTTTTGAAATTGTTCATGTGTATCTGTTGTTGATGAGCTTTGAAAGCTTATTTCAAAGGAAGCATATTGATTTGCTTAATTAGTTCATCCTAGAACAAGAAAGGTATAAGAATTTAAGATAAAACTTTTGATGGACTGACATGAAGCGAAATGTCACCGAGTTCGTTTTGATATGTTTAGTTTGTCTGGAAGTCCTGATTGAGCATAGAAGACCAGATGAAATGTTATAGTCTCTTCATGTTTCAGAATGGAAGTGGGAAGATGTTACAATGGATTCTTGTCATTAGTCGTTCAAGACTTACTGAAAGAAGGATGCATATGGAGGTTGTTAATAAACTCACCTAGAGTGTTCTTTCTAATGCATTTAAGATGACATAAAGAGTACAGGAGTTAGCTGAGGTGTTCATTGATGAAGGATTTCATCTTCATAAAACTCCAAAGACTATTATCTCTTATTGAGATGGATGGTTCATGCCAAAGTTTTGAAAGGAGTGACATCAAGCTTTATGGAGTGAATTGAATTTTAGCGTTGGCTTCCTTCATCAAAGTGATGAACAATGCAAAGAAACAAATTCAAACTCCCGAGGACATGTATTCTGGATTCCACACGAGTTGGAATGGTAGTTTGAGTTTGGGTGAATTCACATACAAGAATTTTGATCACACGATAAAGAAAATGACTCTTTTAAGGCTTTATAAGGCCGGAAGTGTTGGTTGTCAATTTGTTGGAATGACAATGCTGACAAGGTTCTTCATGGGCCAGATTTGGCCAAGAGAACAACAACTGATATCGCACTAACACGATCAAAGGTGCTAACTGCTCAAAAGAGACAACAGTCGTGTGTTGTTTTAAAGTGAGAGCATGTTGAGTTTACTGTAGAGAACGACGTTTTTGTTCTAGTATCCGCCTCAAAAAGCGTATTCCGCTGGGGGAAAGCGAGACAACGTAAATGCTCGCTATGTTGGATCTTTCAAGATACTGGAAAGAACTGGTAAACTTGCTTAATAGTTGGCATTGTCACCTTCAGTGCTTTCTATCCATAATTTCTTCCTTGTGTTTCCTCTAAGATGGTATGCGTTCAATATATCTCATGTACTCAACAATAATAGATGTATATTCAACCAAATGACCCCTATGAAGAAGGGCCAGGTTGAATCGTGAATAAGAAAAATACCTTTGATTAGGTTACCTTGGCCTAAAAATTGGAGATAAAGAAAAGACTTGAGAAACTAGACAGGAAATGCTGAGTCATTTTCCAAAGTTAGTGAACGTTGTAAAGAAGAAGTTTTGTAACTAAGTAGTGGTTGTTTTGTGCTTAGTGCAGAAGTAACAACATGTTTTTAAGGGGGAACTACAAACTTCTGTATAGGTTTGTAGTGGTTGTGTGTGTGTGTGCTTATGCTATCTTTCTTTATGATCCGAGTTCTCCTTGGTTTCGAGGACGAAACCATTTTTAAGGGGGTACTAATGTAATAACTGTGGTTTTTAAGGATATTTTTGAATATTTCTCGGATATCCTTTTAACCTCTTTGTCCGTATTAACGCTTAATCCAATATTTTTTGTTGGAGATTAAATCCTAGAAAATGGTTGGTGATATCCTAAAATCACACAGAAATGATTTTATGGATCGATGTAAATTCTAGGATTTTTCAGTGGAAAAAGAATATTTATTGGATAAGCCGTCTTTTTAATTATGTATTGTAAAGGATTTAAAATACGAAACGTAAGCCTTAAAAATTGAAGGTGGCGTGATAAAATCATGAAAAATTGGTTTTATTGGTCTACATATTTTACGGGACGTTTTGTATTTAGTAAGTTTTTCCACCCGAGGTACATAATTTTACCGCTTTAACGCGAGTTCCGTTCCGAAACGGAAAGTCCCTTTATTAGCCGACTTTCAATACTTATGGGAGAAGGAAAGATCAATTCTTTCTCTTGGATATGTATGCATGTTTGGATAGATATAGGAGGGGCTCGAACTTTTGAAAAAGAAACAGAGGAGGAGGATAGAGCGAGAGGACGAAGGGAGACGGACTGGCGATCGGATCTCTTCACCGCTGCATATCCCCGCCTTCCCCTGCCAACTCTCCATCCTCACCTTCCACCTCATCTTCTTCCCTTCTTTCTTTGTGTGATTCTTTGGGCTCGTACTGCTGAACGAACCAGAGAAAGAATCAGAACAGGACGGAACGACGGTCCGAGAAGAAAGAATTCTCACCGACGGCAATCTCCTCAACCCGTCCACCTCATCATCATCTTCTTTCTCTCTGATTTGTGGGCTCGTGATACTGCAGAAAGGAGCCAGAATCAGTGGAGAAATCAGGAGGAGCGACGTACTCGGGAGGAAAGAATTCTACACCGCTGGTTATCTTCTTTGCCTCGCTGCGACGTCGTCGGCGACCACCAGTCCCTCCGACCACCACCCACTGCGAGGGCTGCCGTCGAGCAATACTCAACCACCCTCGAGATCGGGGATCGAGCCACTATCGAGCCAAATGAGCCATGGGCTCAAGTGAAGGTAATTACGATTGAAATTACTTAGCGGGTTGGTTGCGGAGCCACCGTAAGGACCTTTTGGTTCCGCTTTGCTAATAAATTTATGGTTTTCATAATCTTGATGTTGATACGGTCCCACAGGTTCAAACCGCTCGAGAAACGGACGTCCGGATCTTCAGTTATAGCGAATACAAGTTCTAACCTCGATTGGCGGGTAAAGGACTTTGGATGATTACTCAGGATTCATTGTTAATCAGATTGACCCGAGATTAGGTCACCTTTAAGAACTGTTACTGATGAACACTTTTTGTTTAGAAAGTTGTTTCAAAAGTGAAGCGGATAATTACTTATAAATTCGCCAAGATGGCTCCTTAAAACATGATAACTAAGGATTTGTTATATGTCGATATACAAAATCAAATCGTTTATCGATTATAAAGTTATAGAATTTGAGTATAAATCTAAGAAGTGTTTCTGTGAGCTCGTTGTTGAGAAATCCTTTTGTTATATTTGTCAGAAGGATGATAAAGATTACTATTGGAATCACTAAGAACGTTGAGCACGCCTTCTAAGGCAAGTGTACGGTTCTCTCTTGCATTATGGTTATTAAATGAGGAATTGAATCCCATTTAATATTTGCATTGGGAACAACTTGTATGATTAATAAAATATGATAGGTTGTTGTTTTTTTGAAATAATGACCATTTTGTTATTCATTCAGTTTCGCGCTAGAACTGGATTTAGGTCCGTTGTGTGTGTGACCTTGTTTGTTTAGTTTTCTCGTGCCGAGACATTGATATAGATTAATCTAGTCCAGGGATGTGAGCTTAGTCTCGGAAGCATCTCCTTAAAACTCATGTTAGGTAGTATCAATATTGATCCCCTAACACTAAGGTCATGACCATGGCCCGCTCTACGCTTGAGGGGCGACTATGCACTCTAGCTAAGTGCATTTATTAATATGTGTTGGGTGAAACAGGCCCTCTAATCTCTCCATCATTGGGACCTGTACTATTCGTTGTTCAAGGATGAAACATGCCCTCTGACCTCGATAGTATTGTGTTCCATCGGCAGTAGTTCGAGTCGATTAAAAGATGTCAACTTGTTTGTGAAAAGTTTTGAAAGTAATATAAGATAAGTGTGTTAAGTACATTAATATACCCGAATGGTTGGTCTATTCGATGAGCATTCTTACTCCCGGTTATGGATGATTCTTAATCAAACGTTGATTAAGTCAATCTGATTAGTCGATGAAGGCTTTTCAAAAATGTTGTGTGATTAATATAAGTTCCCAACAATTGTTCATGTTTCATAATGCAACCACAAGTTGTGGTGTCCTATCTCTTGAATATGCATGCCTCATTCTTATCCTCTATGGGACTGCTAATTGTTGGATCATCGACCGGTTGTTATTCAGATTTCGATGCCAATATGTTTAGTCACTACCATAAGAACCAATCAATTTCTCCACTTGCTTAGTCTTTCATTAGACTAACCCGACCACCTTATTCAATTGCATGGTCGGCTGGTGTCCACCGTTGTATACGACACATCAGGTATTTCTTGGAAGTTGATTTGAGAAGTGGATCAAGAAGTTGAAGAAAAGTTTCCAGAAGTTGTGTTTGAGCAAAGTTTATGGTTGGGCCACTACAAAGCTATGTTGGGAAAGAAGAAGCTAAGAGTTTACTTACTAAAGACTTTGTTCAGATAGAAGATTGATCTATCATCTTGTCATAAAAGCTAATGTTGTTATAAGACTATTTGTATTTATTCCGCTGTAACGTTTTCTTAAACTTTGTAAATTTAAGTTATCAAGTAATAAAGATTAAGTTCTTTTACGATATTTTGTGGTCTTTTACTTTCATACTCTTGTTTTAAATAATCCAGCTTTTGGATTTTTAGTTTGTTCAGTCAGTTTAAAGCCTTGGGTAGCTTCGGTTTAGTCTTAATCGGGGTTACTGGCGGTAATACCTCCATGGTAGGAAGGGGATGTTTCAGAAGTGGTATCAGAGCTAAAAGTTCCTAAGTCTTGCTTAAGACTTTCATCTTTTATATAGAACTAGCGGAGTACCCGCGCGCATGCGCGGATCTTATTAAAGTTTTACTTGAATTTTATATTGAAAATGTATCATTTAATTTGCATATTGATTCAATGCATAGTCATATTAATAGACTAAATATGCAAAATAAAATGTCCTTATACGTATACTATACTAATATTAAATACAAAAATGAATTAAGTATGACCTACAAATTGAATATGATGATCAACCAACATTTAACAAAATTTGATAAAATATTTGAACATAAATTTTGTTTAATTAAAATAATTAATTTTTTTTATCAATTTTATAAGTAACGCAAGGTCCAATATTTTAAATGAGGTGGCTTACGGAGGAGCGACGGGAAAAATGAGATGACCTAATGTGGTGACCTTATTTCTTACCCGATATATGTGACAAAAAATGAGGTGAATTAACATGACAACGATACCTGGAAGAAATGAGTCGATTTAATATGGTGTCCTTATCTCTTACCTGTGATATGTGACAAAAATTAGGTGGATTATGTAATATCCCGAGGGATTATAGAAGATAAAAGAAATATTAGGGGGAAAGAGAGATTAGGGTAGTAAAGATTAAGGAAGAAGAAGCAAGATTAGGGAAGGAGAGGAATAGAAAGTAAAGAGGATTTCTGTATTAGATTTAAGATGGTCCTGTACAAAATCGATGATTGCCTTATAAGGCTATTAACACTATTTAGCACTAATTATAAAAGTAGCCCTATAATTCCCCCTTATTACAATCCTAACAGATTAACGTGGGAACGATAAAAGTAGCCCTATAATTCCCGTACGTTCTTTGGGCCGATCGCACAACGCCGAAGGTCGCGACTGGTCAGTCTCCTTTCTCTTTAACACACGGATGTGAAGCGGTCATTCCCGCCGAAATTCTCATCCCAACCGCTCGTACCAGCTTTGTGACCGAAGAGCGCAATCATCTGGAGCTGTCGGCTAATTTAGATACCTCAGGCGAACTTTGTGACCAAGCCCAGCTACAATGGGCAAGACACCAGCAGCAGGTCACCCGGAGCTATAACCAGAACGTCAAGATCCGGACCTTCCGGATCGGTGACTCGGTACTACGACGAGTTTACCAAAACACCCATGAAACCAAGTCAAGGAAACTAGCCCCGACCTGGGAGGGACCTTATAAGATAGCAAGGGTCGTCGGGCAAGGCGCTTATCAGCTAGAGTCCAAAGACGGAGAAGCCATCCCCAGGAGCTGGAACGCAATACATCTGAAGAAGTATCACTTTTGAGGGAGAACTCCTTTTATCGGAGTGAAGACCTCCCCGAATCCCCGACGAAATATTCTCAGCGTCAGATCTTCAAGACACTAGAGATCACCGGTCCGCAGTTGATTATCTTAAGTTTGCTTTAAATCCGTTCTTCTTAGTGTGTTCAACTTATCTGTGTGAAGACTCTTTGTTGTGTGATTTCTATGCTATAGTTTGCTCTTATCGAATGAATGACATTAATGCATCCTTGTTTGATCACCTTTATTTCCTCTTTGCATGAATAGAATTAGAAAATCCAAAGTATATTTTATTTGCATATAGAATACGTTACACAATCAATTACAAGTGTAAACAACTGAGGTAACCAATCCTACACTAAACAACTGAGGTAATCAATCCTAGACTATACAACTGAGGTAATCAATCCTGGACTAAAGACGTCTCTAATCCACTGGACTTCCCAAGCGCAAGTCCCAACGCGATATCCGTTACACGCCCGGAAACCTCTTTGGTAAACGCAGCTGCCACCCGTGACCAGAGACTTCTGCAGAAGTCCTCGTCTGAAAGCCTTCGATCCGAAGCATCCATCCGTTCTGGAAGTTCCTGCACACAATGGAAGGACAATACCAAACGAAAATACGCAAGAAAGAAAAACATACATGCATCAAAAAGATTCATTCCCTCTTCCTGAGGAAGAGAGGGCATCCAGATAAAGGACAAACATTGTTCTCGGCCTCTGTACGGCCCATACGCGTCACCAGAAGTTTGGTCAAGCAAAAACAACAAAAAGAACATCTTAAGAAATCGTTTACAAGGGCTCGCGGCCCTAATCTTCATCGTTGACAGGAGCACCTCCCAGCCGCTCCTCAGCATTTGCCAAAGGCCCATCACCTTGCTCAAGTACCCCGTCTGCGCTCGTACCATGACCACTGTCTTCTTCCTCCACGCCAAGAGAAGCTAGGAGCTCATCACCAGGAGCCGGTTGATCTAGAGGATAGCAATCATGAAAGGACGCGATCTCCGCATCCAGATCCCAGTCCGAGTGCTCGCCTGCCACGAACTGTTTGATTATCTCCACCCTAGACATCATTGAGCAGTAAGCCCCGATTTCGCTAGCCTCCTTGATGATCCTGTTGTTCTTGGCCTCAAGCTCGGCGATCTTGGACCGATCCAACACATCCTGGGAGGATTGACTCTTGACAGTCTCAGCAAGTTTTGCCAGTTTGCTCGCATCTGTCCTCTACCGCTCGGCCGCCACGGTAACTTCCCTCTCCAAAGCAGCCTTCTCGGCATCCCACCGGGTTTGGTGCTCTCTAAAGGTCAGTTCCTCTTTATCGACGGTATCCGCCACCCATAGGACGCCTTGTAAGGCCTACACGCTGAAATGTGGTATTACCCACGATCAAAATAAGAAAGAAACATAAGGAGAAGAGAAAAGAAGAAGGAAAGGAAAAGATGGCAAGAGAAAGCGAACCTTCCAAATCGATAAACCTGCGTCCCTGACCAAAATAGAGCGAGAGACATCCAAACGAGGCTCCTTTGAGCCGTGGGCACTCTGAAGTTTCTGCCATAAGTCCGAGGGACCTTTGTCGTCCAGGTCGATGACTTCAGTAGCGCCGGGTGATGATCTCTTAGCCGGGGTCACTTTCTCTACGGCCTCTACCTTCACCTTTGGATCCAAGGGGGGTTTCTTGTCACTTGAGCGGAGCTTGCGCTGAATCAGGTTTGCAGCAGAAAAACTTCTCCCCATAGACGAAGATGGCTCTGAGAAAACGAGCGTTAGAGTTCAAGAAAGCAATCGTTGTCACATTAAAAAAAAAAAAGAAGAGAGGCGCATACTGGCAGGGTTTTTAACAGGGCTTGAACCCTTGCCAGCGAGTCGGAGCATTATCCTCGATCGTCTTCTCAGAGTTCCCTGATCCCGCATCATCTTCATCGTCCTTCGGATCCACAGTGACTGTCGTTGTCTTATTGCTAGATTCACCTTCGAGCATTAGTTCTGCAGACCTCCGGTACGTCCTTTTGGCCTCCAGGAGAGAAAAGAGCTTTCTGCAAGCTTCCGATTCCAGAACTTGGGCCTCCAGACTCGGCGGAACTGCGCGAGAAATCCTCAAAGTCAGAAAATTGGGAAAGAAGCAGCTTGAGAAAGCAATTGGGGGTTGAGAAAATTAGGGCAAAAAGTGCTTACTTTTGGTAGTCCATGAGTCAAAGAACGCAACTTGGTACATCTCCCCCACAGTGGATTTCTCCACGAAAAGGAACGCGAAGCCCAATCTTTATCACTGACCTTCGATTTCGGGATCAGAGGGTTCTTGGCATCTCGTGCATGAAGAGTGAAGGGGTACTCCAGATTTCACTGATCCGGGGGGAGAAAGGGAAAAGGGCTCCCGGGGTGAAGGGGTACTCTAGGAAGCAGACCCAGCCCTCTTTGACCCAGTCAGCAGCCTCACATGTAGGGGTGTAAAAGTTGGTATCGGAGGGGAATCCGTGGCTTCAGACTAGAGTCTCCACTTCGTCGGGAGAAAGAGAACAAGGGTGACACTCGTGAGGTTCGAGGATATGATAAGACTCGAAACCCATGTCTTTGACATCGGTGTTGGCCATGGAGGTTAATAACAAAGGAGTAAAACGAAAGTTAGAGAGAACGGCAAGAAGGCGATGAAGCACGAAAGAGAAGACGCGTATCTCTGAAGAGGTCTGAAGCAAGGCATTTAAAGCATGGGTGATGGGACTCTTCAAGTTCTTGAGGGAGATCGAATGGACGGGTAACCACCACGTGTCACACGCTGCCTACGCTCATGCGGCAAATCCGATCCAAATCCCGCCTAAAAGATTTCGATCAGGATTTGGGGTATTGTTAGGCCCAAAAATCCACCAGCCCATCTGGTAATCCGAGCCCATGAATACACGGAGAAGTCATCGACCGTGTCGAACGAGATGGGATCTTGGAATAGGGAAATCTCCAGTCATCCGATGGAAGGAAGAAAGCATCCGTCACAAAGCGAAGAGGTCTGTTCAGAAGGCGTTGGAGAGAGTATTCTGAGCCTCCGATACATGCGGGAGGTGGGAAGTTAGTTACCAGATGTGCCCTAGAAATCCGGGGATCGTGATATTCGAGAAGTAACCGTTGTAACGTAGACATATATACAGAAATGATGTATTTTTGTAAGGATAGGCAGAATCACACGAGACAACCGATTTTTCTAAAACAGATCATTTCTCTATATTCTTGTGAATTCCACACTCATTCGAATTGCTTAATTCCCTTTGATTTCGATCATGCCCCAATCTAGGGCAAAGGTTTGTTAATCAAATTTTTGTCCAAAACAGTAACCAGAATGCAACTGGAGTACATGGTATGAATTTTTTCATCGACTACACAAAGATTGTAGAATATGTGATTTATATAGTTTTTCACTTTAGCTTGTGCATTGAAGGATATAAGATTCATAGTTCTTGATAATCATCATATTATTTTGACTATAACATAATAATTGCAGGTCTGGATTCTATATGCACCTAGAACAAAAATTGAGTGGTTCATTCTGTATAGTTTTGGATAATAGGATTAATAGCTAGTATCTAATGTGTTTTTTGTGTTATATGGAATTGTGGATGGGTCATGTATCAAAGAAATTGGGCATTTGCAATTGAACTATCAGTCAAAAAAGAATATGTACAAAGAGAAGGAAACAGATCAGCACCATCTGGTGATTGAATGTGTTGAAAATTAATATGTACAAACAGAAGGAAACAAATCTGAGCTTTAATGGTTTGAAAATTAATGATGTGATGTTTACTTTGTTTTATTGGACAGTGGCTGACGTTGTTAGGGGGGACGAGGCGATCGATTCAGATGTCGGTATGGTTGTTGAGACTAGTGATAGAGTTGGCAATGATGTTATTGTAGGCGGGGGTTCTCTAGCTCATGGTGATACGAGCAAGGGCGATGCAAGGGATGGTTGGGGCGAGGAAACGATGATGGTACTTATTTCGTAATTTACTATGCAAATTATAAAATTTGTATTTCTGACGTGTGTTTGCCTGATTTGTGTTTTTTTGTTTATGTGCTTGGAAAGAACGAATGTTTAGCATATACATTAGTGATTGAAGTTAACTATTTTGCTTTTGTTATAGTAATATAAGTATAGGCCTTTGGTTATAGAAGTTATGCGAATATTAGTTAAAATCACTCTTATGTATAAAAAGATATACGAATTGAAGGTAAGGCACAAAGTACGAATTTTATAAAGGAGTACGTAAATCAAATAATGAAAATCGTAAACAGGCGTTTCAGGAGTTGAGTCGTGAGTTGAAAACTCCCGACTCGATTACACCTCCTGTGCCGAAGAAGAAGAGGACTAGGAACGCGAAGGCACGAGTTATACTGTAGCCTGCTCGTGCTGAGGCCCCTCCGCCGAAAAAGAGGGCTAGGAGATTAGGGGCTGAGACGTTGATATCTGAGCTACAACGGGACGAGGCAGCGCATGATGGTGCAGATATTCAGATAGAGCAGGACGTTGGTCCGTCTGCTCCGGATGAGACTATTGAGGAGATTCCGACGGACTTCGTTGGGACTGATCAGGCAGAGGACGTTGGTCCGTCTTCCCCGACCCATCATCATACCCCTCGACGAGAGTCCGAGCAGATCGATTCAGTTAGTTTAGGGACTCCGATTAGCATCGGAGAGGATATTTCTAAGGACGTTGATATGACTCCTCTACTTGCCTCGGTTTCACCTTCTCAGACCCCTCCCATCATATAGCCTCCACATTCTGAGCCTCCACTTCATGCAGCTGCTGAGCCTCCACATTCTCAGCCTCCGGTTGCCCCGGATCCTCCCATTATCGACCCTCCAGCCGCTCTGGTCCGTCCTGTTGCTGATGTACCCATGTAGCAGCCAGGAGGACCACGTTTGGCCGTCCTCCTTCGACACTACCCCACGCATACTGCGGAGCCGATATGGAGGTGGACTCCTCGAGATGCTCCGGCCCCTCCTGCCGTCGTCGAGCCTCTAGTTGCTCCGTCCCCTCATGCTGTCGTCGAGCCTACAACTGTTCCCGCCCCTCCTGCCGTAGTCGATCCTCCTACACCAGCTGTTGCAGATGTATTGGTGAGCTTATTTACGATTTTTTTTTTAATTTTTTAGTGTATTGACATAAATGAACTAATCTAAATTATTTTCTTAATTTTGACAGTGGAGGAAGCTGTATAAGGCATACTCACGACCTTTGGATTAGACTGATATTGAGCTCCACAGAGTTGATGTGGCGGGTACGTGGAGGCATATTGCAGGGCGTAGTGGATTGAGGCATATAGGGGATATGGATTATCGAGGATCGGACCACGCCATCATTTCGGCATTTATTGAGCGTTGGTATCCCGAGACCAACAACTTTCATTTTCCATGGGGTGAGATTTCGATCGCGTTGCATGATGTGGAGCGCATTTTAGGATTGTCGATCGACGGGGAGCGTGTCGGCGAGTAGTTCTCTGAGATGGAGTTTCAGACGCGGGTCATGTAGATGTTCTCGATTGATGAGCGGACTTTTCGTAGATATGATTCCCGTGGCATTCCATCTGACGACCTGAAGGTACATGTCATTAGGATGATTGCACAGGGGGTAGCACCTCATTTTATAGCTGTTGCGTACTTGTTGTGGGTCATTGGTTCAACACTATTTGTCAACAAGAGCACCAACAATGTCAGCATTGAGTACTTGCATTGTCTCTTAGACCCCGACGGCACAAGTACATTTGCTTGGGGTGCTGCGGTTTTGACGTTCATGTACCGCGAGGTGGGTGTTGCGTCACGGCGTGATAGCAAGGGCATTGCTGGAAGTGTTCTCCTTCTAAGGGTAAGAAAATTATTTGAGTAGTACTTTTGTATGTCACTTTAGTTTTTAGTTATGTAAGAAACTAACTATAATTTATGGCATAGACTTGGATATCGGAGTATATGCAGCTTTTTGGCGGGCATCTGATACTGAGGATAGATCTTTTGGTCAACCCGCACGCGGGTGCCCGATCTAGAGTTGAGACACGCGCTCCTCCGAAGAAGCCAGAGCGGTTGGAGGAGATTCGTAAAGTATTAGACATGGTTCGCGCTGATGTGGTAAAAAATGTACTGGACATGATATTATGATTGAAATAACCCTAAACAATTGATATGATCCTCATTTAGCATCTGTATTTTTTTTCAAATTAAGTTGCAGCCATGGAGAGGCATAGATTTCGAGTCAGAGCGTTACCGGGTTTCGAGGTTTCGAGGCGTGCTTGAGTACTTTACTATTCGAGAGGCTTACATGCCCGATAGGTGGTTGCGTCAGTACTTCCGGGTCTAGTGCATATCTCTTGAGCCGATTGTGCCGGCTACTGAGGTTTGTAGCACGTCTTGGCGCAAGTATGAGGTGGAATTTTCCGACGATCAGCTCTACTAGAACCAGCGGTACGACCACCTCATTGACCTTGAGCAGCACCCTTTGGCTCGGTATGCTTACCAGACGGACCTCGCCTACTGGGATTGGTTTAGTGACGTGACACATCCGTACGTAGATCCGAGGTCAGAGCATCAAGACCGTCCGCGCGAGCCACACACCCACCCATCAACTATAGTAGATGCTACCATTGTAAGTTAAAGTTTATTTAATAAATAGTTCATTCAATCATTAATCGCTTTTATATTTTTAGGGTTTAGCTAAAATGTGTCTTAAATTATGCAGCGACAACAGCAGCTCATTGGATATACTCACGACACTTTGGCAGTGATGCATGCTGATCATCCAGCTAGGCCGTACTTGCTGGACATGCTGAGCATATTAGGGGATGATCGTCCGCCAATGCCACCTCCTTTGAGCAGGCCGTTTCGGGATTCTAGATATGATCCCGGTGAGGGGAGTGGGTCTGGAGGTGCCGCACGGTGACATCAGTTATTTGCCATTTAGGGATTCTATATCTTGTGCATTTGACTGTTGACATTTTGTATTAAGTAGATGTATTATTTGGGTATTGCAAGAATGCTTTCAATGTGACATTTTCCTTCAGTAAAGTTGGTTTGTCGTGCTTTCATTAAATTGAAGTTGGTTTGTCTTGCTTTCATTGTTATGTTTAAGTTTTGGTTTTTCTTACAATACATGAGCTTAGTACAATATGGTTGAATGAGTTAAATCACAGGAATGAAGCTATTGTATCCAACTTGAAAACTGTAGCATCTTCTGTCGAGGATTTGTGATTTTCTGGTGGGGATTGTTTAAGCAATACTTTAGGTGAATCTCAGGTGACTTAACGGGAACATTCCTTTTCTAGTGCTGCAACAGGTGTGGAGTAAGATGGTTTGTACTTTTCTTATAGCGCTAGTTGTCAGCAGTGGCTCACCTAGTGGCCTGGTTTCTAGGGAATCCTTTATGTTGATTGGACAGAGATGCCTTTCGCTGGAGGAGCTTGACCTCACGGATAATGGAATTGATGATGAAGGTCTAGTCTTATGGTTTCTTTATATTTAACTTGTTGATCCCAGCTGATGGAATGAAGTTCTAATAGTGATTTTGCCTTGAAGGTATGAAGTCCATCTCAAGATGTGTAAAGCGTACAAGCTTAAAGATTGGAATTTGCCATGATGTAACTGATGAAGGGCTTATCCAAGTTGGCATGTGCTGCTCTAAGCTTGTTGATCTTGATCTATACAGGTTTGTGCCTTTGTGGTTATAGATTTGCTTTTCTGCATCAATTTCATTCATTTTAACTTGGCATGGATGTTAATGTCAACAGTGGATCACCTAGTGGCCTGGTTAGACAAGAGGCGTGCTTGAATGGTATTCTTCAAGGTAATAACTCAGTTGCAAGGGCTGATATTTCTTGCTTTGCATATGAAAGTAGAGGGCAGAACTATGGATTTGATGTCAGCAGTTGTAAGAAGCAAAAGAAGTTGCTCAAATAGATATGCTCGTGTCTCTGTATGGGGATTTGATGTCACCATTAATATGATCTGACTTCAGTGATCCACCTCATTTTCTTTGTTGTTTAGAATATTGCAGACATCTAATGAAGTAATTACATTCATCTTCTTCACATTTTGATATGTCTGATGCCCAGCAAGAGCATGCCTTGGTTGTTGAACGCCTTGCTCCAACATTAGCTGCTCTGAGGATGGAACTTTGCCCAGTGTACATGAGCGATGGTTGCTTTTGGAAGATATATTTTGTGCTGGTTCATCCTAAACTCAATAGACATGATGCTGAACTTCTCTCCTCTCCTCATGTTAGTTATTTTTCTAGTTGCTTTTAAACCTTTACTCCTTTTTGGTAACAGCTTATATGTATTCTTGATTTAAAAGTAAGTTGGTGATCATGATGTCTGAGCTATAGTTGTGGCAATGTATTTGATGCATGGATGTCTTGATGTTAGTTGTAGTGGGGAATTATGGGTCACTTCATATTTTTTAGTTTCTTTCATGTGTCAATGTCTTTTACCAGTTCAGTGATATTATGCACAAGTTTAGTCTCATACTTCTTGTTAGAATCAGAATGCAGACTCATGAGTCCTAGCAAATGCTTGGTTTGGATCTCCTTCTATTTCTGTGTTTGTTGCATAGCTTGCACTTCTTATCCTAAACAGCGATTCACTGCTACATTAGTAATTCTATTTCTCTGTATTTGGTTCTACTTCTTCAGATTGCAAAGACTAGAGCGATGCTGACCTATGATTTGAAAACCTGGGTTAAGTCCAAGCCAGATGGTTCAGGCAAAGGCACTAGTTGTGTTCTCTTCTCATATCTCTTTTAGCTTTCAAGTGTTGTTTTTAGCCTTTCTTATGTGATTTGCAACTACATTGCCCAAGTGAAGAAGTTTGCCTTCAGCAAGAGCTGGATAACAACACATTGAGATTTGCATGATTCCCTCTCAGACACAATGGCAAGAAATTTCCTTGTAATGTAGGCATACTTGAATAAGAAAGAAGAAAAAGAAAAGACAAACTTCTAACTTTCATGTTTTTGAAGTGATGAAGCAAAGTCCCTTTTGGAAGATAAGCTTTCTGATGTAGCAGCCAGCTTGCATTTCATTTATCTGTTGCAAGTGTTATGTTCAGTTTTTAGTTTCCTAGTGTGTCTCTGTGGCATTTTATACATGTGTCAGATTTGGAATAATTCAGCTCCATAGCATCTGAATTATAGGAGTTAGTTTGATGTTTTCAATTGAGTCAAAAAATGTGTGGATTGTGCACCTAGTTTAGAGGAGTTTGATGTCTTCAGTTGATTCAAAACTGAGATCATATCCAAATTTTTGGAACCAGATCCAGATCATGCTCAAAAATCTTATGTCTGGTATTGTTATATCATTGGTAGGATTAACTGATCAACAGATGTTTTGAAAATGACTATGTTGATGCAGTTGGTGGTAGCTGCTGTTTGCATCAGATGTTCAGGCTGCGCAAAAGCGTGCTGTCACTGGTGTTGTTCTCATAAGCCTTACGCATCATGAAGCGCAGGCTTCATGATGCGTAAGGCTTATGAGAAAAAAGGGGGGTTGCTTTCGCTCGTCCCCCGTTTCGAACCGTAGACACTTTCCTCAAACGCGTGTACATGGACCAAGTGTGCCGCATTGGCTATCGATATATATAGGATGTATTTTTATTTTCAAGTAACGCAGTTTCGAGTCGGTTTGGTCCAGAATTAAATACACCGATCGGTTCACCTATTTTTAGGATTCGAATTACAAAATTAAAACTGGTTTCTAAGAGATTGTACTTTAAATAATTTTTGGGAGCTATAATATATAAGTTTATTTATATTTTATTATGTGAACCCTTATTAATCATGTTAAACCTTTAATATAATCGAATCGGTCTCATAATAAAATGGAAAAATAAAAATTGTTCCGGTTCTTGAAATTTTATTTCATAATGGTTATTACCATAAGTTATGTTAAGGTTCTGATTAATGGTTAGGTTTAGGGTTTAGGTTTAAGGTTTAGGGTTTAGGGTTTAGGGTAGGGTTAAGATTTATGTTAGTTTTTATTGTTTAATAACCTTCCTAAACACTAACCCGACATCATTGCAAATACTTTATTATGTTTATTGACAAGGGTTTAGGGTTTAGGGTTACTATTATGGTTTAGGGTTTAGGGTTAGGGTTAGGGTAGGGTTAAGGGTTATGTTAGTGTTTAGGGTAATTTAGGTTAGGGTTAATGTTTAGGTTATGTTTAGGTTTTGGTAGAGGGTGAGTATTATAATTTAGTGCTTAGGATTTAGGGTTTAGGGTTTAGGGTTTAGGGTTTAGGGTTTTATCGTTATGGTTACTTGTAGAATTTAATAACCTTCTAAAACCTAACCCGACATCCTTACAAGTACTATATTAGGGTTAGTGAGAGGGTTTAGGTTGTGAGAGAGACAGAGAGTGTTATTGGTAGGGTTTAGGGTTTAGGGTTTATGTAGATTTTAGGGTTAAGGGTAATGAGTTTAGATGATTGGTATGAACAATGGCATATATACAATATATCCATAAAACCTATACAAACCTTAAAACCTTGTCATTGTAACCAACCACAATATTTAAACCTTCGACCTAGTAACATTCAATGTCAATTAGCGGTACTATTTGTAATGGATATTTGGCGCAGTCTATCGTTGTAGTGCTAAATACCGTTTTATGTTAGTATTATAGTTAATTGATTATGAATATTAAACGAAATAACATGAAAGCATATAAACCATAAACCCAAAACGATAAAACCCGAAACCCAAAACCCAAAACCCTAAAACATACACATAAATCGTAATCTTACCATAAATTATGGTACTAACAATTATAACATGAAATTTCAATAACCGTAACCATTTTATTTTTCCAGTTTATTTTGAGGCCGGTTCGGTTATATTAAAGTTTTAATATGATTAATAAGGGTTCACATAATATAATATACATAAAATCATATATTATAGCTCCAAAAAAATTTGTCAAGTACAATATATAAGGAACCGGTTCTAATTTCGATATTTGAACCCAAAAAATAGGTGAACTGGTCGGTTTATTTTAATTCCGGACCAAACCGACTTGACACTACATTACTTGAAAAGAAAGTTATATCCTCTATAAATCGATAGCCAATGCGGCACACTTGGTCCAGGTACACGCGTTTGAGGAATGGGTCTACGGTTCGAAATAGGAGGAAGTGGGGAGTCGTCTCTCAACCAGACCTGCAAATTAAACAGATAATATATTACCGAGTAAAAAAGTATAAGCGCTAATTTACTTTCATGATAATAATATATGACTCACAGGTATGAAGTGATCTCTGTTTTCCACGAGTGTTATGGCATATATCTTGGATGGAGGGTACCGGTTGTCCCCTCTCGCCTGCATCGGCAAGCATGTATGCGATCCATCCCATGACAATAAAACAACTGCAACCTGATGTAGTGTGGCAAAGGTCAAACCGGCTATGGGCATCTCCATCCAATATCTTCGAGCGCAAGAGCTCATCCAATATCTTCAACCTGATGTAGTGTTGAAGCCTCCTCGAGAACTATCAAGTATTTTTTTAAGCACGATGTGCATGCCCTCCGCCCTGTGTCATACATATTAGTTTTGCTTACATTACAAATGTGTAAATCACATAATTTGAACAACCAAAAATATATAAACGATTAAAACGTGTGTACCTGTTTGTTGTTCTCGTTTCAAAGTGGGTACAATGATCAGTCCATGCTCTAACTATCGACTTCTTGTAAGGCCCGAGCCACGACCTCTCAACATACTTCATCAGCCCTGGCCAATGTTCTTTGACTCTTCTACGCCTATCCTCATATTTTTCCTCCGTTGTCGACATGAATATGCCCCAACATCTATTAGCAAACCTTTTCACCTTATCCTGGTCCTTTAGGATACCTACTGTGTATGCTAATATGTTCCCCTTAACATGCACCCAACATAGAAGATGTTTGACCTCCTCTCCAAACACAGCCTCCTTTGAGTTAATGATTGCCCTCTCTCGATCTATGACAATCGCATTTGGCATTGCTCCCACTTCCTGAAACAAACGCCTCAAACGCATCAACACCAATGTATAACTAGTTGTGTCTTCTCTTGAGAGAAATGCAAAACCGATGTTGAAAGATCTGTTAGTGCATGTAAACCCAACCTTCTGCAGCAAAGCCATGTCGTACCTGTCAATACATGAAACAGTTATACAACTTTACAAAAACAATAATTGCCTCAATATATAGAAAAAAAACTTAAAAGATTGTACCTGTTGGTCTTATATTTGTTGTCCATAATGACGACATACGGAAACAACTTCAATAGATGTAACGACGTGGGGTGCACAAAGAAGAGGATATCAATATAATCTGAACCACCTATCCTATTCGGAAATACTCTGTAATCGTTTCTTTGTAGAAAATGCAATGCATATTGGGTGGTTGTCAGATTTGCACTATCCTCTTTCAAATACCGTGCCCTCAAATTTGAAACTTGCTTCCTTGATGTCACATTTCCGGGGTAAATATTTCTCAACCGCTCCACTATACGAGCAGGTGGCACATATATATAGCTCAATTCCTTCACAAGCAATTTTTGTGCTTCCGTCATTCGACCTGAAAATGAATTGCCAAGCAAACTAGTGGGGAGGTCGTGGTTGTGAACTCCGCACACAATCGTTAATGCCACTTTCCGGTCGATTTACTTCTAACGCCAAGCAACTCGAATTTGCATTTGCACTTTGTGTACAGGGTTCGCACCTGAGGCGGTGTAACAGTAGGGATGAAATCACTCTTCTTCCCAGGTCTATACATACCATGCCTATGACATGCTAGTGTGACCAAATTTGCATTTGACGTTTTTACAAGCAACGCCATATATCTTTCACGTCCAACTTGCCTAGCCCAGGCTATCATTTCATCTCGACTATCCCACACCCCATCGTGATGAAAGTCAGCAGAAAAATCTCTCCCATTTACCTATTTATAAATTAAAATTACTTTCAATTAAACTCCAAATACACACAATATGTTTTTAACAATAACATATTTTTTACTATTATTTTCCATTCAACTGTACACTATTAAATAACAATAATATTATTTCTAAACGTATATAATCAGTACAAATGTATAAGATTAATAATTTAATTTTTTTAATTTACAAATACAAATAACGATACCTTCACATTTCTGAATATAAAACTATAAACTGCAATTTATATTTAAAAAACTTACCTCGACTATGTCGTTTTCTTCTTCATCAACGTCTATTTCTCCTCCTCCTTCTTCTTCAAAAGATGATGACAACTCTTCATAAGATGATGATGATTCCGCTTCATACGGTTCATCTGAAAAAGGCGATTCCGTCGATAAATTTTCTTCATATGATCTATTGGATGCCATTGTATTTTGTGAAACTTGTGTTTTTTAACTCATAAACTTTGTGATATATGAATATATATATATAGGGCTTCAATGCTTGATATCTAATCTATCTTATGATATAAAGATATAAATAAGAGTATGAAAATAATTTTTTTTCCAAATTTACGTAAACACCTAATTCCATGACGGCTACGGAGTAGCGCACGAGGAGAATCTCCCCAAACCCTTACGCTTCATGAAGCGTCATTTTTTATAAAGAGTGGCGCTTCGTGAAGCGCATGACCCAGGGTCCCCACAGAGGGCACCCTTTGGGTCATACGCTTCATGAAGCGTATGAGTCCCGTGTGCGTCGGGTGTTTTTTTCCTGTGCATAAAGAATCGGCCTTAAATTATTTAAAATAATTAAATAATAATATAAATTTGTAAAAATAAATAAAAATATTTTTAAATTAATATTATGTTTTTTAATAAAATTTTACATTTGCAAGCCAATCAGGTCGGGTCTTAGGTATGTCAGGTTCGGGTCATATATTCTCAGGTCAGAATCGGGTTAGGATTAAAATTAGATTTCGGCTCAGTCAGATTGGATTTAAGTGCGGGTCAGTTTTTCGTGTTCGGTCAACTTTTGACAGCCTCACAAATGTTATTGTGTCAAGATACCTTTTCTATAAAGCCCAATGAAAAAATCGGGCCAAGATGGCCGAATGGCCCGGAAGGGATTGACAGACTAGCAAAAACAAACAAACCCTAACGATCTTGGATGCAATTCAACTGTCTTCTTCCAGCTCAGATTAGTTTTGCGATTTCCTTCCTTTTACAGGTTAGTGATTCTACTGAAGGATTCAAGCTCTGAAAGTTGTATTTTTCATTTAAATTGAAGATAAATTGTTCGCAGTTGCCTTTCTATTTTCAAATAGTGATTACGTGTAATAGATGGGGAAGAAGAAGTTTATTGATAAGAAAAAGGCGGCAACTTTCCATTTGTTTGCTCGCGACTCGTGGGAGATTGGCCAGGGCGCAGGGACAGATATTGATCATGTCTTTGTTCGCGTTGATAACAATCCCGTGAAAATCGATGGATTTTACGAAACTCACGAGGATGAGTCGAATTTTGATGGCTTAGCTGACGATCCAGACTCCATAATTGCTGAGGCAGATTGGGATGAAAGTAATAAATCCAAAACAAGACCTAAATGGCAACTTGAGCCCTCTGAACCGTTGCCCGATCACTTAAGGAGAGAGATGTTGGAGCTAGGGTTTCCCGATGATGGGTACAATTATTTGATTCATATGAGGGAGATTAAGAATACTGGTGGAGGCTCAGCTTACTATGAAAATCCTAAGCTAAACCTTAATCTGGTTCGGCTAGATGTGAAGGTCAGTTGAACTTTGAACGTGTTTTTTGTGAAAGCTGCAGACTTCTGATGGCATTTAATTAGGATATTTAGTGCAAAAAAGTTGCCATTTTTCTATAATCTACTTCTGAATGGAAACGTGATTTTTAATGCTCTGATTATTAGTTGTTACAAGCTATATGTATGAATTTTTGTACCAGGCATATGATGCTTCGAAGATACGGGTGGAGGGTGTAAATTTTGAAGCAAATGAGGAAAAAGTAATGTATAGTGTAGCAGAGAAGACGTTGAATGTTCGAGTTCAAAAAGCTGTTGATCCGGATGTGATTGTTTTGCTTGATGATGATAATTCACAGCTTGGATCCGATGTGGAGGATTTGGAGGAGGATTTTGTTGTTCAGGCCAATCATTCAGAGGAAGCAGATTCATCTGTTGAGAGAGATTGTAGTTTGGCTGATGAGTCAGAGAATCACATGGTTGATGAACTTTACCCTGATGAAGGTAAGGATAAATTTGATGAGAAGCTAAGGGCTCACCGCCTTTTGGACGATCAGTATGATCTGGTGAGATTATATTGACTAATCCCTTAGCATTTTCCCAATTGTAAGCTCATGTGTTCTGTCACTCTATTCTATAATGTTCAATGCCAAATGTAAATTATTGCTGCAACTTTTCTTTTGCTGGCTCTTTTGGAATTGGATATACACTGGAAATTCTGATGCAATGTGCCTTAACAAGAATACTTACAAAATTTGAAGAGAAATAAGATTAATAGTTGGTAATTGATACATTATGACGCTTTTATTCCTTGCATCTGGCAGGTTCTATTTTTCCAGTCATAAAGATTACTTGTCCATATTTTCCTCTCTGATTAACATTCAAAACACTTCTTTTGTATGCCAGCTGGAACTCCAAGAATACGGTACAGACAATGATAATGGTTGTGGTAAATTTGAACCTTTACCAAAGAAGCTCAGTAATGCTCACAAGGATTACAAGATAGATGAGTTGGAGCTTTATGATACCTACATGACTCCAACTGATCTATTGCACAGTGAAGATGAACAGCTTGAAGAGTTATCTGATCCTGCTGCTGATGTACTTCAGCGATGTGCAGAATATGCAGAGAAATATGAGAATGACAATGAAGATGAAAGTGAGGTTGTTGAGGAAGAAAGCAGTGACGACTTGGAGGGTATGGATTGTGAAACAATCATTTCTACATATGCTAATCTTGATAATCACCCTGGGAAAATTGGTGCTATAGAAGTTGCTAGGAAGAAAAAGCTGGCTGAAACTGTTTCAGGGGCCCTGAAAAGCAATAATGGAAACAGTGTGATTACACTACGAGGGAAGGAGAGATTGCCTGTAGATTATTTGTCACACGGGAAAAGCGTGTCTAAGGAGAAGGTAAAAGTTCCTGCTAAAGCCGAACTGCCAAGGAGGAGACCACAAGGTGAGGAGTCCAACGAGGAGAAGAAAGAAAGAAAGGTAATTTTACCAATTTTTATATACTTGCTGAACATGGAAAAAGAAAAGGCTTGTAAGATGGAGAAACAAGTGCAAACTTGTCGATATAATAAAAGCGAAATAACAAATGTGGAGGGATTTTTTATGTTTTAAGTTGCCTATCTTCATTGAAATTGAACATTGGGGAATGCTTTTTTTTTTGGGACCATTCTACGCCCAACAGTCAGCTTACAAATCTTGTTATCAGGCTGCTGTGAAGGAAGGAAAACGAGAGGCTAGGCGTTTAAAGAAGGAAACAAAGGAGCTTTATCGAGGTGAAGCAAAACTCGCACAGAAGATTGCTTCTGTTTCTGGCCCATCATCCATCCGGCTCATGTAAGAGTGCAAAGTACTTTATTGTCATTTACTTCAGACCAGAACCATTTCACTCTTGAATGATCCTGGATATTTGTATCTGGCTGCCAATAGTTTTATTTTTATTGATTATGTAATTTAGAAGCTCTCAGTCAAGGCATTATGAAGTCCTAGTAGGATTTTCCTCAATAATCCAGAACACATTTCACATGACTATTCTCAGATTGCCTTCATTGAAGAACTTCAAGTGTTTGTATCAATCTGATTTGTGCTTGCTGTCGAGTGTTTGTATCAATTTTGATTGTAAAACCAGTAACAGTTGCAAAAAAATAAAATAAAATCTGTTAGTACTGTGAATTTTTAAAATTCCATACTTTGATTAGTGACACTATCAAATGATGCTTGTGACTTGGTTCATTCTTGGAATCTTGGGGCTCTCAGGTATACTATAGGCTGCTTTATAGCCATTGCATCATCATACAGTTTGTTGAATCTGATTTCACACCTTTGACATGGAAGTCGTAGAGTCATGGATGATTCATCATACAGTTGGTTTTAAAAGCATATATCTATTATTCATGCAAGAAGATTATCGTATCATCTTTTATGTAAGCTTGCATCTCCAGAAAACCCAGGGTAGACAAAATTAGAAAACAGAAGATGAGTAACTGCTATGGTTTTAGAATGAAGCAAATTAAAACTACTCTAGCTCAGTGTAATGAGAGTACCCATTAATGAGGAATGGGGCCTGGACCCTCAATTCCTTCAAAGGGCTCAGGATTCCAGTACCCAAAGTAATCTTCTTCAAGGCTTGCGGGATGAACACGCCGGTAATGTGCAGATGTGGGTGAAGGCGCTGATGTCATTGCAGGCAGGTTCTCTGCAAATGATGCAACGGCTGATGAAGTAGTTAAAGGTGGTGGCGTTGGGTGATCAGACATTGATGAGACAGGAAAGATTATTGGAGGTGCTAGGGTTATAGCGCATATGAAGGTTAGCCACGAATCTGGCATTACAGGGATTGTGCTGTTGAAACACACCTTTTGTCTGAAGAACTTTCTGGCTTTTTTGAGCTGGGTTTTTAGCAAGCCCATTTTTGTGGCAATGTTTTGGGTTTGAGTGATGATGGATGATGGATACTTTGCCTTCTGAGATCTTATAAATTGAGGGGGGTTCGCTCAAGGGGAGATGGAGAGAAGGAGAAGGGTGTTTTGGGTTGAATTGTTTCTGTTGGTCACGCCTGAGGGATGAAGAGCTGTTCATGTTTCTGGTGTGTCACACTAACAAGGGGACGTTGCTCTTGTGAAAGGATTTGTTTTTTATAACTTCTCCCAGATTTTTCAATTAAGCTATGATTCTATGAAATGCATACAGAAATTCAGAAATTGGTGAACCTGTTTACTTTTGATGACACAACTCTTGCAGTCTTGTTGCTAGCTCTGATGTCCACAATAATTGAAATTACTTTCCCCAACTCATCAGAGGATGGAAAAAGAGAATACTACTAGCCAAATGGCAGAACATCATGCTAACTATCTCTTTAGACTTGCAAATATGCAGGAGTAGCAATTGTGAGGATTTTTTTTTTCTCAGTTAAATAATAAGGGCCGTTTGAACGGTGCAAAACTAATAAGAGGACGCTACTGTTCACCACTTGATCAAGGGAGAAAAAAAAGAGGGCCGCTGAAGGAAACCATTTACCAATCTCAACTCTAGCCTTGTGAGGTATGACCTGCTTCAATATTTGGGCTTCGATCTGCTGCACAGTATGGGCCTTAGAAAAGTCGATTAGCATGTTACCTCATGATCTATGTGATTAAAGTAATGAGTTTTGTTTTTGAATAATATTAAAGTAATGTGAGAATGAACATCTCGGTTTCGTGGTGTAGTTGGTTATCACGTCAGTCTAACACACTGAAGGTCTCCGGTTCGAACCCGGGCGAAGCCATCTGTTACGCTTTTATTTTTGCCCTGTACGTTAATTGCACAATCTTGCAATTTTTAAATTTGCTTGTCAAAGTTAAGTATTATCATGAACGACCCAGTTTATTAACCCCATTCTGCTGGAATAAAAAATAATTTAGGGTGGTTTAGATACATCAATAATGTCGGTAGGATCAAGATTTTTGGATCATAACGTATTTTTGGGATTGGATCGTAAAAGTATCGGATTCTACAATGTATAGCTAAATGTACATAATAGAAATTGGCCTAATATATTGATTTTGTTTATATTTGAAATGAAAGTATATGATTCAACAACAATGTAGCTAAATTTTCTAATAATCTTAAAATATGCAAATGTTATTTTTACTACAATAATTTATTGGTACCCATCAATATATTCATTTTATCGTAATCACATTAAAATCCTACATGTCAAGACCAAAAAAAAAAATTAAAATCCTACATGCAATAAGATGTTACATATGAATTATATGATCAGTATGGTTATGTTGTTTTTGAATTGTAGATTTTGCTAAAATCGAATCAAATATTAACAACAGTATTAACCTACTCCGTACTAATTAATTTTTTTTTTTAATTTATTTTATTATACATGCAAAAACCGCAAGGTCTTTTGTCCGAAACTACATATTAAAGTAAATACAGTAAAAAACTGTAGAATGATGGTAGCCGGTCATGTTTCTGTAGTGCCAAGATCAAAAGCCAAAAATTATGCAAAACATTTATGCACCAAGTCACCAACAAGTCAACAACCCATTACCCATCTGTGTAAAAATTAATGTCCGAATTTAAACCCTTTTACTATACAACTAAAACCCTAAAACAAAAGTAAAATGTACAGGCATGCATTGAAAATTGCACCAATCCTAGATTGGTACACATTTCAGAAGAAAGGCACCAATCGGCCCGATGAAGAAATGAAGCTCCATACGTTTGCCCTTTACTTAGCGCTGCGTCTGACGGCAGCTCTGATCAACTCCCAAAATCGATCCGTGAGAGGGAGCGAGTAGTTGCGGAGGACAGTCAGTAGGGCCCACCACCTCTCAATGAAATTACTTAGGGTCGGTCAAGTCAACTACCCCTCATTCACTCGTCAAGTTGCATGCGGTATGGGCCCCCACCTCTACTTTGTTCTATTTCTACCCCTAACATTAATCTACATTAATTACGACCAAAAAAAAAGAATTAATGTAGATTAATTCTTAAGACTAATTAGTGTTTACAAAAATTAACAATAGAAGCTCAATGCCTTCAAATTTTACCAAGGTGGATGGTTCAAATACCAAATCCATGAAGGCTAGCGGTTAAAATGAAAATTAACTTACCATGGCAATGCCATTCAATTCAGCATACATGTGAACATACCCTGCAAATATTAAGGGCGCGCCATTTTTATAGGCCAAGCTGGCCGCCCAATGCCCCATCCCATCTTACAACTATTAATTTGTAGAATTGTAGACTAGTAAACCAACACAACCACACACCCATATGGCCATATGACACATACCCTATTAAAAAATAACCAATAAACATAACAAAAATTCATAACCTCAAAGAGGCAAACAAGACAATACCCATCAGTCCATCACTCAACCAATTTCGGAACCATTTTTACTCCCAAAAAACACACCATGCCCTCACATTTCATCTGGCTACCCTTACTCAAACTACTACTCTCATCTCTCCTCCTAATTAACGCCACCACCCTCCCATCTAGCGGCGGGCAATGGCAACTCCTCCACCAAAACCTCGGGATCGTAGCCATGCACATGCAACTCCTCCACAACGACCGAGTCGTAATCTACGACCGAACCGACTTCGGTCCCTCTAACCTCTCCCTAACCCTAGGAAAATGCCGCTTTGACCCCCACGATCAAGCCATGACAAGAGACTGCACCGCCCACTCTGTCGAATACGACGTCGCCTCCAACTCGTTCCGGCCCCTCGATATCCTCACCGACGTCTGGTGCTCCTCGGGATCCGTCACCCCCGATGGCCGCCTCATCCAAACCGGCGGCTTCAACGACGGCGAGCGAGTCGTACGGACTTTCAAACCTTGTGATCAAACGACGTCGTTTTGCGATTGGCAGGAGCTCGGCGACCGACTCCTCGCCCGCCGCTGGTACTCCACCAACCACATTCTCCCCAACGGTAACGTCATCGTCGTCGGTGGCCGTCGGTCATTCAGCTACGAATTTTTCCCCAAATCCGAATCTTCTGGAAGCCTCTACCGCCTCGATTTCCTAGCCCAAACCAAAGAACCGAAAGTAGAGAACAATCTTTACCCGTTTGTCCTCCTCAACGTGGACGGGAATCTATTCATCTTCGCCAACACGCAGTCCATTCTCTTCGACTACACCCAAAACGCCGTCGTTCGGACGTACCCGGAACTCCCCGGAGGGGCCCGGTGCTACCCGAGCACCGGGTCAGCAGTTCTCCTCCCGCTGAGGAGCCCGGGCTCGGCGGAGGTGCTGGTTTGCGGCGGGGCCCCGAAAGACGCGTACACGCAAGCGCGCCAGGGGAAGTTTCTAGAAGCATTGAGCACGTGCGGGCGGATCACGATAACCGACCCGAACCCGGAATGGGCGATGGAGACCATGCCGATGCCACGTGTCATGGGCGACATGCTGCTTCTACCCAACGGCAAGGTACTCATCATCAACGGGGCGCGATCCGGTTCGGCAGGGTGGGAATTCGCCCGGGATCCGGTTCTGGCGCCATTAATTTACGACCCGAGCGGTTCGCCCGGTTCGCGGTTTACGGTTCAGGCGAAAACGAAAATCCCGAGAATGTACCACTCGAGCACGATTCTGTTGAGGGACGGGAGGGTGCTCGTGGGAGGGAGCAACCCGCACGTGGGGTACAGTTTTGACGGCGTTAATTATCCGACGGAGCTCCGTTTGGAGGCCTATTTGCCGTCGTATTTGGACGATGGCGTGGGGGGTTTGAGGCCCGGGATTGTTTCCCCGGGTCGTGAGTCGCGGATCGGGTATGGGGATGTGGTGAAGATTCGGTTTCGGGTAACCGGTTTAGTGGATCCGAATGAGGTGGAGGTGACGATGATTATGCCGCCGTTTAATACGCACTCGTTCTCGATGAGTCAGAGGCTGCTGGTGCTGAGGGCGGAGGGGAATGTGACGGCGGTGGGTGGATCTGAGTATGACGTGGCGGTGGAGGCGCCGGAGTCGGTGAACGTTGCGCCCAAGGGGTATTATTTACTGTTCGTGGTCCATCGGGAAATACCGAGTGAGGGAGTATGGGTACAGATTCAATAATTAGTAGGGAGAATGTATTTTTTCAATTTTTTGATTTTTTTTTAAGTTTTGTCTTGTTGTTACAAGGTGGATAGTATTAGTAGTAGGTGGTTTGATATTTCTGCTCATGAGAAATGGAGTCACGTCTGTTTTATATTGCTCGCTTGCTGCACTGTTGTGTGCTAAATTGTTTTTAATGTTGATCTGTTCTTTTGCACATGTTCTCGCACATACGGAGTATAACATATGAAGGGTGTTAAATTCCAACAGACCGTGATTAAGTTTTCATTGAATGATTGATTACTTTTTGCAAACTTAACTCTATATATATACTTCAATGTTATGCTATTGATAAAATATTTGTTGAATGATTGAGTATACATGTCATTATTTCATACTATTAAAAAAATCGTACTATCGTCTCATATTGTATGGTTTTTTAGCCCAAATTCTTTATCCCATAATCTATTGGGTTTAGTTTTTCCATACTCCATATTCAATATTTTATCACTCTTGGTATTGGGTCGGATGACATTCAATTCCAACTCTCCAATTGAACATGAAAAGTCATCCTTCTTAGTATTAGGAATAATTAATTCACTTTTCATATAAACAAAGAATAAATTATTTTTTTTAAAAACAAAATTAACTATTTTCTTAATAAGTGTGCATTTGGTTAAGAACACATATAATATAGGAAGGAGGGAGTGTTTTTTAAGGAATCGTCTAATGGTACTACAACAGCTATTAATCTTTAAGGTTGTCTTTGTAAGAGATTATCAAAATTTAGTGAAAATGACAGACAAACATTCGTTATAAATTCAATCAGATTATTTTAAGAGATAATAACAACGGAGAAGTGGTTATTGATGAAAGTCTTTTTCTTCAAAAAGGTAAGTGTATTAAATTTTCAAAAAAAAAAATTACTAGCTATGTAGACCCCTATACAAATAAATGCCTATCGATGAACATGACACATGGCTCGGTCACTTAAGACCTCAACACTTGTGTATGAGGTCTGCAGTTCAAACCTCCAGGACAGCAGTTTATCCATTTTCCCTTTAAAACTGGTTAATAACCAATTTTCACCCGTTTACGGGTGCTTTAAGCTAGTTCAAGTAGTACTTAGGCTATCTTAATTCTTACTAAATCAAAAAAATGCCTATCGATAGTGTTAACTAGAGATAAAAAAAATCGGATCGAAACCACAGGCATAAAAAAACCCAAAGATGCTTAAATACAACGCGCCTACACGCGCTTATCTCTTTCCCCTTATCCTAGTACAAACCCTAGCGGCAATTGCACCGCCGCCGCTTTGGATCCGCTCGGACCACCGTTTAAACACGCATCAACATCACTACACCTCCATCATTTCAATTTCCTTGCCTCACCAGTATCACAAAAAGATAATTTTACAAGAAAATTTTGTCTTTGTTACTTGGGGTGGGCTGCCGACGGTGTTGGCTAATATTCGTTCAATTTCGCCTCCCCGTTCCCACAATAATGATTTCAAAATGATATCTGTTGCCATTAATCCATGGTGGAAAAATCAACTAAGATCGAAAAATCAATCACGAGGTGCGTATGGGGTTCTTTCCCGTGTTCGGTGCGGCTTCCTTGATGACGGCGGTGAGGCTGCCGCGGGGGACGTCACTGGGGGTAAAAAAGAGTGTACGACGCCTCGAATCCAATCGATCGAAGGTTACTATGTGGAGCATTCCCAGACGCTCCTGTTGTGCCAATTCGACTGCCTGTTTTGCTCAGGCCGGTGCGCTGGCCAGTTCATTGGACTCGTTCTCTCTGGTGGAACGCACTCGTCTTTCAACTCGTTCTCTCTGGTGGTGCCGCTTGACGTATCCTATGTCAATCTGCCCTATTACAAATCACTCAGTGTCTTGGCCGAAAACAACAACAAAGTTCGGAATCCCACAAGCCGCTCAACTCAACGTTTTTTCTCGGTCGTGATCTCATCGGTATGCCCTCTATTCATCCCCGTTTTGGCTTTTATTACTTCCCTTCCTCCTGCTGACCAAGCTATGATTGGACGGCCCTCACAGATTTCTGTTGCTCTTCTTCACCAAGGACCCTTCACCAAGGATCTTCTTTTGGGGATTCTTCGACCATCCTGTTCTTTCCTATCTCCGGGGTCATAGCCTCGGTTATCAATTGTTGTTGGGGGTGCAAAATTTTCACACGAAACCCCATGGTCTCTCAGATCAAACAAAATATTTTCTATGAATTAATACTGGTACACAAGTTATTACTTAGACCTTGTGTGTTGGTGTCGTCCTTCAAGATTTACCCTCTTGTTTATACCTGCTGTTTTGTAAATTGCCTTGTACGAGCACGTTTTTCTTACCTTATAACTGTGGAAACCACACTACAAGCACCTAATCTGAGGATCAAAACTTGCTTGAAATATTACAGTTCTCCATTTCTTGTTTCTTTGTTCTTTGATGATTTGTGCTGCTTGGAACAAACCAAATTTATGAGAAAAAAATGCAACATTACCTGTATAAGACTTGCCATGGTCTCTGTATATGTAATGCAAAACCAATCAAAATGCTTAATAGCACTATGCTTAATAGCACTACCACAAGTAGCATCATCGCCACCCATCTTCTCCATTATTTAGAGAAGTTGTCAAAGGCTCTTTCAAGTAATGGAATCCCGCCTATGAAAGGTACAAACAAAAAAACAAAAGGGTTACTAATAAACACAAAATGTCTAAAAAATGTCTTTCAAAAGCACATGTTCTACACCCAGTGAAGAAAAAGAAACGATGGGAGGAAAACCCTCCATACATGGCCAAAAGCCACAACAAGTTCGGTTTCTTATGAAAATTGCCTTATGGAATTGTAGGGGAATGAAGCGCAAGTCCTTTTGGACTAAAATCAACGCTGTATGCCTCCTAGAATGAATCAATCTAATAGCGTTGGTGGAAACTAAAGCCCAAAATCCACCCAACAGTAAAAGCTGGCAAAAAGCGGGTTTTGACTCCATTGAATTCCAACCGACTAACGGTTTCTCTGGCGGAATCTGCGTCCTATGGAAGGGACAACAACTGGCGAATGAAACGCTAGACTCAATCCATAAAGACGACCGTTTCATTAGTCTTCACTACACTAATATGGAATCTCGGAATGAAATGGTTATTGTTTTTGCATATGCTCCTCCACGAGCGCATGATAAGTAACCATTTTGGATAAAACTGACGGAATTCATCAAAAACTGTAACCTCCCATGCATCCTGATGGGCGACTTAAATGAAATCCAACACCCGGATGAAAAACAAGGGTGAGCCACCCCAAACCACTCCCACTTTGAACGCCTTATCAATTTTAAGAATCAATGAGATGTTTGTGATATCCCGACGATTGGGAACAAATTCACATGGAAGAGATCCAAAGACCTAGAAAATACAACATATGAGAAACTGGACCGTACCCTAGTCAGCAACCAAATTATCCAATGGTACTCCTCTATCGTAACCAAAAATCACGCGTTTTCATCCTCTGACCACTCCCCCATTTCGGGCGACCTCCCGATAGGGGTTCCCTTAAAAGCACAACCATTCAAATTCGAAATGATGTGGACATCCTGTAAGAGCATGTGCAACCAAGAGGAATCAACCTCCTCTTTGCACTCTCTCTCCTTAAAGAGGAGCTCCTCTTGGTTGTAAAAATTGAAAGGGGATTTCCCTTTGAAAGAGGAGTGGGAGTAAGAGCATGTGCTATCAAGGGGAATGCCTCTCCTCTCTTCCTTTTTTATCCATTTTTTATTAAAAATGAGGATTCTCTTGGATGTGGGTTGAAAGAGAGGATCCTCTTTTGAGAGAGGAATGAGGTGAATTCCTCTATGGGTAGAGGAATGTGCACATTGGCTTTTGTGCATTCCTCTCCATATTCACCCAATCAAAATTTGACATGTGTCTCTTATCTATCAACTACATTCATTTATTTTCATTACAATTTAGCATTAACAAATTACAAATAAAAATATTTTAAAGATGATATTTTAAAAAACAAAAAATGAAAAAAAATAATTCTTGCAATTTTTTTTATCTATAAATTGAACCTAATATTGCATACCTTTTTCATCTATCAACTACAATCATTTATTTTCATTACAATTAAGCATTAATAAATTACAAACAATAATATTAAAAATATGACATTTAAAAAAAAATTCTTACAACTTTTTTTTGCCTATAAATTGAACCTAATATTGCATACATTTTTCATCTCATCCTATCTTGCTATCTTCCTCCCTCATCATCCCATGGATAATCATGATTCAACTAACCCAATCTTATGACAATAATGTTGTTATTTATACTTAATGTTTTCATTTTACATCTTATTTTATGTTGTTGTTTGTATTATCTTAATGTTAATCAAGATTTAATTATTAGTAGTAAATAGTAATCAATTTATATTGTCATAAGTAATATTTATTTTTTATTGAATGTTAAATTAATTTATTAATTAATTAAAATCATAAGGAGTAAATAAATCATAAATTGATAATATGAATGTGTGGTAAGATATATGTATAAAAAAATTGGAAGAGAGGAGAAGAAATGATTCTCATGGTTGTGGGTAGATATAGAGAAAGAGGAAAATGAAGAGGAAAGAGTGAGGTAAAATATAGGGTAGGTGAGGTGTCAAAAGGAGGTAAAGTGAAGAGAGGATTGACTATCCCCTTGATAGCACATGCTCTAATCCTCCTTCCATAGAGGAATGGAAACATTGGCCCCTGTGCCCAAAGGGGAACTATCATCCACTCACAAGTTGACACATGTATTCTAACTTTCAACTAACTTCATTTATTTCATTTCAACTTACCATTAAATAAATTTCCAACAAAATAATAATTAATGTTGATATTTTTTTTTAAAAATAAATTCATCAATTTTTATAATTTTTTTTGTCTATAAATAGAGCCTAACATTGTTGGTCATTTTTTCACAAACTCATCTTAACTTTTCTTTCTCTCCTTCACTACTATTACTACTACTTTCCATGGATAATCACCCTAAAAATTCAAATAACTCAAACACCCAATATAATCCAAATACATTTAATTTGGATCAAGTTCAAGCCATGTTTCAAATGTTTGGTAATCAACCAAGGCCAATTTTAGCCAACCAATTCAACAATCTTCCCAATCAATATCAACATGTTTCAGGAATTGACATCGGATTTAGATTTAGATTAAATTTCTATGTCAACAATTTTTATTATTTATGTGTAACGCTATTTTTAATTTGTATTTTTTTGCACTTTATAATGTTGTTTGAAGTTATCTTAATGTTAATTAAGATTATTTTTTATTAGTAATTAGTTTATATTATCTTAAATCCAAATTATTTAAGTAAATATAATTTATTAATAATTCATTTGATTAACTAACTTTGTAAAAAATATTGAATGATATAAAATATATAGTAAATATATATGTTAAAGTAGGAGAGAGGAAGTGAAAGAGGATACTCTTTGTTGTGGGGTGAAATAGAGAAAGATGAAGAGAAGGAATAATTCATTTGATTAACTAACTTTGTAAAAAATATTGAATGATATAAAATATATAGTAAATATATATGTTAAAGTAGGAGAGAGGAAGTGAAAGAGGATACTCTTTGTTGTGGGGTGAAATAGAGAAAGAGGAAGAGAAGGAGGAAAGGAAAAGTGAAAAATGATGTGGATGATAGAGAAAATGAGGTGTCAAAAGGAGAGAAGGAGAGAGAAAAATGAGAGAGGATTGTACATCCTCTTGGTTGCACATGCTCTAAGGATTTCCAACACGTCATCAAACAAGCTTGGCAGCTCAACGCCGAAGGATCCCATATGTTTAACCTAACGAAGAAAACCCAATTGCTTAAAGCCAAGGCGAAGGCATGGAATAACCACACCTTCGGGAATATATTTGAACAGATTAGAAAACTTGACGAGGAACAACTCCAAATCCAAAAAGAGATCATAGAGCACAAAAACTTGCATCTGATCCAAAAGCAAGCGAGATTGTTGAAAAAACGATCTTGTCTCCTGAATTTCCACAATTCCTATTGGAAACAACGGGAGAAAAACTCCCATATCAAACTAAATGACAAAAACACCAAATATTTCCACCGGATTGCAAACAGCAGAAGGAACAGAACTAATATCAAAGAAATCTGAACAGAAGTGGGCACACAAATCATAGGGTTAGAAAACATCAAAACAGAAATTAAACGAGACTTCCAAACCCATTTCAGGGCCTTGGAAATAAACCGTGGAAAACTCTAAAACATGACCAAAACTATCCAAAAAGAAATAACCGAGGCCGACAACATAGAACTAACAAAACCGGTATGGAACATTGAAATTAAGAATGCTATGTTCGATATCGGGGATGACAAATCCCCCAGCCCGGACGGAATGCCGGCAAGTTTCTATAAAAAATCCTGGCACATTATTGGGCCTGATGTTATCAAAGATGTTAAAAGCTTTTTTCATTCAGGTAAAATTTTAAAACAAATTAACCACACTTTTATAACCTTGTTGCCCAAATGCGAAAACCCCAATTCAACTAACCACTATAGGCCAATAATCTTATGCAACACTATCTATAAAGTGATCTCAAAGATTCTAACAAACCGCCTAAAAAATGTCTTGAACAAACTCATCCACCCGATGCAAGGTGCGCTTGTCCAGAACCGGAGTATCCACGATAACACACTCGTTGCACATGAGATCTTCCACTCCTTCCGCAACAAGTGTGGGCGAGAGGGTTGGATCGCAATCAAACTTGACATGGAAAAAGCTTATGATCGGATTAGTTGGGAATTCCTGGCTAACGTCCTTCAAAAATTCGGTTTTCACAATAAATTCTTGAGGACCACTGCCGAGAATGTGTTGAAACAGTCTCCTTCTCTGTTCTAGTCAACAATGGACCTACAGAACAATTCTACCCCCAAGGGGTCTCAGGCAGGGGGATCCCCTATCACCATACTTATTTATCCTTGCCGCCGAGATTCTAGCGAGACAACTCCACCTGGTGAGCACCAACCCAAAAAGTGGCATTGGGATCCAAATATCAAGAAATGGAACAAAAATCCCATTTCTAGACTTCGCAGACAGTATCATTATCTTTGCTAAAGCTAATAGCCAAGCCTGCAAAAACATTAAAGAAATTGTCGATGACTATTGCCAGATTTATGGCCAGAAAGTCAATTTTCAAAAATCCGCCTTCCAGGTCAACAAAAACACAAGTAACAACACGAAGGAGCAAATAAAACAGATCCTCCAAATTTCAAACACATTGGCTCTATATAAATATCTAGGATGCACGATTATTAACGGGAGAGTAACGCAAAACACCTTTAAACCCCTGATTCTAAGAGCTAGATCCCAATTATCAAAATGGAAAGCAAATGCCCTTTCTCAAAAGGGTCGTGATAGCATGCATTTAGGTGTTAGTTTAAGGGCATATTTATGTTTAAATCTTAGGAAGTTGCATGCATTTTGCTTAGTTTTTGTAGTTTTTGCATTTCGGTGTCTACTCTTGTGCTTTTGTGTTTTTAGGTCGTTATGAGGAGCAAGATAGGTTAAGTTGAAGGATTCAAGATTGAATATATTCAAGTGTCTCTTCCAATGATATTGAAGCCATTTTTGATGATCATTAAGGCCCAAGAAGTTGTGGAAAAGAATGCTTAAAGCTGGGCTATCCATTCAAGTTGTTGTTTCGACACCAATTTCTTGTGACGCTTATTTCAGGAGCTACGGTGGTCAAATGAAGATGAATTTGGTATCATTGGAAATCTAACTCGAAGAGCTATAATTCATATTTTTACTCCGAGTCCAAATTCTCACTATAAGTTGGTCAAAATAGCTTCCGAAAGTAGCGCAAAAATGTTGTCAGAAGCAGGGCCGCGATCGCGGCCATTACTCACCGCGCTCGCGGTGTTCCACGTCAGCAAACATCCGAAGCGGCATTTTATCTATCTATTTATCTATTATATTAGTTTCCTTTTATCTTATTATTCCATGTTTGTAAAGACTACTTAAACCTAGTTTTTCAGCCTTTGTTTAACACACATCTCTTAGACCTAATTTCTATTATTCTAGTTTGTATTTTCTCTACTATGGAGAACTAAACCATTTAATTCTATTCAAGTTGAAGCTTTCAAATTCAAGTTTATTGTGAGATTCTACAATTTAGGTTTATTTCTATAGGTTATTTCAATTCTCTTGTGCTTAATTAATATTGATTGTATTGATTTCTACTTGATTGATCACCTTGTTGAAATTGATATTCTCTATTGCTAGATCTAGGTTTTCTCGTAGTAAAACCTAATCTTTGTAGCAACTCAATTGGTTTAGGACTCGTTGGACTAAAACAATTGAGAAAGAGATTTGATTGCATGCTTATTGTTTGACTCGTTGGAACTCAATTTGCATGTATCCTGCATATCCTTGCTCTTACTACTAGTATCATTATTATTCATGATCGTTTCATGTTTGTTTTGATATTAAGTATTTACATGACCCGTTGGCTTGTTTATTATATCTGATCAGGATAGGAATAACAAAAGAAAATAACTTGTTTGAATCTATGATCAATAACTTGATGATGAAAGTGAATGCTTGAATAGGATTGTTTTCCTTAATTGATAAAAATCCAACTTTTGCTTTGTTTGATTGCTTGCTTTGTTTGTTTCAACTCCTTAGTTTTAGAATATTAATCAAAATCCCCCCTTTGTTACTATTTTGAGTTGATAATAATAACTACTTAGGATACAAGTGTCTCTTGGGTTCGACCACGACTTACCAACTATACTAGTTGTGTAATTAGGGATTTATATTTTGATTTGGCACGACGACTTTCAGCCAGTCAGGTCGTAAAACCCTAATCAAAGCAAACCTCTCAGCACAACCAAACTATATTATGCAATCGTTTATGCTACCTCAAGCAACTTTGAAAGAATTAGACCAAATTAATAAGAATTTCTTTTGGAACAAGGAAATCAACTACAAACCACTTATAAGATGGAATTCCATTTGCCGTCCACCCACCCATGGAGGGGCGGGAATCTCCAAAGTGGAAGAAATGAACCAAGCACTCCAAATGAAACTGTTGTGGAAAATATTATTGAAACTCGATAACCTTTGGGTCAAAAAAGTAACAGAAAAATACCTCAAAACGGAAAGTATCTTGAACTACAAGCAAAAACATAATACTTCATGGCAGTGGTCCAAGCTTTTAGGCCTAAGGGATCAATTCGTGAAGGGGCTCATCTAGCAAGTAGGAGATGGGAAAACCATTTGTTTTTGGAAAGATAACTGGAGCGGTAACGGCCCCTTGATCCCAAAAATTGGGGCTAAAACCCTCATTACACTAGTACAGATTACAGTTCTCTCAAGAGTTTTTTTACACTACTCTAGGGGGTTATTGAACCCCTGTTATATGTGTGGCCGAGAAAAAACTCTCAGGGGTTTTTAAAAACCCCCGAGAGACATACAAACGCTCAGGGTTTTTTATAAACCCCCGAGAAATATTTCTAGGGGCTTTCTTAAAAACTCCCGATAAATGTTTCTCAAGGGCTTTTTCAAAAAATCCTCAAAAAATACTTCTTGGGGATTTTAAAAAACCCCTAAGAAATTGCTCATAATTTTTTTTTAAAAAAATTATTAAAATCATTACCCAATACTACCATGTGTAGATTTACCAAACAAGACTCCAAAGTTCAAATAAATGTCTAAGGTCGATTAAACACAAACAAAGCACTGTTTTTACAACTGACATTTGAAGTTCCAAATTCTAAAGTCCAATAAAACACTACTAAAATTCTAAAAACCAAGTTCCTAATGCAAGTGTAGGGGCAATTACGTATTTTGTGTCTCCAAATATTGCAAGCATTCCTCTCGCAACTCATCAATGATATGTATGTCGTAGCAAGTCGGTGAATCTTTAAAATACTGCAAAATCAAACATATCTACTTATTGCATGGACATTAGTTGTATACATGGATGATAATATATATATATATATATATATATATATATATATATATATATATATATATATATATATATATAACAACAACAATGACAACAACTAGCATATGTTCATATGCAACAAGAGAAGAAACAACTTGGGCTTCAATTCAAATCCTTGAAACGCTACTATTGTGCAGGTGTAATTTCAATGTGCTGTATCAGATAATAAATAGAGGCAAATCTCATAAATTAGTAGTATTGTTTTTTTTTTGATAAATAATTTAGTAGTACTATTGTTAGTTGGGTGATACATGATAATGAAATCCAAGTAAATGGCCAATGGGTGGAGAGAAGCAAAGGCATAAATAGTCAACTTAAAGGGAAGATATGCAACGTGAGTATATATGTTTGTTGTCAAAAGGCATCCTACAAAATACAAGAGTATGGTTATCAGTCCCTTCAAGATGAAACCTCCTTTCCACTCCCTAGAGCCAGAAACACTTCAGTTTGAACCCAAATCAGGTTATTTGAACATTTTAAGGATACGCATTTGAAAATGATCAAAATCAGCAAGCAACGTGCAACTTCCTACATACTTCAAAGTTATGTAGCTTGCTTTAAAAATGTCAAATGTATCTAGCCAAAGCAAAGAGGTTCATCAAGGCACATCTGTGCAGCTTGCAACATTTAAACAAAAAATCTGACCATCAGCAAAGAGGCCCACCATGATTTGGGTAATTCTGAACAGCCTATCAGGTACATGAATGCTTTAAACTTTTTTCAACTTAGGAGACAATGAAAAGTAATTTTTTTTCCAAAGAATAAATGCACTAAAAGTCTAAAAGACAGAATGCAAATGATATGCAAGTTATTACAGGTCACATGATATAACGAATTAGTGCAGAAACACAGTATCATAAGGTTGCTGGCAGAAAAAAGCAAGCTAAAACATACCAGCATGTCCCTCTTTCTATGAAGATATTTAGAAGCAGTTGAGATAGCAAACTTCCTTTTGATGAAAAAATTTCATCCATCTTTTTAAAACCTCCAGAACTAGAATCAGAAGGAGCCGAATCATGATCCTGCACCCCATATTGACTCGATGAAACAACTTTGTCTCCGTATTGAAGTTTCCCTTGTATTCCAGATTACAAGTTTCTTCAGATGAATTCCTTAGTTTGAGACCTGAGATTTTATCCAAACCACATCTCGTCTGAGAATTCTTCCTTTTCTTATATAGTAAATCCACGGCAGGCTCCTCAGCTCTATGGTTGTGCTCTGTAGTATCCATAAATCAAACTCTGTAGTATGCATGAAGGAGCACGAAGCAAAAAAAATGAAACTAACCCATTCAACCAAAATTTTACTGCATCAGAATGAATGATAGTCAAGACCAAGAGGAATCTCTAGAACATTTAAAAGCACAATCTATAAGACTATAGGGTCAATAGATGGATAACAATTAAGCATAGCACAAAGAAACAACTCATTGGGAAAATTATTCGACTTTGCAATCGGCGACAAGACTATCACAAGTACACTTACTTAGGATGTAACATAAAATATATAGAACCAAAGGGTAATCCATAGACATGGGCCATAAGGAATAAAGAACATATATACACACACACACACACCAAATGAATGAAATTAGCAAAGCAATGAAACGTGTCATTTACTTCATGCTGAAAACTGTAGAAATACGAAACTAGTCACTCAATGACAAAAGCAAGAAGGTAACATATGGAATATTTCAAACCCAAGCGCATTGAAATATATAAACCAAAATGAAAGAAAGAAATATGCTTAGACAACATCCTAAATAGCATAGCTCTAATTCCCTTCAAGTTTTTCATACACCATAAGAAGTAGAATACACTCGATGAAATAGCACACATAGACTTGATGACAACAAGGCCCACAGTCCAGAGAAAATGCCAAATGCCTCAAACTTAGAAGGTAAATCAAGATAATAAATGTACCTAACAAACCAGTTAGATATAACATCAACATAAGGAAGCATATGAAAATATTCAACAACTGGGGTTGTTGACCAACTGCATGCTTCTTTCCTCAGCAATGGACCTCGCAGACTTCTTAAATCACAACATCGGTTGGCAGACTTGACAGAGTATAAGAGAAAACGAATATTGACCAAATTTATATGTATTTTCCAAGTATTTCTACCTGCAAATGATTTTCAAGCACACCAAAGGCATTAAAGGCTGAAACTATCCTTGTTATGTTTGAGTTATAAGATCTTAAAGTTCTATAAAAAAATATCTCTTAATTTCATCAAGAGCATTAGATTCTTGTTATGCTTTATCTCATTTTAATGTGCAACTGAACAAAAAACATATCAATTTAACTCAATAGGCTTGTAGTCTAAAAGTCTAAAAAAAGAGAAAAACTCTAATGTGGTGTGGGCAAAGAATAATTGCACAAAAAGTCTAAAAGACACCCTTTGATGCCATTTTATATTGCTTTCACTTAATTAATTTGTTGTGTATATCATTTAATTAAAATTTCTCTAACTTTGTATTTTGGGTCTTGACTTGGCTGCATTAAACGTTATCTGGTGGGAAAACTTGATTTGCTTCTTATGTAATCTTCCACTTTACACACTTTGATCCCTTTTTCCCCTTCTTCTAAACCCAGTTTAATATTTTTAAAATGTACTTTATTTCAATATTAAAAGCATTAAAGGTTTGTTTTTGCCTCGGATCTTAGTTTCTGAAAAGTGAAAAGAAAAAATCTTGCTATGTCATAATTAAGCTAGCAGAAAACTGCAATGGCTATGAGAGGGTGCCTACTTTGGTGTGATTTTTCATTTTGTGCTTATGGACATTTTAACCTAGTCCTTTTCTAGTTCTTGTGCTGTTTTGTAGAGTTTTTTTCAGCTTTCAAATTTGATGACAATATTGCTTCTATTTAATTGCTTGTTTGCATAGTTTAAACGGTTAAGTTTTTTCTAAGTTGTTGCTTATTGGGCTTGCTTCACTTGCAATCAAACAAATTAATCAGTTTAATTAGGTCACAACCACCATACCAGATTAACTATGAACACAACAAGATAGGTTAAGGAGAGAGATGCGAAATCCACAAGAACAGAGAGGCTTTAACTAAGAGAGAATTCAGAAACAAAATAGATGAGAAATGCACACGGACATAAATTTCATAATCATGGTAAGAGGGCTGCTGAGGTGAAGCTTAATGTTCATGACCATGGTATGCTCTTGATCCATCATATCTTCATAGTCTCTTAATGTTCTAGTATAAAACCATGGTATGCTCTTGATCCATCATGTCTTTATTGATCAAGTGTGAATTACTCTTCAGCAAGTATGTACAATGACCAATATATAGAAATATCATCCCTTGTACAATAACAGTCTAGTCTAAGCTAAGGGTCCAACATTCACAATGGAGGACACTAAATCAAGCAAAATTCAAGCATAGTTTTTAATTAGTTAGGGTTCAAACATGTAAACACACTAAATCAAGCATAATTCAGCAAAAATTTGAAAGGGCAGTGAGAGATTGAATTACAGTTGCAGGTGGCGAGGACAATAAGATGACAGAGTACAAGAGGTGGGCGAGTGAGTATGGAAACCAGCGATGGAGAGACACCAATTGAAACGCGCGCCTTGCCTGAAATGAATGGAATTCAACGAGATATTGGTGAATTGGAAATATGAGAAACTAAATCTAACAATTGGAGTGGAAGAGAATTCGGTGAGAAAGATGGTAATTTGAACTTGCGTACAGTTACAGCAATCGGATGCAAACAAGCGTTGTTGTACTTGGACGATTGTGCTGACAGCAAAGAAGATCAGATCGACGCAATATACAGGAAGAAACTGACGTCGCTGAAATTGCCGATTTCGGTGACATACCGATCAATTGGAAGAAGATAGGTTAATCCCTGAAATTAGGGCTAGCGCTGAGTCGGTGAGCTATAGTAATGGATAGGTTTCTAAATTTTTACGCGGGATATCTAAAAAATTAAGGATAATACGCGGGATTATTTCTCAGCGTTTGTTATTATTAAACTCTTGAGAATGTATATCTATTTAGGTGGGTTCATAAAATTCTCCCTAGAGGATATATTTTAAAAAATAATAAAATAGAAAATAGAAACTCTCAGGGGTTTTATGTAACAACCCTTGAGCTTGATTTAATTTACAAGAGTTTTAATAAACCGCTGAGAGTAAATCCCTGAGAAAGGCACTTTTTGCACTAGTGTTAATTGGGAGGAACCAGTTGATGCGTACCTCTGTGAGGACAATCCATGGAACATTGAAAAATTGAGAAAGGTCATTAATCAGAATGACCTCGAAAAAATTTCCAAAATTATTAACCCATTAATAAAATACCAGATAGATTGTACTGGCAACCAAGTAAAAATGGTTGGTACTCTATCCACTCTGCAATGCAGTGGCTCCACCAGTCCATAGGTGAACCCAAAATTAACCTAGAATGGATTAACAAGCTTAACGCCTCTCCCAAAATGAAAAATTTTCTATGGAAAGTGGCACGAAATGGCCTACAAACTAAGACGAGGCTAGCAGCCAACCATATTCCGGTACTACAAGGTTGTGAAGCGTGTAACAGCTAGGTTGAAGACACAAACCACATTTTACTCTCATGCCCCCTTACTAGGGCGACACTGCATTCCGTAAGGCCAAAATTGCATTGGATTGTCGACTAACTTTCCCCAGGCGACAAAAAACCACATCAGGTCCTCGAGCAAATCAGGACAATGTCAACAAAAGAGGAAATGGAACTCCTCACCTACACATGGTGGAGCCTATGGTTTTCTAGAAATAAAAGAGTCTTTGACAACAATGGCGAAATAACCTTGAACAATGCTAATAACATTAGTGAGTTCACTCGAAACCAAATTAAAGACTGGAAACTTGCAGGAGCCTCTGATTCCCCCATCTTTCGCACTAACACTGCGAGGGATGGGAAAGGGAAAAGGCCTACTAAGTGGGAAAAACCCAAGAGGGATTACATAAAGTTGAACTTTGATGGTGCAGTGTGTGCAGATGGCGTGGCTTCGTTCGGGTTCATCCTTAGGGACTCTGGTGGCTCCCCCATTCATTTTGACGAAGGATTGACTGGTCAGCAGTCTGTTCTGATCTCCGAGACCATCGCCTTGCGCCAGGGACTTCTCAAGGCCATTCGACGTGGCATTCCCCGGATCTAGATCGAAGGCGATAATTTGCAGCTGGTCAAGGCGGTTCTTGGTGACTGGAGCTGCCCGTGGGAGACCGAATTATTACGTGCGGACATCCATTGTTTGTTGGCTCGGTTCCAGGATTGGAGAATTGCTCATATCTACCGTGAGTGCAATTTTGTGGCTGACTACATCGCTGGCTCCTTCCGACGTGTCTCTTCCGTTCCACTTGCAGTTGATTTGGGACTTTATACCCTCATCCGACAGGATGCTCTAGGGTGGTCACTAGTCTGTTAGTGGCCTCTCTAATTCCTTTCCTTATCAAAAAAAGAGATAAAAAAAATCGATTAAATCATGGAACCAAAAAAAAAACCAAGTACAACCTAAAAAGATGTATATTGGAAAAGACTAAGCTATGCTTAGAAAACTTAGCCACGATACGACTACCTTAGCTTTCGGTTTGAGTTGTCTTTGAGTCATGTTTTTACCTCCCCGATTACTTTGATGGCACAATCCACTACTCTTGTATCGATATCTTCAAAGCATTTTCAGTTCCTTACACTCCATGTATGGTAGACTGCTACTGTTAAAGCCACATTTCAAGGTGTTGGAGATTGGTCTCTACTCCCACCCATCTGATAAAGTAAGATATAACTAGGTAGGAAAATGGGCAAGGGAACATGGTTGGATTTAGGGGGTGCGGGCGGGGGCGGCCGACACCACATCAAGCCGGAGGATCGATAATTAAGTTTTACCTAAAGAGCTCGGGAGATAAAAAAAATTTGAGCTTTCGCTCCCATATCCAGCCCGGACAGGACAAGGCGGAAGGTGGGGAAGAGTGGGGCGGAATTGGGAAGAGTCGATAATATTATTTTGTACAAAGCTCGTCCCCTTTCCAAATAATCTTGGATCCGCCCCTACAAGGGAACCATTTGTGTGTTGTACACTTTCAACCGAGGATGTGCACATTGGGCACGAATCTATGGTGAGGCCCATTTTACTAAGGTGACTTGGGGTGGGAGCAGTGTTCTAAGAAATGCTAGGCGGGAGCTAGGCGGCGCGGGATGGGGCCTAGCGCCTAGACGGTTAGGCAGGGCCTTTGGCGAGATCTGGGTGGATTAGGCTGGTATGATTTTTTATAGGGTTATTATTTGTAATTGGTAACAATATATATATAAAGAATAATCTTACTATAATGTGTTTGTAAAAATTCAAGCTTGTAGCCTGCCTAGAGTCCGCTCAATTACTCCATCATCCTCTTCATCTAGCCTTTCTTTTCTATCGGATGTGTCTCGTTTATCGCAAAATCTTACAAAAATATCAAGATACACGAGCTCACATACGAAGTTCAATACTTATCTATCCACTACCAATGAGTTTGTATAAGATTTTGATATTTTAGATTGGTCGAAGCAAAACAAGAAGACATATCCAACACTATTAAAGATCGCCGCTCAAGTACTAGCCATTCCCGCCTCAACAGTAGCGGACTAGCGGTGGAGCAAAAGTTTAGCCAAGGTGGCCACATCCTAGAATATAGGAGATCAAGATTTGTGTCCGATGCATTGGAAGCTCAAGTTTGTGTCGACGATTGGAAGAGGGAGGAGCTTAGAGCACAATCGATGAACTAAACGGAGTCATCGGATGATGTACTAGACGACGACACAAGTCGGGCTTCTTTCGTCGGGTCTTAGATAAGTAGCCAAGTGGGGTTTTATATCGAAAGTAAGAGAATTACATGATTTTGATTCCTCCATGACCCCGAGAGGATACATAGGCAGCCTAATATCAAGTTCAAACTCTTCTTTTTCCAACTCGTATAAAAATAGTCATTGGAACCAGAAGTCGTGGTCGCGGTTTTACATTCTTCTTTTAATAAAATGTAAATCGGAACTGCAGACACGATTTTTTTTATTTCCAACTGTTCTTTTTTTTTCAAAGGCCGGAACTAGTCCAAAACCAGTCCAGAACTCGATAAAACGCGAAACTAAACCAAAATCGGGAGCGAACAAAAAAATTAGGAGTTAGCCAATTCCAGTCCCGATTCCGATTCCGGTTCCATAGTTTCGGAACCGGGCACACCGCTATAACGAAGCGTCGAACCCTTGCCGAAAGGTATAGCCACCGGCCCACCGCCCAAAATAACCACTATTCGTTAACATAGACGGAGTGCGCACTGCGCGCCTCTGTGTTTCTGAGTTCTGACTAACGTGTCTGAACACTATGGCTCTACATTTTGACGTGGATCACACAGAAAAATGGTGCGCCTTCACGAAGTATGCGCATTTTAGCCCCATTCACGATTTTCTGTTTTCCCTGAATTTTTTTGCCAAGTTTCTTGAATGTACTTTTGTGTCGTTCGCTCGCTTTCTTTCTCTCCCTCCTCCATAACGTCTCCCTCTCTCCGCAATTCGCATCTCTCGAGGATATCTCAACGGCTTTGCATCTAATCGCCGCTTCCTGGTAAACTTGCGTTTCTCGATCTGCTCTCATGTGCGTCTTTCCAACTCGTCTTCTGCTTTGAGAGTCTCCGATCGCTCACAATCGCGCGCAACACCGCGGTTAATGTCGTTTCCCGGTTTTCCGAAAATTGGAGGTTTAGATGCTCGCAAGTCGCAACTGTATCGGCGTATTGGCTGCTAGTTGAGTTCATTATCCGGGTCAGCGGCTGGTAGTATCATTAGAGCAAACATATATAGTAAACGATATTCATATCGAATAGTTGCTTAATATTGTTTGCTTGATATTAGTGAATTCGTCGTATGACGAGTTTTTCTGGTACATTTTTTTGTTTGCTGTTTCTCCTCCTATCTTCATTACTTGTTCAGTGCACGCAATTGGCTTTTGGACTCGTGGAGGAAGAATCCAGATTGCCGGTACGAAGCTTAAATTGCGAAGTTGTTTTGAACGTCTTATTCCTTTTTGCTCAAGCTGTCGGGCCTTTTGCAGGTTTATAGTGCGTGTACGTTGCTGCCATTATCATATACATCGCTTCAGTAGTGCAATTTCATAGCAATCCGTGGTTTCCATATTCGATCAGTTGGATAAATCAGGAAATGAAGAACAGAGATTTTGATTTTGAGTTATTTTTGTCGTGATTTGATTAAAGTCAAAACTCAAAAGGCGTCCAATCGTGCGAGCGATTAATCGGTCGTCGTCTTGTGATTTGTGACTGTTCTTCCCGTGAGACTCGTGAAATGCCACACCGAACTACTTACTTCTTCCCGAGGCAAGTGCCTGGTGACAACCGGGGCCTCATCGATAAGCTTTCTTTCCCAACTGTCAAAGATCACGAGAAGAAGCCTTCCATTACCGTTTCCTCTGCAAAGGACGAAAAGTTTGAAACCGATTTGAAGAAGCCCTTTGCCTATGCATCAGACAGATTCACCGGAAATGCTCAACCGTTGGCCACTCTTTACAACTGGCTCGTCAACAAGAAGGTTGTTGAAAAGGCCATCCACTTGAAATCGTCGTCGTCAGAATTGATCTATGACGAACAGGAGCTCCTCCTCCCGCCGGACTCCGTGCCGGAGTTGTCACCGTCTCCGCCCGCTCCGGCGCCATTTCTTGAGATGGAGGCGAATGCGTACGGGCTGTCTTCAGAGATCGACCAGAGCTTCGAGTGGCAGGAAGCGCTGCCCAGATTATTGAGCGAAAGCAGCTACGGTGAGAGTCTATTCTCCGATACGACGGTGGATGGGTTCGAGCAGACGAGGGAGTCGCATACGACATTGCCTAGTTCAACAACTAATGGAGAAAATGAGAGGAAGAGATTTGTTGGACGGGGCGGTGATGATGGGAGTTATGCGAAGAGCATGAAGAGGAGTTATTATTTGCAGCACATGTTAGCAAGGAGACTGTCTATTCAGGCGTCGCTTGCTTATGAGCCCACCATGCTCTTCTCCGAACCCGCTGCGTTTGAAAACCGCAGTCTGTTATCTGATGCTGAAACCGTGTCTTACCGTCTCTGGGTACTTTCCTCTTCCTATACTTTTACGTTTGAAATATCTGGCCGTATTCATTGTAATTAATCCTTGCGCTCACTCCTTTGAGTAAAGGCAAAATTTGGGCAGTGCTAGCTTAATGGTGGGAACAGACAAAAGAGTATCCCTCAATGGTATTCTTTTGCCAAATTTCTGTGAGCAAGTATATGCTGCTTTGTAAATAAATATCTGGTCCCTTTATTGTGCTGGAAATGAGATGCGGCAAGTTGGTGTTGATGGAGTACTAGTATTTGCTTCCTTAGTTATATTCTTAAGGATTTTTCAATTTGGCCTCATTAAAAAATAAAATAGATAAGTTGACTGGGTATCGTTTTCTTAGGCTCTCAGAAAGTCCATGTATAATGACTAAAGAAAGCATTGTTAAATTACAGGTCAATGGCTGCTTGTCTTATGGTGACAATATATCAGATGGTTTCTACACCATATTAGGCATGAATCCTCATATGTGGGTGATGTGCAATGAACTTGAGGATGGTAGACGGATGCCATCTTTAGCCTCCCTAAAAGAAGTTTCACCAACCGATTCGGCGTTGGAAGTGGTTTATGTTGATAGAGATGGAGATTATCGACTTCAGGAGCTAGAAGCCAAAGCACAACAACTGTCTAGTGCTTCGACGAATAAATTGGTCCTGGTGGAAGAACTTGGTAAACTTGTTGCCATCTACATGGGGTATGACTTGACTCTCAAAATCAGCTTCACTGTTACATTAGATGATTATATATGCTTTGACATTAAGATTCTACATCTCTTGGTTTCAAAGGGGCACGTTTCCTGCTGAACAAGGTGATCTGCACATGAGATGGAAGCTGGTCAGTAAGGGATTGAAGGATCATCATAAGTGTGTGGTGGTGCCCATTGGTGCCCTCACTTCAGGACTATGTAGGCATCGTGCAATTCTTTTTAAAGTAAGTTGAAGACACCCTTCTTACCTCGATATATTTATATTATTGAGATTCTCTATTCACAAAATATGATCCCCAATTTTTTCTACTACTCTGTGCTCGATTCAATTCCAAATTAGATTAGAAAACAATCTATTCATCAATGAAATAATAACTACTTTAATTTTAGTTCAACCAATTAAAACAATGTAACATAATGTGGTGTTAAGTTAGGTAGCCCGGATTGCTAATTTATGCCTCTGCTGAACGTACTGAATTTGTTTGAAATATCTGCTGTCTGTTGAGCTTTTAATTCTAGACTGATAAATTTGCATGTGCAGAAACTGGCAGATTGCATTGGTTTACCATGTCGAATAGCTCGAGGTTGCAGGTATTGTGCAGCTGACTATAGGTCCTCTTGCCTTGTCAAAATCAAAGATGACAGGCAGTTATCAAGGTCTGGTATTAGTATGTTTCAAGATAAGACCCACTCTGGTCTAGAGAATATTCAATATTGTATGCATTCATTGATCAAAAGCGAAAATTTTGATCTTAAAATTTATGGACAGGGAATTTGTTGTGGATCTGGTTGGCGAGCCTGGTAATCTTCATGGTCCAGATGCATCCGTCAATGGAAGTCTACTCTCATCAATATCTTCACCCTTTCAAAGTTCTCATTTAAAAGATGACCAGCAAAGCTTCCAGCTACCTAGGCCAAAGAAAGGATGCTATCCCCATCATGAGAAAAAGGGTAATATACTCACAAATCCTCTTGGTTGTATAGATGAACAATCTGTCATTGATACTGATTTGAAATATTGTCTACCTAGTAAAATTCGTTAAGTTTGTGATCTGGGGGGACTGATGTATTGCTGAAATACCACTGATATATTTTTGTTGAAGATACAACAGGAAAAAAAAAAACTAGAATACCTCTGAGTCTAAATGTCTACATGCTTATAATGTCTTGATATGCATATCAATACAAGTTTGTGCAACTTTTTAATATTATGTAATTATTACAGCATGTTTACAACCATTTTACTTTTAGGATGTAAAGTTTGTGGCCACATGGCCTATGCTGACTTTGGTTTGGATCAGACATCATCCTTCCCTCATTAAATAAATCCACGTGTAATTGTCTCGTGTAGGACGAAGTAGACGCGCCCAGTGTAATTCTGCATTGCAGAAGGTAATCGAATCTTTCTACAGTTCTCTGATCAAGTTCATTGCGAAAGCATCTGTCTAAAGTGGCTCTGCATTTTAAGAGTTCTAATTGTATTGCTGATACCTCTCAGGCTGAGTTGTCCATGGAAGAGTATTCTAGTCAAAAAATAGACGAGGGTTATCATGGGAAAGTTTTTACTGGGAAGGATCAGTTACATCTTGCTTCAGCCATACCAAGATATGTGAATCTTGAACCTTCTCTTGCAATGGACTGGCTGGAAATATCATGGGATGATTTGGATCTCAAGGAGCGTGTTGGTGCTGGTAATATTTGTTAGATGTTCTCTTGCATTTCATTCTACCATATGAGATCCTAAGAGCACCCAGATCCCACTTTGAGCGGGATTACACTGGATTGATAAGTAAGATCCTAGGAACCACTTAATTTGTGCAGCTGTTAACTGATTTGCCTTTTTTTTTATTGGTGCCTCCAGGTTCTTTTGGGACAGTGCATCGTGCTGAATGGCATGGATCGGTTGGTTTTTTCATATTTGCTGAACAACTCATACGTACCAATCATATTGTTCATAATTAATTGAAGAATGTCATACCTATTGTGTTTTGGTACTTCTGTAGGATGTTGCAGTGAAGGTTCTGTCTATCCAGGATTTTCATGATAATCAACTAAAGGAGTTTTTGAGGGAGGTATAATGTGACATGGCCAAGTCTAGTTGCATGTTTTTCTTTTAGTAGTCTAATTTTCATAAGTAGGGTCAAGGTGTCTAGAGATATAAGAAGATTTTTAACCCAGGTATAAATCATTTATGTCCAGAGATACACAATGTTTTTGAAAGAAGTTTGTACAAGATTTTTTTTTTAAAAGGTTGTACGAGAAATGTTTCCAAGTATTAATTATCTATTTCAAGTGGCTCAAATTTTTTTGGTGAATCATTCCCAATTTTTTTTTAAAAAAAATCTTAGCTGAATTTACTTATTCCCTGCTTTTATCTTATTTTCCATTCGGACCTTAAAATAGATTGAAAATTACAAGTTATCCCTAGTGTAGACATCTTCCAAAATCAGACCAAATAATAATAACGCACTTGAAGGAAGTCCGTGACTCCATGTTTTCCAATTCATTTCTCTCACAAATCACATTGCACATCCTTGCTTTATTCCTGGGCATTCAGCTATCTGCGTATTATACTATTGTATTATAGAAGATGGTTGTTGGCTGCTGAGCTCATTAATGTGTATCTGATCACATAAACTCTGATCTTTATCCTTAAAGGTTGCTATAATGAAACGTATCCGTCATCCAAACGTGGTTCTTTTTATGGGTGCTGTGACCAAAAGTCCTCATCTCTCTATAGTCACAGAATACTTGCCTCGGTGAGACAATGGTAACATCAAGTTTATAGAAACTGCTTCATCTTGCTCAAAAAGTAAAGCTAATCAGATCTTCCTCCTTTTTTTAATGATTCAGGGGTAGTCTATACCGTCTGATACACAGGCCTGCTGCTGGAGAGGTGTTGGACAAAAAAAGACGACTTCGCATGGCACTGGACGTGGTTAGTGTCTGTTAAGGCATGTTTTTTTTTGGTTTTCATGCATTAAGATTTATACTGAATGATCTGCTATCCTGGACCCAGGCCAAGGGGATAAATTATTTGCATAGTCTTAGCCCACCTGTAGTGCACTGGGATCTGAAATCTCCTAATTTGTTGGTAGACAAAAATTGGACAGTGAAGGTTAGTCTCCAATCTCTTTATATATATCTTCAAGCTTCTCTCATTACAACGCCATCAATTTAGTTCCACTTTGTTTTGTTTTAGGTGTGTGATTTTGGCTTGTCAAGATTCAAAGCAAACACGTTCATTTCATCAAAATCTGTCGCTGGAACGGCAAGCCTTCTCAACTCTTTTCAGAATATCTGATCTTCTTTGTCTAGTTTTTCACATAAGTTCCGTGTGTATTAAACAAGGCAAGAGAAGTGGTTCATGTTATTGAGTTGAAAGTTCATCAGGTTAACAAGACAAATGATGCATTATAGTATTGCATTAAAAGTGGTAATCCAAGCTTTAATTTTGAGTCAACTACTTGGATTGCCTTCCACCAACTCAATAGAGGAATCATCTTAGACAATCATTATCACTGGTTAGATTTGTAATTCTCCCTAACTCTTTAAGTTTTGATTTTCAGCCTGAGTGGATGGCTCCTGAATTTCTTCGTGGAGAGCCATCAGATGAGAAATCAGACGTCTACAGTTTTGGAGTGATCTTGTGGGAGCTTGCCACCATGCAACAGCCTTGGGTTGGACATAGTCATGCTCAGGTAATTTAAGATACTTGCATTGTTGTCATATTTGCATGGTAATCAATGTTTATCATTTAGGTCTTAGTTAATTGTTGGCAACATTTGGTGGTTTCTAATGGCATCTTAATTTGCATTAAAGGTTGTTGGAGCTGTTGCTTTCCAAAATCGAAAGCTTACCATTCCAGCAAACACCTCACCGGCACTGGCTTCCCTCATGGAAGCTTGCTGGGCAGAGTAAGTTCTACTTCAACCATAACACTTTGATTGCTCCCCTGCTATCTTTCAAGTTACATTCAACTAAAATTTTAAAACAAAATATTAAGATTCTCTATTCAACCAAAACCTTATGATTTATGAATGGTCAATTTATTTCCAAATTAAATCAGAAAATAAATGCAATTTTTTGGATCAGACAATAATTTTTTGGATTTCCCTTCACTTGTTGTAGAGAAAAGTGAATAGAAGGAATGTAGGATATAAATTAACAAGTATCTTATTGGTTGTTTTCTTATTTCCACCGTTGCCAGTAACCCCAGTCAAAGGCCGTCTTTTCCGAGCATAGTTCAGACCCTCAAAAAGATGCTAAAGTCTCCGCCCAAGCTAGTTCAAATGGATGGGAAATGAGTTTTCTATTTTTGTTAGAAATTTGGGAGCATTAATCAATAATGCATGCTCTCAGATGGCTAGATTTTGTGAATCGGCAATTATTTTGTTGCTGAATAGAGTTTGGTACAACTTTAGAGGGCTCGTTTCCGAGACCTGGGCATATTAATAATGCAATATGCCATCCAGTATTTGGCATACAATCTTTGGATGTATATTTGGAGGTCTCTTCCTTTTAAGAAGTTCTCGTTATAATGGACTAATTCTTTTTTGTCTTATTTGAAGTTTGTTCATATTTTTGGTCATGCTTTTCTGGAAATGAAGCTCACTTTATCACAGCCTAAGCCTATGATTATTTTTTTTGAACGTCAACACTTCTTATTTGTTGTGTTGTGAATTGTGATACATGTATATCAAAGTATAACTCCACACAATTGTATAGCATTTAAATACTCAGTACTTATTTGATGATATCTCTTACTCCGTATAAAAGTATTCAATGTTTGACTTCAGTCATCTTAGAAATTTATTCAAGGCTTAATGAACAAAAGTATATAGCATCAACCAGAAAACATGAGCTCATGTGTACTCTACATATCGTGCATCACGATTGCTCATTGGAAGTAAACTCCACCTGAACCTTCACGGAAAGCTGAGACAAATAAGCATAGTTTCCCTTATCAATACAGATGGTGAAAAAAAAAAAATCAAGGCCACCTTTGAAATCACAATTAGAAGAGTATAAGCCAACTCAGGTCCAAGCTGGCCAATTCTCCACCATATCGATTTCTCCCTGCAAAGAAATCAGCCCCAAATTCATGAAAAAAAATCCAGAAAGAGCATGAAAACTTGAAGAACAAACAAGAACTTAATTACACAGCGCACCTTGTTCGATAGCAGGCAATTCGAAATTTCTCACGAATTTCTCCACCTATCGCTTTCCCACTCTTTATCTTTACCGACGGAGAATTCGAAGCTTTTGAGCTCTGCTCCTATGCCGAGAAAAAATTCTCAGGCTCGGTTCATCCACGCAGAGGAAAATTTGCGAGGTGGAGAAGAAGGCCAGTGAAAGCCACTAGAGAAGAAGGCCAGTGGAGAAGAAGGTCCAAGCTGCGTGGCGTCTTTGCGGGATTAGGTTTGAAAAGGTATAGATAGATTAGAAAAAAAAAGTCTCATAAGTCTGGTAGTTTGAAAAGGTATAGCTTTAATATATAGTTATAGATAGATTAGAAAAAAAAAGTCTCAATAAAATAAAAGCTATACATATTATGTTCGATTCGCAGCTTTGCGGGATTAGGTTTTCCAATTGGAATTCAGGGGCCGCTTCATTGGACGGTTTCAGTTGTGGAATCCTCGTTCATGTCATCATGTGAATATGTCTTTTCAAAATTTGGAATTTGAATATTTTGATTCCAACGTTTGCGAAAGACGTTCAGATTCGTCTAGAAAGGTACACTGTCCCAAGTCCCAACTCTAAATTCCCTGGATTTGAAGGGTTACTATAGAAGTTGGAGCAAAAGAGAAATCAACACCAGAAATCACGATGATAGATCGATACAACCCTCTTACAGCAAAGAAAAGCGTTTACAGAGAGCAAATGCTAGTTCTGGTTGTTGTGTGTTCTATGGAGTTATAATTGCCACCAACTAAGTTGCAAAACTTGTAAAACACTTGCATCAATTTTGCCTAATTTGATAGTGGTCAACTGATGGTGGGTTATGAGGACTTTGAACTGTCATTTGGCAATGGATATTTTCGATAGTTGTTATTGTGTTGATTAATGTAATATCATATTTTATTGAATCCTCTGATGGTGTTCATCTGTTTTCTCTTTCCAGGGATGGACTCCCTTTAATAACCTTTAAAGATAGGAGTCAAGTTTGTTGAACCAACGATGGCTTATTAGCTGAAGGACCAGCCATGTTAGGTAAGTTTCGCTCCACATCGGATAAGTTTTTATTAATACTGTGTTTTTCATTAGCTTGTTGTTCATGGTACTAGATTTAATATTTGTCATTATTATTCTTGCCAAAATGTGACTTAATTCTCAAACCAACTTGATTTATCCGAAAATCAATCCATTTAATACCTAAAAGTATATCGAATTTTTTTCTGAATTAGGCTTTGTAAATTTTTTAATTCTAGATTTAGGCTTGGATGTAAAAATTTTCTCAATATAGGCTGGATATGGAGGTTATGAGTGAAGTCGTTGGTGAGGTCGGAGGTTTTACCAGATGCGGTGAATTATACAGCGACTTTCTGTTTTCCCATTTTTAAAAAAAAATTATTTGAAAGGCATATGTTCCACTTTTACATCCATTTCTTTTTTAAATTCATTTCAATTTTCAAAGGCATATAAGATTATAAGTCGTTTCAAATGGCAGCGACTTGTGCATTATTTTTTTAAAAAAAACTTAGTTTGCAAGAATTAACAATAAATATAAATATTTGAAGATTAAATAAAGATTAAAATATATATTAATATATAAATATTTACAGTAAAAAAATATTTTCGCTTCTCACCTTCGGATTATATATATAAATATAAATATTTAAAGATTAAAATATATATAATAATATACAAATATTTATAGTAATAAATGTTTTCGTTTCTCACCTTTAGAATATATATATATCCCGCGTCTTCTCCTTGGCAAAGAGAATTTTTATCATTCGACTATATCCGCATTTTGTCCTACCTCCTAGACGGCCTAAACGGTAGCCTAGGCAGTTCTAGATGGGTACCTTGACGGTCTGGACGGCTAGGCGAGCTATGACCTTCCAACGTCTAGGCGGAATCTAGACGGAATTTATAGACAGTGTATATATATAGATTTATATTCGATATTTGGCGGTAAATCAGACCTCTATATTGTTACATCCGTTCACTACTTTCACTTTATCTTTATATAAAATTAGTTGAATTCCCGTGATACTCACGGGGTGATTTTACGAAAGATCATACAATAATATGATATTAATATATAATATAACAATAAAATTATGTAATTTATAAAAAACAATTTAAGATCGTCCCACATATTTTAATTAAATATATTTAACATTTATTTTCATTATTTGTTGAGATCTTGCCTGATATTTTGATTAAAAAATTTAAAAGTTAATTTCACTTAAATTGAATATTTTTAAATATATCATATATTCTATAAATAGTTTATTATATTACAAAATATCAACATATAGATAAAAAACTATATACTTGGAGTGCAAGATATGTTAAAAGATAAAATATTTTTATTATGTATAAGATTAATATAAAAAATATTATTATATATATTTTATTAGGTAAATAATTTTAAATATTTTATATTTTTATATAGATAATTTTAAATATTATTATATATATTGTTCACTATTTTTACATGTGAAAGAATAAGGCGGGATGTATCTGGCACGAGTATGCCTAATAAATCAGACTTCAATATTTTTTATTGTGGAAATTGAGAAAATCTCTGTGTGTAATAGCGACTTCCCCCCTCCCCAGCCAAACACGTTGTGCATGCCAGCGACTTTGGCAATCCAAGAAGAAACACTATGAGCGAACCAGCGACTTTCATCCAAGCCACACGAGCCAGCCTATAGTCGGAAAACTTTTTTCTTCGAGCCTAGATTCGGAAATAAAGTGTTCAAAATGCCTATTTCAGAAAAAAAATCCAAGTATATCGAAAAGCAATGTTTTCGTAATTAAACCAGGATGAATCAATCAATCAATATATATTATACTCCCTCCGTTCATGAAAATATGATGTTTTAGGGTTTTTTTATTGTTCAATAAAATAGGCTGAGGATATATACACACGTATTTTTTTCTCCGCGCACATGATTTGGCACGCTTCATGAAGCGTGCATTATGAAGCGACTCGCTTCATGAAGCGTGCCAAATCTTGTGCGCGGAGAAAAAATTATGTGTGTATATAGATTTCCCGATAAAATATGATGTTTTAGCTATTTATGTACACATTTTTCCAGTTTTACCCTTCTGAAAAAAGGGAAAAAAGCATAGAAATCAAACCAAATCAATTTAGGAAGTTGTACATTAAATTGGATGAGTATTGGGAACGAGTAAATCTAAACCAAATCAGAAAATATTTCATACTTTAAATTTAAGTAAAAGTAAAAAATTGATAAAAAGGGTAATGAGTCAAATTATGTACTTTCTTAATTTTTAGGGTTTAGGCTAAAACATCATGTTTTTATGAAAGGAGGGAGTAAAAGGTGACCGTTTTCAAGCCATCACGTTGATTCTGGCCTCATGTAGAGAATATTTATGAGATGAGGCCAGAATCAACGTGATGGCTTGAAAAAGGTAAAAGGTACATAATCACGTTGATTCTGGCCTCATCTCATATTTAGTTTTCAAGCCATTACGTTTTCAAGCCATCACGCTAAAACATCATGTTTTTATGAAAGGAGGGAGTAAAAGGTGACCGTTTTCAATTTTTTTATTTAATTTTCTATTATTTGTACTTTTACCTTTCCTAATATCTATCTTTTGCTCAACTATCTTAGAGAATATTTATGATAAGATTTTTCAATATTTTTAAAATTTTAGACAGATGGACTTACATGTAGAGGTGTCAAACGAGTCGGTCGGGTCGGGTTCGGGTTCGGTTATTTTGGGTTCGGGTTGAGTCGGGTTCGGGTCGTAACGGGTCATCGATCAAATCAGGTCGGGTCATTGCGGGTTGTCGGGCGGGTTGGGTCGACCTAACAGGTCAAGAAAATTGATTTTTTTACAATTATTAAAATATTTTTTATTTAAAAAATGATATTTAGTAATAAATCTATTATTTGTTATATATTTTAATAATAAAATATATTATAATTTTTAAAATATATTATATATTCTTAAAATATAACAAATTGGGTCAACCCAACGGTTTTTTCGGGTTTGAACCCAACGGGTTTCGGGTCTATCGGGTTCGGTTTATTTTGGGTTTCGGGTTCAAACTTTCGGGTCTTGACCCTAAATTTTTCGGGCAGTTCGGGTCGGGTCAGCTTTTGACAACTCTACTTACATGTGATCAATATTATTTTCCTTACGTATCAATATTACTAGTTGTACCCGTCGTATCATGTACGACTTCGATTTAGTATTTTATATATACATTATAAATAGGATATTAATAAATAAAAATATAATATAAACTTTACTATAAGTAATTTATTGCTTGTAAAATGTATAACTTTTTAATCAATATAAATGATTAAATTTAATGTTGAGAAAGAAGATAAATTATTAAGATAAAATAATAGTTAACTTATTAAGATAAATTATTTAAAATTTAATTTAAGATAAGATGATAGAATGCATTTAGGCATTAGTTTTAGGGCATATTTATGTTTAAATCTTAGGTAGTTGCATGTATTTTGCTTAGTTTTTAGTAGTTTTTGCATTTCGGTGTCTACTCTTGTGCTTTCGTGTTTTTAGGTCGTTTTGAGGAGTAATGATTGGTTAAGTTGAAGGATTCAAGATTAAAGATATCCAAGTGTCTTTTCCAAGGATATTCAAACCACTTTTGATGATCATTAAGGCCCAAGAGGTTGTGGAAAAGAAAGCTTAAATTCGGACCATCCATTGAAGTTATTGTTTCGACACCACTTTCTTGTGACGCTTGGTTCAGGAATTACGGTGATCGGATGAAGCTGAATTTGGTATCATTGGAAAGCTAACTCGAAGGGCTACAATTCATGTTTTTACTTCGAGTTCAAATTCCAACTCTATGTGGGTCAAACTTGTTGGTAAACTGGTCCAGTTGGAAGAGCTGTTGTTGATCACAGATGACAATGGAGGGTATACATGGGGATCATAGCGAATCGATCCACAATGGAAAGGGGCATGCATTGAGGAGCTTGTGGGGCTGAGAAAGTTAACCGTCCTTCAACTGAACTTCTTAAATGCCAAGGTCTTTAACAAGTATGTGCGAACGTGTGCAGAAGCAGAACACAATACCAGTACACCACGACACTTCTGATTATGTGTGGGTGGGTTTCACTTTCACAGTGGTGGGCATGTCGGAGAAAACAGTGTAACTGTTATTGGTAATTATCGTGTTTTGCTTCCAGATAGGACCTCAGAGCTACACCTTATGATGAGTAGTGAGTCCATAACTGTGCTGACGCTCAAGGGTTGTTTAAGGGACCTGAATGTTTTGGATGTATCTAACTTTAGAGGGTTACACTATCTTTTTCCATCAAGATATTAGGATCCCTTAAGAACTTGAGGAAAATTCGTGTGAGGAGGTGTGAAGAGATGGAGGAGGTCATCCAGCCTGCTGCAGAGGGCAATCCAGCAACAATTTTTCTCCCTGAATTGACAATGATGTTGTTCTTTGACCTTCCAAGGTTGGAGAGCATATGCCGTGGACAAGTCCTTAATTGCCCTCACCTGTGTTCAGTTGAAGTTTGGAGTTGTGAGAATCTGAAGCTTCCCATGATCTTAGGTAAAAAGCGTGGGAAAATTGAGATTAGAGGCGAAAGGGGATGGCTTGACGAACTGAAATGGGATAATCCTCAGGATTCAAATCCTCTTTTCCAGGAGAGTCCTCAATCAAACTCTAACTTTAGACTCGTTGAAGCACATGTACCCTCTTGATTTGGCAGCCACTACTAGGTAGGTTACATCTAAAACTTGGTTTACACATCACCACTCACCAGATTAGAGAAGCATACCCATTGACTAATCTGTTTCCGTTGAAATTAGGATATGGAAGAAGCGGTGTGAAAGCAGCACCAACAATGTACCAGACGTGGCTCATACAAGCGATGCCTTTAGCAGCAGCAGCACATCAAATTTCCTTCGAATACCACGACTAAATTTTAAGTGTTAGAGTTCCTCGTGCCATATTATACGAGACAATAACAGCTGACAAATCAAATCGCTTTTACCTGATTCAAAGTCATATTTGATAAATATAGAAACCCCAACAAGTCTCCATTCAATCACTTGTTGATATTTATGCATGTCTTGGTGCAACATTTGCAGCAACGTCACTGATTCGACCAGCTTCTTCAAATGGTATGTTTGCATCAGTTATAAGGTCTTTGTCTGACAGGCAACAACTATCGATATGGTGCGGCCATGCTCCTAGTACATGCTTATGCATATGGCCCATACTTCTCTCGAGCAATTGAAACAAGTCAAGATGAATACCTATAAATATAAGATTGGAAACCGACATATAGCTAGATCTTTAACAAATCTTCACTGACAGTCGATATATGTAAGTTTTGAGTGTAAATATTAACATTATCTTTAATAACTGCCGATTATTTGTATAGGGGATAATGCCAATACCACTGCAGCAATCACCGATGGCGGTGCACTGAAGACTGTCCTCAACACTTTACGCATTGTAAATGCCCTTCGAGTTCCTGGTAACGAAGGTGACAAGCAGCCATCCCAAGAGACAACACATCCTTAACATGATATATAAATGATGGATATATATATACTAGAGGTGATGCCCGTGCTACGCACCGGTTCAAAAAATTATTTTAAAATTTAAGTAAACATTTTTAAATCTAATAAGTAATAAGTCTATGATATTGATAATATTGTAAATATTTTTTCGAAACTCACATTGAATATCACATTGTTTGCAATTGAATAAAAAAAATTACATTAAATGTTGAAATGATAGATAGTGTATGTCTATTATAACCATGTAGCTAGATACATAGAATGCAAATCGAATGAAGTTTTTAAATAATTTTTTAATTATGAAAGATCACATTGGATGCTTATGCAAAATGAATGATGATTTAATTATTAGAGGTTTGAGGATGAGAATAGTTTTTCCAAAGTAATAGATTCTTTAATAAATTTATGAGGAGTTGAACATATTTTTAAGTGTGAAAACTAATATACCTATTTGATGTGGGTGTTAAAAAAAATTATTTCCAAAGAAGTTATTGTTTGCCATTAGTGTTTTTTTATTTAATGTCTATTTAATTATCAATTTTGACCATATAATTGGACATTTAATTGAAAGTTTGATAGTCCATATCCACAATTTAAATTAAAATATTATAAATAAAATCAGACTTGTGTCGTATACATGACAAATTTATTTCTTTGTATTGGTTATTTGTTGTTTAGTTTTATAATTATTAAACATATTGTTTTAAATACAAAAAATTCTTGATCATGGTGACACATCGATGCAAAGGTGAAATTCAAGTTTATAGTATTCTTACAATGTTTTTTGATGAGTTATTGTTGGTTTACATTTTATATATAATCATTCAATTATTAAAATATATATTGCTAATATTAACATACTAAACTAAAAAAATATCATCAACATATATACATTATTTTAATTTAATTACCTTGTTTGATTTGACCATTTTTGTTGCTCAAAAAATGACGTACCTTTCTTTTGACTATAAATAACAAAATCATTTAAACCAATTCTATTAAGCTATATACATTTACTTATGTGCATAAATTATGAAAAGACTAAAGGCAATATTTTTTTTATAAAGATCTATGATTAAAACTAAGCTTATGAGCATAATATAAAAATTAAGAAATAATAGAAAAATGAAGGAAATTTTAATTACATTCTCTAACACCAAAAATTGTATTTGTTAGAAGGTGAAAGAACTATTAAAGCAAAAAATTCATAACTAAGAATAAAAAGAGATAGTTCAAAAATATTAATTCTATAAATAAAAATTATCTTAATAATAATATATAATGCATATAGCCGCTTTGAATAGATAAATGTGAGATATGGGCAATATAAAAAATTATGTTAAATATCATATGAAATGAGAAAGAGGCAAGAACTATTTAAATAATTACTAATATAAAATAAAATGTAAATAGTTAATAAAGAATTATTCATATTCCTTGCAATTCATTAATTATTCTAAATTCATTCAAGAAATATTTAGCAAGTTTTACCCGTCTTTTTAATGATGAAAAAAGAAACGCATCAACAAAAATCTATAAGAAATTATATACATGCATTAATGTTCATATAATTTTGAAAAAATGAAAACAACAATAATATAATGATATAGGAGAATAACATACTGACATAAGACATAAACACACCTATTATCGAACACAAATTGCAAAGTGAAAAATAAGATGGATTGAAGGAAGTCTTGGTTGCCTTCTTCAAAACTATTATTTTTACTATTTGGGAGGTGAAGAATTATCCTCACCATAAAGTAATGAATCTAGTTACTTTGAATTCACAGAATCTACTATATATATAAAAGCAATAAGGTTTGGAGCCTCCACGTTGCGCCACCTCAGCTTTTTCCACGTGTCGTTTCGAGAATACGTCACCTTGGATTTTGCCACATGTCACATTTTCCTTAACCCATGTCATTATATTTTTACACGTCATATACCACGTCATATTATATTCTGCCATATCATTAATATGTCATATTTAACTATAATTAATATATAATAAATAATTCAAATAAAAAACTACAATGATTATATATGGAAATTTATAATAAAATCAAGAAGAATTTTATGCAATTTATGTACAACCACCCTATCAAGCCATATCAATATATATTCTTTCCAACTTTTCAATTAAAGAACGAATTGGAAATTATAAAAGAGTATATTTGTTTGATTGAATTCATAATTTTTATAATAACATTAATTATTTGAATTTATATGTGAAATATCTTCTTACTAAAAAATTTCAAATTTTACGTACAAAACAAGAAGTTTTGATTCGTTTGATTCATTTGAAAATTTATATATAAAAAAATAAAATATTTTATACGTGATCTAAATCTTATTATGATTTTTAATTAATTTTATTTATTAGTTTTTTACCACTCTTCACAACCAATTAAGTTTTTTTTTATTAATTATTGATTATCGGTTACTTGCAAACTATGTTCACCTACAAATGGGAAATTTTATAAAATTATTTTATTATTTCATTTGATTGTTCTAATTGAGGAAAATTAAATTAGGAATTCTTTTACAATTTTTTTTTCCAATTTACATACAAATCAAATTCGTTTTTATTTAAAAATATATTAAAAACTTTCTTTTAATAAATCTTTTAATCTATAATTGTTTTCTTTTGAATTGGATTTGGATTAAAAAAATACTCATTTGATTGTTTAATATTTTTGGAAAATTGGAATTTCGACCATGTCATCCTATTATTAATCCACATAGAATTTTGCCACATGTCATTTAATCCATGCTCCATAAACATTATATATTAATTATTCTTTCCACTTCATATTCCACATGACAAATTTTTTCCACTTAATTAAAATTTATTTATTTTCCAGATTTAGATAATATCTTAATTTTTGGTAGGAGATAATATTTTAACTTAAAAAATATAACTAATAGTTAATCTTTTTAACATTTTAGTTGTTTCTTTCTCTCTCTTATATTAAAAGATAAATATACTCAATTACATATATTATTATTAAATTAATTATTATTTTTCAAAATCTCATCTCTTCCATATTTTCAAAATATATCTTTTTTACTTTATTTTCTTCATATTTTATCTCCTTCTTTTAAATTAGATCTACGTTTGCCCTCTCCATCTCTGACGGTTCAGGAGCGAAAATCAGAGATGAACGCAGAGGCGATACAAGACGCACTTCAAGAAATCGGTAAGGGCAGTCGAATTTTTTTGTAGCTTTAGAATATAAATTAATTGTTATTCTCAATTATGATGTTCTTACTCTCAAATTCGAACTTGTTTGGTTAATTTATAGTTCTATATTCAGAAATTCGAAGTTAGGTTTTTCTCGAAATTTTGTTTTTTGCAAAACACGATTACTCAAGTTGGTGAAGTTGATAAAGTAGAATGAAATTACATCAATTAAGTTAGGGTTTTTTTTGTTTTTGGTGGAAACAATGATAATAATGGATTGAATGCATGTCTATATGAGTGTAGTTGCTGTATTTTTCAGATTCATTGTGAAAAAATTGGTTTAAGCGTGTTTTGATATATTTGTTGTTCTTCATCAATAGGCTACAATGGTGATTTTCATTCTAGCAATTCAGTATAGTAGATTTCTTAGATTTAATTTGGTTTTCCACGATTAAATGTTTTTCATACATGTGTGGCATGTTTTTCATATATTCATGCTTTGTTATTCATATATACGTATTTTGTTTTTCGTATATATGTATTTTGTTTTTCGTATGGAAAACAGGAGATAATGATCAATATTATTCACAATAAATACTATGGTTTTTCAATAGTAAGGATTAACTGGATAAGCATATGAAACGAGTGTTTTTCAATTTGGATATTATGGTTTGCAACACTGATTTATGTATGAAACTTTTGCAATTGTTTTTCAAGTATCACAATATACTTTTGCACGTACTCTGGATGATATAGGTTTGCAACACTGATGAATGATGATAGGTGTATGATAGTTTTGCAATTGTTTTTTCAAGTCTCACAATATACTTTTTCACTTTAGATGGTATGGTTTTCCAACACTGATATCATTTGTGTTTAACCGTGTTTTCAAATGGAACAGGTGGTAATGATCAACAATTGGACATTGGAGAAAAGTCAAAGCGCACTAAGGTCCTATTTAAAAGACTTCGTACCAGGGAACATGTTCCAAATGATGATAATGTTGATGTATTTGACATCGGTCCAAAAAAAATTGTAATTCATAAGCATTGTAATTTTTAATTCAAAAGCAGTGTAATGATTATTGATATCATAAAATACAATGAATCACATATTTTTCATAATATTAAAGATTGGTTTTCAAAAGCATTGTAATTGTTGAGTTTGGTTCAAATAAAACAACTCCTTATCCTATAAAATGAGGAGTGCTTAGAACCATTGGATCTCCTTGATCCAAGGGCTGATATTTTCCAAAATTAGGGACGCGGTGGCATTTTCGTAATTTCTCGGAAATTAAAAAAGTGCATCGTTATGGTGAAAAAGTGTATTACTAAATCCAAATATTTTGGGCGATTGAGTTCAATCGGAATCGAGTCCATTGGACGCTTAGGATGATGCACTTTTTGGTTTAGTAATGCACTTTTTGGTATTTCGCAATGCACTTTTCCACCATAACGATGCACTCTTACAATGAATCGAACATGGAATGTGTCCTGTTAGTTCATTTTTGTTTGCACTTTTTCAGCTTACTAATGAACTTTTTGTATTTAGCAATGCACTTTTGCACAATAGTGATGCACTTTTGTAATTTTCGAAAAATTACAAAAATGCCACCGCGTCCCTAAAAGGGATAGAATATCAGCCCTTGGATCACATTGATCCAAGGGCTCTAAACGCTCCTTATTTTATAGGATAAGGAGTTGTTTTATTTGAACCTTACTCTGTAATTGTTATTCAATTGTATAAATTATTTATGTCAATACATTCTAATAATACTAGTGAAAACCATTGAATAAGTTTAGTTATTCAGGATGAACAATGTTGTTTTTCAACTACCTTTATTTAGTTATTCATGGTAAGACGAATACTTATTCAACCTAAATAATGCAAATGTTAAAACATGTTCAATCCTACAATTATTCAAACAATTATATTGAGTTATTCAAACCTCGACTATAAAAATTTTATGATTCTATAATTATTCAAACAATCAAACTGAGTTATTCAAACATCGGTTATAAATATTATACGATTCTATAATTATTTAAACAATCATATGGAGTTTTTCAAACAATCAAACTGAGTTATTCAAACACCGGCTATAAATATTATACGATTCTATAATTATTCAAACCACCATATTAAGTTTTTCAAATGTCGACTAATAGTTATTCAATGATTCTGCAGAGGTTTTATATTTGTAAAAAAAGTATATTTAATTTGAAATTCATGTTTGAATTTTTAAAAAGACGCCAAAAGCTGGTTACAATGTATTTAATTATGGGAAAAAAAATTGCTTGGATTTTTTTTATAATTATACCGATTTTTATCTCACTCTCCTAAAATTTCGGGTGTTGCCTTTTTCAAATCAACCGAGATTTGATTCTCCACATCACCCCCATTTAGCCTATAATGTTGCTTAATTAATAGCCACTGATTTATCCTAATCCAACGCCCTACATTCAACCACACACTTACACCATAATATGTATTACACCATAATATGGCTATGTTTGTTAAGTCACTAAAAAAACTAGTTGGAGTTGCAAAACTAGTTGAAGTTGTAAAAATGGTTGTAAAAGTAGTTGAAGTTTTAAAAATATATATAAACATTGTTTGGTAATGTTCAACTAGTTTATTGTACTAATTAGTAATTTAAAATTTTATTTTATTATAGAGCTATTCTTATTTAGGAAATAATTATTTTTTTAATTCGAAAAACTACTAAAAACTAGTGCAAAAGCTTTAAAAAGTAGCTTTGTCAAAAAACTAGTTTTACAACTAGTTACTAGTTTTTATGTGTCAAACAAACAGCGTTTATGCGAGTTTTTGCAACTAGTTGTAAAACTCCAACTAGTTTTTTGTACCTAACAAACACACCCTATGTATTGTACCGGAGTGCTCCCCTATATAGATTATATATATATATATATATATATATATATATATATATATATATATATATATATATATATATATATTTTTCAATGACCATCTAACACACTTCATCACCTTCCACAGATTCCTTATTTGCCCATGCTCATCATTGTTCTTCTTTTCTTTTGGGGGAGTGTATTATTGTTATGTTACTCTTTGTTTATGTAGTAAATATGGAGAAAGCATAGGGATTCCAACTTCCCAGACAATACATCCTTAGCTAGCGTATGATCGAGTTCGGATTTAATCTAATCTTGAATTTTATCAGCTTTCGTAAATCTCATACTTCCACTAGCACAAGAAGCCTACAGTTGTATATAAATAAATATACTGTTACTATTCAAACTATACTATTTTGACATAATTGTGCAAACATAAGCCATGATTTGCAATTACAATCCTGACCAAAAGGAGATTCGAGTTTCCAGATACAAAGTTGCATAGCAGTGTGCATGAAAGTAAAGAGTCATATTCACATCAATCTTTTGAACTTTCCACCCTGATACCAATTTACAGAGTAATCTCTAGTATTGCACAACAGGAATCTCTTCACAATCAATCTGCACTTTCAGCTTCTGCCAAATATACTATACATGACTTTATTCATTTGGAAATGCAAGCTTGTATTGTCTGTGCCATATATTACCTCTTCTTGACTCACATGGATGGGTATATTCTAGGTTAAGCTTATATGGAACTTACCATCAGACTAGGTTGAAGATAAGATCATTGGACTCCAATTCTGTATAGCAATTTGTCATTCTTGAAAAGAATTGGTTTGAGAAGGGAAGCTTCCTCGTTTGCTACAATGGATTAATGGGCCGACTATTGGAGAATTAGAAGAACAGCTACGAATGCTAATGCTAACAGGACATAACAACGAAAGTCTTCTACGCGGATACCTGGAAAGGATATCAGATGACAAGAGTTGGTATGATGTCTGTATGATCTAAAGTAACTACACATTACTAAATGTATTTCTTCATCATCATCGAAACAATAAACAGAAAAACCTATACATCACTAATATATATTCTTCTCAGTTTTCCATACAAGCAATTGAAATGTCCATCCCATTTTATGATGCAGTTGAAAGTTTGATGCACAACTTTCCAAGTTTCAGGCCTAAATTCAGTTACAAAAATTGCAACTGATAAATTTGTCCTATGCAGGGTTTCTATCAGCCATTATTTGAAAAAATAGTTTGAACTTTGAACATTTCAGCAAACTTACCGTATTCACCAGAGGCAGCTGCTGGAAGAGCAGGAAGTCTTATAGCTGCAAATCAAACCAGAAGATGAGCATAAAAAATTTAAATCCATATAAGTGCATATATGTATGATAATTAAACATAATATAATGCCATGTTATAACAATAGTAATATTGCTTGCAAAACGTGAAAGGAGCTGAAGAGGATATGCATACTTTTGTTGCAAGATGAAGATGGTAACTGATACGCCGTGGGCCAGGGCGCTGCAATATTGTCATTCAAATCACAGAGAAAGCTAATCCCGGTGTACTGGTCAAAGGTGACGTCTGAAGGCAAACTCTGGAGGAGGCACCCAGACTCTATTTAACAAAAGCAAGCACAGAGGAGTGTAAGAGGATGTCCTAATGAGTCCTACAATTGCAGTACTGCAAAGCTTGCTTGAAACTCTTCCAAGAATTCCTTGGAAGAGTTGGTAAGACAATTCCTTATATAGTTTGTATTTTGTACTATAAGAAAACTCTTAAGAGTTTTAGATAAAATATATCCAGGAGTCATTTCAAGTTCTAAAATAACCAATAAGAATCATATCAGCAAAAATCACATCTGGTGTAATTTTATCTTATAGAGCAGATAAAACTGACATTTAAATTGAGCAAGGACATTCAAGACGTGATATCAACACGAAAAAGGAGATGGAATGGTACATAAAATATTCTAATTAGAACATTCACAATCAACAGGTTGTCATATGTTTACCTTGACTTCCAGCTGAGTGGTAGTTGCCATGCCAATATAAATTTCAAGAGTGCGAGTGAACAAAAAAAAAAGGAAATTGTCAGCTTCTTCGAATGTTCACTTTAGGGAAACTACAGGGAAACGGAAAGAGCCAACAAGGTACCAAAATATAACCTTGGACAGAGAAATCCTTGAGGGTAACATGACAAAGATTGTAAATATTCTCAGTCATATTTTCCCTTTGCAGTCTTGTTCCAAGAGAAGCAGCACAATTCAAAGCTTGCAGGTTGGTAGTGAAGCTCTGATTTTGCAGTTGAGTCACATAGGCTTTCATTGCACTACAGCAATCTTTCTGGCTCCTTTTTCCATAATTACAATTTTTGGTCAAATTGTTTGTATCAGGTAAAGTCAGAGGACAAACTGAAACATGAAGAAATAGACACAATAAAAATGTCACAAATTGAGACAAAATGACCACAATGGAATACGTTGCTGAATATCTAAAAAGAATGCCGGGCTGACCTTTATTGATCTTACAATTGGACAGTCCTCTAAGAAGCTCTTTTGCACCTGAAACATCGAGACGGCTACCAAGCCAACGCAACACAATTCTTCTGCAGTCTTCAACTATAGTTGAATTCTGAGAGCCACTGATGACGTCAATAGCTTTGGATGCAATCTTCTGAGAAGATTCCAGAATAGCATTCTCGCAGACCTGGGTGCAGCATTCATTCACAACATCAATCTTCGCACAGGCAGCCAAAAGCATGTTAGTGTCTACCATATTCTCAAATTCATCAACATCCTTGACAGGGCAAGAACCTTCTGAGAGGTTTGTAGGCTTGACATGGCATATCTGGTGAAGATCATCATTTGCTCCGTTGCTCACCAAAAGTTGCTCAATATCAAAGAGACAGTGCTTTGCAAGGGTCTCGTTTAAAGAAAGCACGTTCGTATATTTGCTGGACTGGCCGACAAGGATGACCATAGTGGCCTCCAACTGTGGACAGCACACTACATTGGCAAGATATTTGGCGAATGTGGAAAGACAATCAGTGGATGTCAAGCTCATCATGGTCTCAGAAGCAGAGAAGTTCAAAGGGCATACACCTGCAGCATGAATGATAGATTAGAACAAACATCTATCTATCTATCTATGTCCAGTTGCATCCAATGATCTTAAATTAGTGGTAGCAAATTTTAAAAGACCTGACCTGACAACTTTGGAATACTGCCATTTGTAAAGGGTGTCAGCGGAGAAGGTGCTAAGAAGGGAATAAATGGCTGAGGAGAGCCTTCTGGTGCGATCATCGGGAAGAACCCATCTTCCGTGCTGCTATCCGATACTTGGATATCTGTACCAGTCTTATATTAGTGTTTTTGCACAATTTCGATACCAAAATATTCATCACATGTGAAACAAGGAGAAAGATGAAAGCTACTTCGAAGCAGAGCTAAGTACAGCTAAGGGAAAAATTCAGCTATTTCCAATTTCTTTTGTCCCACCTTTATAGCAAAAGACAAAGCATTTCTTCTTCCGACAAATTCAAAACCCTAGAAACTGGCCTAGGGCAAGAACATACCCACATCATTCAGCATCGCAAAGCCAAACAAGGGAAATAAAGGCAAGAAGACCAAGTCAGATTGACAAGGAATGTGATAATGGAACAAGTTTACAAATTTTTATGTGAAAGGAAGAAACCACATAGAAGCGAAGTGTAGTAGATGTAGAACAAACCTTGATTACGGAGAAAAGGATTTAAATTCGTTAAAACGATAAATCTAACACAATTTCTTTCCAAATCAAAGCAGTACGGAAAAAATAAGTACCAACAAACACACAAATTAAGAAGCCAATCAACAAATCGAAGGCAATTTTTCAACCAGTTAGACGAATTGGAACACACCCATTTCACGATAGAAACCAAAGATACCAAGACCTGTAAAAAACACACAGCAGATTCAAGTACCAAGTTACTCACATAATGAGATCAGAACCAAGCTCATGAGACGAAGCTTGAGCTTTGCAGATACCCTTTCGCTCATCCCCTCTTCTCAGCCACACCGAGATGAATTTTGAAGAGGAAGAGGGAATCGAATAATAGAATGCCGATGGGCGATGGGGAAATATGCCTTTTTTGTACTAGAAAAACTGGTTCGCACTTTGCAACTTGCAAGAGGGCAGGAGAGTGAGGAAGATAGAGAAAGTATGCTATTACTACTATGCTGCGTATCATACAGGAAAAAGAAGCCATGAATGTGGGGAAGTTAGGGGTTTGTGGGAGCTTTAATGAAGTTTTCAGCAATAGCTGTCTTTTCTTGGTTAATTTAGGGAAGGTTTAAAAGAAAAGAGTATCTGAAACTTTGGCTTGTATTGTCAAAAAATTAGAGAGCATCTAAACTTTTTCTAATACTCGTAAAACTTATTTATAAGATACAGAGTACTATGGAAATAGTAATAGGGAAATGCTTTACTTCACACTCTTTTCTTAAATATCACACTATAAAATCACTTTAATATCTTTCTTTTAAAGTGAAATAACAAAAATTAAAAAATTATATATATATTAGGATATTTTGTTAGATTCTCTACCATTAATTTTGGTTGAAAAAGATTCTCTACCATTTTAACATATATTTTCTTCTACACAAGATATGGTATTCTTTTTTTAGGTTAATAAAAAAAAACGACACTATTTTGATTATTATTTAACAAAATCAATTTAAATCAGTATGCATCTTTTTTTTTGAGAATTGTAATTGAGCCAAGCTAACCAATGAGAGACTTTTAACACAAGAGAGGACAAATGTAAAAAAAACTAGTATTGAATTGACAAAAATCAGCGTAGAAAAATAAAATAAAAATCCTAGTATATTAAATTTAGAAGTTGCTAAATTAGGTTGATCATAAAACCAAAATAAAAAAAGCACTTCATACCAATATTCATGAAACTTTAAAACTATTGAACTAAGTAGGAAAAAACTCTATTAAATTATACAGAGTATTATATTATGTATTATAATATTATACAAAGTATATTTTATGTGAAGATTGTGGCGGAATGAATATTTTGTTTCATTGTATATTATGCTAGAATCTTTTAGTGAGATATTCTTGCAAAATTATCCTTTTCAATTTTTTTATGAGGTGTAAAGTTTAGAGTTTCTAAAATTAAATCATGTCCTTTATTGTACAAAAATTGAAAAAGTGTGAAGTTAAAAGAATTTTAGGTGTGAAGTACAGCACTTATGTAGTAATAAATAAAAAGCGATTACGGTAATTTTTCAAAACCAAGTAAATTTGGAAGAAAGAATGTGAAATTGTTCAAGATTACCGGCACCACTCGCAAAACTTATTTATAAGATATGGAGTACTATGAAAAGGGTAATAAATAAAAAGCGATTAAGGTAATTTTTATAAGGTAATTTTTACAGTGGGGCCGATAATCTTGAACAATTTCACACCTCTGCCTGACTGCATTTCCTCTGACCTGAATCCTGTTGCCCATCTACCCAGAGAGAGAGAGAAAAGGAGAAACTTTGAAGAGAGAGACAGGGAGTGGATAACAATTAATGCAAACTAGGAGAATTAATTTCACACTCACAGACAGAAAGCCAGTGGGTGTCATTAAATGCTTCACCCCACAGCAGCCCCCCTTCCTGCTGCGCTACACGCGTCTCTTGTGAATAACTTTTTTCTTCACCATTAAAATTCTATTATCATGAATCAGGCTAGATTTGGTATTTAAAATGGAATTCGGAGCCAAAACTTATTTAAATCAGGGTCAAGGAAAAAAAATGGTAAAATCGAATAAAATTAATAATGGGAATATAAATTTAATTTTTTAAGGGTGATTAAGTAAATACTAAAAAATAAATATCTAACACAATTTCATTTAGAAGATTGTAAACGCATTAGTATTGTGTGCACGGTGGTGTTTACGGTTCCCGACATTCATCGGGGGTGGAATCCAATCCGATGGGTGATCATTCTGCTTGGGAGTGTCGCCCAATGGAGGAAAGTCATGAGGTTACCTAACTTCGCTAGGTGGAGTTCGTCATCATCAAACTCCTCAAAGTCGTCTAGGATGTTCGGGGTTGTAGAGTAATACCCCTCGGCCCCATGTCGCGATGTAAGCGATAGGGACCGGTCTAGACGGCTTTGGCAACATGGTAGCCTAGGAGTGGTTTCATTTCCATGAGATGCGTTATGAGACGCTCGTCGTTGTGACCCGAGGTACGCGGCACGCTTGCCTCTAGGTTAGCCCTCTATGCGGTGTAGGTACGCCGATTAGCGGCGCCGACTCCCGGGGGCGTATCGATCACTAAACTCCAATTCCTCTAAATGGTCAAAGAACTCACCTTGAGGGTCATGGTCCTCATTGTCATCTTCCGAGTAGGTGTCGGCTACATAGTCAGTGCGACTATCTCGGCCGGCGTGCTGGTCTTTCGCTAGTGGGCGTGGCTGCCTACTCTCAATCACAAATAGAAGTCGACGTAGTAAGGGTTGGTGGGTCGACTTCGTGTACATGGGAACCTTGCCACGGTCAAGCTGGTGGCTAAGGCTAGATCCATTAGTCACATTCGTTGCGCCTGACATTTTTGCTTAGAGACGTTGAGTTTGAGCTCGGGATTCTTCAAGGAGGCGGTAAAGCTCTATAATCTCAAGCTACTCGAGAGTGGGCTCTTCTCTCTGCTAGTCATTTCTGCCATTCAAGCCCTTGGGGCCAACCGCCGACGAGCGCGGCGTTGTTCCTATCAAGGTTAACGGGTATGATGGTGGATCCAATGTTAACATGCCCTAAAGATATGATAAACAGAAAGTACATAAGCAAAAAGGTAGCCAAATACACAATCAAAACACTTTAAGCTCTAGCAAAGCCACGTAAGGATGGGCTTGTTTAGGAATGCCGAGAGGGTGGCTAAGCAAAGCGTGATTAATGGTGTTATGGTCACAATATCAAGCAAGATGAACACACTCCACAACACATGAGATATGACCACAATAACGCAAAGGAAGGCTACAAGCAAGATCACACCAGTCGTGAACACAAGTAAAGCCGAAAGTGTCGAACGATGTCAGGTTGCATTATTTTGGCTATCCCGCTTTGTATTAATTGTATAATTCAAATGAGAGTTCTTCAAATCTCTCATGGGTGTTCTTCGAATCACTTCTTTTTTTTTTAATTAAGCGACTCGCCTGACAAAGTCTTGCACAAAGTCAAGCCGAACTAGCCAATGTTGGCTCGGTGCTAAGCCTGGCTATACTCGACGAAAAGCGGAAACAATACTATTAATTTCCCTTGATTTTAGAGCACAAAATAGGCAAGAAATATTTTGATTTATGATGCTAACAAACTAGTAACAAATAGCCAACAAGATCCCTTGATTTTAGGGAGTAAAAATGGCAACTTTGTTTGAAGAGATTGGTTGGCTGGTTTATGGTGATTTCTAGCCAAAATTAGGTTGAAATACATGCAAGATGCATGACAAGAGCAGATCAAACTGGCTTGGAAATAATGAGCAATGATCTTTGCCACAGAAGAACAATGGCCAAAGGAACCCTCGGTGGGGAAATCGACACAAACAAGTATGATATGGAACTTAAATTCAATCAAAACATGCAATCATAACGACTATCACACCACTTATAATCATGCAAGGCTGAAAACATTTCAAGCCAAATCGTCCTCGTAAAGCTTGTTTACGCCGAACTAGAACTAGGTATGTTGATGGAAGAATCGAACTAGTAACAAGTAGATCGGTTAAAGGCAAAAAAAAAATGTGGATCTACAAGAGTTTAGAATGACTTACAAGATTGGCTCTGGATACTAAATGATACCACTAGATTGTCTTCTTTGTAAGCCACTCGATCAAGGACACCAATTAGGTACCAAATGGTACCAGAAGAGTTGGATTTGGTTGGCAATAATGACGTGCAACAGCAAGCACAACGTCGATGTGCTGAGGCGCGAAGGATCTGGACATGCCGAGGAGATGGAACGGGAGCGCTCAACAATGGCGCGGAAGGACTCGAATCTCGGCACTTCAACAACGTGCCAAAGAGGGACCGATCTTCAGCTGGATCGGCGTACGACATCAGCTGGTTGTGCTTAGGCGAGATGTGAGTCTCAAAGGTGGCCGAGTAAGGTGCCAGCCTAAAGGGCGCGACTAAGCACGATTGAGAGATAGATTTGAGAAGAAAGGGAGAAGATAGTGTTTGACATAGGAGGTCGGAGAGTAATCTCGATTCAACCTAAAATCCAACGTAAAGAGCACAAGGAAGGGGAGAAGGCTTTATATAAGGAGCCTTCAAAGCCCTAACAAAAGGTGAACTAACATGGGCATGCAAGCTAAACATGTCACACCCACCATACATAAAGAAAAATAACATAAAATATAGATAAATCATGCAACATAAATAATAAATAAATAATACATAGGCATCGATGAGGCCCCGACTAGGCCAAGAACAGGCACGCCCACAAGCAAGGATGCGCCTAGGGTAGGACGTCGAGCACGGTGTCCAGTGCATCATATATCGAGGCTAATGAGAACATAGTGAAGTGCGGCTCAACATGTTGTGTGAACTGTAATTCGGCTCTCATGATGATCGACGAAGTAGCATGAGCAATGGCCTTTTCCTGGGAACAGGTAATAGGACCATCAAATCGAACATTATGACCTGCTCCTCCTCCTGGACTGTCATATGGGAGGCATGGTAACATCACTTTCTAACATCTTAGCATTAAAAAAAATAGGCGGATTTGCAAGGGTACCCCATGTAAAAAAAAAGTTTGCAAAAGTACCCCATATTATAGGAAATTGCAAATCATGCATTTTTGGCATTTATGCAATTTTATTTTTCATTATTTTATTGTTTAATTATTTGAATTTATATTTGTAATGTTTCTTAGAAATTAATTATTAAATTCAAAAATTAAAATCATAAAACGAAAATTGAAAATAAAGAAATAAAAGTCATATGAAAAGATATTTTAAAGTGACTTATTGGTTATGATATACGGAAACTAATGAGGAAAAAAAGGAAAAAAAAAAAGTCAAAAATATGGCAAAGATACTAGTTGGTTGAGATTTTCGTAAAAATCTACTCGGGCTAGATGTTATATTGTCATGCTTGTCTATTCTACTGTCATACCACAATATGCTCATGTCACGGACTTAAAAAGGAAAATGAAATTGCAACCAAATTAGATTTGTTACGAAATCTTTTCTATCCTTTATCTTAAAAGATACGAATTTCAACACGTACTTGATAGATCTGCAGCGGTCGAGATGATGACGAGAGAAGGGGCTGGCGTTGATTGCAAGTCGAATCTATGATTGAATTTCACGATAGAAGGGGCTCAAGACAAGGGGTTGGCGTTGATTTGTTCTCACCTCCTACTAGTCGTCCGGCAGAAAAGTCGTCGAGCTGGCGCTGATGTCTTGGTTCGAGATCGAGAAAGACGACGTTGGCTCGAGAGAGACGACGCTAGCTCGACGAGAGAGACGATGTTAGCTCGAGAAAGAAGAATGGTGAGGAGAGAAGCTCGAGAAAGAACACTACAAAAAAAAAGCGAATTTAGCAACCATATTTATGATCGCTAAATTCAAAATATGGTCGCTAAATGCATTTAGCGACCATATTGTGCTCGCTAAAAATGGTCGCTAAAAGGCCGTTCGCTAACCACTTGGCGACCATATGGTCGCTAACTTTAGCGACCACAGTGACCATATGGTCGTTGCTTTTAGCGACCAAAGCAACGACCATATGGTCGCTATTTAGCGACCATGGTCGCCGTTGGTCGCCACCACTGCGACGACCAATTTGGCGACCATAGCGACCATATGGTCGCTAAAAGCACCAAAAAAACGCACGGGGGACGCCTTCCTCTGGTTCAAAGCGCACGATTGTGCGCCTACGGTGCACGATCATGATGTAAATTTGCGACCACTTGGTCGCTAATTTTTTTTATTTTAAAAAAAATAATTACGAAATATTATAAATAATTACGAATTAATATAAATAATTAATATTTAATAATTCATTAATTACTAAAAATTAATTAATTTTCATAAATTTCAATAATTTACATACATAAATTCATAAATTCAAATAATTTACAATAATATAATAAAACTACGCTAATCTATACGGCTTCGCCAGAGCCGTCGTCGTCGTCGGAGCCGTCGGGACCGGATGGGCGGGACGATTCCTCACCCCCTTGGGACCGGCGCATCCACTCCTCGAACTTCGCCATCTTACTCTTGAGCTCATCCACATCTTGCCTAACGCGGCGCCGTCAATCGCTCGCCGTAAAACTCATGGGCGGCGTTGCCAAGGCCGAAGACGGCACCTCTCGGGCCCACCCCCCATCGGCCGTAAGAAAGGCATCACACTGGTCCTGAAAGGAGGACGGGGTGCCCGTTTCCGCCGACCTCTGGGTGAGGATCTCCTGGGTCCGAGCCTAATCACGCAAATAATTAAAATAAAACAACAGCAGTAGCAGCAGCAGCAACAACAACAACAACAGCAACAGCAACAGCAACAGCAACAGCCACAGCCACAGCCACAGCCACAGCCACAGCCACAGCCACAGCCACAGCCACAGCAACAGCCACAGCGACAGCAACAGCAACAGCAACAGCGACAGCAACAGCAACAGCGACAGCAACAGCAACAGCGACAGCAACAGCAACAGCAACAGCAACAGCAACAGCCACATCAACAACAACAGCAACAGTAGCAACAACAACAACAACAACAACAACAACAACAACAACAACAACTCCTTTTAAAATTGAGGAAAATGAGGAAAAATAATTAAAACTTACAGCAATTAAGGACGACCGCTCGTCTATAAAATGCCGATCGGCGCCCTGCCTGTGCGTCTGGATGAGAAGCTCGAGAGGCGTGATGCGGCGTTGCAGGTGTTGCTCCTACGAAATTCATTAAGGGTGTTACGAACTATTAAAAAAATTAACTTAATTTAAATTTAATCAAATTAAGATAAAATACTTACCAAGCGATGCATGGTGTCGAGGTGGGACCTCGAACCACTAATGTGGTTCGCTGGATTGGTATTCCGGATTGCCTTCTGGCGGGCACACTTGGCTTTGAACGCCTCTGTGGCCCAATCCGTCTTCTCCCACTTCTCCCAAGTGGCGACTTCGATGAATGCCGGCCTCTTCCCATCCCGACGGTGCTTCCCGATCAAGTCATCGTATCTCTTCCTCGCTCTCTTCTCCCACAGCAACCGGACGGACTCGACGTCCATACCCGGCTGGGAGGCATCTCACCTAAAGTGCGTCTAAATAAATCCAACAATCAATTAATTAAAAATAGTAATTAATTAATGCGGAAATTGTAAAAAGAAATACAAAAAAAAATAAAATTTACCTTCCAAGCATCAAACCAACGTTGCTTCGACGCGGCAGAGGCAAAGTCGAACTGCGACGCCTTATCGTCGGGTTGACTTTGTAGTATGCTTATCGACCACCGCAACACCGCTCCCGGCGGCTGCAAGCTGCGAGATTTCAAAACACATTTTATAACATATTTAAAAGTAAGAAAAGACTTTAAATAAAAATTTAGGGTTAGAAGAAATTGTACGTACCACCCGCCGGCAATATAAAGATCATAAACGCGATTGGGATCGAGCCCTTTACTCGATCCCGACGAGGACGTGGACGCAGTGGCTCGGGACTCCTCCGCTTGGGTGCCTGTGTGGGCCCCGTCGTCATCGGACAAATGTGGTGTGTCCGTGTGGGTCGCCTTGGACTCGTCCTCGTTCGGTATTCGGGACGAGTTCGGCTCGTCCAAACGAGGACCTCGTCCACGTCGGCGTGATCCCCCGGCCATAATAACACAACTAAAAAACAACAACAACAAAAACAACAACTCTTTCAACAACAACTCAACATAAACAAACAACAACAACATCTAACAACAACAACAAACTACAACATATCAACAGCAACAACACCTTCAAACAACAATAACACCAACTCCTTCAAACAACAACACCAACTCCTTCAAACAACAACAATAACAACAACAACTCTTTCAACAAATTGAACTAAACAATCTCAACAAATTCAATTTCACAAATTTCCCAATCAATCAAATTTCCTCAATCAATTTCTCAAATTTCTCAAACAACAACAACTAAACAATAACCCCTAAACAATACCAATTTCTCAAATTTTCTCAATCAAATTCTAAAATTTTCTCATTCAATTTCTCAATCAATTTCACCCTAAACAACAAACCCTAAACAATACCAATTTTCTCAGACAACAACAATCCCTAAACAATACCAATTTTCTCAAACAACAACAAATCCTAAACAATATCAATTTTCTCATTCTACAAACCCTAAACAATACCAACAACAAAAATCAATATCAAAATCAACAACAAATACACAAATCACTTACAAATAAATGGAGGGGTGCTCGGTGCTGGAGAGGCGGCGGCGGACTGGCGGCGGAGAGGAGGAGGCGGGCTCGGAGCAGGCGGCGGAGAGGAGGCGGGCCCGGAGCAGGAGGAGGCGGGCTCAGAGAGGATGAGCGAGGCGGATGGAGAGGAGGAGCGACGGGGGCCGGGAGAGGAGGAGCGACGACGGACGGAGAGAGAGCGGCGGAGATGACGAGGAGAGAGCGGAAATGACGAAGAGCGGAAATGACGAGGGAGAATTGTGTTCTCCTTATTCAGGGTTAGCGACCATATGGTCGCTAATTGTATGTTATTTAAGTGGTGGGCCATGCCGCCACTTGGCGACCATATGGTCGCTAATCGTTCTTGGCGACCATATGGTCGCAAAGTGAAATATTTCACGAAAAATCGAATTTTCAGATTTTCCCTCCAGGTGGCGCCATTAATTTCGTTCTTGGCGTCCATATGGTCGCTATTTACGAAATAAAATCAAACCCCGCGCTAAAAAACCAATTTTCGAGCTAAAATTTAACATATAACGACCATATGGTTGCTAAAATTATTCAAGGACGCGACCATGTGGTCGCTATATTGCTCTAGTGGAGACATTAAATTTGAACAAACACTTTCTACCAACAATATTTGGCTGATGACTCAAATGGGAGAAAACAAACGAGTTCAAATGGGACATCCAACTACAATCTGTCTTAGTAAATCGGAATATTTGGTAAATGATAATAACTTCATTGATTCCAAACGAAACCAAGTTACAAACAACTTCATTGGTTCCAAATGAAACCAAGTTACAAACAACTTCATTGCTTCCAAACGAAACCAAGTTACAAACACTTGCGACCTAAGTACATTAAACGAAGTGACAAACAACTAAATCAAACAACACAAAGTGAAGCTTTTAAGTGGAAACATAAACAAACAACTACAATTAATGGACTCTCATGTTGTACGTGGAATATAAACCGCCCGGATCTCAGCACCTTCGAGCACGCGAAGCTGCACAACCGTTTCCCTAGCTGCAATGCGAGCAGTGATGTCGTCGCCGTTCAAGAAAAAACGGCTAAAACCTGGTGGTGCTCCCCCGGGAGATACTGTCCAATCATCGATGACTAGTCTTAATTGGAGATTTGTTGCAGCGCTCCATTCGGTTCTTGTCTCCCTATCCCCACGCACACGCACAATGGAGAAATTGATGACTTCAGGAGCTAGGGCGGTCGTTCGCCTGGTACACGATCTCCTCTGAGCCATTTGAGGAAGGAAGTTTTAGGTGGGATTTGAGGTGAGGATGAGTTTGAGGTGAAGATGGGGAGTTTTCACTGGGAAGGTATTTCAGCATTGGAGATGGTTATCTCCTTTTATGGTTGGAAAGGATGGCAAAACAATAGTATTATCAGAAAAGTGAATGGCAAAACAATAGTGTTATCAGAAAAGTGAATGACAAATTAAAACAATAGTGTTATCAGAAAAGTGAATGACAATACAAAACAATAGTGTTATCAGAAAAGTGAATGACAATACAATAGTAGTATTCTGATTACATGTCTTCCTCATCTGTATCCGTCTCACTCTCAAACTCACCCTCAAACGTTTCAGTAGACGTCTTTTCTTGATCCTCAACGACATGATCCTCTCCGTTTGGGTCGTTTAACGGACCAAGTGGATAATTATCTTGTGTGTCGTCAATAACTCGTGGAAGGGAAGAATCATGTTGAAATGCCTCCTCAACGGCAACGCCCCTGGACCCACTCTCATGAGGGTCTACGCACGTACCTTCATCGGGCCACACTCGTGACTTCACTTTACAGACCGCTCTCCATTCAGCATCTGCACGCCTCACCTTTGGGTAATCGAGGAAATAAACTTGAGTGGCTTGATGTGCTAATATGTAACGATCTTTTGTTCTCAACATTTTATGTCGATGTACATCGACAAGCTTTAGGTGAGGGTGAATGCATGTTCCTCCACGACTTCTAGTGTCAAACCACGAACAATTAAAGACAATAGGGCGCTTTACGGTTGGAGATAGGTAATGCAGCTCAATGATTTCCTCTAGCACACCATAGAAGTCCTCCTCGTCGGTGTCGAAGCTTTGTCCTAGAACACAAACTCCACTATTGTCAATGGTCCTGGTTGATGCGTGTGCCCTCGTGTGGAATCGGTAACCATTGACAAAGTAACCAAGATATGTCCTCACTTTTTTAGAGGGTCCACGAGCAAGTGTTGCAATGTTAGGATTTGTAACTGCCGTACTGTCGGCCTTCAATTTTAAATCAGCATGTATATACAATTTCGGATTCAACATAAACATGTACATTTTGAAACTAAATAGAAATTAATATAAGAAATCCTTACATGGGAGTAAAAGCAGAGGCGAAAGTGTCTTTCCAAAATGTTTTGCTCTTCAGCATCGATTATTGTTGGATTTGACGACCGCACGAAGTTTGTCAAATAGTACCTACGACAGAGTAATTGAATGAATTACATACTTTATATATATATATATATATATCGAACCAACTTTAGTTGAGATTCTAGAAACGTACTCAATATAGGGTTCCACTTCGACGCAGTTCATGAGAATGTAAGTTTGGATCACATGGAATTCATCATTTGTGAGGAAACGACCAGTTGATCTGCTACCCAAGGTTCGACCAGTTGTTGTGAAAATAGAAAAATCGCCCGGATCAACCCACACTGGAAGTGTGTAACTGACGTTGCGGGCGTTATCCATATGAGTACTCTCCACATGTGAGCTAAAATAATACGAGCAGAATGTGGACATCTCCTTAACGATAGGCACTACAAATTGATCCCTCAACATGGGCTTTGTTGCCAACAAAGGCCTTCAACCTTTTTAAGAGCCTACATGATATACATTGAAAACCATTAATATTTATTATACAAGTTAATTATATGAATCCAAAACTGAAGAACTGCATACAAATGTACGTACCTTTCTTCTGGATACATCCATCTATAATTGACAGGGCCACAACGTGAAACTTCCCGTGGCAGATGAATAGGCAAGTGCTCCATTGAATCAAATAACGCAGGGGGAAAGATGTGCTCCAGCTTGCACAAAATTATTGGTATTTCCTTGTGCAATTGCATAACCACCTCAGGCTTCAGCTCGTAACACGTCAAGTCTCTGAAGAACGCACTTAGCTGAGCTATGGGCTCCCATGCTTTGTCATCAAGAAATGGACGAAAAGCAACAGGCATCAACCTTTGCATGAACACATGACAATCATGGCTCTTCATTCCAAAGAGTCTAAGCTTGTGCAACAGGCATCAACGTCTGCTTGGGAATGCAGGGCTTTTTCATGACGATCTAGTGCATAGCAAGCCTTTGGGTACCTATGTCCTCCTCATCAGGTTCCAACTCCGGACGCTTGCACAATTCCTTTATATCCTTTCTAGCCGATCACTTGTCTTTCGACTTCCCCGGAACATCGAGAATGGTGAAGAAAATATTATCAAAGACATTTTTCTCAATGTGCATGACATCTAAATTATGTCTTACCAGCAGACTAGGCCAGTAAGGTAGGTCCCAGAAAATGCTTTTCTTCTTCCAACCCGAACCTCTACTGACCGCGACATTGTGCTCCTCAGCTCCCACTTCAGTTATCTTCATCAAGCCCATATTGTTTATCTGGTCTAATATCTCGTATCCATCACGAAGTACCGGGGGACCACGACGCTCCCGTCTACCTTTCTTGAAATCAGTCTTGTTGTTTCGGAAGCGATGATCAGGTTCTGTAAACCTCCTGTGACAATCGAACCAGCACATTTTGTGTCCATGTGTTAGATAAAATGCATCGGTGTCCTCCATGCAATAAGGACACGCGTATTTCCCAAAAGTGCTCCAGCCTACACAAACATATATTTTGTATCACACATTAATTAAATTTCACAAATCATATATATGCATTAATATTATTTATAATAGTTTCAAATTGATTAGCATATGTAAAATTAACAACATACCAGACAACATCGAAAATGCGGGGAAGTCACTAATAGTCCATATTACAGCTGCACGCAACACAAAATTTTGCTTCCTCCAAGAATCGTATGTGCACACCCCATTAAGCCACAGATCCTTCAGCTCGGCTACCAACGGCTGCAAGTAGACATCCAACTTCTGCTTCGGGCTCTTCGGTCCAGGTACAATAACCGTCAAAAACATAACCTCTTCTCGCATACACATCGACGACGGAAGGTTGTAGGGTGTCAGAATCACATGCCAACATGAGTACTGGCGCCCGGACGCCCCGAACGGATTGAAACCGTCCGTGCACAAGCCTAGTCTCACATTTCGTGTTTCTGATGCAAAATCTGGCCACACAACATTGAAGTGCCTCCATGCCTCTGCATCTAAAGGATGTCTCATCACCCCATCTTGTGCGTGCTCTGCATGCCATCTCATGTGTTCGACAGTCACCACAGATGCGTACAACCTCTGCAACCGTGGAGTTATTGGCAAGTAAAACATACGAGAATAGGGAATGAGCTTTGTCTTGCCTTGCTTCCATCTAGGATAGTCACATATCTTGCATGCCGCGTATTCTGAAATCGCACCCCAATATATCATGCAAGAGTTTGGACAACAATCAATCATCTCGTAAGGAAGACCGAGACCCTCAACTAGTTTTTTCGTGTCGTAAAACGTGGCTGGTAATGTCGTCTCCGGGTGAGAAACGCGTCCGAAAAAATCCGAAATCATGTCATATCCGCGCTCCGTCATCCTTAGCTTAGACTTTAGGCTCAGTAGCTCAATCGCAGCCTCCAACTGCGTCATATCACATGCGGCCGACAACATGTCATACATACGCTGTGCATCGGGATTGGGCGCTTCATTATAATATTGCTCCCCTTGCTCATGCCTTATATCCGCATTCTGCACGGGATCCTCAGCAGTGTAATCACTTCGGCCATAATTAAAACCATCATACACCATCTGTTCCATTCGATTATCATTCCCACCATTTAATGGTGGTGCTGGATCAGAACTGCTACAGCCTTCATGCTGTCTAGACTCGGCCAACAATGCAGTGAACCTTTCATCTGTCTCCCCGTGCGAAACCCAATGGTAATAGTTCGGAACAAAACCTTCCTTAACAAGGTGATAATGCACATCATCCACATATTTCATTTTCTTATTCTTGCACCTCCGACACGGACACCTTAATTCGGATGGGTTATAGGACGGCATAGATTTGCAGAATTCCAGAAATTGCTCTACGCCAGCTAAAAACTCATTGTTTAAAAAACCATCTATATTACGCACATACATCCACTCACGCATTTTTTCCTTCCTGCATTTCAAAATCAGAGTATAATTAAATTAATTCAACTGCATTTAGCGACCATATGGACGCTAATTAGCGACCATATGGTCGCTGATATGCTTTTAGCGACCATATGGTCGCCATTTAGCGTCCATATGGTCGCCAGTTTGAGAACAGCAGAACAAACCTTTACAACATAACCAATTGCTATTTGCGGTAAAATTCTGTAACACAATCTCTTATAAATATAAAGGAAAGCTTTCTACCGTCAATATTTATCTAAAACAATATAATGACGGAATGAAAAATTAGAAATAAGATTTAACTACATACCTTTAATGAGGATGTTGGTAAAATTTGACGGAATTTCTTCCTAGAATCAATTCACATTTGTGGTTGATTTTTTCTCTCTTTTGTGAATATTTTGGAAGAGAGCGGAATGAGAGTGAAGTTGTGTTGAAGCGGAATGAGAGTGCATTTTTTAGCGGAATGAAAATGCAATATATGCTGAAATGGCGGCAATTTTACCAAATACTGTTTTTAGCGACCAAGTGGTCGCAAAAAACGCGGGATATTACCCGCCAAAATAGATCTGGCGCGCCAAAACATCTGACCAAGTCAGCGACCATATGGTCGCTACAGTTCGCGACCAAGTGGTCGCGAGAAAGTTGGCGACCATATGGTCGCAAATGGTAGCGACCACTTGGTCGCCGACATGTATTCTAATGTTTGCGACCATATTACAGACCATATGGTCGCTACATGCTGGCGGGAATTTTCGTCGCGCACTTGTTGCGACTATAAAGGCCTAGTGACCACGTGGTCACCTATTTTAGCGACCACGTGGTCGCTATTTTGGATTTATTTTTTCCTTCCATTTTGACGTCCAGATTTGCGACCATATGGTCGCTAAGTGGCGACCTTAATCCGTGGTCGCTAAAATATGGTCGCTAAATCTGCAGAATGGTGTAGTGGAAGAAGACGAGGGAGTTGAAAAAGGCTTCAGACAGGTTGGGGGAAGAGTTTGGAATGCTGAATCCCTTCAAAATCATTCACTTGACTGACCCAGCAGGCCTTTATGTGCCTCCAGTTCCATCGAATCAGCGTAATTTCTTGATGCAGCAGGTCACTTCCATAAACTTATCATTGAAATATTATAACAAAGCCATGATCACCCAAAGCCGTTGTCTCAGGTGTGTGTGCACGCGCGCACGTGTGGGAGTTGAAAAAGAATAAAAATGGCACCCATTGGGAGAATGAAATGTGTTACACGGCTTATAACCTAATAACGTGCTCAAATAACACAACAGAGCAAAAACAAGCGGTTTCGTCAATCACAGGAGCGCATTATTAGTCCAAACCCGCCAAAACTGTATATGCTCTTTAAACTTGACACCCAAAACATGCAAATTCATCTTTCAACTTTAGATTGGTTTTGGAAGGTCCTGCTAGCGTTGGCATTGGAGCCCTCTCCACTGAATAATCCCATGCATATGTTCTGGTTATGAGTAGAACTCCCCGTGGAAGAATCTGCATCTGGCTTTGCTCGTTCAATAGTAGTTGGGCCTTGTGTTTTTGCAAAACCAAATTGATGATTATGGCTGCTGCTAAATACTCCGTAGCTTGTGGATGGAGGAATGCAATCAGAAGAGTTTGGATTATTTTGCTTTGGAATGAAGCTTTGCCTGTTGTACCTGTTTTCAGATGAGTTTGGAAGTGGAGGCGTCTGAATTTGAGCTCGATAAGGACCAGGTCGCGTCATCAACCTTGTTGAGTCCTCCTGCCTGCTGTTGTACCTATTATTGGATGAATTTGTTGGAAGAGGAGGTTTCTCTTTATGATCAGAAAGCGACCATTTCCTTTTGTATTGTTCGGTTATTGATTGTGAATCAGAATCCCCAGAAGAGCTTTCGTCATAATCATTCTCTGATCCCCTTGCGCCAAGATTCACAGGGTGCTGAACAGGACCACCAGTTGATTGAGAGGCAGAGTCCTTTTGACGCCCCGAGCTTGTTGTGTCAGCTGATTTAGCAGCAGCCCCTTTGCCCCCCTTCTTCGTTGGCCCAAACTTAACGTGCATGACTACAACATAAGCCTGACTCTTCTCCACCCTGGGTTCACTTTCCACGAATGCTATTTCTTCAATCTGACATGAATTAAAGGAAACCATTAAACTCATTCGATAGAAAAATAATAACCATAGTTGATAGATAAGAAATTGCAATATCTGATAATACCAGAGTGTAGACGATCTATCAATCCTCTTAGATCTTGATCTTCAGAGCCAACAACCATACACTGTACAGATCACATAATTTCCAAGGAACCACATACACAAACAGAATTTAGCACAAGCAACAAAAAATTGAACAACACCGGAAGACAATAAAAATCCATCAAGTCAATCTTCAATTATTCTGATCAATCTCTCCAATCAGATTAATTTATAAACAATATTCAACTTCCACACCATTTTTTTTTGTCAAATTCAGTCCTACAACCACTAGAAGAGTTTCAGACTATTGGTATTGATACCATTGTTCAAGGTATTATGCACATTACACACTTGTTTCAAACTATTACACTGGAATTTTACTCATACAAATGGAAAATTTCTTGCCATTAACATGCTCATGTCAAGCCATAGAAATAGGTTTGAGGGCTTGGGACATATATACCCTACATCTTGTGTGGTCTAGTCTCCAAATAATATAGCTAATGCATATGTTTAGTGCTTTGGCATTGTTCCATACAAAAAACAGAGCAACAAAACCAGAATTGAAAACAGTAACTATTTTGTTTACAAGAAAATAGGGTCATAACTATTCTGCAAGATTACACTTCAACTTTGTTCTTTTTTTGGCATTATCTGAATCATGTTATGTAAACTGTTTCCCTACTTACCACATGTGAATCAGAACGGAAGAACAGATTTTGACTTTATTCTCATATTAGATTTTGATTTAAATGTTTATCATGGTTTATAAACTGTCTTATATAAGAGACACCATTTCAATTTCCTCCAAAAATTCTTGTACGTTATTCTTTCCAAATGGAGCTCCTTAAAGTAGAAATGAACACAGTTCGGGGGAAAATCATAAATTCAAGAACAACAAACTTCTAATAAAGAAGAAAGAAAGAAAGCACCTTCACTCGATATCCACGTTCCATTAATCTCTTAGCCATATCAGCCTTCATTTGAAGATCCTTTTGTTCCTGAAGCAAAGAAGAAATGTTTGTTAGTCAGCGGTTGGACAAAAAATGTTCCTTGGAAGTCCAAAGAAAAAACTGCAAGACGCGGCCTTTTTAACAAAAATAGATTTAATGATATATACTGTATGTTACTTCAGATGATTTGATGTTAAAAATAAAAGGGACAAGTAACACTGATGTTTAGTACTCCTTGCTAGATATGGCATGCTCTACAGCACCAAGCAGTGGTGGAGCCAGAACAAATTGAAAGGAGGGGCGGAGTCAGTTACAATGATTGACAAATATGATAACATATTATTATTATTATATTATTATTTAAATATTAAAATAAATATATATAATAGCTATAGTAATTAAGAATATACTTAAATAAAGTAAATAAAAAATAAATTATGTAAAAAATTTCATCTATATTCTAATAGAAAAAAAAATAACCTAAAAATAATTATTATTTATTAAACTAATAATTAGTTACATTTTTTTACTTTACAATGTAGTAATTATGTTTTAATAATAAGCCAAAATTATTAATATTTTAAAATTACTCATCATAATACAATCTAGCTAGTTTAATTTTTTTTTTGAGATCATCTAGCTAGTTTAATTTGACTTTATTGTGTTTGAAATAAAATAAAATAAAAACGAAAATGTGTAATCTATAGGTTGTGGGCAAAACGAGTAAAAAACAGAGGAGATGGAATTATTTGCAGTTCGCAGGAGTCGAACACGAGCTACATAAAAAACAAGCGTGAGCTATATCTCCCACTGGCGGCCACTAGACCAAGAACCTTTAATGTTTACTTTTGATACTCTTAAAATACATTATATATTTTCACAATACGAGAGAGGGGGCGACCGCCCCCCTTAACAAGCGTGAGCTATATCTCCGCCTCTGGCACCAAGAATGGTCATTCTAAACAGATACTTAATAGCCATTGAAAAAAATCCACTGCTTTCCAAGAAAAGCCCAAAGAAATAAGAACTGTAAATAACGGCAAGTTTCATTCTAGTACCCAAAATTTAAAACATCCAATGTCTTTTATTTTTTTCATTTCTAATATTACATATAACATTAATTAGGAAACATGTTACTCACATAATTGTACATAAATACTCCCTAAACATTTGCTTGTATTTATTTTTATCACTAGCCTCATTTGCCTGTGTTTCATTTTGACAACGACACAACAACAACATTGATTAGGGTTGTGATTGGGGAAGTTTCTGTTGTGATATATCTTCTGAAAGCTCAATATGTTGCTTTTAACTTGCAAGGACATTGCTGCTCATATCATTTAATAATAAACAAAATTCTGAAGGATAGACCAACTCAAATAGTCATATTAGAGCATAATGCTGTTTAAGGGGAGAGATTGAAAAGAAGGAAAAAGAGAGCGAAGCAAATAAGAACCACTCTAAGATTTTGAACATATGATTGGGGTAAGAATGGGAAAAGGAAAAGGAATGAATAATTATTTGCCCACAAAAATTATGATGGATGCCGGCACAGACAAGTGATCTTGACTTTCTTTAGCAGCTTCAGTGGAGTTTGGATTGACAACCTCATATTAGACCAAAATGTTGTTTAAGGGCAAAGAAAGTGAGAACAAGGTTACAAAAAGAGAGAAAGAAGAGAATGAAAACCAGTCCAACAATTTTCAGCATATGGTTGAGGAATGAATGGGCAAAGGAAAATGAATGAGGAATGAACAAAACAATTCGAAATCCCCACTCTGATACTTTCCACATTCCTTTTTTCCCCTAAAATTAGAGACACAACGAATAGTAGAATGTTTCTTTTTCATATGAGCATTTCAAAAAGATTTTCCTATATATCTTTCCTCAAACCAACTTCTTCCTCTCCATCTGACAACATATCCACCACCCTTGCTCTCCATCTAAAGTAAGCAAGGACACTCACAGTGAGAATTTTAGAAAAAGCTAATAAACAAATGAAATCACTTATCTAATGAAATCACTCAATGAATAGGGTTGGGTGTTATAACCAGATATAACGACATTACAACTAATACTATAAAAATCTTCTTAAATAAAGTGATAAATCTCAACAGATATTTTGCAATTGCCCAAGCTATATGGGAGCCCAACCAACACTCATACAGAGTGGGGATTTCGCTATTTTGGGGATCCTCCCACATGCCATGTGCTCACACAATAGATGGGATTAAACAGGATGGAAGGGGAAAATATCCACCAATTTACCTTGAACATGATATGAGTTATGAGCGATTCAACACAAATGTAGTTCGTCAAATTTAGAAAATACCAAAAGGTTACCACTTACAATTTTTGGAGAAAATCTAACTTCTTTACAAGCCCCTTTCCGCACAGATATCTCAGCCTGCGCAAAGTTACAAAAATAGGGTTATCAGCAATGTCTCCACAACCATTGTGTTGAGGCAATTAAAGAGTCAAGCTCTTGAATTAGCTGTGAAATGGGACATATATTATTCTTGTCCAATTTCTAACAGACAAGGAATGAGAAATCGATCCATAGAGACAAAAAGTGGAGTGAATTTCAATCAATTTCCAAGGAACGAAACTGAGAACAAACAAGTCGAATCCCCGCAGGGATTCATTCCCGTAGCGGCAAACTTTCTGGATTATCTGCACAGTGCCGCGGCGGCAACGAAGAAGGGATCGGCGATGGCTTTGAGCAGCCTCAGAGGCAGAGCTGGCAGTGGTTCTAAGGAGTAAATTGAAGGTGGTGATCACATGGTTTGTTGAGGGAGAAGATGCAAGTGGGGATACCCATAACCTAGTCTTTATCCGTTATTAATTTTAAAAACCAAGGGCACTTTGGTTATTTAACCACTTTTAACAGATCCTCAAACAGAAAACGGTCATGGATGGGGATTTGTTAAGAAAATGAATTTAACAAGTGCTTAAAAATTATTTCATTTATAACCGGTGGTTCTTCGCAAATCGACCATTTAACGGTGTGGTTTTATGCAGTTTCACCTATTTTAAATGCTAATAGTTGCATAGTAATTGCTAGAAACAATGACAATGTTATAGTACAGATTGTGGGAGCTAAAATCCATGGAGGATGACAAGCACATAAACCAGAAAACAAAAAATCGAACTAAACTAATACTTTTGATTCACTGCAGATTTCAAAAATATTAAAAATCCATGGAGGATGACAAGTAATCGCTTACTTCTCTCATTTGGGGCGCATCCTCATGCTCATTGGCTTTTATGCACTGCCTTTGAGATGGATGTAGTCTCTATATCAATTTTGGTGCATTCTAACTAAATTTAGTTATTATTGTCACATAGCTAAATTTCAGTTTTTCCTGGGTCTATCGGACGTAAACCCTTTCCCTACCTCCATCTTGATCTCCCAGATTCCGTTGTAGCGAAACCTCACTGGGTCAATGTGGTTGTTATTGTTGTAGTTTACAACCACATCTCACTGTAGTAAGAGCCTCAATCAAACTAAACTTATCCTTGGATCAATCAGAAAGTTTGTGAGAGTGTCTGACACAGTTATGTATTATCATTTTAATCTAGAAAGACCATAAAAGGTGGCTCATCTGCAATGAACAACCCTCCCAAATTGCCTTCTTATTTGTAGTGGAACAAGGAAATACACATTAAGAAAAAATTAAATATAGAAAAGCAGCAATTCTAAACATGACTTCATAATTAGGATCACAACTTATCCTTGGGGATAGTATCTTAGAGAGAGTAGTAGAGGATTCAATCCATTATTCCATTAAGGACCTGTTTGGTATAAAAGTATGGAAAGGAAAGGGAAAAGAAACAAATTTATATGGAAGATTGGTGTTGATGTCCGCCATTTTAGTCATGTTTCTAGGGTGTGTTTTTAGTGTGTTTGAGTCTTTTTCTTTAGTTTTGTGTTTTGTTTTGATTCGTTTGTGTAGGTTTTTGTATTTTCATGAGATATGGAGTCTACATAAGCTTTGGTGGTGTTTTGTAGGTTTTTAGAAGCTATTTGGAGCACTTTTTGATGAAAAAGAGCAAAACCGAAGAGAAACACTTAAGGAAAAGCTCAAGGAACGAAGTTCATGAAGTCATTGAAGATCAAGTTTGAGCTGGGAAAGAGATAGAGAAATTCGTTACAAGAACATAGGAAAAAGAATCGAGTCAAACATAGTTGTAACGAATCTTCTACGCAAGTTTTACTTTAGGTCGTTCGAAGTGCTGAACAGGGTCGTTAACGAGGTACCGCGAGGAGCAGCGTGTCCGAGTCGGTGTTTAATTTAAAGGGCTTCTATCTTGTTTCCTTTTATGTTATTAGATAGATAGAAGGGATATATTTTATTAGAAGATATTATTTCCTTATAGTTAGATTTAAGATAGATTTATTTCCTTATAGTTAGATTTAAGATAGATTTATTTCCTTCTAGATAGATATAAGATAGAATAGTTTCTCTATAAATACACTTGTCCCCTCTTGAGTTTTGGGATGATTCAAGTGAGAGGAGGAGGAGGAGGAGGAGGAGAGACGATTAAGAGGAGGCGAGAGAAGGAGACGAGTTTGTGGAGAAGAACTATTGTTTGGATTTAAAGTTGTAAGCTTTCTTTTTAATTCAATTGTTATGTTTTCAATTATGCTTTGCGAGTAGTCTTCCTCTCTAAGGTTGAGGTTAAACCCAACAATGGTTGTGCATGCTTGTTTATGATCATGTCTTGATCTATTCTCTTGTTCTTAATCCTTGAAACGAAAGTTGATAGGAATTTCTCATTCATAGTTGAAGCGAAAGCAGAAACCTTGAATCAGAATAGTCAAATTAGGGTTTTGAAGCGAAAGCAGATCAATCCTAGTTGAAGTAGAAGAGATTAGATAGTAAGTTTGTTGATTGAACGAAAGTTGATTGATTTACTTGCTTTGTTTGACGAAAGTTGACACCTTTATGTGATAAAAGCATGATCTATGTGCTTCATTAACGTTTGCCATGCATAATTGTTATTGTGGGGATACCTAAACCTTAGATTTTCTTTTCCTTGATATAAAAATCTTTGCTTTTCCTCTTGCTTGCGTGATAAGTAACAAAACTTGATACTGACTTTCTCCCTGCGGACGAACCTGACTCTGCTATACAACAGCGGGGTTTTGATATAAATTTATTTGTTGTCAAGAAACTCTCTCAACAAATTGGCGCCGTTGCCGGGGAGTTTTCAATAGTGCCAAGTTTTGTTCTTTTTACGTTTTTTGGGACTCCGCCGAGTCGGTAACGACCCCTTAGGGTCGGTACCGACCCTGCTGGGCAAACTAGTTTCTTTGCTTTTTCTGTTTAGGGTCTAGGTCACTGTCGAGTCGTTAACGACCCTCCCAGGGTCGGTAACAACCCTGTCGACAGGTAGTTGTTTCTTTCTTTTTAGTTTCGGTTTTTACGGGATCACTCCAGGCTCCTTACCGACCCTATCCAGGCTCGGTACCGACCCTCGCCGAGTACCCGTTTTTGATTTTTGATTTCGTTTTTTGTTTTTGTTTTTGCTTACAGTGTATGCCAGCTGAAGGACGCCGAGTTTTCTCTAATCCAATAAGTAGAGGCTACACATGAAGAACTAGCTAAGCAGATTGCTGAACTCAGTTTAGAGATAGAGGAGATCCAGAGAGTAAGGAAAATTATACCTGCTGAGGCATATGAAGAAGCTAATTACATGTAGGGTCTATATAATCAAAATCATTTTTTTGTATGGGGGGGGGGGGTTCATACCAATTGGGCAGACTAGTAACCAATTAAAAATCTCAAAGCTGCATATTACAGTAGCAAAATAGTGAACCATCTGTAACACTAGCGACCCTGTGTCCAGCCAAGACAATCTAAATAAAATTCAAAATAAAGCCACCTCCATGGTGAAATTAACGTGAAAATAAAGACTTAAACATCAATTTTATGATGCCAACCCATTCACCTCAACTAAATCTTGGTTGAGACTCTTTGCTCGTTCCATAGCTAGATTGAAAGGCAAGATTTCATGTCCTGTAATTCCAAAAGATATATGCACATTATAATTCGAAGGAAAATGATATACCAAAAAATATTAGGCATCATTCCAAATCCTCTTAATTTAATCTGGTACCTTCATCATTCACAAGCCTCACCATATGTGACTTGATCTGCTCATTCAACCGCGGGCCTTTGGACATCTTAGTCTCCTTCTTCTTAGACTAAAATCTCAATTCCATTACAACAGATTACAGGCAATACCAACAACTTCCAGCTAGAAAAGATCGAATGGAACAAGAAAACAAAGATTGCGATAATAAGTAATCAAGAGAACTCACCTGAACCGGAGCAGCGAAAAAGCGAACATTATCAACAAACCCTTTCGACCTCCCAAGTACACCGAGAATCTGCTTATGATTTAGACTGCTTGGGGTCTTGTTCTGAGCAACGTAATCGGCCAAACAAGGAGGAGAAACCTGGAAATAGCTCCTCTTCAATTGGGAAAAAAGATGGTTCACCCTCGTTTGCCTTATTCGGTAAAGACACGCCATATCTCTGTTTATTCTCCGTCCAATTATACCATCAATTTCAATCCTCAACTAAGCAGCAAACTTCCCGGCGAATCTTGTCGCATGCTTTAAACTCGCCGGAGATTTTAGACATATCGGTGATTCGGGAGACTTACTTGCCCTAAGCACCTCGGTGATTCGGGAGACTTACAGCCTGTTTGGTTGCTTCTTTTAATTAGGGAAAGGGAGGGGAGGGGAAAAAATTAAAAATAAGAAATCGAGGGGAGGGGGAAGGGAGGGGAGAATTTTATTAAATTTTGTTTGGTTAGAAGGGAGGGATAATTAATCCTTTGTTTGGTTAAATTTATAATTTAGAAGGAAAAGGGGAGGAAAACTTCCTGTCAAACTTACAAAAATGCTATTAACAAATATGATCTCTGATATTACGTAACAACCTGTTTACTCTTTCTCATCCAGATACACATGATCATTTTAAATTGAATTTTAAAATTTAGTCTCACATTTTTTTACGGGATAGTTATTAGCTCAACAAATATGTAATCCAAATTAATCTTTCCCCTAATATTAAAACGTAATAAAATCTCTTTATAAAAAAATTAACAAAAAAATATCTTTTAAAGATTTGTTACCAGTAGCCGAGAGTTTCCACAAAATTTGGTAGACTTGTTGAATCTAACTACTTCTAGATACGATCAAATAAATTATTAAAGACCTTTTCATTAATTTGTATTGATATATACTGCACATATCTTATCATATTTATTATCGTTTACCTCTTATGATATATCTTTCCATCAAGTTTTATTAACACCTTTGATATATACTGCACATATCTTGATTCTTTGCATGATGAACCTTTGCTGAGTTGCTCATACTATTCAACACCTCCACCAGAATCTGCAATACAAAGAAGAGAGTTGCAGGTGCCTGTTTTGGAAACACCAAGCCAGCTTCACGAAAAGCTTTCTGTAATTTATTCAAGGCTTTACCTGTTTCAAAAAGAGAGTTGTAGTGATTGCGCCACCTTCACTTCGGATGTTGTTAATACATCTTTGGCATTGAATTGCTGGGTGTGAATATACCTATATGAAGAAGATAGGATGATAGCTTATGAAAAAACCTCACAGGAGAAGGGTAGCTTATGGCCATGAATCAATCAGGGATCTTCCTTGGCTAGTTGGGTGGTTTATTAAATTCATGGCAATAAACAGATCAGAAGATGATAACTACAGAGACCCGTTTGGTTGTGAGAGGGGAAACGTAAACGTAAACGTAAACGCAATGAAAAAGGAAGGGAAAGGAAACCCATTCCATTACCATCCAAGTTTTGTTTGCCATGAAAATAATGAATGGAATGATTACCTTTCCAATTCTAATTGGGTGTTTGGTTGGGTTGAATTCAAACTTTTTTAAGAATCAAGCAAGATATCATAAAAATGATTACAAATTCAAGGAAATCAATCAAATCCAAAATCCAAACTATATTCACTAACACAATCACATAATAATAACACTATCATAAGAGATATAAAACTAAACAAATGAGATTCAAGTCTCCATTCACATCATTACACTACCATAAGAGATTCAACCAAGTCCAAAAACTAAACAAATGAGATTCAAGTCTCAACATCTCAAGTTTGCGATCTTTATCACTTCCTTCTTAGCAAATCAGTCACATACTACTTCTTTCATAGTGAGGAAATGGAACTCCGTACAATCCTTTTACCTTATGAGTCTACCAATATAAAGAAAAAACACATTTTATAAATGATTGACCATGAATAGCCATTGCATAGAAGATGTATATACAAATTACCGCTAGAATTACAATCAGAGATGAGGATAAAAAAATATTGTGAAACTAACTGGAAAGGAACTAATCACACATGCTAAACTTAAAAATATTTACCACAATTCAAAATGATCCAGAAAGCTAAAATTTAGCAAATCAAACAAATTCAGCATGTGATTATTCAAACAAATGCAGTCAATTGACCATCTCTCTCTTAATCCATAGGTTAAACATAGCAAACAGATTCAGCAAAGTTGCCTTAATTTCACTAAAACTAGGCATAGAATCCATTAGTTACATCATAATGTAGATCAGAGAACTGAAGTAAGCTTATAAAATAAAAGATTCAGAAGCTAGAGATAACTCCTTAATTATGGATAGCCTAGAGGAAAAATCCAGAAGTAGTCAGCATGAGATGAGCTGTTTAATTGCTCTCAGTAATACAACTTTTAACTTGTTAGTGCATATGCATAAAAAAAAGGACAAGACAGAATGGGAAGATGCAAGACATCATAGCTAAGTGCTTAACCAATTGTAGAAGAATAATGCTACTGTGACTGCTAGACATCAAACCAAAAGCTTTTTGAGAAGGGTGGGTTTTGTAATTGTGCTTGAACTGTATAATACATCAAACCAAAAGATTATTGGATAAATCCAATGAAAAGGAAGGCCCAAGTGTGTGTTAGTACGCGTTTGCTGAACATTTGTGATTGATTTGAAGGGCAGGACAGGTGTTCATTGGTTCCTAGAGGTAAATTCTAGTGAAGGAAAACAATTCAGACCATTTATTTGCAACCAAATATTCGCAGGTTCATCAGTGATGCCATTTATATGCAACCAAATTTATGTGATGGTGTTTTATATGTGCCATAACCCACAAAAGGGAAAGTGAAAATACCAACTCAGTAGCAAACTGTCTAAAAAATGTGGGAAAATTAGGCAGCAAAGAAGCCATTTCAATCACAACACCATTCACATGATCAAGGAATCAAAGAGATTCATCTACCATTTCATTTACAACATCATTCACATGATAAAGGAAACAAAATAGAAGCAAAATAATATGTATGAGAAGTGTAATGCCAGCACCTGAAAAGAGGAATGGGAGTGGATTTTCTTTCGTCTTCTTCTACTGATGAATCATGGCTTTCGTCTTCTTCTACAAACGAAAGCACAAATAAAAAATCAGCAAAAATAGAAGATAGAAGACTTCGATTGAAATAAATCCACTTCAGCCTTCAGACTTCGATTTGTGCTGTTTCTCGATCCAAAGCATAAATAAAAAATGCATTGGTTTTCTCGAGAACAGATTGAAGGAAATCCAGGCTTCGATTGAAACGAGACCAGGGAAGAGACAAAAAATCAGCACAAATAGAAGAGGATGGATAAATCGAACCGTACCTCTACAGAACTTCAGACTTCGGCAAATGAGATCCGGATCGGAAGAGCAGCCGAGATCCAAATCGGAAGAGCAACGGATCGGGGGGGGGGGGGGGGGGGGGGGGGAGGCGATCGGGGGTGAGAGACGATCGGGAAGAGAGAGAGAGAGGCGGAAGAGCAGGCCTCTCTAGGCTTCGAGCCTCTGGAGATCCATGTCGGGAGATTGGCAGCCAGAAAGGGTTTCTTTCCCCTACTTCTTTGGACGGAAACAAAAGCCTCCTTGTTTACGTTTTTCAGATTAATGAAAAAATAAAGAAATTAACAACCAAATGGGCCCAAACCAAAACGGGTATTTCAATCCGTTTCTAAGAGCCCATTTTATGAGAACCAAACGGGCCCTTACTTTCAAAAAAGATCTCTCTTATAACTTGAGTAAAGGGCAACTAATTTTGGTACCATGTTACCAAAAAAAGACTCATTTTAGTAGTGAGAAACTTTCCATACCTAACATCATTTTTTGTGCATGTTTTACTTATGATAGCTAAATCGTTTTTATATTAAGATACGTTTGTGATCGACTAATGAACCTCATATATTGCCACTTAACTACTTAACCAGTTGAAGTCTTGTGATATTCACGGGATAATTTTACTAAAAACTATACAATTCTACGATATTAATTTAAAAAACTAATTATGTTTATATAATATAATAATAAATTATGCAATAGACAAATTATTTTTTTTAGATAGTATTCCATATTTTAATTGAATATATTTTTAAATATTTTTCCATTATTTGTGGAGATCTTGTCCAAATTTAGATTGAAATTATTAAAATATTGATTTTACTTTTTATTGAATCTTTTTAAAAAATAATTTCTTATTTTTTTAGACACTAATATGTATAAAATACTTAATTTTTGTATAAAGCTAATAATAATTAGGATAGGTTATCTATAAAGCATAATATAATTTATTAAAATATTTTTTTTAAAGTTAATTTATTAAAATTATATATTAGGGTTCTTATCTTTTACTCTATAATAATAAAAATGTTTGTAAATATGAAAATACAATATAAAGATTAGTATAGAAGAGAACATTGTCCTTGATTTAAGAGATAAAATATAGAGAAAATTATCTATGTATTATTTTGCAAAATTCAATCCATCTATAAAGTTGTTTTCCATACTAAATTTACATAATGAAGAAATAAATATAAAGAAAATTAATGTATATGAAAATTTACAAAATTCAATGTATTAATCAACCTATCATCCATATTAAATTACAAAAAAACATAGATATAAAAATTTTAAATGTAAGGTGGAGCTAGATGAAAAAATATTCTATATTTACATAAATAAAATAAAAAGGAAATTAAGAAAAATGCAATGTGAATTTTTATCAAAATTCAATTTAAGCAAGTATTCATCAAGATTTGTAAATTTTTCTTTTATTTTTATCAAACGTTGATTTAAAAAAAAATTTGTAATATAAATGCATAAAATGATAAAGAAAAACTAATTTTATTAATTAAAATTAAAATTTTTATTTTTATTTATTTTTTTATATTTTACATAAAATTAGTTTTTTTTCTCAAAGAAAAATATATTTTTCTCAAAGTTTTTTTTTATTTATTTGCGATAATAAGTCATCAACATAAAATTATATTTTTTTCTCAAAGTAAAAATATATCAACATAAAAAAATTTATTATTTAAAATTATATCAGTATATAGATATAAATTTTATACTTGGAGCTCAAGCCTTGTTAAAAGATAAAAAAAAAATATATTAAGACCCTAAATCTTGTTAAGAGATAAAAATATTAAGTTAATATGGAAAATATCATCTCATAGATGTATATAAAAATTATATAAATATGTTATCCGTTGTAGTAAACTAATACATAATCTATAGATAGAAAATTGTATACATAAAAAATTATATAAACATGTTATCTATTTAGTATATATAGCAAGAATACTATAAGTTGTTACAACATTTATTATAATATAATTGTACATTAATTTATTCAAAAATGCCACCTGACGCAAATTTTACAACAGACTTGGGTTCTGCTTTATAATGTATTAGGGTAGATTTGCATAAGTGGTTTTATATTGATAAATTTACTTTCCATGTGTACCCATTCTTGTTGGACCAAAGGGCGTTAGTAGAGACTTGGGAACAGTCGTTGACCTGTTCCCAAGGCATCGGAAAAGACACAAAGCATGTATAAAGATAGAAGATATAAAACAGGGGATGCAGTTCCTTATAGAGGAACTCCACAACAACCAACTAGTTGTGTGGGTAAATCTATACTTTCATTGGAGTATTTCAAATGACTTACTTCTGTATTGATCGTTCCTTAGTTATAATAAGCAAGACTCAAACTTCTCTGTTCCTAATAGTTTCTGAACTCTAAGAACACTAATGAATCTTCTCAACCTAGTTCCTCAGCGAACAATACAACTAAAGCAAGTAAACCAAACCTTACACCTGGAATCAACCACTCAGTTCCCTTGCGTCTGGAAACTCCTTTCTTTCCATCATTGAGATCGCACACTCGCCACCAATGACTTCTATGATTCTTCTTTCTTTCTCAGCTCACTCTAGGGTTTGGTTTTTGTACTTGGGAGAAGTGAAGTGCATGCTCACTATTCATTGGTATTTGTAGGCATATCATCCTTGGAGCCCAATCCTTACCCTTTGGTCATTTGTCCGAAATGTCCTTGTCTTGCTCTTCAGGGAAGTGTAATTTTCTCACATGTGACTTGATTCAATTGCATTCAAATATTATCAACTCTTGATGCCCATTGGGCCATTGGATGAATGGATTAGTCTGATGCATAGACTGTCCCTCTAATTTGTCTCGAACAGACTTCCGCATTTAACGATGGTTTATCTTTGAACTGACTTGAGAGTTCCCTTGAATATGGAACATGCGACACTCGAGTTCCCTTATTGAGAACATCTTCATATGGCTTTGTAGTTTCTAGTTGACTTGTAGTTCTTTTGAAATACTTAAATACAACACGCTAATTACCTAATGATGTTTGTCATTATCAAAACTGAGGATAATAATTGTTATTCCAGTGCTGTAAAATATGAGTTTTCAACACTGTTCCAACGATTCTTAAATCTATGTGCGTGCATATATGTAATTGAACTATTGTAGTCTCATCATCATGCATGAATTCATATAGATATTTCCTTATGATTTTACGCTAGTGCTATATGAAGTGAGTGAGGCAGAATGAGACCCACTTGTGACATATTTCAGTCCAAGATGTTTAATGTTGTAACTTTGAAGGCAATCAAAGGTGTAAGTAGAAGTCCCCCCTTTTCCCCTTGTCTTCCATGTGAGCATTTATTTACTTGTGTTTACTTAATTCATCACTTTCCACGCCCATATTCCTCGGTTTCCCTTTCCCATTTCTATATGTCTCTATGATGACTACCTAATAATAGCCATGTCCTTTGGTTCATTGGTAGGGACAACATTTCTCTATATATACTCCTACTCAAAATCACCATTATATGCTATATCCATTTGAAAATGAAGCTAATAAGTAATACCCATGGTAAATCAACTCTTTATTTACTACTAGGTTGAGGTAAATCATGAGCTTGGCTTGACATGACATGCTTATTGAGCCTATTATTTTAGAGTAATGAGTTCAAGTTAGACTAACGGATTATAAACTTTTTTAAAATATTTTATATTAGGTCTCCCAAAGCCGACCCATAGATCCTCTCCTTGTACAGGAATTAATGCAAAGATAAAGCATGACACGACTTGATCTTGAAAGTGACAAGGTCGCCTTGATTATGACATAATTGGTACCGATCAACATAACCAATAATAATAAATAATAAAACTTGTCAAGGTGCTTAAGCTTTGATGGACCAAATTATGAAACTTGACAAAATTATGTTGAACCAAGTCTTAACATTGGTAGCTATTATATTGAATCTTTGAACCAAGTCTACAGACAAAATTATTAGCATAGATTAGCTTCGACCTTCTGTTCAAAACTACAGTCCACTTTGTTGTATGAGTCACCGTATGTGATTATTGTTTTGTTATCATGAGCTAATGACTGTACGCATATAGTTAATTAAAGTGCATGTGTTGATAATAATGTGCTAATTAATATGGAACTTGGCTTTTCTTCCATCTACTAAACGCACCAGAAACTCAATATATAACCAATTTAGATACCGTGGAATTGGTAAATGACTCACGATGGGTCAATTATATAAGTCCAACATAAAAGTCTAAGTGAGAATTCATCAATTAACAATAAAATGAATGTTGGAGTCTCATCCCACATTGGACAAGATGATTTAACTCATGTATTAACATATGGTACATATGGCCGGGGCTTGTAAACTTTAGTTGGTATTTGTTAACTGTAATTTCCTCATCTTACATTCTTGCTTGTTTCCTTCATCAATTGAGGCTTTGATATATAGTTCATCTACCATTCCCTTTTATCTCTGGCCTTTCTGCCTACTACTTATATGATATTCAATAAAAGGGGATATACAAACAAAAGTGAATTAAGAATAAAGAAAAGAGAGTTTGAAAGATGCTTTTTTTTTCACTTTTTATCAATAAACCTGGATGAAAGCAAAGACAGATTAAAAAAAAGAAAAGGAAAGTGCTTGCAGTTTGTTTGCTTTTATGTTTGAGCTCAAACCCAGCAACTGCATGTTTTGTTGAGTGCTGGGCAGGGCCGTCTCAGTATGCGGTGTAAGTGGTTCGACGGAACAGGGCCCCCAAAATAAATGGGGCCTCATATAGTCTAATGTGGAAAAGAAGTTAACATTGTTTTGTTGTCTTAATGGTAGTTAGGGGCATAGAGCATGTTAGAAGTTTGGTTTTGCTAAAGGTTCGATACTTGTTATGTACATGCATGTGGCCCTTTTTCACATTTTCTTTGTAGGCCTCATTATCTCTATCTTTCTTATTAAAATTTATTGATGTGCTATTTAGCTTCATGAAGAATAATAAGTCATCAAATGTTCTTACAGTTGCATTTCTTCGTTTTATACATTCACTTTTATTTTATTTAAAATATATCATCACAAACATTTTAATATTTTTAAACAATATAAACTTTTGTTGTCATTTTTTTATTTCTTACTGTTGTTTTGAATGTAAATAGGAAATTTTGTATGGAATTAAAGCATAAAATAATTTGATTTTTGCTTTTCTATTTTAGCTAAGATGTCTAATACTTTAATCAGTATATGTTTATTTGAATATACAAACCTAACTAATGAAAAATTATTAATGTAAAAAAATAAGAATAATTATGAAAAAATATGAGTAATTACTAACAATTAACTGTAAATACCAAAAGTTTATTACAAGGGCCTAAACTTAAAATTTGCACAGGGCCACTAAAATCTTTGAGACGTCCCTGGTGCTGGGCCTGCTGGCCCCATGCCATCTTCTTTGAGCTCTGTATCAAATTAAAGTTTCTCTCATCAAATTAAAGTTTCTCCCCTAGAGAAAGTCTGTGGGCCGATGGGTAGGTAGATTGGGGATATTTTGGTGCGCGATATATGATAGGCTAATTTCTTTTTAGAAGTTAACCAAGGTAGATAACGAGCGATTAGAAGTTCACTAAGGTTGATATCATGAAGAAAGTAAAGGCCAATTATATATATAAGTGGAGGTCCACACATCTCTGTGTGTGCATAAGCGTGTTAGGCCAACATACAAGCCAAATTAATTGACGATAGAAGAAGTAACACATAATTAAATTTATATGATGAATAAATTTTATCATAAATCTTGACGTGGGATAGATGTTATCTCAACATCTCCTCTTTTCATCGTACACAATATATACTATTATTTAAAAAGACCATTTTGTGAAGCATAATGATGACTTTGTTAGTTTGTTTCCACTAGTGTATAGGAAATATATATGGTTGCTCACAATCGGCTGTTGGGTTGGTGCTGATACGACTCGGTGTGAGTCCGTACCAAGCCTTCGTTGGTCGAAGGGTTGAGCAGACGCCCGGTGTGAGCGACGGCTCGATGACGCAAGGAAGATCAAAACACAATTAGGACAAATACTAATTTCTTGATTAATTTTCTCAAAAGACAATTAGAGAGTATTTATACCTAAGCCCTAGACGGTTCAAAAAAAACGACTCAGAAAAGAACCGACAAGAAAACCTGAGAAGAGAGATTAAACTCTAGTTTCAAAAACTACAATTAAAACACAAATAATAAAAAATACGTCATATCTTTTAGGCCTACGGCGATCTCGAACCGGTCTCTTATTCATGATGGTTTCGATGGCCTGTGGTGTATCAATCTCTCCCTCGATGAGATTCGGCTTGTCCTCAAGCCGCAAATGAGGGAAAGCTCGTTGCATGGACTCCACCGGTTCCCACGACGTGGCTTCGGGTTCTCCATCATCCCATTCAATTAACCATTCATGCTGCGGTCGCTCGTTGATCAAAACCATTCGCTCCTGCACTGCACGAACCGGTTTGGAGATCGGTCGGTCATAGAGAAACTCCGCCGGGAGCGTCGCTGGCTGCAGGGTTCCGCCATCGGACGTAAATGGTCGCAACATGGAGACGTGGAACACGTTGTGAATACGAGTCGTTGCTGGGAGCTCAAGGCGATAGGATACAGCGCCTATTCGCTCGCTGATTTTGAACGGACCATAGAACCGGCGCGATAGCTTGGCGGACATGGGACGCGCCATCGAGTGTTGCCAGTAGGGTTGTAGCTTGAGCAAGACTTGGTCATCGATTTTATACTCAACATCACGCCTATGTTTGTTGGCATGCGCAACCATTCTCTATTGCATTTTTTGAAGATTGGCAAGAAGCAATTCGAGCACCTGTTCCCGATTCCGAATCGCCTCAGAAGCTGGTGTCGGTGGATCGGAAGGACAAGTGGCTCGGCTGATAGGTGGGGCTTCACGGCCATATAGTGTGCGGAACGGGGACATCCGAAGGCCCTCATGAAACATAGAATTTAAAGCCAATTCAGCCCACGGTAAGAAATCATACCAACGACGAGGATGACCATGAGTAAACGCTCAGAGATATTGCTCAAGACCTCTGTTTCGAACCTCGGATTGACCATCCGTCTGAGGATGGTACGCCGTGCTATGGAGAAGCTTCGTTCCACTCAAACGATGCAATTCGGTCCAAAATGCACTCGTGAAAATAGCATCACGATCGGACACGATTTTGGCCGGAATTCCATGATGTTTCACAACCATATCAACAAAGACGGACGCGACTTTGGGCGCATCATACCGCGGCCCTAATGCACCGAAATGCGCGTATTTCGAAAGTCTGTCAATCACCACTAGAATAGTTATTTGACCACAAGAAGGTGGAAGGCCGGTAATGAAATCCATGGCTACTTCGTCCCAGACTTGCTGTGGTATCGATAACGGCTGTAATAACCCTGCCGGTTTCTGAGTACTATACTTGGTGGATTGACATACCAAGCAGGATGAAACAAATCGCCTGACATCCGAGCGCATTCCTGGCCAATAAAAGACCTCGGCAACCCGACGAAAGGTCTGATCAATCCCAAGGTGTCCCGCTGATGGAGAAGCATGAAATTCTGTAAGAATCTCGGCTTTCAAAGGAAAATCGTTGCTGACCACCAATCTATGATTATAATAAAGGATGCCATCATGAATTTTATACGTTTCCGACAACACCCCATTGGCGGCTTTAGCATGCCACTCTTGCAAATCCTTCAAAGTGGAATTTTCCTGGCGTAAGCGATGTAGCAAATCCGGCAAGGGCGTGGAAAACGCCATGAATTGCTGTAACTGGGACTCGTCCTCACTCAATCACCTGGACAAGGCATCGGCCACTCGATTACTAGCTCCTGTCTTATACTAAATCCGGAACTTGTACCCCATCAGTTTCCTCATAAAGAATTGCTGATCTGGAGTCTGAATAACCTGTGATAGTAATTCTTTGAGGCTCTTTTGATCACTCCGAATGAGAAACTCAAGTCCTAACAAGTATTGACGCCACTTCTGAACAACAGAAACAATGGCAAATAACTCCCTGTGATACGTAGATGAACCACGACGTCGTGGCCCGAGCTTCTTACTGAAGAACGAAATGGGGCGCTCGTCCTGTAGTAATATCGCGCCCACTCCGTCATCTGGGGCATCGGTCTCCAGTGTAAAAGGCTTAGAAAAATCCGGGAGCTGTAGGATCGGTGGGGACATCATAGTCTCTTTCAAACGCTGGAACGCCGCATCAGCATCCACAGACCACGCGAACTTGTCTTTCTGTAGTAGAGTCGTGAGAGGCGCAACAAGCAACGCATAGTGGCGGATAAACTTACGGTAATAGCCGGTGAGGCCTAGAAATCCTCGTAACTACTTGACAAATTTCGGTATAGGCCATTCAGACATGGCCGAAAGCTTGGAGGGGTCGGCCAACAGCTGCCCGACGGTGACTATATGCCCCAAATATTCCACCTTTGAGGTTCCAAAAGAACGCTTAGAGTCCTTAACATAGAAATGATTATCCTGTAGCACCTGTAGAGAAATAGAAATATGTCGAGCGTGAGCCTCTAATGTAGGACTGTATATGAGAATATCGTCAAAGAAGACGATCACAAAATCCCGAAGATGTTGAGCAAAAATCTGATTCACTGCAGCTTGAAAGGTGGACGGTGCGTTCGTCAAACCAAACGACATAACGAGAAACTCAAAGTGTCTGTCATGAGTGCAAAATGCCATTTTATAAATATTAGCCGAGTGCATACGAATTTGATGATACCCCGAACGCAGATCTAGCTTGGGGAAGATAGTTGCCTTGCCCAACTCATCGAATAACTCGTGAGTCGTTGGGATAGGAAACTTGTCGGCCACTGTTGCAGTATTCAATGCCCTGTAATCAACACAGAATCAGAAACTACCATCTTTCTTTTTTACCAATAAAGCAGGAGAAGAAAACGGACTTGTGTTGTGACGAATAATACCCTGCTATAGCATATCAAGAACCTGATGCTCGATCTTAGCCTTCTGAAAATACGGGTATCTGTAGGGTCACACGTTCACCGGCTTCGAGTTCGGAAGCAAGTGAATTCGATGATCCCAGATTCTCGGCGGAGGGAGAGAAGTAGGAACCTGAAAAACTTGTGAATGTTGTTGTAATACTTCGCGCAATAAAGGTTCCACGTTATCCGGAAATAAGAACGACTCACTGCTTTTAGTAGAAGGAGGCTCACTTGGAATTGGAACGATCTCAAAAAATTCGGTGACGTGCTCGGCGGCACACAACGACTGAAGAGTATTGAAAGAGATCGGCTTAGGGGAGTTGCGATCACCTTTTAAGAGAACCGATTTTCCTTGCCACGAGAACTCCATAGTTAATTGGGCATAATCATGTGAAACTTTGCCCAAGGTCTGTAACCACTGCACACCCAACACCATCTGCGGTCCATGAACTTTCAAGATAAAGAGATCAATCGGAAATTCGTGGCCATGTAGCGTCATAAGAGTGGCCACGCACTGATGGGTGCATTGTAAATACGCGCCATAGCCCACATAACACGGAATGACGACACAACAGATAACGACAAATGCAACTGCTCTGCGACAACGGGATGAATAAAATTATGCGTACTACCACCATCAATCAGAACCTGCACATCAACACCGGAAATAGAGCCCAAGAGTTTCAGAGACTTGGGACTAGATAAGCCTTCCATGGAATTGATACTAGAAACGTCCCGTGTTGATGTTCGCTTTTTAGGTAGGATTTTTAGTGTCTAAATAAATTAGATTGAGTTGGTTTTCGTACTTGAGTTTTATGTTTTTGAGTCTTTTTGCTTTAGTTTTCGTATTTCCTTGAGATTCGGAAACTACGCATCTTTTATGTCTTTTTGTAAGAGTTTTGGAGCTTAAAAGAAGAATTTGGAGCATTGAAAGAGAAGGTGGACAAGCTATGAGGAAGCTATAAGTGGAGAAGCTAAGGAAGAAAGGCAAAAGGAGAGTGAAATAATGAAGAAAATGAAGAAAACGACCCATGATCGAGCCAAAGGAGGTCGTGCACGAGCTAACATGAGCCAAGAACGACCCAACCAGAAAATGTGCCCTCAGGACCGACCCTTATAGGGTCGTGCACGACCCATTTTGGGTCGTGCGTGGCGCCGACTTTGTCTTTAATCCGAGATCTTGTGATTTATTCTATCTTTTTATTTTAGGAAAGTTGTTTTATCTTGTTTCCTAGTTTATTTAGGACTCCTTTTCCTCTATAAAAGGAGGTTAAACCCTTTAGTTCAAGGTTCCAGTTTTTTAGTTCGATTTTTATTTCGCTTTTTGGCATTGGAGGAAGACTTGAGGAACAAGTTGGAGACTTTTTGTAAGACTTCTTTTAGTTTAATTTGAGTTTTGATTTGGATTGATCATGTCTTCTTCTTTCTTTGCTATGAGTGAGTAGTTTTCTTAAATTTTAGGGTTGGGTGAAAACCCAACACAATCATGCATGTCTAAAATGTGAATTCATAGTTTGAATGCTTGATGATCATATTTATCTATCTTGTGCTAAATTCCTTTGCGACGGTTGAGGCATATCTTGTGGTTAACCTAAAAGCGAAAGTGTAAAGTTGATTGTTTGATTAGTTCTAATAGGTTTATTTGCGAAAGTTGATATTCCTAGGTTGAAAGATAGATAGAAAGTTGTTTGATTTGCGAAAGTTGATTGAATAACTTGAATTGTTTGCGAAAGTTGACTCTTCTATGATCTAAGTTGCATGGTAATTGTGAGTTCTTGTTGGAAAACATGTGTGATTGTTGTTGTGGTAGCCCTAGCCCTAGGATTTGTCTTTTATATTGATTAGAATTCTTGACTTTGATTCGATCTCGACCCCATAAAGTCGTGCTCGATCCTTTGCTTTTATTTGTGTTCGTTCGTGTGTGTGCGCTCAGGACCGACCCTCATAGGGTCATGCACGACCCACTTCAGTTCGGTCCTGACGTGTTTTGCTCGTTATTTCTTTGCTTTTTGTAGTTTATCAATTAATCTTTCAGCACTATTCTCATTCCCGTGGACGAACCTGACTCCGCTATACTCAGCGGGGTCTTGAATATAAATTTATTTGTTCAAGAAACCCTTCAACACTTGTCACGGTAATCTCATCTTCACAGGCAACCTCCTCGCTGTCTTCGTCATCCGAATCGTCACAACCCAGCAACGCTAAAAAACGATGTTTACAACGATGGCCCCGGGTGTACCTCTCGTAACAGTTCCAACACAAACCCTTTTTAGTATGATCATCACGTTCAGCAGGAATAAGGCGTTTAATTGGAAGGTTAGAGAAGTTACCGTTCGATTGAGTTGGGCGTTGTTCTGGAGTAGTAGAGCTCGGACCTGATGTTGGAGCTGTATGTTGCTGTGAAGTACTGCTCAGGTGCGAACCGCTCGGCGCCCACGGACGCCTGTTATTGGTGTTCCACTGCGCGGTTGTGTTGTTGAAGGAAGCCGCCAATTCCCGGGCTAGAGCGAAAGCCTGAGATAGGGATGTCGGGTTACGCAAATTCAATTCCCGTTTGACCGGCTTCTTCAATCAGCTTTAAACAAGGATATCAATGTAAGCTCCGAGAGATCACGAACATTATTGAGGATGGCCTCGAATTCAGCCTGGTATTCTAAAACCGTGGTCCGCTGTTGAAGCTTAGCGAGTAACCCCACGTAGTCTTCGTAATGGTGCAGATCAAAGCGTTGCTGAACGGATATCAAAAACGTTGGCCAAGTCTCACCAAGATTGTTCCGACGTTGATAACGGGACCAATCGGAAGCCGGAGGATCAAATAGCATGCCCACGAGGCGAAGTCGATCGACATCCGCAGTATGAAAGTAATCAAAGTATTCTTGTACCTTGAAGACCCAACCTTTCGGGTCGGAGCCATTGAACTTGGGTGCGTCAACACGGATCTTGGGAAAGTTGTCGTGGCCTTGTGGAGCGATCACGACGACCGCCTGATTAGGAGGATCCGGAGGCGGCGGGGGTAAGTTGTCGTGCCCTAGCGGAATCAGGGCTGGCAGATTAGGATGCGCCAGGGCCGCAGGAACGTGCGGTTGTAAAACCACCCCTCCAGCCGCGTTCATCTGATGGCCGGCGGGGGTCGGGGCTTTACAACCGCACGTTCCTGCGACCCTGGCGCATGGGGGTCGGAGCTTGTTGAGCACGCGCATTCAGGACATCGCAAACGTTATCCAAGCGCAGTTGTTGCACCTCCTGATCGCGTCGAGACGATTGCACATCATTGGTGAGTTGCAGCAGCATCTCACGGATTTCGGCGATGGACGCCGCCGTCGAATCAGCAACGCCGCTGTCAGAGTTGGACATGGTGTTCACGGATGAAAGCACCAGTTGATACGACTCGGTGTGAGTCCATACCAAGCCTTCGTTGGTCGAAGGGTTGAGCAAGGAAGATAAAACACAATTAGGGCAAATACTAATTTCTTGATTAATTTTCTCAAAAGACAATTAGAGAGTATTTATACTAAGTCCTAGACGGTTTAAAAAAAAACGACTCAGGAAAGAACCAACAAGAAAACCAGAAAAGAGAGATTAAACTCTAGTTTCAAATAAAATAATTAAAACACAAATAATAAAAATAAATATTATACGTCATATCTTTTAGGCCTACGACGATCTCGAACCGGTCTCATATTCATGATGATTTCGGTGGCTTGTGGCGTATCAGGTGCACTGTACGTTGAGCTTGCAGAGCTCGTTCTTTCTTTCAGGTTGTGTTATTTTTATTGGGTCTAGAGACTCTAGACTAAGGAGTTAAAAGGAGATAGAGTACATTTTGGATGCAATTTAATATAGCTTTAAAATGTCTGAAAAACAAAGAGACAAAAAGTTTTAAACACATGATTATTTGGTAACACCTTTTATGTGAAGAGATGGTTATTTCACGTCGAAAAATTAATGAATTAATTACCTAGCATATATGTTTTTGGATTACTCGTCTTATCCCAGTGAAATTATGTATTATGAGTATCGTGTATATGTATGGGACAGCCTTCCCTCGGTCTGTATTGGCCTACCGGCTTACCGAATTGTAAGATAAATATGGAGGCTAGTGTACGTGATTTGAAAGAATTTGTTTAAAGGGATTTCCCTCTTTTTGTTGCTATGCTGCGCTATTTTATTTAATTTATTTGCACTATAAAATGTGAAGTAATTATAATACAGAGAGTGCATGAATGAACGAAGACCGAAGCAGAAAGCCCGAAGTCTCCTGATCGAGTGTTCAAAGACAACAGTCACAGCTTCTGCATATATTTGTTGGGGTTTGACCACGACTGTTTTTTAACTCAACTTTGACCAGCTATTTTATGTTGATTTTTGCTGCATTTTGAGGAGCTTAATTTTTGGGTCCATTTTCAAATCCTTATTGCCCTATAGACTTTCATTGAATCAGTGTGAGTTTGTCACCAAAAGAAGACAATATATGGAAAAGTGGAATAATCATGTTATTTAGAAACTAGACAACTAGCTTTGATGTATCAAGCAAGATAGGGTTTATCCATGCCATCTATATGCATTGTTACATATACATCTGATCTATGCAAAGTTGAGTTGAAATTAAAATATATCATGAATAAAAAAAAATGAAATTTTAGAATCATATTATCACAAAATTGATATCTTTGTGGGTAAATTATATTGGGCGAGACCATGACTGGAAAAAAAAAGGCTTGTATGGCCAATTTGCGATGGATATACAGTACAATTATACATGTGGGTGTGCTTGGTAGGTCCAAGTCGGCCAACTCCGTTTACCATTCTCTCTTTATCTCTGTCTCGCTTTTTTAAACGTTCTTTAAAATCATTGAAGAAAGAAAAAGAGAAGAAAACTCGTGTTTGTTTGGTCTTTGTCGTTTCTTCTCCTATGATTCTAACCATGTTAAACTCAACCGGACAATATTTTCAATTTCTCGAAACAACGATACTCAATATTTTCATAATCAAATACAAGCACCCGTTATCACTTACTATTTAGCCAACAGAGTTGACGACTCCTTGCAATCAATCTAAAACTTGCATTGTTACAAGAATGTTAAAAATAAATAATGAAGCATCTCATGTAATCTTCGGTTTTCTCAACTTAGGCCTTGTTTTAGTTGTGGCCTGTGGGGAAATGTGATTTTAGGGAGAAAATAATTTAATTTTTCATGAAATACTTAAAAATAATAATAATAAATTACATATATTTCAAGAATTTTAAAAATATATCTTAATGGAAAATAATTTTGGTTAACATTTAAATCAAACCCTCAGAGCATTTCCATCAAATGCTCTAAATTCTTGAATGTTGTGCTTTTGGAGATTTTGGGCCTATTTTAAGGTTCAACAATTTCTCTATTATAATCTCTATTTTAGAGAAAATTACCAAAAGTTGAAGTTTCTTCTCTACATTTAGGGTTTTCTCTAAAGACATTTGGAAAATGCATTAAATATATAAAATAAATTACGGCTTCTTCCTATTTGTCAAATTAGATTTTATAATATAATATTTTTAAATAATCAATATATTATAACTAAAGTCGAATCTCTCTATCCTACGTGTCGTCGTCTTAACTATGTCACGTAGGCATTTTAATTTTTCCATTTACCTCTTTGCCCTTCGTTTATTTAAGTATTTACAATCCTTATATTATAACAATATTCCTTATATTGCTAATATATAATTATATTTAGAAATCTTAAATTTTGGCAAGTTTATGTATGGAGTATAATCCATTATGGAACAATTTATTAAATACAATAATGTTACTAACATTATTAATATACAATTATATTAATATTTAAAGATCTTAAAATATGATAAGAAACATACTTTTTATTATTAAATATTTTTTTAATATAACAATATTACTAATATACAATTATATTTAGAGATTTTAAAATTTGGCAAGTGATAGAAACATAATCTTCATTATAAAATAATTTTCTTAAATATAATAATAGTATTAGTATATAATAATATTTAGAGATCTTAAATTTTGACAAGTTTAGAAACATAATCTTCATTATATAACATTTTTTAATCAAAACCCGTACAAGGTACGGGAACAAATGCTAGTTATAATATATGTAGGATTTTTTCTAACCAAAAAAAATATATGTAGGATTTTTTTAAAGAGAATTTGTTGGAGTTGGAATAAAAAAAATTAGAGAATATATTTTTTTAGTTTTTTATTTTGGAAAAAATATAGAGAATTTGTTATAGATGCCCTTTAGACCTATCAATCGGGTCGGGTCGGGTCGGGTGGGTTCGGGTTCGTTCATTTTGGGTTCGGGTTGAGTCGGGTTCGGGTCGTTACGGGTCACGGGTTAAACCGGGTCGGGTCGATGCGGGTTTTCGGGCGGGTCGGGTTGACCAGCAGGTAAAAAACATAGAATTTTTTATGATTATTAAAATAGATTTTTTATTAAATAATAATATTTAATTATAATATATTATTTTTATGTATTTTAATAATTAAATATATTATATTTTTAAAATAAATTTTATACATTTTTATAAATATACTAAATCGGTCATCCCAACGGGTTGCGGGTCTATCGGGTTTCGGTACACTTTGGGTTTTGAGTTCAAATTTTCGGGTCTTGAGCCTAAAATTTTTAGGGGGTTCGGGTCGGGTTTACGGGTCGAGTCAGCTTTTGACAGCTTTAATGCCCTTAGACTCTAGAATATTTTATTTTCTTATAATCAAATAACAAATAATTTATCATTTATTAGGTTAGTATTTTATTATCCTTTAAGTCAAATAACAAATAATTTATCATTTATTAGATTAAGATTTTAGAAACTTTTTATTTTCATAAGTAAGATAATATTTAATTAATTATTAAATATGTGTTGTAGGATATTTTATATGGTAAAAATAAAATTTTTTATAGCCATCTCTGGTTAAAGTTTGGCTATTTTTTTCAAAGAATATGATAGTAGGTTCTCCATTTTAGAGAAATTTTTATAGCCATTTCTTAAGGATGCTCTTAGCTCTCTTTTTTCCCAACTTTGTTATGTTTTAACCTTTTTAAATTTTTCATGTTTTTAATGGTCTTTAAGATAAATAAAGATGGTTCACTAACCCACCCGTGTGAGACAATCTTTTCATAACATCTTGAAGCAGTTTGTTAATCAAATTAATATGATTTTACTAACATTCAACCAAAAAAAATGACTTTGACTAACAAATTGCCTCAAGATGTTATGAAGAATTACACCTCAAGTTGACACCTCGTGAATTCATCATATATACAATTGGTAGTGATAGTGGTTAATTTGGTGTTGTATTTGGCAGGAATAAGACTATTTTTCATCAATTCCCAGATGAGCTAATAATGAATCTATCTAGGTAAGCTACATTATTGATACGGATCCGGAGTGGATTCGTATCGGAAATCTTTGTTGGTCAAGGGGGTGAGACGCACCCGATGTGGGAATGGCTCGATAAACGTGGTTGGTAGCCACAGGAACAAGAACAATAATAAATTTAGAGCAAAGATAAATTAATTAATTGGTTTCATTGATTTCTACCAGCCTAACAACTTAAGGGTATTTACAATAACCATGATATCTAAATAAACCCTAGTTGCTGAAATAAAAAGATACTCTTAATAAATATAAAATAAAATCTCTAAATAAAAGAAAAGCATAATTATCCGAATATCCTGATATATTCTGCTAGCATAATTATAGCGTATCAATTCTCCCCCGTTGAGAATCGACTTGTCATCAAGTCGGAAATCAGGAGGAGGCTGCGAAAGCGTCAATCAGGTCCTCCAGAATCGAACACAAATGAGTCGAGTGATGCAAAGTAGGCTTGTACCGTGAATATCCAGCCTTTCGGATCCGATCCATTGAAGCGCGGGGCATCGACCGGAATCTTAGGAATAGAATCATTTCTGTGAGGCGCATGTACCGGGACCCGGTTCTAAGGCTGGAGACGTGGAGGGCCCCACTGCTGACGTCCCTCCATGACATGCGCAGGAGGATTAGCAATTTGCGGAGCGTCGTACACTACGCTCGCTTGCACATTAGGGTTCACGCTCGTGTCTTGGACCAGCGGTGGCAGAACGGCGCCGAACTGGTGGTGGCCGAACTGCGGTGGTGTGGTCAAAACCCCAGCGAGCATGTGTTGGTGCAGATCTGGTGGCGGCTGGCCTGGTAGAGCCGCCAATGGCGTCTCGTAGATCGGATTCGGCGGCGACGCCGACATGGTTTGTTGTTGGGGAGCCGCGCCAGGAACGACGGTCGGATGAAGGACGGCTGTCTGCTGGTTCGTGTGCACAGTAGCGGTGGTGGGGCTGGTGGTTAGCGCTGCGCTACCCTGAACGGTGACGGACGACGGCCGCGCATTCAAGATCTCATAAACCCGATCCGTCCGAATGCGTTGAATTTCCAATTCTCTGTTTACGTTCTGCCCATCGTGTTGGAGTTGTAACAGCAAATCACCGTCTTGGTATGGATCCAATTCGTCGATCAGGTCCGCATTTGCGATCGGAGCCTCCATCATGTTGGCGTCGCTGCTGATATGGCCGCCAATCGTGTCACGATCTCGGGAATCGCTCACCTCTTGGATCAGAGTGTCAATTTCCCGTGATATGCTGCTGATTCGGTCATCAAAGAACAACTCCATTCGGCAGCATCCAACATAGATTCATCTTCCATTGTAGCGATTGAACGCCTCGAGGGTTGCATCACGACATGGAAAACGGATTATGGAATGGAATCCAGCATTACCATCAGACGTTTCGATGTGTTCTAAATTGCTAACGCCCGAGAACACTTGAATCAAGGCGTCACAAGAAACCGAATATATTTCTTCATGGATCTTGATAAATAGAGTACACTCTTTGACCAGATTATACCGGATTTCCAACATTAGAGCTTGGATAAGGTCCCGAATGGGGTCCCTAATTTTCATGGTAACAGAGAGTTCGGGAATGAAAGCACCAGTTGATACGGACCCGGTGTGGATTCGTATCGGAAACCCTTGTTGGTCAAGGGGGTGAGACGCACCCGATGTGGGATTGGCTCGATAAACGTGGTTGGTAGCCACGGGAAGAAGAACGATAATAAATTTAGAGCAAAGAGATAAATTAATTAATTGGTTTCATTGATTCCTACCAGCCTAACAACTTAAGGGTATTTATAATAACCATGATATCTAAATAAACTCTAGTTGCTGAAATAAAAAGATACTCTTAATAAAAATAAAATGAAATCTCTAAATAAAAGAAAAGTATAATTATCCTAATATCCTGATATATTCTGCTAGCATAATTATAGCGTATCAATTATGCAGCCTTTAAACAACACAAATACTCAAAAACATGTTGGCAATGAATATGCAAAGATAATTCCTCGCCGAACAACATCCTCTTCACATGGAAGACGATCTAGAAAATGAATGGAAGAGTAAAAAATATTAGCGGTACAATATAGGATATTAACAAGAAAACCCTTTGGATCAGTGGCGGAGCTAGACAAAATTGAAAGGAGGGGCGAAATTAACTATGCAATCTGGTAGGAAGAACAGTATTTGTTAATTATTTTATTTAAAATATATGTGGTATAATGAAAGGATAGTAATTAATACTAACATATTTGAGTAAAATATAAATTTAAATATGTAAAGAAAATAATTTTTTTTTATCTATATTCTAATAGAAAAAACATAATTAAATAATCAAGAATTTACTATTGAGTTTTCAATAAACTAATCAAATATTTTACCTTTTAATTATTAACAGAAATTAATTAAATTTGAAACTAACTAACCAAATTAAGTTGAAAATTTTATTTATACGGAGTGTTGTCTAACTCACGTTAAAAAAAGAACTAATGGTGTATCTAGTTTAATAAGTTCATAAAAAAATCAATTCAATTTTTTTTTATCTCTCGCTCGGTTCGATTAGCCGGGGCCAATCTACATCCGAATCGGGTACTGCAGAGGCCCATTTGTTGTGCGCGATCCTCCCAATTCAATTTTTTCCATACACGCCGCCAAGAAGATTCGAAATTCGAACCTCCTGAACAAACGCTTAAGGGACCTAGCACCTCATTCCACTAGACCAATTGGTTATTGGTATTTAAAATAAAAAGTTGATGTACACTAAATGAAACAATAAATGAGTACAGCTCTCAAGACTCGAGCACTACTACACCTCTGTTCAATAGGCAAAAAAAAAAGAAAAAGTTACTTTTGGATTTGAACACCGGTCTATATGATAAAAGGGTGGGCTAACTACCGCTTGTGCCAAGAGCTTTTCTTTTATTCACACAAAACTCATTAAATGTATACCTTATTCAGCTTCGGAGTGAGGGGGCGACTGCTCCCCTTCACCCCCCTCGCTCCGCCTCTGCTTGGGATTAAGGAAACTAATGATTAAAAAAGAGAGCAATATGGCTACTAATTAATTTACTCAAATAATTTTCCGCTGTCATTTATGATGATTGTGAACCGGTAAAATTAATCACCATAATTATTTTCGCTATCTTTCTCCATAAAAATATTTTATTTATTATACTTTTTCTATTTTTAAATATTTTAATATAAAATTAAATATAATAATTATTCATTATAATGAAAGGTTTAATCTTAATGGAAAGATAGAATTTTTGTTTGGAGTGGGGAGAAAGATAAAACCACCCCATTTTAGTATAAGCATCGATAAGCACCCTTTTTTCGGCCACCCCCCTCTCTCTTGTCAACTCACACGTCTCCGGCCCCTCTCCACTTCTCCAACCAATTCAAATCCACCATTGCATTATACTTCCTCTCAAACTTCATCAAACCCAAAAACCAAAAATAAACAAAAAAAAAAAAAAAACCAAAATTAAAGCGCCATGAACGACCCTAATCAGAACAGAGAATTCTGTCTCTACCACCCCCAACAAGCCCTTGTTGGGGTTTGCCCCTTTTGCCTGAACGAGAAGCTCCTTGTAGTAGAGGCCAATCGAGGCCGCCGGAGCCGCCAGGAGGACGGTGGTGGCAGGAAGGCAGCCGGTAACATAGTTGGTTTACCAAAGATGCTTGCTTTGGGGTCTTTTCTCAACCGCCGGCGCCGCAGCAGCAGGCGGCGGTCTTATAATTGTGATGACGGTGGGTCTGATCATACTCAATCTACTTGCACCACCAGTTTAGATGGTAAGTCATCCATCGTCTCTTAATCTACTGGAAATTAAACTTAATTCTCTTACAAAAACAAAGCTCTTTTTCTTCATCTATCAAATGCTACCAAAAGTTTAATTTTCCACTTTATAGTACAAGATTTATTTAAACACGGTAAATGAAACATATTATACATAGATTCATATATGTTAGAATAACATTTGATATGGAAAATTGTTGGCAATAATGTTGAAGAGGAGAGAGGAATGGAAATTTTGTTGATATTGTCCAAAAATCATATCCCATGTGCTTAACCATCAGCAACAAGTTTTGGTGAATACATCTCTTAAAGCTGTTGCTTTCAAGTTACTCCAATTTCATTACATTGATAGAGCCAAGTTTTCCTAAGCCAGAGAGATTGACCAAGGAAAGGCTCATCATAAGAGGTCTAATACTTGAAGGTTTTGAGTTTAAATTTCTCTTTCCTATATACTATATATGCAAAATTCACAATTTCGATCTATTGTTGTAAGAAGTTTAGATCGTACCATGTTTGATCAAAGGTTCATATTTGCAATAAATGTACAATGTAAAAGTTAAAAACTTTTAAGGCCCAAGTGCCAACACTTGAATTGCATTATTTTTTCTTTGGTATAAATACATATATAAATTGAAATTATACTATTATATGTAGGACGTGGCACTCCAAATTAATTCCGCGGGCTCCATTTATACTATACTATAATATCAATATATTAAGTAGATCTTGATGCTCATTAATACTTTGATAGATTCATTTATATCAATCAAATTTGAGGAGAATGGTGTTGCACAATGGGACAATAGGAGCAAAGTGGGCAAGGCCTCCCAAGAACAAGACCATTTGGGGTTCACCAAAGAGGGTTTAGGGAGAAGTGGTAGCAATAGGAGTGTGGTGGAGCATCCGAAGGCGACCCGCGAGTCGCTGAGGTGGCGCAAGCGGATTGGTCACTTCTTACAGCTTGTAAAATGGAAGAGATCTAACAAAGCGCATCGTGTTGATGGAGTTGTGAGGGTGAGAAGTAAAAGTTGGATAAGGGCTCTCACTAAGAAAAGGACCAACCACCAATAAAGGAAAACTTGGTTTTCTTCTTTTTTTTGGCCTCTTTTAATAGGCAGTGTATGGTATGGTCTTTTTATTACAATCCATTATAGATTGATTCTTGCTCGTAATGATTGTATTTATAATATATGCTTTATATCTCCTATATTTCACTTAATTTATTTCATTTGTTCACTAAATATTGGCATTTGTGGGTTTTGACACAGCTATTAAGGAGTTCTAAGAAACTAACTTTCAAACTCATTTCTAGCCAATAAAAACGAATTTGCATCGATCAAAAAGAGTTAATAATAACAAACTCCGTGACCTACCAATATCATTACCTAAATTCTACGATAACAAACATTTAACAATATCATTTTAGAGCTAAATTCTAAATAGCATTTTAGACTTGAGCTAGATAGGTCAACCTTTTGGATAGTTCATGTTGCGTATATGTGTCCGGTAGGTTTTGAATGCTATACTTTATTGACTGTTAAAATTTCAGGAATTACAATACAATAGGAATCGAAGTAGCACCAAATTTGCGTTTGATCGAGTTGTTTTAAGTTTGGATTATTTAAAATCGACACATTAAGTTGGGTCCATTTTAGTTTAATCTGGAATTTTTTGGGGGCAATTTTACGTTTATCGTTAATATAGATGCACTTTAACAAAGTTAATGTTTCTAAAAAAACTGAAGAAGTTATTGTTAAACACGAGCTTGATTGATTTATTAAGAATCTAGCTAGATAGCATATTTATACTAATGAAAACACAATCATATATAAGAATCTTATCCCTATCTTTTTCCAAACAAACAAAATTTGATTTATGACAACCGAAAGATTGGATTTTTCAGTGGACTAACAACATCACCCTTCTCCATCTTTGACCCTAAATATTAATCCTCCTACGTAGTATTTTTTTTAATTTTTCTTCTTCGATTAAGATTCAAGTGCATTCTAATTAATTAATATTTGTAATAATTCAAACACTCCCAAGAAGGGAAAAACAAAGGGCGTCTTTGCTTCACGTGGGCATATGTGGGCGTTCCAAACTCTTGTAGAGAGGTGAGGTGGTCATCCTTTTAACTTGCATTATAGTGGACTTTAATTGAATGGCAATTTTTGGTTGTTTTTTGTGCCAAAAATCATTCTTCAAAAACATACAAAAGGAAAGGGAAAAAATAGAAGGAATTGCTTATGAGTGGGTCCCAAGGTGGGTGCAACCCTATGTAGATGTGGGCCATAGCCATGGGATTGCACCCATCTATGTCTATATATATGGTCCATGCAAATGCAAGGGGACCATTCTTCATTCTCCTAGTTAATCGGCTAAATAAAAACTACAAGCTATACTATATAAGCCATAAATAGAAGAACATTTTTAATAGAATGTTTATTATAATGGAGAGATTTAGATGTTAAAGGTATTTAGGGTGTTTTTTAACTTAATAGATTTTCCATGTTATTCTTCAAAATAGAAAACAAGGAGAAAAAAGACGAGCTTTTTAAATATAGAGATTTTTCTGAATAAATTAGGGATTCTCCAAAATAGATAAACGGTTGAATTGAAAACTTAAATAAAGTAAAAAGTATGATTTTTTATTCACCATATTAAAGAAAGTTTGAGAGAAACGGTTAAAAATGCTCTAAAATTATATAGGTAGTTTGAGTTTCTTGTGATATGTTAAGAAAATGACGTGGATAGTCATCATTTATTGCAATGGTATATTTGATCAAATTCTGTTGTATAATTTTATTCATAGTTAGATATCACTTTCTTTCTTTAAAATTCAAGAGTTGACGGATCGCAACTTTAGCATCATATGTTTTTTTTTATCTAGATGTCATTTTTAAAACATCATCTAGAAAGACACTCGTAATGAAGCAACCACCTCTAAACATGCTTTAAGAAAATCCTCTAAACATTTACGATGACTATTAATAGAAGGGTTCAAAATCGTAAACAATGTGAATTACAACTTAGTTAATTAACTACTTTTTTTTGGGTGGAAAGTTAATTAACTACTTGTACGTACGTATTAGCTATAATAATTTGTTGTAAGTCTTGTAATCATAACCGTTGGTCTCAATCTTGTAAAACCAACCTATTAGTATAAAAACAAGTGTTTAGTCTTGTAATAGCTAATTGATTGATAAATTAAAATTCATAGTATTTTGCTCCTAACTCTAACATGGAATTAACAGAACAAAGATGAGTATGTAAAAACCCTAAGAAAAAAGAGAGCGTTTAGGGCATCGTTTTTCTGACGATTTTCCCGATCGTTCTCCTCTCTCCGGTGGTAGCCGTGGGAGTTAGGGTATTCTCGCCGTCACGTGCGGGGTTCACCAGCATTGAGTGTGTGTTTGAAGAGGTTACTCAGCAGGAGTTTCTACAGCATGGGCGATGAAAGGGAGAAACGAAACTTTCATCCAACCGAGGAAGAGTGTGTCGAAGTTGAAGCAGATATTGGTGGCGGTCCAGAGACTGATGATAAGGGATCGTTGATACTGGTAGGATCGTTACTAACGAACAGGCCGTTTAACGCTTATGCCCTAAAAATTACAATGAAGAGTGCATGGAAGTTGAAAGCAGGCTTCATCTTTAGGGAGTTACGACCGAATTTATTTCTATTCAAGTTCGGTGATAGGGCAGAGATGGAAAAGGTGACGAGGGAGGGTCCTTGGGCCTTTGATCGATCGTTGTTGGCGCTCAAACTGCCAGGAGTGGAACAACCGTCTAAGATAGTGATCACGAAAGTGCCTTTTTGGGTACGTGTCTATGATCTTCCATTGGAAGCTATGACTATTGAGACAGCTGAAGTTGTGGGGAAAGTGTTTGGAGGTTTAGAGGAGCTGATGGAAGAAGATTACTTGGTGTGTGCCAAATTTATTCGAATTAGGGTTATGGTGGATATCACCAAGCCATTACGAAGGGGCATTCTGATGAAAATAAAAGGCAGGAAGATGTGGGTAGAAGTTAAATATGAGCGGCTTCCTAACTTCTGTTATTCGTGCGGGAAGCTCGGTCATGTTGAACTTGATTGTGAAGATGGAGAGGCAAAGGAGATGCAAGGAGAGTACGGTGATTGGCTTCGGGCATCGCCTCTAAGGCTTCATCAAGCCAGGAGTGAGTATGAAAAGGAACAAGAGCGATGCATTCTAAAGAGGTTGGGCCAAAAAGAGAAGGAAGGAGAGGAGAGTAGTAAAGAGAGGTTAGTGGTGAAGGCTCGAAAATCTTTGATGGAATTGCTCACAGTTGGAGATGACACTGATCCAAACGAGAATGTTAAGCAAAAAGAGGTGTGTGAGGAGAGCAGTAATAGTGATGTGGAGAGGGTGAATATAGCCGAGAAGGACCCTATTTTAGAAAAAGCAGTTGCTGAAACCCAAGAAAAGCTTAAGGCTATATGTGTTGGGAAGGAGGATGTTGCTGGAAAGGTTGTTGAAAAAACAAGTGAGGAGGAGGAAGGGGGTGAAGTCAACAGTAAAGGAGAAAGGGTTTTAGGGGAGGGAGATGGGGCTGTTTTGAAGACTATAAATCAGGGAGAGGGGGAAGATGGGGAGTTAAAGAAAAAGGGTGGTACATGGAAAAGAAGGAAGCGTTCTGGGGGAGCAAATAATCAAAGTGTAAAGAGCTGTATGAAGAGAAAAGTGGATGAAGGCTCTGTGGAGATGGAAGTGGATGTGGAAAAGGAAGTCAACATGGAGGTCGGAGTCAAAAAGTTGAGATCGGCGGGAGAGACGGGAAGTCTCTCTTGCCGGGGATTATGAATATTATGAGCTACAATTGCCGGGGATTGGGGACGGCCCGGGCAATTGGAAGACTCACTAATCTAGTGAGGAGAGAGGCCCCGAGGGTGGTGTTTCTAATGGAAACGAAGTGTGATCGTAAAAGGCTAGAAGAAATAAGGGATAAGCTCGGTTTTGAGGGTTGTTTTACCGTGGAAAGCATTGGTAGATCAGGTGGTCTTTGTTTATTATGGGAGAAAGGAGTGGAGGTGTTGCTTAGATCTTATACTGCACATCACATTGATGTAGATATAAGGTTAGATAAGGAGCCTTTGTGGAGGTTGACGGGGATTTATGGATGGCCGAGAAGGAACGAAAAATACTTCACATGGGAATTGATAAAGAAGTTGGCGGAGGAGAGCTATGATGGATGGGTGTGTTCGGGAGATTTTAATCAAGTGTTGAACCTAGAGGATAAAGAAGGTGGCAATGCAATTGATTGGGAGGTCATGAAATTTTTTAAAGATGTGTTAGAGGAGTGTGGTTTAGAAGAGTTGGGTTTTTCCGGGTGGAGGTTTACTTGGGATAATGGGAGGATTGGAGATGATTTTGTTCAGGAAAGATTGGATTATGGCTATGCTAATGAAAAATGGTTGCTGGAATATCCGGGAGGGAGAGTTAGACACCTTGAAAGGCAGGGCTCTGATCATGTTCCGATTGTTCTTGAATATTTTCATAATCAGGAGGTAGGAGAAGAGGATGAATGTAGAAGAAAGAGACCGAGGAGATTTGAAGCGATGTGGGTTCAAAATGACGGGTGTAGAGTTATAGTTGAGAATGCATGGAGAAATCCTAGTGTCATAAACAATGAACGAGGGGTTATGGGGAAGGTCGAACGGTGCATGGAGGATTTGATCGATTGGAACAAGAGAGAATTCGGTAACATTCTATTCAAACTAAACAAAGTGAGGGAGGAGTTACGAAGTTTGAATAAGAATGGTTTTAATGGGAGTCTAGTTAGTAGAAGAAGACAACTAGAAAGAGAAGAGGCTGACTTGATGGAAAAGGAGGAACTTCTATGGTTTCAACGAGCAAAAGAAAACAATTTGAGGTGGGGAGATAGAAATTCCGCTTTCTTTCATAGTAAGGCAAACGGGAGGAGAAAGAGGAATAAACTGAGGAGGCTTGTGGATGATGACAGGATGGAATGGAGAATGAGGGGAAATATGATGAAAGTGGCAGTCAAATATTTTGAGGGGCTGTTTAAAACTGATTCGAACACACACTCTTTGCTGACTCCTCAAGGAATCTCGCCTTTATTGACGGTGGAGGATAACTCGGAGCTCTTACGTCCTTTCACTGGCGATGAGGTATTTTCTGCCCTTTTTTCTATGCATCCCACAAAATCACCGAGTCTTGATGGTATGTCAGCTCTGTTTTTTCAAAAACACTGGCATATTGTTGGAACCGAGGTGACTAGCTTTGTCCTTAATATTCTTAATGGTGGTGATTTCCCTAATCATTTCAATCATACGTTTATTTCGTTAATTCCAAAGATTACTGATCCGTTTCGCATGAAGGACCTCAGGCCAATCAGTTTATGTAATGTATTGTACAAAATGGTGTCTAAAGTGTTGGCAAATAGGTTGAAATTAGTGCTCAATAAAGTTGTTTCTTCGTGTCAGAGTGCTTTTGTGCCTGGTCGCCTTATTACAGACAATGTCTTAGCTGCGTTTGAGGTGTTCCATTATATGAAAAATAAGAAGAAGGGGAAAATAGGACATATGGCTGTGAAGCTGGATATGGCGAAGGCGTATGATAGGGTGGAATGGGAATTTCTGGAAAGTTGTATGCTGAGTTTAGGGTTTGATGTTCAGTGGGTAAATCTGATTATGAGGTGTGTACGTAGCGTGTCATTCTCTGTGTTGATGGACGAGATGCCCTCTGACGTTTTCTATCCTTCCCGGGGTCTGCGTCAGGGTGATCCTTTGTCACCTTATTTGTTTTTGCTGTGTGCTGAGGGTTTTTCGGCTTTGATCAGAAAGAGTGAAGTAGAAGGCAGATTGCAGGGTATCAAGATTGCAAGAACCGCTCCAAGAATTTCACACTTGTTTTTTGCGGATGATAGTATTCTTTTCGCAAATGCTACTTGTCAACAAGCACATGAAATTGTTAAGATCCTCCATGATTATGGAGCAGCGTCGGGACAACAAGTCAATTTTGCGAAATCAGAGCTATCTTTTAGCAACAATGTGAGTGATGGTTTGAGGTTTGTGATTCAAGGCATTCTTGATATACAAGAAGTTGAAAAACACGAGAAGTATTTGGGTTTACCTACTATGATTGGTAGATCAAAAAAGGTGATTTTTGAGCAAGTTAAAGAGAAGGTGTGGAGGAAGATCAAAAGCTGGAAGGCGCAAACTCTCTCGCGAGTCGGGAAAGAAATTTTGATTAAATCCGTTTTGCAATCGATTCCCACGTACACTATGGCTTGCTTTCAATTTCCAGCGGGATTATGCTATGAAATACAACAGCTTATGAGTGACTTTCTGCGGGGTTCGAAAGGAGATAAAAAGAATGTGCATTGGATGAGTTGGGATCGCATGTGCCAGCCGAAAAAGCATGGTGGTTTGGGCTTTAGAAGGATGGAGGAATTCAACTTGGCTATGCTAGCGAGACAAGGTTGGAGATTGGCTACTGAACCGGATTCGTTAATCGCCAAAATGCTTAAAGCTAGGTATTATCCTAACTCAACTTTTATGGATGCCTCTGTAGGGTTTTTACCTAGTTATTCTTGGAGGAGCATCTTTAATTCTAAAGCTTTACTTGAGGATGGCATGTTATGGAAGGTTGGTAATGGGTCAATGATAAATGTTTGGTCTGATAAATGGATCCCGAAACCAATTTATTTCAAACCGCTTGGAAATTTTTATGGGGGAGATGTATCTCTGAGGGTAGTTGATCTAATTGACTGGGGCAGGGGAGAGTGGATTGAGGAGGAAGTGAGAAGGTGGTTTGTTGATTGTGATGTGGACACGATTTTGAAGATTCACTTGCTTTCGGTGAGGAACAAGATCAGCTCTATTGGTTCTATACGAGAGATGGTGTGTTCTCGGTGAAAAGTGGTTACCATTTATGTATGGATCGCAGAAAGAGGAGACTTAATATTGGAGAAGTCTCAGAGAATGGTGTGTTGCCTTTGCTATGGAGCTGGCTGTGGAAAGCTGATGTCCTTCCCCGGGTTAGAAATTTTATGTGGCGTGCATGTCGAGAGTTGCTCCCATGCAAACTACAATTAGTTAGGAGGAGGATGTTAGCAGAGGATTCATGCGACAGATGTGGTGTTTCAGAGACGACTTTGCATTGCCTCCGAGATTGTGTACTGCCCAGGAAAGTTTGGAAGAAGATCCCGGAAATTGCAAGACTGGGGAAGGATGCTGTTTCTCTTCTTGACTGGGCGGAAAAGATGAAAAATGAGGGTAGTGTGCAGCAGCAACAACTTTGGATGTCTCTGATGTGGGAAATTTGGAAGGCCAGGAACCGCTACATTTTTGATGGTGTGTTGCTGGATGCTGAATACAGTTTTGATGTTGGCTTGCATGGAGCCGAGGTTTACAGCAGAACACAGGTGAAGCCGAGTCTTGTAATTGGAAAGACTGATGTTCAGAGGTGGGAGAGACCGGATTCTGGCTGGATAACGATTAACTGTGATGCTTCAGTGCAAGGAGATGTGTGTGGTATTAGTGTTATAGGAATAAATCATGATGGGGAGGTTGTTTTTGCAGGAGCTCGTCGCATCCAACGAGGATCTGAAGTAGAAGTGGCGGAAGGGGAAGCAATGTTGTGGGGTATGCAGTTGGCCCGTGATCTTCACTTTAATCAAATCCGAGTTGAATCTGATTGCTTCTCTTTAGTTAACAAGTGCAAGTCTGGTGTGCTTCTGAGGACAATTCTTGGTGATATTGTGGCTCGTATTGTTTGTTTTAGCTATAATTTTATGTTATGTCATTAGGAGTTTGTGCGTCGGAATGCCAACCGAGCTGCTCATTGGCTTAGTCGGTGGTTACCGGCGTCTCCTTTTGTTCAGCTTTGTGATTTTCATTTCCCGCTAGAGTTTTATGATGTGCTTTCGGATGATTTGAGTTCGTTTTAATGAAGTTGATGGAGTTTTTATAAAAAAAAAAGTAAAACTCTAACATGGAATTAGATTTGATGAGGTCGATCTATTTGCTTCTACACATCAAAATCTGTTGATTTTAGTTCTTTTTTGCCTCAACCTTTCAATTTTCTAAAATCGAGCAAAATTGTGATGGCACTTGATGATGATGATTGAATTTCAGTTCTTCGTTGCGTGAATGGCGATTTTTCTGCTTATGGAGATTGATTGAGTTTTCCGGATCCAAATAACATCCTATTCTGAGTATTCTCGCATCATATTGGCCATCCAAATTACTCCTTGCCAAGGAGTAGCTACTTAATGATTCTAATTACAACTATTGAAAAAGAGATAAAGTCTGTGTACCAGATAGTTAGGTAAACTAGGAACGTGTCAGTACGAGCGCACATGCGTGAATGGGTCTAGCACATAAGTCCATGGGTTCCATCCTAACCCCTAAAACCAATTGACAATATGAGGAGTAATCCAAAGGTATATATATACTAGGTTGGTTCTATTTGAATTTCAGATGTTGGATAGGATATATTCTCAACACGCCCTCTCAAGTGCAACTGGAATTTGTTTGTTTGGATTTCAGATGTGGGATATAATATATTCTTAACACGCCCTCTCAAGTGCAACTGGGATTTGTCTGTTTGGATTTCAGATGTGGGATAGAATATATTCTCATCTGTTTGGATTTCAGATGTGGGATAAAATATATTCTCAACACGCCCCCTCAAGTGCAACTGAGATTTGTCTGTTTGGATTTCAGATGTGGGATAGAATATATTCTCAACACGCCCCTTAAGTGCAACTGGGATTTGCACTGGGATGGCAAGATGGCCAGATAATGGGTCCAAGACCAAACCTACTCTGATACTATGATAAAGTCTGTGGGTCTGGTAGTTAGGTAAACTAGGGACGTGTCGGTACGAGCGCACATGCGCGGATGTACCTAGTACATAAGTCCTTGGGGTTTCATTCTAAAACCAATTGGGAATAGGAGAAGTAATCCAAGAGTATATATACTAGGTTGGTTCTTGATACACTCTAGATTAGTATGTTTATCTCTTGTATTTTAGGCATGATTTGAGTGTGTTTAGGTTAGTTTTGAGCATAATTGTAATATGAAGACTGAAACACGATTTGAAGAATTGCAAGAGTTTTGAAGACAAGTGTTTATTTGGAGTTGTTTTGACGCCATTTTCTTGTGACGCATCGTTCGAGAGCTACGGTGATCGGATGAAGCTGAAATTGGTATCATTGGAAAGCTAACTCAAAGAGCTACAATTCATGTTTTTAGGCGAGTTCAAATTCCAACTCTAAGTGGGTCAAAACCACCTCCGAAGTTGACAGCAGGAAGCTATCAGAAGACCCGCGACCGCGGCCTATTACCCGCGCCCGCGGGGAGACCAAGATCCGTGAGGCTGAGAGATCGCAGGAACCGCGTCCGCGGGTGATGACCCGCGCTCGCGGGTTGGCCGTTTCAGCGCCGCCTCCGTTCTTTTATTTTATCTTTATTATATTTTTATATCTAGTTTTGTTCGGATGTTTTAGTATTTAAACCTAGTTTCGTATTCGGTTTGATAGCATACTTTAGAGAGCCTCTTTTTAGTTTTAACCTAGAGTTTCTTTCAGTTTTTATGGAGAGCTAACCCTTTGGGGTTTGTTCGAAGGTGAAGCTATGATGTATGAACTCGTGAGGTTTTGGTAATTGATTTCTATCCTTTGGTTAATATTAATTATCTTGTGCTTCATTATATGAATGTTGATTGATTCTACATGAGTAGCTAACTTGTTGAATTGATTGATGTTCTACTATTGGATTAGATTTGGACCGTGGACAAATCTGTTCTGTGAAAACAACTTAGAACTTAGATTTGTTGTCTATGCAACTAGGTTTTAAGAAGAGAATTGATTATAAGTTATTTCAATCGACTCGTAGCTTGGTTGTCATGACTTGTATCCTGCATATCCTTGTTCTCTATGCTAATTCTAGGTTAAGCGTCCTTGCCTAGGGTTAAAGAATTGCTTGGACCGTGGACTTGCGATTGCTAATGATTAGGATAGGAATTAACTATAGGTGTAAAAGGAATCAGTGGATGAATCTGTGATCGAATGATTATTTCAGAGTGGATCGTTTGAATAAACTTGTTTCTCTATTGTTTTGTTTGATTGTTTGTTTCTTAGTTTAGTTTAGTTTAGTTTAGATCCTTCTCTTGATTTTCCCCTGTCTTTAGTTGGTAAAAATATTGATACTAGAAGCCGCAAGTTCTCTAGGGTACGACCCCGACTTACTCACTATACTAGCTTGTATTAGGGTTAACTATCTTTGTTCTTGGCATAACGACCTAGGCCGAGTCAGTTTTGTTTGGATTTCACATGTGAGATACAATATATTCTCAACAAAAAGGTTTCTTGAAGTTTTTTTAATGGCAAAGAACAAACTTGGCTTTGTAGATGACACTTGTCACCGATAAGATATGGATGATGCTTCTCTCCCTCTGTGAAAGCGCTCTTGATCTATTTTATGAGTTGGAATTGATTTTGGACATCTAAATAGAATAAGAGTATCAACTATAAAAGAAAATTCTCCAAGTTAGCCAGAATTCTTTATTTGTGACTTCTCATCTTACAAAATTAAATAAGTTATGAGTCGAATACATGATGCTTGTTGATACTCTTGTTTACCACTTTGAAGGACAAGCTTCACGAGTTGGTAATGCTCTTGTGAAGTTTATTCAAGACCAACAAATCATTCAATTTCTTATGGTAATATGACAATTTTAATGTCAAAAAGAAATAATTTGATGGTGCAACCTCTACCCAATATAGGGCAAATTTATTAAATTGTGCTACAAGAAGAGCATTAGCTTGCTATAAATTCCATGGTTATCCACCTTGATATACTCCACAAGTTTACAAATATCTAAACTCTTATAGAAAAAGAACCAAGTTTGATGCTCAAAGATCTCCATGTCTTTTATTAAGGTATCAACCCAACAAGAAGGCTAATAAATCACTTAATATTCAAGCATTTAAAATTCACACATCTAAAGGATTATATTTGAAATTTTAGAACTTGTATTGACATTTCATCACCTTTTGAGGAGTTTGTTTTACCTTGGCATAATGCTTCCTCTACCTTTACTATATCATTTTTTACAAAATCCACCTCATATAGCCTAATTGCTCATGACCTTTCTGGGTTCAGGCTATATATATATATATAGGGGAGCGCTCTGGTACAATACATATTATAGTGTAAGCGTGTGGTTAAACATAGGCCGTTGGATTAGGATAAATAAACGGCTAGTAATTAAGGATCATAGTAGGATATATGGTGTAGTTGTGGAGAATAAAAACAAGGCTTATTTGAAAAAGGAAATTACGAGATGTGGCCGAGATTTTAGGGATATCAGTCGTTGAAAATAATTAAAAAAGTAATTGAAATTTTGAATGGGGGATTGGATTTTAAATTTGGAAGTTGCTAAATTTAAGAGATTGTGAAATTAAAAAAACCCACGTTTTTCTTTATTTATGGTAGTCGGATTTACAAATACAAAACCTCTGCAGAATCATTGAATATCTATTAGTCGACATTTGAAAAACTCAATATGATTGTTTGAATAATTATAGAATCATATACTATTTATAACCGATGTTTGAATAACTCATTTTGATTGTTTGAAAAATTCAATATGATTGTTTGAATAATTATAGAATCGTATACTATTTATAACCGATGTTTGAATAACTCATTTTGATTGTTTGAAAAACTCAATATGATTGTCTGAATAATTGTAGAGTCGTATACTATTTATAGCCAATGTTTGAATAACTCAGTTTGATTGTTTGAATAACTCAATTTGATTGTTTGAATAACTCAATTTGATTGTTTGAATAATTATAGAATCATAAAATATTTATAGTCGAGATTTGAATAACTCAATACAATTGTTTGAATAATTATAGGATTGAACATGTTTTAACATTTGCATTATTTAGGTTGAATAAGTATTCGTCTGACCATGAAAATCAATTTGTTATAGGTTGAATAATTACATATTAAAATGGGTATATACGACAAAAATATGAATCTTATATGAACATTGAATAAGACAAAAATGGGGATGGTTACATCTCGAATATATACTACAATGAATTTGAATAAGTACATCTATTTTTTTAAAGTACATTGATATGTCGAAAAAAACTAATCATTGTCGTTGTATACAAACTTTGCCCACTTATACTTCATCATCATTCTTCAATAACTGCATAAGACATACATACATGAATACCAATTCACGCATAACAAAGGACGTATATATGAATAACAAGCCACACATGTATATACGATTAACAAAACAGGTATAGATGAATAACAAGCCATGTATATATGAAAAACAAAATCAATCGTAATTGAAGCTTGTCGGATTCGTCTACCCCACATGTATGAATAACAACATATTAACAAATATGACTAACTTATTTAATGGTTTTAAATAGTAATATGAGCATGTATTGACATGAATTATATGTAGACTATTGAATAACCATTACAATGCTTCTGAAAAACAACAGTTAGTATTATGAAAAAGTTGTGACTATTTGTATTATGTTATGATGTGAATAATCATTAAAATGCTTATGAAAAATAATGTTGAATATTCTGAAAAATATTTAAATTCTTTTATATTGTTATCAAAACATGTCTATATAGAAAAATTCATCCATATATGAATAACAAAGCAAACATATATGAAAAACAAGTCACAAATATGTGAATAACATGCAATATATATGTGAATAAAACGTGACGTATATATGAATAACAAAACTACTATGAGCATGTATTGACATGAATAATATAGACTATTGAATAACCATTACAATGCTTATGAAAAATAACAGTTAGTATTATGAAAAAGTTGTGATCGACTCTTTGTAATATGTTATGATGTGAATAATCATTAAAATGCTTATGAAAAACGATGTTGAATATTATGAAAAATGTTTAAATTCTTTTATATTGTTATCAACACATGTCTATATGGAAAAAGTCATGCATATATGAATAACAAAGCAAACATATATGAAAAACAAGCCACGAATATATGAATAACAATGCAATGTATATGTGAATAAAACACAGAGTATATATGAAAAACAAAACAAACATATATGAAAAACAAGCCACTTCTGACCGAAACGTGCTCATATGAAACCTAAACGACCTGGTTTCGTGCTTAATATTCGAAATTTGGTAATTTATTATCATTGTTCCGAACCTAAACACCAAAATCTTAACTTAACATCGAATTGATAGTGAGAACACCGGAATTTGTGCATATTGAACTAAAAACACAAATTCAAATTTTTTCAATGAAAACCTAACTTCAAATTTATGCATATTGAACTAAAAATTGACCAAGCAAGTTCGGAATTGAGAGTGAGAACACCGGAATTTAGACTAACAACGAATTTACTTAATAAATATACAAAAAAATCGATTGAACTGACCAATTTGTCGAAGATCTTCGTGAATCGCCTATGCGTTCGCCGGTGCTTTTTCTCTCCTGAACCATCAACGTATGAGAATGGCCAAATGTGAAATCAGTTTTCGGAGAGAGAGAGTGCCTCTTCAAAGGAAATAAATTAATATGCTCTAAAATTTAGGATATTTTAACCAATTAATAACCGTAATTAATTCTCTTCATATTTAAAATTATCCCATACAACATCTCCATTTAAGCTTTTTACACCCCATTTTTTTTAAATCCCAGCCAATCGTTTTTTCCAATCCAACGGATCTCCTTTAACCACATGCTTACACTCTAAGAGATGCTTTCACTAGAGCATTATTCTATATATATAGGGGAGCGCTCCGGTACAATACGTTTTATGGTGCAATGTGTGGTTACATATTGTGCGTTGGATTAACCCAAATCAAAGGTTAACATTAAAGGGTGAGAAGTAGAAAAATAGGGGGAATGTACAGGATGATTTTCACGTGTAATTTAAAAAGGAAGGTTGCTTAAATTTAGGGAGAAAGAATAATAAATAGTTTGAAAAATTAAGATCAGAATCTTAGAAAATCTTGTAAACCCCACGATTTTTATATATATGGCAGTTGCATAATTTTAGGGATTGGTAAGAATGATAGAAAAATTAAATAATCGAATTTACAAATAAAAAAACTCTGCAGAATCATTGAATATCTATTAGTCGACATTTGAAAAACTCAATATGATTGTTTGAATAATTATAGAATCGTATAATTTTATCGTCGATGTTTGAATAACTCGGTTTGATTGTTTGAAAAACTCAATATGATTATTTGAATAATTACAAAATCGTATAATATTTATATCTGATGTTTGAATAACTCGGTTTGATTGTTTGAATAACTCATTTTGATTGTTTGAATAATTATAGAATCATAAAATATTTATAATCGAGGTTTGAATAACTCAATATAATTATTTGAATAATTGTAGGATTGAACATGTTTTAACGTTTGCATTATTTAGGTTGAATAAGTATTCGTCTTACCATGAATAACTAAATAAAGATAGTTGAAAAACAACATTGTTCATCCTGAATAACTAAACTTATTCAACGGTTTTCACTAGTTTTATTAGAATGTATTGACATAAATAATGTATACTATTGAATAACAATTACAATGCTTCTGAAAAACAATCTTTAACATTATGAAAAATATGTGATTCTTTGTATTTTATGCTATTAATAATCATTACACTGCTTTTGAAATAACAATTACAATGCTTATGAATTACAATATTTTTTGACCGAGGTCAAATACATCAACATTATCATCATTTGGAACATGTTCCCTAGTGCGAAGTCTTTTCAATAGGACCTTGGTACGCTTTGACTTTTCTCCAATGTCCAACTGTTGATCATTACCACCTGTTCCATTTGAAAACTCGGTTAAACACAAATGATATCAGTGTTGCAAAACCATACCAGCTAAAATGAAAAAGTATATTGTAAGACTTGAAAAACAATTGAAAAACAATTGAAAAAGTATATAGGGGAGCGCTCCGGTACAATACGTTTTATGGTTCAATGTGTGGTTACATATTGTGCGTTGGATTAACCCAAATCAAAGCTTAATATTAAAGGGTGAGAAGTAGAAAAATAGGGGGAATGTACAGGATGATTTTTACGTGTAATTTAAAAAGGAAGGTTGCTTAAATTCAGGGGGAAAGAATAATAAATAGTTTGAAAAATTAAGATCAGAATCTTAGAAAATCTTGTAAACCCCACGATTTTTATATATATGGCAGTTGCATAATTTTAGGGATTGGTAAGAATGATAGAAAAATTAAATAATCGAATTTACAAATAAAAAAACTCTGCAGAATCATTGAATATCTATTAGTCGACGTTTGAAAAACTCAATATGATTGTTTGAATAATTATAGAATCGTATAATTTTATCGTCGATGTTTGAATAACTCGGTTTGATTGTTTGAAAAACTCAATATGATTATTTGAATAATTACAAAATCGTATAATATTTATATCTGATGTTTGAATAACTCGGTTTGATTATTTGAATAACTCATTTTGATTGTTTGAATAATTATAGAATCATAAAATATTTATAATCGAGGTTTGAATAACTCAATATAATTGTTTGAATAATTGTAGGATTGAACATGTTTTAACATTTGCATTATTTAGGTTGAATAAGTATTCGTCTTACCATGAATAACTAAATACAGATAGTTGAAAAACAACATTGTTCATCCTAAATAACTAAACTTATTCAATGGTTTTCACTAGTTTTATTAGAATGTATTGACATAAATAATGTATACTATTGAATAACAATTACAATGCTTCTGAAAGACAATCTTTAACATTATGAAAAATATGTGATTCTTTGTATTTTATGCTATCAATAATCATTACACTGCTTTTGAAATAACAATTACAATGCTTATGAATTACAATTTTTTTTTGACCGAGGTCAAATACATCAACATTATCATCATTTGGAACATGTTCCCTGGTGCGAAGTCTTTTCAATAGGACCTTGGTACGCTTTGACTTTTCTCCAATGTCCAACTATTGATCATTACCACCTGTTCCATTTGAAAACTCGGTTAAACACAAATGATATTAGTGTTGCAAAACCATACCATCTAAAGTGAAAAAGTATATTGTAAGACTTGAAAAACAATTGCAAAACTGTCATACACATATCACCAGTGTTGCAAAACCATACCATCCAAAGTGAAAAAGTATATTGTGATACTTGAAAAACAATTGCAAAACTATTATACACATATCAGTGTTGCAAAACCATACTATCCAAGTTGAAAAACACTCGTTTCATATGCTTATCCAATTAATCCTTACTATTGAAAAACCATAGTATTTATTGTGAATATTATTGATCATTATCTCATGTCGGCCATATGAAAAACAAAATATGTATATATGAATAACAAAGAATGAATATATGAAAAACATGCCACACATGTATGAAAAACATTTAATCGTGAAAAAACAAATTAAATCTAATAAATCTACTATACTGAATTGCTAGAATTAATAACAAGGCATGAGTATATAAAAAACAAGCCACACATGAATGAAAAATAACGTATGCATTCATGAATAACAAATCATAGATAAATCTTTCTCTTGAAATTGACTCACACCTATCTTCTTTCTTTGTTCTTCCGCTCAATCCAAAGACATGAACCCTAGTTTGAACCACTTATCGATCCATACTAAAGGCTCGTTGCGGCGTCTTCCTCTTCCAACTTCCGTTTGCCAAGAGCTTTCTTCAAAACATGTTTCAATTGGAATCTCATGTCGATCCACCACCGTCGGATCTTGATTTGGCCTGTGGAAACTTCCAACTCGGCTTGGCGATCTCGTGAGGATTCTTCTATTCCCGTCGTCATCAATCTGGTTCAATCGGAGAGATTTAGAAATAATCGGTAACACACAGTGGTTGAATTCGGCTTAAGAGAGGCAATTGAAATTGCGCAATTTGATTCATCGGAAGAAGCGTCTATTGAAGAGAGCAAGAGAGATAATTTTGGAATTATATTAGATTGATTTAGATCCACAAATTACGTTAGAGAGATTTATTCTAATAGAAGTTTTCTGATATGGAGAGAGAAAGTGTGATTTGGGCCCAATCTAGTGTTTCTCACCAATTTAAACAATTTTACACCCTATTTTTATTAATCCTCACCATTCATTAATCCTAATCTAACGGATGTAGATTAACCACATGCTTGCACTCTAATAGGGGTTTTCACTAGAGCATTATTCTATATATATATATAATGTATGGAAAATAGTTAGCCTCCTAGTTGGAAAGAAGCCAATCATATGCAAATGGGTGTATACGTTAAAATTGAAATCAAATGGCAATTTAGAAAGGTTCAAAGCAAAGGTGGTTATGTTCACAATCCAGGCTCATGTTTTGTTCCGGTTGTTGAGTTATGGGACATTTTGGAAAGACTTAAGAAAATTCTTGGAGTAGATGATACCGGCAAGCCAAAGTAGAAACCAATTATCATCTAGTTTTCGACCTCTTAGGTAAGTCGATTAAGAGTAACCATCCTCTTTATAGCTTGTTTTTTAGTTGCCAAAGCTTTTTGAAAAAGGAACTGAGATGTCCACGTCCGTCATATTTATCGTCGGGCTAACTGTATTGCAGATAATAGAAGCTTGTGACACCACTGATGAAGAGCAGGAGGGGGCGGTAGTCGGATTGAGCCTATAAGGTAAGATTTAATTTAGAAAGAAGAATGAAGAGAGGAGTAGAGCACTTGGAACCATGGGAGTCAAAGAAAGGTTAGGTTTTGCAAGGGGGCAAGAAAAAACTCACAAGGTCTAATGATGAGACAATTTGTTGGTGTTTTGTGAAAAGTCATCAATCCCATTGTGTGCATATTGAGGAAAAGAAGTCACAAAGAAATGTCGATTGAGAAGATTGACTATGTGACTTGCCATGATATAGTAAGAGAAGTAAATTGGTCATAGAAAAGATAGTAGAGTCCAAAAGATGCACATCGACACCGAGGCACGAAACCTCGTATGCAACGGCACATGGCAAGGGCGCACCAACGTGGAAAGTGGCGTGCACGACGCTCGGACCCGGCACATGGCATCGACACTCGGTAGAGGCGTGCCGGTGTGTGGTGTGCGCGCGTACACGGAACAAGCAAGGTGCTCGGGCAAGGTGCATCGATGCATGGCGAGTGGACCTCGTGTGGCGCATGCGTGTAAACGGTTGGGGCGCGCCTACGCCTTGGTTGTGGCACGTCCATGCGTGTGTGGTGTCTGTGGCGCGCCTAGGGTTTGGCACAAGGCTCCAGGTATGTGCATTGAGATAAGGTTTAGTTTGAGTAAAGAAAGAGTGTCTTATAGCTTTGTGCAAGTTTATAGGTATGTATGGTAGCTTCTCTAAGCTTGGTGAATGTCTTAGACAAAGACCAAAGCATGAGAATAGCTTGGCACATAGTTATGAATACTAGAAAGGAGTTTTGAAGCTTCAAACTAGTTTAAAGTTAGCTCTAGAAGCTTAACTAAGCTCTTGACTCAAAGAACTAGCTTGGTAGGAAGCTCATGTAGCTAGGGTTTAGCTCAAGGAAGCTCAAACTAGCTAAAGGTTAGCTCAAATAGCTTGTAAGTCAGTTTAACGAGTTAAAGCTCAGCTCAAGCCAGCTCAACTAGCTGAGGGCTAGCTACACTAGGTAAGTGACCTAGCTAGGTACCTAGTTATGCTAGCTTGCCATGGGCCATGGTGGGCCAGCCCATGGGGCGTGCCTTTGGGCTTGATGGGCCGCACATGTGGGCTAGAGTATGAGCCACATAGTTTGCCATTTTGGGTTTGCTTGTGGTCTTTGGATTGGGCTTTTCTAGGGGAGTTTTGGACCGATTCCTTGGGCCTTTTGGGCTGGATTTGGACGGCTCATTGGACTCCTTGTGGGCTGGTTTTGTAACACCCCGGATTTAAGATCCTTTAAAGTATATTAAAGTGCTACCCATGTCAACAAGAGCTCTTCCTTTTCTGAGTTCGAGTGAGGACAAAGAACTCAAAAGTTAAGCGTGCAAGGGCGAGAGTAGTACCAGGATGGGTGACCTCCTGGGAAGTTCTCGGGTTGGCATGTGATTGTGCTTCTAAGGCCTCGGGCCTTACAAATGGTATCAAAGCCGACTCTAGGTTACGAGTTGACTTGGCCCGGTGGGCGGTCACTCGACCTAGAGGGCGGTGCTTGGGCCTTGACGAGGACGTCAAGTGTTTAAGTGGGGGAGATTGTAACAACCCGGATTTAAGATCATTTAAAGTATAATAATGTGCTACCCATGTAAAAAAGATCTCTTCCTTTTTTGAGTTCGAGTGAGGACAAAGAACTCAAAAGTTATGCTTGCAGGGGAGAGAGTAGTACCAAGATGGGTGACCTCGTGGGAAGTCCTCGGATTGGCATGGGATAGCGCTTCTAAGGCCTCGGGCCTTACAGGTTTAGACGCCTAAAAGGATGAAAAGGAGAGAGAGTTTGGATAAGGATAAGTTAGTTACAACTTCTCCTTATTTCTCTCAACTTCCTAACTACTTTTGTAACTTCTCATAACCGATTTTGGACAGCCCATGGACGCCTATTTAAGGGGCGTTTGATCGTCCATGGAGAAAGATGTGCAAGACATATAAATTGGTGCAATACACACAAGAAGTCGGAAGAGACTATGGTTTGTGTTAGTGAGCGTTTTCACAAGAAAAAAAACACAAGTGTGTGTGATATCATGAAGAGTTTCTCACGTATGGAAGTGAAGGAACAACCTCAAGATCCTTGGTTGGATGACTACGTCCATATGAAGGAAGAAGAGGAATCGCAAGACTCAAACAAGGTACGTTTGTTCTTGATAGAATCGTCTTGCCAACGTTTCTATTGTCGTTGTTGGAATGTTTTATCTCACAACAATATTGCGGAATCCCTTGGCATGGAATAGGGGCAATATTCGTTGAACGAAAATTCGAATTATTTGAATGACTCGTTGCCATTATCCAAGATAACTTTATAAACTGTTTTAACTAGGGTCGGTGGTGATTACCTCTATGGTCTACACCCAAACGAGATTACCCTTCGGAGTCTACTCAAACAGCCTTGTCATACAAGAGCCGACTTTTACTCCAACTTGATTATTCAAATGCTATTCTTTATACCCTTAAAATCAACAATCTTCAACGAATATTATGTTTATGTTATTTTGCATTGTTGTCTTTGTTTTGTTAAATTTGAGGATTTGGCTAAACAAGGGGATAAAACGGTTGATGACGTGACCTCTTACTTGAGGGAAGTCAAGATCGAACCCCCTAGTCCCATAAGGCTAAACGAAGTGGACAGCAGAGGGCTCCTAGACTTCGATGAGTGGGTTGGCGAGTACAACCGAAGCATGGAGTTTTGGGATTGGTACATCATTAACGTGAGGGTTGAACCCAATCTCGAAAGTGCTAAGGAAAAGGAGGTTCTTGCGCCTCAACCCTCCAATTCTATGGAGGCTCGTGATCCTAACCATGGACATGAGGGAAGGCAAGGGTACTCGAGGTTCAAGAGGCACACGAAGTCTAAGGCAAAGCACACGCGTGCCAAGCCTAGGATGAGCGTCCCTAAGGCCGAGCCTTTGGGGGATGGAGGAGCCGCTGATGGTGGCGCCTATTGGGCAAATGTCTGTGGGGATCGTAGGCCAATAAGGCCGGTTTATTGCTCATTATGTGGCGTTAGGCGTCGTGCTTGATTTATGCAAGTTTGTAATTTCCTTTGTACACGTGTGTATGTTTGTTTTAGCATAGAAAGTGTCTTTAAATTTATGAATGTGTGTGAACCTTGATTAAAGGGTTATAGTGTATGATTTGATCGCTTAAATTCGATCATGTAATTGTTTATGTTTGAAATACTAAACTATGGTTTGATTTATAAGAATGATCTTAACAACATGTGTGCATGAAGAGGACTATGTCCTATTATTAAGATCTACCTTGAAAAGTTGTGTAATATCCGCTAAATTCTAAATAAAATAAATAAGTAATTATCCCAATAATTTTTTTTCTCTAAAATAGAGAGTTTAATAATCTTTATAATCTCATTTTATATTATAAAAGTTTACTACAATAGAAATTAAGAATTTAATTAAAAATATTAAGCAAGTGGGGAATTCATCCTTGTCTCTTTAAAAAGAGAGTTAAGTAATTTAAATTAAATAAAATTAAGAACATTGTATAACGGATTACAAGGTATGAAAATTATTCAATAAAATAAGACTAATATAATTTCCGAATTTTATTAATGGAGTATGCAAGACTAAAAATAGTACAAAGAAAATTAAATAAAAAGGTGGCAAGAGCCGGGACTCGAACCCGAGACCTCTCGCTCCTTTCATACAAGCAGACACTCCTCAAACCGCTAGACTATAGTAACTCATCTATTCATAAACCCATTCTTTTAATATTAAACCATCCTTTTCTTCTTCTTCTTCAAACAAGTCAAAGAAGTTTGATGGATGTGACGCTTCTCCAATGCATGTATTTTGTGTCTTCCATCTTCTCCCTTTGCTTGCAAGAATGGCACACCTACATCATCCTTGCATCATCATCAAACAAGCACACCCATGGCCAATCCTCTTCCATCTCCCTCTTCTCCATTGGTGAAACTCCATAGCCATGGATCACTACCTTGCCCTCCCTTGCCTATATAAAGGGCTCAATTCTTCATCAATTTCACACAGAAACACTCTCCTCTCTTCTTCTATCAAATTGCTCTAATTCAATCCTCAAAAATCAGCCCTTAAATTTTTATTTTTCCCCACAAAAACACCATTGGAGCCTTCCAAATCACCACCAAGCCTCCACCTCTCCTCCCTCGGACCACCGCCGGCCACCGGACGCCCACCGGAGCAACCGCGGCCCGCCGCCGAGCCTCCGTCGTCCTTCCTGGTGTCGCCGCCCCGATCCGCTCCTCCCTTGGCCTCCTCTGTGTACTCTACGTACAAATTTGTAGACAAAGGTCTAAAAATTCTATCCAATTTTATTAAATTGTTTTAGTCCTTTTTATATAAATTAAATAGCCTCACAATAATAATTGTAGATTTACAAAGTTAATCAAATTAAAATAGTGGCCTTGGGATCTTGTTAGTTGAACAAGATAAAATCAAATAAGTAAATAATATTATACTAGATAAGAGCTTTAATTTTGCATATCAATATAATAACAGTATAAATCTCAAGACATGGATATATTAAATAAAAACTTATGTAGAAAGTATTTTATATAAATTCTATTGTTTTAAAGTATGTAGCTTATTGATTATTAAAGAATACCTTACAAGAAGAATATAAAAGAAATGAAAAAGGATATTATAATATGAGATATCTCTAAGTATAGAGATATCATAATAATTTTAGACATGAGTTATATTAAGGAAAAATAGTACATAAGTTAAAAATATTTTTATATAAATTACTATTGCTATAGATATGGAGCATGCTAGTTAGTTAAAAGATATTTTGCATAACAAGATAGAGGAGATAATATTATGATCTAAGTTATAGTTAAATAAATTTTATGCTCATGGTTATAAAATAATATTCTAAAGACATGATTCTATTTTTTATAAACTAAAGATTTATGGGGGAAATTATTTCAAGATAATAAGATTATTTTACCATTATATCATAATTATGGAAAGCATAGTATATAAATTGTAACTACTTATGGGAAGTACTAGAAAAGGACAACTTCTAATATTTTAATCTCTATTAAATATTGCATGTCTTTTAAATAAGTATTTAATAAGTAAATATTATAATAAGGTCATGTTATAAAAAGGATATGATTTGAAAAAATTAATATTATAATAATGCTATGAATATGAGATATTAAATAATAAGGGAATTTTAGACTTTCCACAATCCTAAGAAGACTTTATAAATACAATATATCTTATAATATTGAAAACTATATCATATGATTTATAAAGGTATTCCTTGCTTATCTATATTATTAAAATAACAAGTTAAGATTATAAAGGGATATTTTATTAAATTAAATAAAGTTCCTACTTGGTTCTCAAGAATGATAATGAATAATATTAAAATAAGGATTTTTAAAGAATAAAAGGATATTATAATATTTAAAATAATAATAAGGGATATTATTATTTTATTCACGTCCAACTAAATTATTAATACAATAATTTAGTAAATTTCATCCCTTAAAAAGAATAAAAGAGATATTTACAACTTTAGAAGAGTTTGAGTATTCTTAATAAAGTTATCGAAATATCTCGTGTCCTTAGGTCGAACCTCCGTTCCGTGACAAGAACATCGTTTCCGCTCGTTTGCTAAAACAAACTCGTACAAGCTAAGGCAAGTGGAATTTCTCCTTGTAGCCTTAATAATTCGTTTCGTGAAATTTCTCGATGTTGGGAACAACTTGTTTGCTAATAATAAAACGAACCTAGGAATACCGATTGCTAGAATTAATGACCCCATTGTTATCGTTATTCCGTTATTTAAATATTCGATTATCGAGCTATCTCCTCTCGAGATATACTTTTCTTCGTCCCGATAAGCCCCACATAAAGACCTATACTTTAAAACACATCCCATTAATATTTCTCGAATATTATAAATTACCGAAATACCCTTGAGAAGTTTTGTTCTCACTTGCTTAGTCTCCTTAGACTAATTCCAATACTTCCGCATTTTTGCCTGGTATTTCTCGCCCTTCGCGACAAATGTCAGACTGTAGGAATGTACAACGAAGTGTTGAAGACAAAGGGTAGAAGATTCGAGAGGCAATATACAAGGATAGAAGGTCAAGGCAAGGCGACGATGAAGGAAGGAAGGAATTTTCAAAGAGAAAAGCATTCAGAAGATAGTACACCCGCTCTTCTATTTTAACCAAGCAAATCATCCTTATATGATTTGTCTTGGAGAAAACATACATGTATTTTTACGTATGTCTTTTCAACCCTTTTTAGTATGGGCTTCATTTTCTGCTGCTACATCATTTGTAAAATGACTTTCAACGTAATGAACAAAAGTTTTTATAAATGAATAAAATTCCGCATTTCGTCAATTTCTTCTTTAATTATATTGTCAATAAATTATTTAAAGCTTTGGGTGACTTTGGATGGTAAAATCCAAGGTCACAGGCGGTAATACCCAGTGTTGCAAAATAGGGGTGTTACAAGTTGATTCTTGGTTCACTCTCTTTTGGATGATCCTAAGCAGATTACTCTTGAGTCGACCATTCTTTGATTGGGACAACTCATGCTCTAGACTACCTTCGAGTCTACTAATGTAAGGGTCTACTGGATTACCCCCCACGTGAGAGGGTTGACATGTGTTGGCCATGAATACACTAAAGAATACATAAAAGAGATGGTGAGAGTCTCTTTGATAAGATGCATGTTGAAGATCACTTATGTGATTTCATGAAAACCATGCTTCTAATGGAAAAGGAAATATGATAGTCTTGATTGGTTTAGATTAAGTTTTCTTGCATACTTATATTGAGCAATGAATTCATAAGAGTCAACATCTTATGGCTTAGTCGAACAAAAGTTTGACAAAGGAAGACAAGTGTCGAGTGCATAGGCTTCGGTCTTTTGGCACGACTAGAGTCGGTCATGGCTTGACCGGTCATGTCATGCGCTTATGTCCTCAAAGGATAGTGACTTGAAATTAAAATGAAGTATGGATTGTTGTTGGCTTGTCTAAATGTCAACATGAAATGTCCCTTGAATTAATGTCAAAAGAATTGCCATGATATGGACACCGACGCAAGTTTTGTCTTGGATTAAACCTAGACACGCCCGTGTTTTTGGCAAAGGCGCACCGTGGAGTACCAATTCTCGGTATCGCTCTTCGTGGCTCTCAGCGTTAGTGGTTGTGACACCTACGGTGCACCACAATCACGCCCGTGATGGGACAAGTGGATTGCTCCTCTCGACGCTAGGCACTGTGCGCTCGGACGCCGCACAAGAGTCGAGGCGAGAGTGCGCAAGGCTGAGGACTTGGCATACCCATGGTATCAAACATGCCTTGTCGCGCCGGAACTAGGTTCTCGGTGCTTGGCATGGTTGGGCTTACGACAAGGTGAAGGCGTGATTTGATGCGTCGCTCCTTTGGGTGTGCAACGCTCGGCAGCGTCGCCTCTTGGCGAATCTCGTGGTATGACGATGGGTAGCGCAAGGCGCACCGAGGCTGGTTGTATTTCGAGCCTTGTCCATGGCGGATGCTTGATGCATGCGCGTCGTTTCCCGGTTTGATAGTTCATGGGCACGCCTACAAAAGGCACTTGAGTTTGATTGTTTTAATCAATGGATTCATACATAAAGTCATGAAATGTTTTCTACTTTAAATGGAGATGTTAAAGCGATGTGATTGAGTTTAAAAACTTGGAATATCACATACCCCATAAGGTTCTTGGGGTAACACATGTTGTATGCCATTAGGTTGGATTGGAAAACCTTGTTTGAGAAATTTTGAAAGGCTGTTTTAAAAGCTTTCAATTTAACAAGTAATGGTCTAAAAGAGACCTATGAGGAAGTTGATCAATCATCGGATCCAAGGTATTAAAAAGGAATTGTCGATATGCCAAGAAGGCTTAATGTTGACAACTTTTAGAAAATTAGTTATATGGTTAAGAGGATCATTGAAATGACTAAGGCATGTATAATGTCATGTTTTGTGAAAGACAAATCTTAACATGTGTAGTGAACACTTGTGATAAGATGATTGTCTTGTGAGCATAATTCTTCAATTTTCTTTTGATAAAAGATTCCTAAGAAAAGGAAGAATTGAATCATCTCATATTGTTATATGTATGATGATCCTATGGAACTCCCAATGAATTGGTGGTTAGGATGAAAGTGGTACATGAAGTGAAAAACTTTATGTTAAAATGGCCAAAAGGAAAAGAATGTCATTTGGGAAGTCTTTTGAAGACTCTTTGTATATGCTTATAGCATGAAAGAATATAGTAAGTTTAATAACTCTGGTTAAGGAGTGTTTAATAAATCTATATGGAACTGACATGGTTGATTTGGTAGAAACTTAATGAAATGGATGAGATGTAAAGAGTCTTGTCTATGAAAGTTCTTCATTGATGAAATTATTAAGATGCCAATGTGAAAAGATGAAGGTGAATTAGATTTTCTAATTCTTCATTTGGGTTAATAATACATTAGAAGGGGAATGTAAATTCCATGATTTCTACACATGATAGGGGCACCTATGGATCAAAGGATACACAGTTCTAGAATGTGTGTCATAACTTGAGGACTTTAAAGTGATAGTGTGTTGATACCTTGACATGGCCATTGTCAAAGGTACGATGATTAAAGCACTTAAGGCTTTGTATGTGTTGAAATGCTTTCCTATGTTGGAAAGGTTAAAAGGCAAATTGGATCACCTAATTATGGAAGACCTTTAGTCGACGATTGGTCATGAATTCCTATTTGGGTGATGGGTGCACAGTCTTGAGAAGTCTCAAGAGGCAATCTTGCTGAATTCGACCTTGGAGTCGGAATTTGACATTTAAGTGTGAGGGAATATTATTTTGAGAAATAATTCACACTTAGAGTCATTTCAGTTGAGTTTTGAAAAATACAATAAGGTTGTTGATCTCTATACCAAGAGATTTAGCATAAGGACATGTGTTAAATTCAATTTGCGGGATGGGGTTAAAATCGTAATGAACAATTTTATGACTTGGACACCCAATTCCCCCTTATCAAAAGTAAGGGCTGAATTCAATGTGGTAGGCCAAGGACATAGGATTGGAGAACATAAAAAGCCCATCAAAGGAGATGCTCTAGCCGACATAAAAGGGGAAAGTTTTGAAACTTTGTTTCATTAATGAAACTTTGGAAAGTGCCTTTGTAGGAGCACGTTAGAAGTTTCAACTAAGCATATGTGGAAGTATAAGGCTTCTTCCAAGGTGTAACACCCCATCTTCCGACGAGGCGCTACTAGGGAATAGACCTTACAAGGTACTATTAATTAGGTTGACAACTACACTGTAGGACCTTACAACGCGGGCACGACGAGAAAAACATAATAAAACATCCAACCTTTATTTAATAAAACTTAGAAAATGTAATCATGCATGAATCCCCGAAAATCATAAATATTCAAATACGTCACAACGCCTACTGAAACTGAACTATCCGAACAAAAAGATAATAAACGAAACATAATACTAACTTCGTCTAACAAATATTAAAATCAACATCCTGACTATTATAAATAACCTAGTATAAAACCAATCCCACTATGACACGCACTCTTTACCGCTCCGACCCGCCATCTAGCCTCGGTTCCTGCACGGCTCCCTGGTTCCTACCTGGAACTGAAAAATATTCCCCGAAGGGTCAGCGTCTAATCTACCAAGCTCTAGAGAATACGGAAATTGCAGAACGCTTTAAAAATCATTTCTAAGGTCAGCATACAAATCCACAATCGCAATCATAACTCTAAAGGCCAATACCTAAATTAGTCTTATTAGTCACACAAAGCCACATACGCATTCACATTCACATTCATAATCTCATACAATGCAATTCCTCCTTTTTCCACAATCCGACTTCCAAGGCGCTCATCACCGCGCCGAGTGCAGAGGCAGGCCCTCCCACTCCACTTCACAATCTCCCTTCTAACCCCGGCTAAGCCTCCACTGGAGTTCTTGCCAAAAACACACATATAATAATTTTCGTTCTGAAGGGGCACGATTTTCCCAGTCACACGGGTCAACGTAGCCAACACTTCCTCCACACCAGCTACGATGGGCCGTGTCGGAAACGGTACCAACACAGAGAAAATGTTCCAAAATATTTTTCCGATAAAACATGTTCAAACCATTTCACACACAACAATACAAGAAGTTCAAAACAGTTTATAAAGGCATTCGGGACTAGTTCCCAAAACCCGCCCTACAATATCGATACACAATCTAACAAGGGAGAGAAGAACCGAGCAAGTCGAAAAACGACTTACCTTAAACGAAGGAGATCTTGAACAGAAGCAAAGGCTAAGAGCTTGAGCAAAGGCGATTCCCTAATATAGCAACGAGCCCAGGTAAATATTTAACGACCAAATTCACAACTTTCGCGAATCCTATGACTGACTAAACGCCACTGAACTACATACCCAACTACTTACTCAAAACCAAAACCGTCGTTTTAAACCCATAATTTCAAGCTACTAATTTTAACGTTCCTAACTAATATCCACCCATTTAATTTATATACTAGATAATAATTAACAACAAAAACTAATTGACCTTCTCCAACTGACTTCCAAAGTCTACTATTCTCGTCGCCACATGTTTGTAACGTGTTTAGGACCAACTTAATACAACTTAACTATTTATATATATACTAATATACAACTAACTAAAACAACTAAGGCCTTAATTAATTAATACCAGTCCAGCAACCAAGTCCATCAATCAAATTAACCAAATTTGACTAATTAACCCTAACGTATACATATAGTTAACTATATCCAGATGTATACTAACCTATATTTATATAAATGAAAAGGACGAACTTGAGACTTATAAACCAAATATACCTACATTTCTAATCATATGTGAGATTAGATTAATTAAGCGACCCACATGCACCAATACCCCACTATTGACGACAACAGTTTATGTAATCGAACAGACAATACGCCTACAAGTTAATTAAACAAAATTCACTAATTAACTCTAACCCAAAATGGTTGAAAAAGATGAGTATTAACTTATGAACCAGATGTACGTATATGCATCTACTTGCTACAGATAGAGGAGTTAACTAGCTAGACCACCTCCTCTCAATCTGGTCACCTTTGAAACCGATCACCCCTAATTAGCTTAAATAGACTCCTACCCATATACTCGATCGTTTCCCTGAATAAAACAACACCCTACCCGGAAACAACAAAGGAGTTCAATAAGGTGTTGATCCTTACTTGGAAAGGCCGGCAAGGACAAACAACTAGTGAATCGGCAGAACGACGACGATGGCAACGGTCCGGTGGAACGGGACTAGTCTCCACGGCGTGATGGTCCGAGACAAGGACGTCGTCCAACCCGAGCAGGGCAGCCAGAGGCTACAAGCTTGAATGGAACGCCGGCTCCGACGGTGGATCGTGATGCCGGAATCAGCGAACGAAACGATCACAAGAACGGTGTGGCTTGCAGGAGGAGCGTTCTCCACCAAAATCGTCGGAGTGGATGACCGCACGCGTTCGGACTCACCGGAAAAGGTAGCGGAGGGAACGGAGTTGAAGGCAGAAGATGACGTTAGTTTGATCGTGAAGGTGGAGACGACTTGAACGAGTGCTCGGTTTGTTAAGAAGGGAAATCAAGGATATCAAAATTGTTTAAGATAAAACTTTGGAGATTAAAGATATTGTTATTGGTTAAGATAAGAATTTTGGTTACGTTATTAACCAACTAAAAGGTGATCAAGTTTAGCATTAAATGGGTAGAATTTGTTACGGATAGGATTAGGCTTTTAAGAAAAAAAAATTATCTATATACTTTGGGATTATCCGAACAGATTAATAATTCCGTTTTCTTGCGGGTCAAGAAAACTCGATTGCTTGTAGACCAAAGAAATCGTTTTTCGACCTAGAAGGAAAAATGGAACTCGAATATTAACATTGTTTAACATTGTTTAAGAAAACTCGATTACTTGTAACCCCATGAACTCATTTTTCCGACCTTTAAAAATGAAAGAAAAGAACCGTGTATTACATGCTATCCCCCTTAAGAAAGTTTCGTCCCGAAACTTGAGAAAGAAAGAACATCCGAGGTTTTACAAATACCTCCTCGTAAGACACGGTTCGTCCTCGAACCGAAATTGCAACATAGGAACTAACAAGCATAACACATTAATACAAACAAGACAATTAACACTCAAGACATATGTCACACAAACAATCAAACAATGCAAACAGACTGCCACACCCCATATTCAACTATTGGATCTAACCTTTCACTAACCGCTACCATCCACAATTACTGTCTAAACATGTTTTCCTTCCCTTTTCCTTCTCGTCTTCTTAGTCTTAATATTCACAAATATTATGGTTTCTTAGCCAGACTTCTTCAGACCTAATGTCCCAATCCTCTCCTCAACGCCTTAACAAAGTGCCTCGTGGATAAATTGTGCCCAAGGCCCCTACCGAATCCTTCACCTCCTAACCTCTTGTACTAGATTCAACTAATCAATGAATAATATTAATAATTCTAACACTTCGAACAAAATAAGCTTTTTTTTTAAACTTACGCTTAGAATTCGATGCGTAAAAGTACTAAACTACCGGAGGTCCTTCAGCTGATGGTGGTGGAGTCGCGACGTGTCACCTAACTCCTATGTGCAACATGCCTACCCTAGTTAAAACATTTTGAAAACACCGGCCGGTTTTGGTTTTAAGTTGGACCTCGGGTACACTCGTTGGCCAGTTCCATGTGCCCTGTTGTCAACCTGGCTCTGATACCAATTTGTAACACCCCATCTTCCGACGAGGCGCTACTAGGGAATAGACCTTACAAGGTACTATTAATTAGGTTGACAACTACACTGTAGGACCTTACAACGCGGGCACGACGAGAAAAACATAATAAAACATCCAACCTTTATTTAATAAAACTTAGAAAATGTAATCATGCATGAATCCCCGAAAATCATAAATATTCAAATACGTCACAACGCCTACTGAAACTGAACTATCCGAACAAAAAGATAATAAACGAAACATAATACTAACTTCGTCTAACAAATATTAAAATCAACATCCTGACTATTATAAATAACCTAGTATAAAACCAATCCCACTATGACACGCGCTCTTTACCGCTCCGACCCGCCATCTAGCCTCGGTTCCTGCACGGCTCCCTGGTTCCTACCTGGAACTGAAAAATATTCCCCGAAGGGTCAGCGTCTAATCTACCAAGCTAGAGAGAATACGGAAATTGCAGAACGCTTTAAAAATCATTTCTAAGGTCAGCATACAAATCCACAATCGCAATCATAACTCTAAAGGCCAATACCTAAATTAGTCTTATTAGTCACACAAAGCCACATACACATTCACATTCATAATCTCATACAATGCAATTCCTCCTTTTTCCACAATCCGACTTCCAAGGCGCTCATCATCGCGCCGAGTGCAGAGGCAGGCCCTCCCACTCCACTTCACAATCTCCCTTCTAACCCCGGCTAAGTCTCCACTGGAGCACTTGCCAAAAACACACAGATAATAATTTTCGTTCTGAAGGGGCACGATTTTCCCAGTCACACGGGTCAACGTAGCCAACACTTCCTCCACACCAGCTACGATGGGCCGTGTCGGAAACGGTACCAACACAGAGAAAATGTTCCAAAATATTTTTCCGATAAAACATGTTCAAACCATTTCACACACAACAATACAAGAAGTTCAAAACAGTTTATAAAGGCATTCGGGACTAGTTCCCAAAACCCGCCCTACAATATCGATACGCAATCTAACAAGGGAGAGAAGAACCGAGCAAGTCGAAAAACGACTTACCTTAAACGAAGGAGATCTTGAACAGAAGCAAAGGCTAAGAGCTTGAGCAAAGGCGATTCCCTAATATAGCAACGAGCCCAGGTAAATATTTAACGACCAAATTCACAACTTTCGCGAATCCTATGACTGACTAAACGCCACTGAACTACATACCCAACTACTTACTCAAAACCAAAACCGTCGTTTTAAACCCATAATTTCAAGCTACTAATTTTAACGTTCCTAACTAATATCCACCCATTTAATTTATATACTAGATAATAATTAACAACAAAAACTAATTGACCTTCTCCAACTGACTTCCAAAGTCTACTATTCTCGTCGCCACATGTTTGTAACGTGTTTAGGACCAACTTAATACAACTTAACTATTTATATATATACTAATATACAACTAACTAAAACAACTAAGGCCTTAATTAATTAATACCAGTCCAGCAACCAAGTCCATCAATCAAATTAACCAAATTTGACTAATTAACCCTAACGTATACATATAGTTAACTATATCCAGATGTATATACTAACCTATATTTATATAAATGAAAAGGACGAACTTGAGTCTTATAAACCAAATATACCTACATTTCTAATCATATGTGAGATTAGATTAATTAAGCGACCCACATGCACCAATGCCCCACTATTGACGACAACAGTTTATGTAATCGAACAGACAATACGCCTACAAGTTAATTAAACAAAATTCACTAATTAACTCTAACCCAAAATGGTTGAAAAAGATGAGTATTAACTTATGAACCAGATGTACGTATATGCATCTACTTGCTACAGATAGAGGAGTTAACTAGCTAGACCACCTCCTCTCAATCTGGTCACCTTCGAAACCGATCACCCCTAATTAGCTTAAATAGACTCCTACCCATATACTCGATCGTTTCCCTGAATAAAACAACACCCTACCCGGAAACAACAAAGGAGTTCAATAAGGTGTTGATCCTTACTTGGAAAGGCCGGCAAGGACAAACAACTAGTGAATCGGCAGAACGACGACGATGGCAACGGTCCGGTGGAACGGGACTAGTCTCCACGGCGTGATGGTCCGAGAAAAGGACGTCGTCCAATCCGAGCAGGGCAGCTAGAGGCTACAAGCTTGAATGGAACGCCGGCTCCGACGGTGGATCGTGATGCCGGAATCAGCGAACGAAACGATCACAAGAACGGTGTGGCTTGCAGGAGGAGCGTTCTCCACCAGAATCGTCGGAGTGGATGACCGCACGCGTTCGGACTCACCGGAAAAGGTAGCGGAGGAAACGGAGTTGAAGGCAGAGGATGACGTTAGTTTGATCGTGAAGGTGGAGACGACTTGAACGAGTGCTCGGTTTGTTAAGAAGGGAAATCAAGGATATCAAAATTGTTTAAGATAAAACTTTGGAGATTAAAGATATTGTTATTGGTTAAGATAAGAATTTTGGTTACGTTATTAACCAACTAAAAGGTGATCAAGTTTAGCATTAAATGGGTAGAATTTGTTACGGATAGGATTAGGCTTTTAAGAAAAAAAAATTATCTATATACTTTGGGATTATCCGAACAGATTAATAATTCCGTTTTCTTGCGGGTCAAGAAAACTCGATTGCTTGTAGACCAAAGAAATCGTTTTTCAACCTAGAAGGAAAAATGGAACTCGAATATTAACATTGTTTAACATTGTTTAAGAAAACTCGATTACTTGTAACCCCATGAACTCATTTTTCCGACCTTTAAAAATGAAAGAAAAGAACCGTGTATTACACAAGGGAGTTTTAGGACTACTCGCCTAAAAGCATATGTGAAATGGATATAGGACGTAAAGCCTTTAAAAGCGTCAAGTTTAAAGAATAAACGTTATGTAAACTCATGTCGTACTATTGCTTGTTGTACTTAGACAAGTTGAGTGGTTCAATTCTTAGAACACCACGATTCTTTAGTACACAAAGTTGATAGCTACAAGTTGTAAATTCAAATCCATGAGATATTTACTTCTGTGTTATAGAGTTTGGAAAAAATTTCGAGTCTTGATGACATTGCTCAAATGGGGGAGGAATGTTGGTGATTTGTGAAAAGTCATCAATCCCATTGTGTGCATGTTGAGGAAAAGAAGTCACAAAGGAATGTCGATTGAGAAGATTGATGTGACTTGCCATGATATAGTAAGGGAAGTAAACTGGTCATAGAAAAGATAAAGAGTCCAAAAGATGCACACCAACACCGAGGCACGGAACCTCATATGCAACGGCGCATGGCAAGGGCGCGCCAACATGAGAAGTGTAATACCCCTATTTTGCAACATTGGGTATTACCGCCAGTGACCTTGGACTTTACCGTCCAAAGTCACCCTAGGCTTTATAATAGTATTTAAACTTAGAAAAATGCGAAAAAACGGAATAAACATTACATTAATAAAATATTGCCCACATATGAGACTTTGTTCTTACAAATATAACCAACATAAACGTTAAAGGGTTCAACAGCGGAAATCGAAATTTTGTTCGTACAAAATACATTAAGATAAACCAACAATAGACGAGAAGTACATCCTCGAGAGTTCGACCTTCCTTCTTGATGCAGCTTCGTTTTACGTCTTGGATGGGTCCCTGGAGTATGGCATTAGTTGCGAAGAGCGAGAAATACCAAGCAAACATGCGAAAAAGCAGAATTAGTCTAAAGAGACTAAGAAAGTGAGAATGGAAATTCTCAAGGGTAGTGATAGCTTGCATTTAGGTATAGCTTAGGATGCATATTTATGTATGGTTTGCATGTGTTTTAGCTTAGTTTAGAGTAGTTCTTAGGTTTTTAGGTTTTCTAGGAAATTCGGATTTTGCGCTTGTTTTGTTCGGTTTTGCAGATCTTTAGGTAAACAAGCGTGGACGGGATGGATCTTAGTGGACTATGGAGGAGTTTGGTAAAGCTTAGAGTGATACAAGTGAAGATTGGAAGAACCAAGACCCAAGAGCTTTTGTGAAAAGAACGCATAAATCCGAGTCATGCATTGGAGACTTGTTTTGATACCTCTATCTTGCAATGCTTGATTTGGGAGCTACAGTGCTCGGATGAATCTGAATTTGGTATCATTGGAAAGCTAACTCGAAGAGCTACAATTCATATTTTTACTCCGAGTCTAAATTCCAACTCGAAGGGGGTAAAAACAGCCTCTGAAATGTCGCTTGAATGCTGAACCGAGAAGTGTCGCAGGCTAGGACACAGGGTGCGCGGCCGCGCCTCTGGGATATGACCGCGCCACTTGTTTTTCGACGGAGAGATTGGGCCGCGAGTTTTGGGCTTATGATAGATCTTGACCGGCGTGTTTTAGTGTATTTCGAGATATTTTGATCTTTGGATATCTTAGGGGTATTTAAACCTTGTTTTTAGTTTCTATTGTCATAACTTGGATATAACTTTTGGAGGCTAGGGTTTTTATTAATTTTAATTATGCATTGCTAAATTCCATTGTGTTTGGCTAGTTATTGAAGTCATGATTTGCATGAGTTGTGAGGTTTGGTTGATTCTCAACAAACTTGAATAGAGTTTATTCCCTATGCTTAATTGAATCTAAACTAGGGTTTTGTTAGATTGATCACCTAATTGAATTTCTAGTTATAACTGAATCTGATTAATTACCGGTCGGAGTTAATTTGATCAAGAGTATACTTTAATCAATTTAGTACCGGTTGGACTAATTGGTTGAAGAAGGGAATAAATTCACAAGTCACTTAGATGTCTGGTTCCTCTAAGTGTTTGTTTCTATTGATAAGTTGAATCGTTATGTTGTTGTCTAATTGAATCTAGAAGGTCTTATAGGTTGTTAGATGATTAGGGTCATAATCCACAATAGATTATTCAAGTGAGAAGAGAATCAAGAGAATTGATGATCAACAAAGTAATGTCATGATGGATCTAACTAGTTGAACATGCTTGTCTTTCATATATTATAATCATTTTGCATTCATATTTACTTTCCAGTTTGCATGTTAGTTTAGATAAATCAATCACAAACCCCCCTTTCACTTGGTAATATTATTTAAATACTAATAATATGAGTCTATGTGGGTTCGACCCTTGCTTCCACTATACTTAGGTTAGGAAGTTAGGTATTTCTTTGACAATGCTTTTACAGCGACATAAAAGTGATCATCAAATTTGACCCAAAAAGCAAAAGATTAAAAGCTGAAAAACAAAACTACTATAAGCCTTGGGTTGCCTCCCAAGAAGCGCTTATTTAACTTCATTAGCTTGACGCATTACCATAGACACCCAAGGGCATTTGATTCCAATGCAACCTCTCCCATCCTTGGATAGGGAATTGGTGGAGATAATTCGACTAGCATACATTGATGGCTCATGTAGCAAAAGAAATCCCAACACTCTTCTGGTCCCATACACCAAAGCCTATAATTGCTCATGTACTCTGCGAGCCCTCGAGTCTGAGAATTCAAACCGTCTAGGATGCATTCACATAATTCTCTCTCACATGGATAATAACCCAGCAAAGTACCATATTCATGAATCTTTTGTTGTAGTCTAGCAAAATACTCATGAAAATATTCATCTTGTAGTTGTCTACATGCAAACATAGCCATAGATCAGTAGCACGGGTGTTATGAACCGTAAGATAGGTTCACAACACCAAAAATAGTAATACTAGGTAGTATGGTAATTTACGTTATTCGGGAGAGATTATCGGGATGTGTTTGAGATGTAGAAACTTTATGTGGAGCTTTAGCCTTTAAGGACGGGAATGAGTGAATCTCGAGATGAGATAACTCTTAAATCGAAAGGAAGAACTACGAGATTGTAGAACTTCATATAATAGGAAGTATGTTGGGAACGTTATTAATTCATACAAGTTTTGAAAACCCCTCGCGCCCTTATCAGACCTCAACCAACCTCATCTTATTCGGTACTCCGGATCGGGGAGGTGGCCCGAAGGCGCTTAAGTACCAAACCCACCTTGACAAGCCCGAAAAAGCATTCAGATTGGAAAGACGATCATTTCAAGAACCGAGAGCCGGGTGGTCTTCCAAGTCGTACTCTTCCGACCCGATTTTAGTTTCTTTTAAATGTGCTTTGGCACTTATCTTATGTCGTGATAAAACTTTCACTTACGTTAATGATTTTTAAGTGTGTGGGGGCCATAAAAGGGCCCGGGTCCACTTATGGAACGAAGTTCCGGCACCTAGCTAGGGTGCGCACATCCCTCCTCCGAACAGGAGCAGACATTAGATCATGATCCTTAAAGTCGCAGAATTTAGGCATGGTGCTTTGCGACTTAGTAGGTTATATAGATGTGTCGGGTTAATCCCGCACCCCTTACTATTTAATCCATACCGATCTCGAAAAGAGATCTTAAACAAGCAAGGTCACACAAACAAAACTAGCATAATAGTCCTATCGAACATTAATAATCGTAATAACGATAATAAGCGGGCCATTATTTCTAACAATCGATATTCCTAGATTCATTTATTATTAGCAAACAAGTTATTCCCAACATCGAGAAATTTCACGGAAACGAAATATCGAGGCTACAAGGAGAAATTCCACTTGCCTTAATTTGCGTGCGTTTACGGTCGAACGAAACGGAATTTGATGGCTTAGACGGGATCGGGATCTCGACCTAACGACACGAGAGATACGAGAGACTTTTTATTAAAAATTCCTTATCTCTTCTAAGGTTTTTTTCCTCTTATTTTCCTTTTTATAAGAGAATTATGAAACTAAATTATTAAGATAATAATTTAGATGGAGGTGTTAAAATAATAATATTCTTGATTATTATTTCTTAATTGTAATATCCCAAGAATCTTTTATAAAAATATTATATTATATTAAGTATTATAAGATTTTGAAAGTCAAGACACACTCCTCTTTGAATTATTAAAAATATTAAAACCTATGGTTAAATCTATCCAAAATACCCTTTTTTATTCAAACTTAAAGTTAAATTAATATATCCTTGATAAGTTGGGTAATTGTTTATTAATAGCATGCAAGGTGATAAATTGAATAAAATCCATTCCTAATATATTTTCCATATTATTTATATTCTATATTGATCATATAAAAATATTCTTATGATAGAAAAATTAATAAAGCCCTTATTATACTATATATTTAGCCTACCTTCCTTAAATCTTTTTATTCCATACTTTAATCATATAATATATCTTAGGACTAACACATCTTATCAACATATATAAGTTTATCATAATCTCTTTAAATGACATGCAACCCCTTTCTATTTTATAAAAAGTCTTAAGATATTATTTTCCATCAACTTGCTCTAGTTCTTTTATTCATTAAATTAAGCTCCAAGTAATGTAAACATATTATTTATATTATACTTGTCAAATATATAAACGCATATTTTAAATCCCATGATTTTATTTAAAAAAATTCCCATGTCTATTATAATTAGACCTGTCAATCGGGTCGGGTCGTGCGGGTTCGTGTTCGGTCATTTCGGGTTCGGGTTAAATCGGGTTCCGGTTTGTTATAGGTCACGGGTCAATCGGGTCGGGTTGTAGCAGGTTTTTGGTCGGGTCGGGTTGACTAGTAGGTCTAAAATATCCTTTTTTCTTATGATTATTAAAATCAATTTTTAATTAAATAATAATATTTAATAATAATATATTATTTTTATTTATTTTAATAATAAAATATATTATAAGTTTCAAAATAAAATTAAAAAAATTCTATAAATATACTAAATCGGTCAACCCAATGGGTTTCGGGTTCTATCGGGTTCGGTTTATTTCGGGTTTCGGGTTCAAATTTTCGGGTCTTGACCCTAAAATTGTCGGGCAGGTCGGGTCGGGTTACAGGGTTCGGTCAATTTTTGACAGCTCTAATTATAATGTATTTCTTTATATAAAAATACATGCAAATTATTTAATATATCTTTTTAGTCTTCAACTTAATCATATAAAATTATCTTATGATAAGAATATCTTATCCATATTATTTCCAAGTTTATAATAAGATTAGAAGACATGGAAGGCTATTTTCTTTTTAATATAGTCTTATTTTAATAACTCCTTTTTATCTTAATCTATTTTTTTAATCATAAAAATAAAATACAACCAAGTTAATTTTTTTTTTAAAATTCAGCATTTACATGCTCAAAAACACTATTATAATCCTTACAATTTATTAGGATTTATTTTATAATTTATAAAATTCATTTTCTCTTGAATCTTATGCATGCATGTTATTTTCTATTAAAAATATGAACAAGCAATTAAATCTAAAAATTATGATTTAATTAGATATTTGGGCCCAAAATTAATAGCCCAAGTTTAAATAAAATTACCCAAAATTAATTAGGCCCACCTCCTTTTTACCTTGCTCCTTCTTTTACGTACAAAAAATAGAACCAAGGAGTTGAATCTGGACGGACGACGGACAGACACTAGGGCGAGGCACCAGCGACGACTCTGGCGGCTCCCTGGGCGGGCGGGCGGCGGTCCGGTCGGAGGGGAGTGGTGGTCCGGCGACCTAAAGAGGAGAAACAAGGGTTTGGAGGATTTTTGTGGAAAAAAAAATTCAACAAATTAAAAGGATTTTTGGGTCTGATTTTTGAATTTGTATGAAAGCAAAAGTGCTAGAAGAAGAGAGGAGATTATTGTGTGAGTTCTACAATGAAATTTCAGCCTTTAAATAGCCAAATTTGGAGCTCCCCTTGATCCACCATTGATGAATTTAGCCAATGTAAGAGAAGGAAGAAGAAGGGGATTGGTGGGGGTTGTGTTTTTTCCAACATGACATGGGATGATGGTGGTGTAGGTGATTCAAGGAAGCAACCATGGCAATTGGAAGGGAGGATGAACATGCATTGGTTTTATGTCAGTCAAACTTGACAAGTCTGATGTCTTCAAATTGGAAGAAGAGGAAAAGAAGTATATAAAATTAAAAGCATTCCAATATGTGTAGATGAGTTACTATAGCCTAGAGGATATGAGTTTGTGTGATTATGGGAAGGGTGCAAGAGGTCTCAGGTTCGAGTCCCCTCTTAACACCTTTTTATTTTGCCTTCTTATTTTTGCTTGCTTTGTAAATTATGACATTACATAAAATTCAAAATTAATATGAATTATCTTTGTTTGAATTTTTATTTTTCATTTTGATAATCCTTTATAACATTTTTATAATTTATTAATAAAATTATAAAAAATATTTAAACTCTCTTTTTTTTCGAGAAAAATATTTAAATAATTACCTGACTTGCTTAATATATTTAATTAAATTCTTAGTTGTCATTGTAGTAAACTTTTATAATATAATATGAGATTATAAAGATTTTTAAATTCTCTATTTTAGAGAAAAAAATATTATTGGAATAAATACCCGTTTTATTATATTTAGAATTTAGCGGATATTACAGGAAGTGGCGTGCACGACGCTCGGACGCGGCACATGGCATCAGCACTCGGTAGAGGCGCACCGGTGTGTGGTGTGCGCGCGTACACGGAGCAAGCAAGGTGCTCGGGCAAGGCGCGCCGATGCATGGCGAGTGGACCTAGTGTGGCGCATGCGAGTAGACGGTTGGGGCGCGCCTACGCTTGGCTGTGGCACGTCCATGCGTGTGTGGTGTTTGCGGCGCGCGTAGGGATTGGCACAAGGCGCCAGGTTTGTGCATTGAGCTAAGGTTTAGTTTTGAGTAAAGAAAGAGTGTCGTATAGCTTTATGCAAGTTTATATGTATGTATGGTAGCTTTTCTAAGCTTGGTGAATGTCTTAGACAAAGACCAAAGCATGAGAATAGTTTGGCACATAGTTATGAATACTAGAAAGGAGTTTTGAAGCTTCAAACTAGTTTAAAGTTATCTCTAGAAGCTTAACTAAGCTCTTGACTCAAAGAACTAGCTTGGTAGGAAGCTCAAACTAGCAAAAGGTTAGCTCAAATAGCTTGTAAATCAGCTCAACGAGCTAAAGCTCAGCTCAAGCTAGCTCAACTAGCTGATGGTCAGCTACACTAGGTAAGTGACCTAGCTAGGTACCTAGCTATGCTAGCTTGTCATGTGCCATGGTGGGCCAGCCCATGGGGCGTGCCTTTGGGCTTGATGGGCCGCACATGTGGGCTAATCCTTGGGCCTTTTTGGGCTGGATTTGGACGGCTCATTGGACTCCTTGTGGGCTGGTTTAGACGCCTAAAAAATGACAAGGAGAGAGAGTTTGGATAAGGATAAGTTAGTTACAACTTCTCCTTATTTCTCTCAACTTCCTAACTACTTTTGTAACTTCTCATAACCAATTTTGGACAACCCATGGACGCCTATTTAAGGGGTGTTTGATCGTCCATGGAGAAAGATGTGCAAGACACATAAATCGGTGAAATACACACAAGAAGTCGGAAGAGACTAGGGTTTGTGTTAGTGAGCGTTTTCACAAGAAAAATAAAACACAAGTGTGTGTGATATCATGGAGCTAGGGCTGTGCAAATTTAGTTCCGGACCGGAATTTTGGACCGGACCGAGGGTTAACCGGTCCGGTCCTCGGTCCATGAATTGAGAACTTTCGGTCCCGGTCCGGTCCAGTCCGGACCGACTTTTTTAAATATAAATAAAATTATAAATTTATATATATAAATAATATTTCTTATGTTATAAAATTTATTTTTTTATATTTAAGTTTCACTTTTATGTATATACTTCATAACATTATATTTTTTATAAATAATATGTAATTTTTTTTACTAAAAACATAAATTTTCTTTAAAAAATATTAATTTTTTAAAAAAAAAAAACATCCAGGTCCAAACCGGTCCAAAACTGGACCGGACCGGACCAAACCGGGACCGAGACCGGACCGGACCGAGAAATTTAGGTCCGGTCCTAGGTCCAAAGATTTGGAGGATTTCGGTCCCGGTCCGGTCCGGTCCGGTTTTGGACCTATGCCCAGCCCTACATGGAGCGCTTCTCACGTATGGAAGTGAAGAAAGAACCTCAAGATCCTTGGTTGGATGACTACGTCCATGTGAAGTAAGAAGAGGAATCGCAAGACTCAAACAAAGTATGTTTGTTCTTGATAGAATCGTCTTGCCAACGTTTCTATTGTCGTTGTTGGAATGTTTTATCTCATAACAATATTGCGGAATCCCTTGGCATAGAATAGGGGCAATATTCGTTGAAGGAAAATTCGAATTATTTGAATGACTCGTTGCCATTATCCAAGACAACTTTATAAACTGTTTTAACTAGGGTCGGTGGTGATTACCTTTATGGTCTACACCCAAACGAGATTACCCTTTGGGGTCTACTCACAAGATTATCTTTCGGGGTCTACTCAAATCGCCTTGTCATACAAGGGCCGACTTTTACTTCAACTTGATTATGCAAATGGTATTCTTTATACCCTTAAAATCAACACAATTGAATAAAATAAGGTGGTGGAGTAGATTAATATTGGCAAAAGGAAAAAAAATTGTGTTTTGATAAAATCAAATTGGAGCGCAATAGTTTTACTCTCGCACCCATTCTCTGTCTTTTGCGCTAATTTTTTTAGAACCTAATTATTCATTACACTTGTTACACTATATGTTACTTTAGATTTTACTTTTTTTTCTCTACTTTTACAACAATTACCTTTATTATGAGCATATGTTCCATTAGATCACTTATGTTCAGCAAACGTACTGTTACTTTAGATTATATGTTTTTGGAAAAATTACTTAAAATAATGCTAACTTTTACTCATTTAGTCAAAATAATACCAACTTTTATTTTTACTAATTTTGGTACCAACTTTTACTATATTTTTAAATATTAATACCGCATTGTTTCCGGTGAGATTATTGGTGATGTGGCAGTCGGAGTTGTGGCTAGGATTAATGAAAAGGATGGTCAAATTGATGACTAGGATTCTGAAATTAAAAATAAAATTAAAAATAAATCTTCTATTATATTTGAATGGAAAATAACGAATCTTTCCATGAAGTGTAGAGGTAGGGTAAGTTGTCGCTCTTGATGTTCATCGCTGGCTCACATTTGGAGTCTAGGGTTTGAACTTCATGAAAATCTTCGTTTTTTTTCCATTCAAATATAATAGAAGGCTTATTTTTATTTATTTTTTAGTTTCAGAATCCTAGTCATCAATTTGACCATCCTTTTCATTAATCCCAGTCACACTCCGATTGCAACATCACCAATAATCTCACTGGAAACAATGTGGTATTAATATTTAAAAATATAATAAAAGTCGGTACCAAAACTAGTAAAAGTTGATATTATTTTGAATAAATGAGTAAAAGTTGGGATTATTTTAAGTAATTTTTTCTTTTTTTTCTATTTTTACAACCATTACCTTAGTTATAAGCATTTATTATATTAGATTACTTGACGTATTATAACAAACCGTCATCTTAGATCAAATTATTACATATGATGTATCGGGTCGCGTCGGACGGCTTCGGTCATTTCGGGTTAAATCAGGTTCGATTTCGTTATGGGTCACGGGTCAATCGGGTCGGGTTGTTGCGGGTTTTCGGTCGGTTCGGGTTGACCAGCGGGTCTAAAATATCCTTTTTTATTATTATTAAAATTAATTTTTAATTAAATAATATTATTTAATTATAATATATCATTTTCATTTATTTTAATAATAAAATATATTATAATTTTCAAAATAAATTTTAAAAATTCTATAAATATACTAAATCGGTCAACCCAACGGGTTTCGGGTTCGATTGATTTCGGGTTTCGGGTTTAAATTTTTGGGTCTTGACCTTAAAATTATCGAGCGGTTCGGGTCAGGTTAGCGGGTTCGGTCAGCTTTTGACAGCTCTAAGTAGGCACATTGTTTAAAAATAGCGGCTATTACAAAATAGGAGGACTAAGATATCAAAACCAAATGACGATACTAATCTTTATTTCTTCAAGTTTAGAATATTTATATACTAGTTGAATTCCCATGATACACACGGGATAATTTACTAAAAATTATACAATATTATAATATTAATATAAAATTTAAAATACTTACATATAATATCGTAATAAAATTAAGTAATTTATAAAAAAAAAACTTTAAGATTGTGCCCCATATTTTATCAACATATAGATAAAAAATTATATACTTGAAGCCTAAGTCTTGTTAAAAGATAAAAAAAATATTATGCATAAAATTAATATAAAAAATATTAGATCAAGTTATTATCAACATATAGATAAAAAATTATATACTTAGATCCCAAATCTTGTTACAAGATAAAAAAAATATCCATAAAAAATATCAACATATAGATCAAGTTATTATATTACAAAATTTAGATATATAGAAGGAATGATACAAATAATTATAATATTTATTATTAAAAAATATAACATTATTTTATTAAAGAATACCATGTGGCGTAAATTTTACAACACACATGATTTCTGCTTCATAATGTACTAAGGTAGATATTTATTGAGTCATATAAAAAACCAAAATTAATACAAAAACCGGTTATTAAAAACATGGCCCATATTATGTATTTTTTTATTATATTTATGGATAGAAAGTTAATATAAAAAATCTAAAATTTAACATGAAAACTCGTAATTCAAACTATGCTCTATATAAATTAAAAAAATTGTCCCAATTATGTATAATAATAATAATCATAATAATCATAATAATCATAATAATAATAATAATAATAATAATAAAATTGTCCCAATTATGTATAAAATTCAATACCATATTAAAAAGTTGTAATATTTATGAATAAATAATAAATTAAAAATAAAAATCAATATTAAAATTTCATAGTTTTTAAAAATATGGTCCATATTAATTGAAAGATTGTCATATATATTGATAAAAAATCAATATAAAATAATCCTAGAAAATAATATAAAAAGTTATCTTTAAAATATGGTCCATATTAATTAAAGAAGTTTCTTATGGATAACAAATTAATGTATAAAAAAACTAAATGACAATATTACCCTTAACTACTTCAAGTTTAGAATATACTAGTGCATGCCTGTATTTTTGCGGGAACCACTATTAAAAACGTCTTTTAGATGCAGAATTCAGTTTATAAAAAATACATGCTAACTTAATTTTCATGTAAGAATAAAAATTATTTATTAAACATAGAAAATGAAATTATTTAAATAGTAGCTAACCTATTTTTAAAATTCATAATCTATCGAGTATGTATTGGTTGAATTATAAATTATTTTTATAAAAAAAATTATAATATATACATATTTACACAAATTGACTAATTAACTAACTTCATTATATGCACGTGTCAATGTGAATATATATTACGTACTCCATATTTTTTCAATTTTGAAATTCTTTTGTCCTTAAGTTAACGATACATAATTATTTATATATTCAAATGTTACTTTTTCTTATCCAATAATTATATATCAAGCACAAGAAATCCAATTGTACGAATCTTTCTATTAAATTTTTTATAACTATTTAAATTTATCTCTAACATCAAAAAAATATCTATTTAGTATAATAATATTTTTTGAAAGCTTCCTTATACAAATATTTAAAATTAAAGATAAAATATTTAAATATTTAAATATTTAAAAATAAATATAAATATTTTATCATATATCTTTTGACGAATTTATTTATAGAAATATAGTGATTTTCTTTTATAAAAAATGATTGAATAAATAGTTAAATTTTTTAAAATTAATAAAAATGGATAATAAAATATTTAATAGATATTGAAATATTTGATAAACTCTATTTACGTACATGAAAAGTAATAAAATAGGAAGAATATAAAATAAATTACTTATATTAAAGTTTATATTATATTTTTATTTATTTATTAATATTCTATTTATAATGTTTATAAAATATCGAATCGTAGTCGTACATGGTACGACGGGAAAAACTAGTAATGATTAATTCTTAAACAAAAATAAAATAAAATGTAAAAATTGCTTCAATCCTCATCGGTTCTTTTTAACATAATTGAAGATAAATTTTTTGGATAAGGTAAATTCAAGAAAGTTGAAAAGATAAAAATTGAGAAAATTGCATCATCTATAAAAAAAATCTTAAGTTTTTTTGTCCAATATAAAATTACTATTTGAGATATGTTAAAAAAATTAAAAAAACATTTCCTTATTATTGGTATGTATGATAAGATAAAAAAAATCTTAACGTATTTACTTTACATATAATAAGTTCAAATTATAGTCATAAAGAATATATTGTAATAAATTTTTTATTTTTTTTATCTATATTATTTAAGTTATCACAAATAAAAAATATTTTTATTATCACTATTATTAAATAGCTAAAAAGAAATGAGGTAACAAAACCGGGTAAACTCACACAACAACGATATCAGCTTATAGCTGAAATGGATCAAAAACAGTGACAAAGAACAGATAAGAAAAGGGACACAGTGATTTGGTGAGACACCCTTTTGAGGGTGCCTCTATTTTTGATTTTAAGTATTGAATAGGAATGAAGGAAAAACTTCTTTATTACATGATAAGAGTATTTATGTAAAGAAGGAGGCAGCACATAAAAGAAAGTTGCAATCCATAGGTCATATTCAGCCAGGTGGCAACCCTGGTTTTACTTCTTCTATTTTATGAACCGGCCGGGTGTTTTAGTGGACCGGTTTGCTCCATAACACCCCCCGCAAGCTGGAGTAGGGATGTCCATACCCAGCTTGGAGAGGAGGTCTTGAAATTTTGATGAAGGAAGAATCTTGGTCAGAATATCCGCCAATTGATGTTGGGTGGGAAGGTAGGACAATTGGAGAAGTCCCTCCATAACCTTCTCCCGTGTAAAATGGCAATCAATTTCTATGTGTTTCGTTCTCTCATGAAAGACGAGATTCCGAGCGATGTGCAACGCAGATTTATTGTCACAGTGGAGAGTGACTGGAGTGAGGGATGACACGCCAAGCTCTTGCAGCAAGTTGACCAGCCATGTAACCTCGGAGGCCGCTTGAGACATTGCACGGTACTCGGCTTCTGAAGAGCTCCTAGAAACTGTCGCTTGTTTCTTTGAGCGCCAACAAATCGGATTTTCTCCAAGGAGAAGGACATACCCAGTGATTGATCTTCGAGTCATGGGACAAGTTGCCCAGTCCGAGTCGGAAAAGGCTTGCAGAGTCAGTGAGGTGCTCGGTTGAAACTGCAACCCATAGTCTAAAGTTCCCTGCACATATTTCAGGACATGATGCAAGGCTTCGAGGTGACCAGTGCATTGATTCTGGAGAAATTGACTCAAATTCTGGATGGCAAATGAAAGGTCTGGACGAGTGTGTGTTAACTAATTTAACTTCCCCACAAGACTTCGATACAAGGAGGGATCTTGGAGAGGAGTCCCAACATTGTCGTGGCTGAGTTTGAAATTCAAGGGCAAGGGTGTAACACAGGTTGAAGTTGTATGAAGTTGAGCATCAGAAATGATCTCCCTAGCAAATCTTCTTTGGGATAGAATCATTTTGTCGCCATTGTACTGAACTTGGATGCCAAGAAAATAATTAAGTTTCCCAAGGTCTTTAATACTGAATAAGGACTGAAGTGTCGACTTGAGATGAACAATGGCATTTGAGCCAGTCCCGGTGATTAAGATATCGTCTACATAAACAGCTAAGATTGTGATATCTCTGTCAGTTTTCTTGAGAAACAAAGAAGGGTCTGAATTGGACTGTACAAAGCTGATGCTCTTCAAAGTGGATGCCAATTTCCGGTACCATTGTCTTGAGGCCTGCTTTAGTCCATAAATTGATTTTGTGAGTTTGCAGACATGGTGTTGAGGATTTGGAATCCCTTCGGGCATAGCCATGTAGACTTCTTCTAATAAATCGCCATGTAAAAAAGCGTTGTTAATGTCCAATTGAAAAACAACCCACCTTCGAGATATGGCTAAGGCAAGAAGTGCCCTGACCGTGGTCATCCTTACCACTGGGGAAAAAGTCTCTTCATAATCTATGCCATATTTTTGTGTGTATCCCTTGGCCACCAACCTCGCTTTGAACCTTTCAATTGTTCCATCGGCCTTAAGTTTCACCTTGTACACCCATCGGCATCCAATGGCCTTTTTGTTTGGTGGCAGTGGGACTTCATCCCAAGTATGATTGACCTGCAATGCCTCAATTTCTCTATTCATGGCATCTATCCAAAGTGGATCCTTAGAAGCTTGGGCATAATTTTTGGGCTCAAAAAACTGATTTTGAGAAGGAGGGGTGGAACAAGCAATGGAGGTGGTGAAGGAAGAATAAAAACCAGCAGACAAGGGAAACTGTTCAGGGGGCAGATTACAAGTGCAAACATAATCTTTGAGGTAGTGTGGTGGGTGATGTGGTCTGCTGGACCGTCTGACAGGAAGGGTAGGGTCTGGTGAAGGGTGGTTTTGAAGATCAATGGGTGCTTGAGAGACATTATGATCAAAGACATCATGCTGATGAATTTCTGGTGGAGTATGCGCAGGACTGAAATTCTAATTTCTTGTGGGTGATGAGCGAGTGAAAGAGGGTGAGGTTGGAGTATCATGAATTACTGTTGGTAAAGGTGATGAATTATCAAGAGGAGTGTTGGTGTCTAAGGGAAAATGGTTTCATGGAATTGAACATCCCTAGAGATGCTAATTTTCTTTGTTTGAAGATTAAGGACTTTGTATCCTTTAACTCCAGGCAAAAAACCAAGAAATAAACATGGCTAACTTCTCAGATTGACCGGTTGTGGCTGTTGGGAAGATGACTCAACATGAAAGCTCTGATAGCTCATGAAACATAAGAAATCTCAGCATTCCTCGGATCCCATATACAAAAGCCTCTCATTGCTCATGTAGTTAGCCAATACCCTTGTCTCAAAATTCATACCTAGAATAACTCCGATGTTGACCTCTCCATCACTGTATCGGAATCCCCGTGTACCCATTTTGGACAAATGGTCTTGAAATCTAGAAAAATAATCATGGAAGTGTTCATCCTGTAATTGTTTAAACTTGAACAAAGTCATAGATTAGTAGCACAAGTGTTATGAACCGTAAGATAGGTTCACAACACCAAGATTGGCACAAAAATCACACAAAAGACAAGTATTGCCTCCCTGAAAACGGCGCCAATTTGATAGGCGTGAAATGGTCGTGCAAATCACAGCTATGCAAAAGAGTCCTAACAATCCTAAAGACTGTAGTCTTAGGGAAGTAAGGGTCGAATCCGCAGGGAGAAGATTTTCTATGTAAATTTTATGTCAATTAAAGTAAAAGGGATTTTATGAATTAAACTACTATCTAGCATGCAAAAACTAATAAAGCAATTAAAGCTTGGGTTTTTATCAATTCGGGAAAAACACTTAGTCAAACAGAGATCCACATTCGTATGACAAGTTGATCATAGATTCACTCAATATCGCATGCATATGGAATTCCAATTCCTTTTCAAAGATAATTAATAGCACAACCAGATACTATCAATCCTAACTAATTAAATAACCCTGAAACTATGAAGATTCAATTCAAAAGTAGTATGAAGAATAGGAATATAATCAGGATAGAATTCTAGCATAAAACAACCAGCTTTTATACTAGAATGCAATTTAACTCTCTTCTGCAATAGACTAGCACAACAAGATACTAGTACAATGCAGTTTGCTACTATGAAATAGAGAAACTCAACCAGTAATTTCTTTAGATCTAGCAATTGAGATTCAATAACAACAAACCTAGAAATTGCTGAAATCAATCACATAAACAATTCAAACAAGAGAGTAAAATAATTCCATGCAATAGATAAAGAGTAGAAATCTCACAACTGAAAGTCAAACGATGCTTCAAACTGTCTGACTGAGCAAAAGGGCTTAGTTCTCCATAGAAAAGCTAAAAACTCTAAAAATAAAATATGATAATAATGTATGAGAGATGCAACTCTGCAAACCCTAATATAATAGAACTAGGTCTAAAGAAGTCTATCCAAAAATATAATATCTCGGAATAATACTGATAGAAAAGGACCAATAGAAACAAAACACGTGGCGCAGTAAAGATCTCCGCGACTGTCAGGGGTGGCGGGCGCCGCTAGGTTGGTGGCGGTCGCCGCCAGCACCTCGGTTCACAACTCAAGTGACACTTCGGAGGCTGTTTTGACTCACTTCGAGTTGGAATTTGGACTCGGAGTAAAAACATGAATTATAGCTCTTTGTATTAGCTTTCCAATGATGCCAAAATCAACTTTATCAGATCACTATAGCTCCCGAAACAACCCTTTCAAGACAGAGGTGTCGAACCAGCAACTCCAACGGATGGCCCGAATTCAAGCGCTCTTTCCCCGGTTTCCATTCCTTTCACACTTGTTCACTTTAAGACCTGTAAAACAACATAGAACAAGTGCAAAAACCCAAAACTCCTAGACACTCTAGACACTAAAGAAACTAACTAAAACTACCTAAAAGCAACGCAAAAGAAACGTAAACATGCATCCTAAATACTACCTATATGCAAGCTATCAATCGTCCACCACAGTGAGAAAGAATTTATAGCCATTATGTGTAGTGACATGGTAGGGACCCCATATGTCTATATGTAACAATTGAAAGGCATTCACAGATTTAATAGAACTAATTGGGAAAGAACCTCTTTGTTGTCTAGCTTGCGGACAAATACCACAAACCTGATCTTTGTCAATGTAGACATTCTTAAGGAAGGGAAAATGATGCATTTGACTAAAAGGTATATGCCCAAGGCGCAAGTGCCAAAGTTTAAAAGAGACAAAACAAGATTCATCTTCAAACTTATTACAAGATTGAGCTAAGGATTCAAAACTGAAATGGCTAACTGGGAGATCAGAAGTGAGGTAGAGTCCATTGCATTCTCTACCAAGAACCATTGATTTGCTCATTGAAAGGTCCTGGAGAAGCAAACAATGAGAGGATGTGAATAGGACATACATGTTTAGATCCTTAGTTAATTGAGAAGTGGAAAGAAGATTGAAAGAGAATTTTGGAACATGAAAAACATTCTTCAAGATCAGACCATCATGTAGTCTTACTATGCCTACGTGAGATATAATGGCTTTGCTGGAATCTGGCATCATGATAAATTCGGGCTTTGAAAGAGGGTTGTACTTTTCAAAGAGGGTAAGATGAGGTGTTATGTGGTGAGTTGCCCCACTATCTATGATCCACTGTTGAATAATACCATTTGTAGAGAAAGCAAAGAATTTACCTGACATCATACTTGTTTTGTTGTCCCCGAATCCAGATGCTTCATTTCTGCTAAGTAAAGCCAGCAACTGAATGACTTGGTCTTGAGTTAAGAAGGCTCCCTTTTCTCCTGAACCCTGCGATCCATTTGAAGAAGAACCTCCTTGCTGCATTTCTCTATTCCCATTGGCTGCATACGCACCTCTCTATTGCTTGTCTTTGTCTGATCTTTGTCTAGGATATACAATAACCTTGTAGCATCTTTTTGTATTGTGGCCATTAATCTTACAAAGATCACAGTAATACAACAGCCTCCTATCCTGGTTTCCACTTGACTGTGACCCTCTTCCACCTCGTGATGCACCAGAACCGCCACCACGGACTGAGGTTGAGTTGTTGTTATGGCCTCCTCTTCCTAAATTTCCTCTTTGCACATTCAGGGCACTAGAATCCTGTCCTATCCCACTAGAAGACTTCAGCTCTCTTTGTTTTTCATCTTGCAACACCGTATTGTAGGCCTCACTAATGTCGGGTATGGGTTTCATCATAAGGATATTCGCCCTAACGAGGTTGTAGGTGTCATTCAGCCCAACTAAGAATTGAATTACTTGCTGGTTAAATAGAAGTTGAGGCACATTTCCAACCGTTCCACAGTTCACACAGCTTGGCATTTCCACAAGCATCAGGTATTCATCCCACAACCTCTTAAATTTCGTGTAATACGAGGAAACAGATAGATTCCCCTGATTCACATTAAACAAGTCCTTTTGAACCTGAAAAATTCGTGCACAATTCGGGAAACCAAATCTCATCTTCAGGTCATTCCAGACATGCATCGCTGAATCACAATACAAGAAAGTCTCTGCAATATCCTTGTCGACAGAATGCAAAAGCCAAGACATAACCATATTGTTGCAACACTCCCATTGAGCAAGTGAAGAAGAGCCGTAAGGTGGCCTTAAACACTTTCCATTAACAAAATCTAACTTGTTTTTCGCTCGAAGAGAAACCTCAACTGACCTTTTCCAGTGGTAGTAATTCCTGTCGTTGAGAAGTTGGGTAGATAAACATAGTTGGGGTGATCGGAGTGGTGGAGGTAGAGAATATTGTTGGAATCTCGAACATAATCCTCTGCTTGCCTTGTTCCGCTCCGTTCCAGTGAGTCATCAACATCTCTGGCGAAGTGATTCACGAAAGCTAGTTCTTCATCCATTGTTTGTCGGTTCTGCCCTTAATGCTCTGATACCATAACAGAACCGGGTAAACTCACACAACAACGATATCAGCTTATAGCTGAAATGGATCAAAAACAGTGACAAAGAACAGATAAGAAAAGGGACACGGTGATTTGGTGAGACACCCTTTTGGAATTACAAAAAAAATTCTTTCAACAAAGATGTCTATTTTTGATTTTCTGTATTGAATAGGAATGAAGGCAAAGCTTCTTTATTACAAAATAAGAGTATTTATGTAAAGAAGGAGGCAGCGCATAAAAAGAAAGTTGCAATCCCTAGGTCATATTCAGCCAGGTGGCAACCCTGGTTTTACTTCTTCTATTTTATGAACCGGTCTGGTGTTTAAGTGGACCGGTTTGCTCCATAACATGAGGTGATATAATATATTGAGAGAATTTGCTAGTTCTTTAATTCTTAGTAGTAATTAGTAATTACTGTAGTAATTAGTAATAGACAGAGTGTGCATATATTATTATAAGGTCCCGATCAAAACCGACTACTTAAATAACACAAAGGTACCAAGAATATTTTAAAAAAATAGAATTGCGGTCAGATGCGTACGAGTGTTACGGTGAAATATGCGAGCAATTTACACCCGTCCGATCGTTTATATTTGTGGTCAGGATTATTACACGCATTTTAAAAAAATTCTAAACGGAGGGGTATTTTTGTCACTTTCCTATACACTTATCCCCACTTCTCCTTCTCCGTTATTTTATCTTCACTGACGTACAGAGCGATTTTGTAGACTTCGATTCTTCTCCAAATCTGTTGCCCATTGCTTCTTTCAACTTGGTTTGCTTTTTTTTGTCGATCTCGACCCAAATTCGTGTTCTCTCTTCATGGATTATGGTATAAAACTGTTTTGTATGGTTTCAAGTTTGCATTTGGGATTTTTTCAATTTTGAGAGTTTTGTACTTCGATTTACATGTTTTTATGTGTCTTTAAACTGATTTGTGTTGCTTTTAATCAAACCTATGAAGATTATGTATGTTTTACTTTACAATTTCAAGTTATTAATTGAAAACAAAGGCTAATGGTAAATGCTCTTCTAACCGCCCATCATGTGTTTGACAAAATGCCTAAATGATCAACTTAGAGCTTAGAGCATTTTTTTTACCAATTGTGTCATAAACTGTGAACCTAGCATACGAAATTTTAAACACATATCATTTATGAACAAGAATGCATGACACACATATGAGGTATTGTGAATTATATTTCATGAACCTTATTGATAATTTTTATGAACCTAATCGTATAAACAAATGAACCCATAACATACGATGAATGTACTAGATTATGTGACAAAAATAACAAGTATTCTGAATTAAGTTTTATGAACTTTATTGACAATTGCTATGAACTTCGTCGTATAAAGGCATGAACCAACAGAATTACCATCTATGAATATATGACACAAGATAACAAGCATTATGAATTAAATTAAATGAACCTTATTGACAATGTTATGAACCTAAACATGTAAGAAAATGAACTAATAGACCAACTTTTATGAACTAAAAGTTATAGACTGTGAGATTATATATTATGAACCCGTGTTTATAAGAACATGAACCAAATGAACAAATATCATGAACCAAAAGATGTGAATCAAAATAACAATTAGTATGATTCAAAAGACATGAGCCGTAAGATAAACTATCATGAACCTAAGCATATAAAAACATGAACCAAAAAAGAACTACCATGAACCTGAAGACACAAATCGTACGAAGAGTTAGCCTATGTGGGATTTGAACCCACATCTATGTGCACATGCACATTGGTCTACCATTTGAGCTAATAGGCTACCAAATGACATGAACTACAAGATAAACTACTAAGAAGTAAAAGTAATGAACCATAAGAATTATTATGAACCTAGCTTACAAAAACAAGTACCATGAACCAAAATTCACGAAAGAAAATAATGACTAGCATGAACTAAAAGACATGAACTATAAGATGAACTTTGATGAACCTAAGGTTATTCAAACATGAACCAAAAGAACAATTATTATACACAAAAAAGCATGGAACAAAACTTATGAACCATAAGAATAATTGTTATGAACCTTACCTTTAAAAGTCATGAACCTAAAGAACAACCAATATGAACATAAAGACATGACCGTATCAAGAATTAGCCTATGTGGGATTTGAACTCATATCTATGTGCACATGCACATTGCTCTACCATTTGAGCTAATGGGCTACCAAATATATAATTTCTTAAGTGTCAAATGCACATTTCTCATTTGTTATTGATATAAAAAGATCTATACAAACTTATATTGAGATTTCTCTCTAGAGTACTTAGTAAACAACTTCAACAATGCACTAAAAATCTATGGAGCTTCAGGGTGACTTAAATGTCAACATACTTTTACAAGTTCAATCAAAAGTTTGACCAATCATTAGGACTTCCATAATGTATTATCCCCTGCCTTGTATACTGAGCAAGTAACTTACAAGAAACAAACACCTTCTGGTTTTTTGGCATGGCAAGTGGTTGGGCTATGTCTCTTTGTGGCATGGAGTGTGAAGCTAAACCAACAAATTCCAATAGATGTGCAAAGTAACGACCTAAGAAAAGCTTTTTGAGTAGCTTTGCACAAATCCCCAACTTGATATGCTTCATGTTCAAGGAATTCTTGGTGAAGATACTTTTAAGTCACGAAAAATAAATCAAGGAACCAGCTATACATGGGGCAATCAAGAGGCCCGATTTTAGGAAGCACATCAATAGAAGAATGGATCTAGAATAGGCACAACTACATTTTTGATAATACAATCAATACTAGAACAATATCTGTCACATTGAAGAATGAACCATAGAAATTGAAAGCAAAATAGGCCATCAAAATTAAATTCCAACCATTCACAAAACATCAATAAGCAACCATTCAATAATTTCAATGAATTTGTAGATTGCAAGCAAATTTTTACTAAACTCCAGAAAAAAAACCCTAGAAAAATCCAATTCATGCATACCTTTCTTTGCATCCTTATTCATGGAGTTGATGAACCGAAATCGACACTTTTGATTGAGTTAGAGTGCAAGAGATCTATCAAGTTCTTGGTAGATTTTCCCCACAAGTTTGAAGATGGTGAGGAGATCGATCGTCGTTCACACCATTTCGCCCATAGAAGAAGCTTGAAGATGGTGAGGTGTGCGGGAGCTATGTTTTATTTTGGTGAGGGGTACTTTTGTCTTATCAAACAAATTTTATCATAATTACACTCCGTGCCATCAAAATTAATGTGCGCCCATTTTTTATATTTTTTGTTAAATAATAATATTTTAATCTTGACTGTTCATGATATCAATCCAATGACTCATATTTATTCGCAGATTTTACCCTATCACAATATTCCACCATAGCGTGACTCTTAAAGAATAATGATAAGTGTGCCTTACAATATGAGGTACCGGGTACGCTCAAAATGAAATGATGACACGTGGAAGACGCTGATGGGAATACTTTACTAAATTAGAAACCGAAGAAGGGGTATTTATCAAAACAAGAGAAAACCGCGTACGCTCAAAAGTCAAAATGAAATGATGACACGATGCAAGGACATCTACATAATAAGCAAATTGGCGTTCAATCGTTTTGCTTCCTGGAAAGTACCCAGCTAGTAGTGTATTCCTACTCTTCTTTCAGGTTGGCGTTTCTGTAATGTGCACACCTAAGTTACTTAACCCCCACTAATTACCATTAATTACGCATTTATCGCACCTCCAAATCGATCTAGGTACTGTAATTTTTTTCCTCCTTGTCATGAATTGTAGCCGTACGTACGCTGTTAATAAGCTCTGTAAAACCACCCACCCACACCAGCAATCAGAAGCCATTCCTTCCATACCCAAAAAAGAATAAAAAATTCAAGAGCAACGTACGTTCAGAGAGGCTTAGGGAAAATGAAGGGAATTATTGAGATGGAAGATTCCCAGAGAAGGTCCTTGCTCCTAGGCTCCACTTTTGTGCTGTTGGTGGCCTTGTGTGTTTGTTCAATCCCCCGGCTCAACCTCCCCTGGCTTACCTTTCTGGCCCTCCTTCTCCCGGCGGCCCAAAACGTACTAGCCCTGGCTCACCTGGACTACTTCCGCTCGTCTCCTTTCTCCTCTCCATGGGCACCTTGGCTGCCGGGGGCCTTGTCGGAGCCGACACTTGCCTGCTCGTCTTCGTCTCGTGTGTCTACGTAACCTGGGCCGGGAAGTTTCAGATGGCGTTGCTCACGCTGTTCGAGCTCCCCCAGCTGTACGGAGCCTTGGCTGTCTTGTTCATCCTACAATTGAGTGTTGAAAAGGGATCGGTGTGGTGGCTTTGCTTGTGTGCCATCCCACTCGTCGATACTGTTGATATGATTCTGCTCAAGTATAAATTACAAGGATCCAACACCACCGATAGTAGCGGAGGGGAAGCCGGTGTGGTGGAGGCGGTTTAGAAATTGCTAATTCATGTACGGTGCTCCATCTTAGTCCTCTATTAATTATATAGTAGTTCTATTAATTAGTTCAACTCAATTAGTATGGGTTGGATGACTTTGTTTGGTCGATTAATTAATTATAGTGAAATCGGATGTTATCATGGGTGCTAGCTATGTGCTTGCTTAGGATGTTAATGTATTGCCTTTATTATTATGACCGGCCAGTTTTACTTAGATGATGAATTGAAATAAATTTGAATTAATATTCAATGATATATGAGCATACTGTAATTAGCTTAACCCCTCCTCTGCCATCGAATCACAAATCCCCCTACAACATAGTCATACTCATCATCAACTTGAATTCGATCACTAACAACATGAGCTTAAAACAAAACCCAACTAAACAACCATCCACCCACGATTACACAAGCTTAATTGAAGGCGACTCACCACTCAAAAACACAACCCAGCTAATAATAAATTTCTTTTGAAAGCGGAACTCCCATGTGTATTGTATTTGTGGGGCTTACCTGTTGTTCTTTTTTGATGCGCTGTCGTGAGATAATTGGAGCGCACATTATTTACCTTAACCGTGAAAGTTTGGTTGTGTTGAGTGTTCAAGTAGCTAGCATTTGTGTATGGACATTTCCGAATAGCTCATCTAACCTGTGTGACCTACGAATTAAGCTAAATTAAATTGTACTGCACTATCTATTTTTTTTGGGTTAGTATTATATTGCATTTCAATGTAAGTTTCTATTGTTCAAATTTGTTGCAATAATTGCTACTGTGGGTCATTTCCATGTGTTTCACTGGTCATATTGTTTATGTAATACGGTTTGTTGCTAGAGAAATTAAATTATGTATATTCAAATTTTGGTAATCTGATTCTACCAAAAAAAATTGGTAATTTGATGAATTTGAATCTTGTTGATTAAGTATTGTTTGTTGGTTTCGACCAAAAAATACAAGTATTTTTTGTTGTATACTATCAATTATAGACATATGAAGCCGATTTGAGATTTAGGTCAGATTTTCGAAAGTAAAGGCAGTAAGAGCACCAAATTGGCCTCAAGAGAGACCCGAAGTTGGCATCCGAAAATCTATAAAACCAAAGAAACGACTTAACAATACAAACGAAAAGAAAAGACTTGAAAGGACAGAAGAACTCCCTCGGATCTTGGCTTCTCGGTGAATCCTTCTTCAACAGTGGATCATCAAAGGATATAAATTTTCTCACGTATATACTTTTACATCGATCATAGACAAATGGGCATTTCACCTTTTTAATCTTTTAGCCAGTTGTCATATAAGTTATTTAATTATGGTGGCCTAAAATGCTTTGCATGGAACTAGATTGGGTGTCTTTGTTTCTTGACCCAAAATCCTCAACATCATATTTCATTCTCAACAAGATTTTGTATTTACTCCTATAACTTCTCTGTAATATTCTAAATTTAAAAGTTGAAAATAACAATTTTCTCAGCATCATTTATTCAAATAAATTAACAAGTGGACAGATGCATGAGCTTCTTGTTTGTTACCAAGCTAGCCAGCACCCAGATCATATTGGCACATGTCTACAGATCATATTGGTATTGTAAATGAAGGTTTAGAAGAATGTTACCTTGAATTTCTTGATTTCCATCAAATGGGAGGACTGAAGCTGTAATCCAGAAGTACAAGAGACTGTGGTTGCAAATGGGAGGACTAAATCCAGCATCAGACATTAATTAAAAAAAAAACAACTTTGAGGAGTGATTGTGGTTGCAGATGCTGCTTTTTTTGACACCATGGATTGAAATGAACCACAAGAGATCTACAAATGCACTTTTTTGACACCATGAACTCAGCAAAGCAGCAGAAAGGCAATTTGCAATCCAGAAGAAATATCAACACTTATTTCATAGAATTGACGGAGGGGAATGTATGTACCGCATTCTAAACAAAATAATATATTTATGGGTAATATATTAACATGGTTAAGATTTAATCCTGTTTCTTTCTTTCCTTACATACAAAGAATACTCCCTGAGTGGATAGTTTAAGCAAAAAGAGGTGTCCCAGGCATATCAGCAGAAGAAGAGGGCTGCAACGCACGGATTCTGATATCAAATTTCCTGTAGCTAGCAACTTCATGCTTGACAGGGCTAGGATCTGTTCCAGCAGTCACAAGCGCATAAGATTGAGTTCGATCATTATAAGCATTGCCTATGTGGTTCCCACATTTTCGACACAAGAGCTTGGTTTTCTTCCTCATCAATCCCCAAGAGTTCCTTGAATGGAAATAGGGTATGCACTGGATTTCATCAACCTCTGTAAATCTACTCTCATCAATCTGGAAGAACGATATGATCCCCCGTTTTATGGATTTCCCATATTTGGAACCTATGGTGGCAGTATTTCGGTTTGAAGAACTCAAACTCAGATCATAGCCACAAGAACCACAACTGCATAAGAATGTAAGTACATGCTGTAATATTCAGTAATGTAGTGATGGATTATATTTCAGCTCACTATGACAATCAAGTAATATTCTTTAACCACTGTTAATTTCCACGGTCACATTAAAATTATAACACAGCAAAAATTCACTCAAATATGAGCAGTTCATAATCATTCACTACAGCAACATAATTTATCTTCAATATCACAAGTCCCAAATTCTTCCAAGGTTTGAGCAAGTGGACAGAAAGCTTAGATTTCTTAGAGCTACTGAGTGCAATATGCTAGAAGAAGAATGATGCAAGTCCAGCTAAATCATCCCTTTCTAGGCATATTAAGGAAGAATGGATTAGAAAATAGAAACCGATTTGAATCTGCTTCAATAGATTTCACCAAGAAAGTTCCATCAATGAGCCTATTGTTATACCAATTTCTTCACTACAAACTACATCTACGAAAGATAAAATCTTCGATGTCTGAGGCTCTGACAGGATAAACAAAACCGTTCCAGCATCTCAGTAATCAATAACCCAATCAAATTAACAGGATAAATCAACAGTCATATATCTCAAATTATGTAAATTCCTCAAATTGGAGAGAATTAGCTCCAGATTGAACTCCTTATCAATCGATTAATTTCAATGGAAAATGAAACAGCCAATCAAATTGAAGAGAGAAAGAGGGAAAACAAATGCCTGTAAGTAACATCTCTTCGACTTTGAGAGGCGGAGGAGGAATTACGAAGACTTCCATTAACAGAAGTATCCAGTTTCATTGTCTCCATGCAATCCTTTCTTCCCCTCTTTGAGTACTGAATCGGGCAAAAACGAAAAATGGAGAGGCCAAACGGATATGGCGATCGGAAGACAAAATAGGCAAAGTTTACAGTTATGGCCTTCTGGATTGGGAAACCCTAAACCTCTGTTTGTGTTAAAATTGCTAATCCTCAATTGTGAATTCTACATTTCTACCCCAAAAAAATAGTCAAATGTGAATTGTACTAGGGGAAAAAAATGTGTAGTTTTGTCATGTAAATATGTAATTTGACGGAAGAAATTTAAATGAGGCACGTCGAATATATTGGTCAGAATAAGTCGTCATTCGTATTATTCATGTTGTCAAAAATTAACTCCCCGAAAGATTTTGTTATTTTGATGATAATTTGATATATCATTAATTAGTTTAATAAAAATCTTACTTTTCTATTCTATGTCCCAAGAGCCCACTTTCAATGAGATTGGAACTAGGACTGTTTAACGGGTCGACCTAACCCAATAACTTACAATTCATTTTATGTCTTATGGATCGACCCGACAGCCCGTAAAAAAATAAAATCGACCCATGACCGACCCGTAACCCGTTTTACAAGTTACGGATTTGCGGATCGAGTCACGAGTTAACTTGTTGATTGGATCAATCAACCGGATCTTTTTGACCGATTTAACCCGTAAAATTCCATTTCGCGCTTTAACTAACTACAACAATAACATTTTTTTATTTTATTTAATATTACCGGTCGATACGTAACCCATAAACTAAAAAAAGTTAACCCATTACCCTATTTGTAAAATTGTGGGTGGGTGCTCGACCCGTAAAATTGCGGGCGAGTCGGGATGGTTACGGGTTAACCCGCCCTTTGGAAGGCCCTATTTAGAATTTAACAATATTTATGTATATTGTTGTGTTTTTTTTTAATAGTATAAGATATTAATACTAAGTTTTAATTTTTATATAGTTTTGAGAATAATATTAGAGTATTGGTAGTGGCTGACCAAAAATTGGCCATGGGATGAGAGAGAGATTAAAGAATAATAAAATGAGGTATTACCAAAAAAAAGAATAATAAAATGAGGTGAGAGTGTGTGAAAAAATTAATGATCAGGTCACCATGATGACCAAAATTCATTTTGGGCATATATGTAGCCTTGTGACTCGTGTAGAAAAAGGGGGAAAAAAACTTTTACCTTTAAGAATGAAGAGAGAGAAAATGGTTATTATATTTTGATAGACCAAAAAAACTGGTCTACCGATAAATGTACTCTTACATGTTTTAAAATATTAAAAAGAAAATTAACTAAGGTCGGTTTTTTTATGATAACAATATAGACGAAAAGGCCTTATTTCCTCTCTTAGCGAAAAAGATCGACTTTACCCAAAGGCTTGATCAAAATTCATGGTCTTAAATCAGCTAATAGGAACAAAATGAGCAGTCATGTGTAACTGGTATTTTATTTTTTGTCATTCTCATTTTTTTCGGTAGTCCATCGAAGCATAATCTCCATATGAAATTTTTTACTTCAGGTGGTACGTTTAGTCTCCAAATCTTGTTCCATTTTTTAGATTCTAGTATTCTTTTTTGTGTCAATAAGGTTCATGTATATATCATGTTTTCAATGTTCAGTTATAATAATAAAAAAATCCCTTATATTATACCTCCTTGTTTTTCATACATGAAAAGGAAAATTAATGAATCTATTGAAGAATTATTAAGAAAATGATTATCATCAATTTGAATTGGGTGGTGTTGAAAACAATATTAATAATAACTAAAGCTTAGATAATGTGCATGAGACTTTGCATGAGTTTGTCACTCCATCACTTAAAAAGAGAAAAGATAGTGAAAGCGGAAGAAGAAAAATAACAGTGAAGACAAAACTTTTTACAAAGAAGGGGAAAGCTCCAATGCAATAGAAGATACCTAAAATGAATGTGATCGAAGAAACAACCATATGACATTGGATAAAACTTGTCTTGAAAATGGACAACAAGAAAAACATTAGAGGAAAAATTGTACAATGACAACAAAGTTTAATAAAATATTCGTTCTATTGTTATAGAGAAAATTGCACTAAACCACCCGTTAAATAGGCGAATTTACACTTAACCACCCGTTATACACGAATTTGTTTTAAACCACCCAAAACTTTCATTCCGTTAACAAATAGCCACCCACGAGCCTTTTCCGTCAAAAAATCCGTTAAATCCTACCCTTTGACAGTTTTGCCCTCAACTGTTCATCATTTCTTCTTCTTCTTCCGTCTTGTCTGGCCCCTAACCTTGCTCGCCAACCACACAGGATCTGGAGGCCGCCGAACACCTTGGATTTGAGCACCAGGTTCTGGAGTTGGCGATTGAAGCCCTGGGAGACGCTGTTCTTGAACTGGGTGAGCAGATGAAGCAACGCAGCCTCCTCTTCCGCCTCCCCCTTGGCGAGGGCTTTGACGAGATTGTGGAGGCTCTCGCGGTCGATCCAGGCCTGGATCTCGGACTCGATGCCGCCGGCGACGCGGGCTAGCTCGTGAGTGGAGGCGCGGAGGCGAAATTGAGGCCAACCCCAGCCCTCTGCATATCGAACAAAACAGAAAACGCCTGAGACGGGTTAGAGCTCTGGGCATGGGCTTTAATAAGCGTATTGTAGAGATTCGCATTGGGACGGTCGACCTGATTGAAAGCCCTAACAGCCAATCCGATTTCCCGACAGAGGGAGAAAGCAGAGATGAGCTTGGGGACGACGAAGAGGTCGCCGTGAAGGCCGAATTTGAAGACCTGAGAGTGGATTTGCAGGGCGTAGATGAGATTAGTGCACTTGTGGAGGTCGGAAAGCTTCTCCTCGAAGCGTCGGCGAGAAGAGACCCAGGAAGGGGCTCGGAGTGGGGCTGAAGCGGCGGCCATTGGAGGCGGGGGTTCAAGGAACCCGTTTCAATTTGGGGCGAAATTGAGGGCAAAGTAGTAATTGTACACGATTTAACGGATTTTTTGACGGAAAAGGCTCGTGGGTGGCTATTTGTTAACGGAATGAAAGTTTTGGGTGGTTTAAAACAAATTCGTGTATAACGGGTGGTTAAGTGTAAATTCGCCTATTTAACGGGTGGTTTAGTGCAATTTTCTCTTTGTTATAATCAATATACATTTTAAGACTTCACAATGGTATTGGGTAGGGGTGTCCATACAAAACATAAACCAAAAAACCGAACCGATTATTTTTTAGGTTAACCAAACCGACTATTTTTTGAAATTTCGGTTTGGTTAACCAAACCAAAAATATTTTTGGTTTATCAGTTCGGTTTCGATTCATGGCTTTACATATAACGGTTAACAGAGAACCGATTATTTTTTCAAATATTAGTTATCTTTGATTTATTTGGTGGCTAAACTCTATGATCTTCAAGGTGTTAATGTAGTTTGAGTCTTTCCTTCTTCAATTTTTATAATTTACACATTATTTTTCCTCTTCTCATATAAGCCTTATTGACCACAATATTGAATGACTGATATTTTTCTCCCAACCGTTTAAAATATCAAAGACAAATATGCTAAGATCATTCCTTGATTGATCTTTTCAAAACTGGACTTTATCATTTCCATCCTTAAAGAAACATAAGTCAATACCATTGGCAAATTAGAACATCTCAATGCTGATTCCATTACAAGTCCATTATAGACCTCAAGTCTTTTCTCATTACCCCGAGTTGGGTATCATACAACGAAACTCCAAAACGTTGTCACATAGGTTAGTCATCTGGATATCAACAACTCATATAATCAATTAACACTTGTGCTAAGTAGTTAATTGAACATAAACACATTACTGATGAACTTTTACTTGTTCAATCTTTTTTTAACCAATCAACCTTATTCACAACAACCTTGATGAATAACCACTTGTTCACAACTTAAACTGAACCAACATTCTTCCTTTCTTTCTTACTATAACCATAAGAAATTCCCATTTCATTTAGGATTCTTAATCCTCTTAACTCAAAAGATAACAACATATATGAACCTCCGAGTTCAAATACTATCAGATTCAAAATTGAACTGCATCTTCCAACAGATTAACAATTCAATCGATTCAACATTTGAGCACTTCAAAGCTCTTTAACTTTCTACTGAGCAAAGAAAAGTACATAATATCCATGATTCTATACCATAGAGTCACAAACACAGTTGTTGAAGAAAGTTTCCAAAGACAATCCTTTTCTTTTCAGGATTCTTTTACATCCCTTCATGATCCATACTGATCTTTTAGAGTCACTTAAGGCTCATAAGATTCTCCAAATCTTACCATTGAGAAGTAGAGGTTCCAACTCCAAACTTCTATTGACAATTGAATTTCAACCAAATTCAGAAATTCCTAAGAAATATTCTCGGGAAAACTCTTACTCTTATGACTTCAAGACAACACTTGAACTTTCATATTTCAAGAAAAGAATTAACAATTTCTTTCACATAACTTTGAATCATGAACTTTCTAACAAAGATTCTTAACTTGAAATCTTCCATCATACGAACTTAAAATAGGAAACCTTCAAAATAGAAAATCTTTATGAAGTAGAATACTTAACTTCAAAATCTCACAAGAAGTTTCCTAATAGCATGGAAGAAACGATAAGGGTACACCCAATCCAGACTCTCAAGAGAGAATAGGAATTTATTGAGAACTTGGTCTAGTACCGGTTCAACTTTAGGAATCTTCACCTGATCTTACTTTGGATCCTTCTCGGAATCCATTCCCATCTCCAGGGAATCAAATGTCCACTATAGGACCTTTTTCACATAAACCATTACAAACTTATTACCTCATGTTCTCCAATTCCCTTTCCTCCTTCTATCTCTTCACGAGTCTGACCTTCAATCTTAACCACTTTCCGTAAATGGTTCTAAGACAACACCAATATAGAATTCTCCATAATTCTATATAGAAGATGAAAGTCTTAAGCAAGACTTAGGAACTTTTAGCTCTGATACCACTTCTGTAACACCCCCTTCCTACCCTGGAGGTATTACCGCCAGTAACCCCGATTAAGACTAAACCGAAGCTACCCAAGGCTTTAAACTGACTGAACAAACTAAAAACAAAGTAAAAGAAACCATTTAAAACCTAACAAAATTAAGTTAAATATTACAGCGGAAAAACACGTAAAAGGTCTTATACAAACCTTAACTTAAAAGAATAAATAAATAAATAGAACAACCTTCTATTTAAACAAAATCTTCATTAAGTCTTCCTTAAGTTCTTATTTCTGAAACTCAGCTTCGCTTTGAAGTAGTTCAACCATGATCTTCAATCAAATATAGCTATTGGAAAACTTTCTTCAACTTCTGGAGCTTCAAACCTCTAAATCCACCTCTTGAATCAACTTCCAAGAAGAACCTGATGTATCGTAAACCAACGGCGGACACCAGCCGACCATATAAAAGAAAAGAAGATGGACGGGTTAGTCTAATGAAAGACTAGCAAGCGGAGAATCTAACTTGGTTCTTATGGTTGTAACTAAACATATTGGCATCAAAATCCGAATAGACTCAGATTATGATCCAACAGTTAGCAGTCTTATAGAGAATAAGAATGAGACTCGCATAATCAAGAGAGAGAACACCACCGCTTGTGGTTTCTTTAAGAAGCATAAACAATTGTTGGGAACTCATATTAATCACATAACATCTTGAAAAGTCTCCGTCGACTAATCAGATTGACTTAATCAAAGTTTGATTAAGAATCATTCATAACCGGGAGCAAGAATGGTTATCGAATAGACTAACCATTCGGGTACATTAATGTGCCAAACGCACTTATCTTTATTACTTTCAGAACTTTTCACAAACATGTTGATAACTTTTAAGCGGCTAAAACCGCAGAGAATCCACCTGTACATGGAGACGCCAAGATGAGAGGAATTATTTCAACCATGATCATTGACGAACACCTAGTACCAATTTGCACTTAGCTAGAGTGCATAAACACCTCCTCCAGCGTTGAGTGAGGTATGAGTCATGACCCGAATGTTGGGATATGATAGTAACGAGCTAAACCTTGCAACATAGACTGTGTTATAAAGAGGTCATCGGAGACTTGGCTCCTACCCCTGAAAAAAAACTAACTTACTTCACAATAATGTCTCAGCATGAGACAACATACAAGGTCACACATAACGGACCTAAATCCAGTTCTGACGCGAAACTGAATAAACAACATGGTCATTATTTCTAACAAATATAACGACCTATCATATTTTATTAATCATACAAGTTGTTCCCAACGCAAATATTAAATGGAATCCAATTCCTCATTTAATAACAATAACGCAAGAGAGAATCGTCCACTTGCCTTAGAAAGCGTGCTCAACGTCCTTAGCAATTCCAACAGTAATCTTTATCATCCTTCTGCCAATCGATATCCAAAACTTGTATTCGCTATAACTGAAGATCCGGACGTCCGTTTCACGAGCGGTTCGAACCTGTAGAACCGTATCAACGTCAAGATTATAAAAACTATAAATTTAATTAGCAAAGCGGAACCGCAAGGCCCTTAGGGTGGCTCCGCAATCAACCCGCTAATTAATTTCGATCGTATATACCTTCACTCGAGCCCATGGCTCGTTTGGCTCGATCATGGCTCGATCCCCGAGCCCGAGGGTGGCTGAGCATTGCCCGACTATGGCCCTCGTGGTGGGTGGTCCAGCAGAGGCTAACGGAGATGGTCAACGCAACGGCGGCCCGAAACTTCCACCGAAGCTTGCACAAAACGAAGGGTGAGGGAGGCATCACGCGGTTCACCGCAACAGGGCTGGGCACGAGCTGAGCTCACCTTGGCTCGAGCGGTGGTCCGGGGAGGCGCCTATTGGTGGCTGGCCCAGGAGGAGTGGCTTCCGGCGTCGACGCACAACGAGGCCGAGAAGATTGCCGGCGTGACGAATTGAATTCTTTCCCCGAGTCCGTTCCGCCATGCTCCTCTCCCTGGTTCGGTTTGCAACAACAAACGAACCCAACCATGAAAGAAATGAAGAAGGAGATGAGATGAGGTGAAGTGATGGTAGGGAAGGCGAAGAAGAACGTCGGCGGTGAAGATGGCAACCCAATTCGTCGTTCCGTCCTTATCCTTCCTTTCTCACTTTAAAATTTTTGGAGACCACCTTCACGACTTTGGATAAGGCAGAGATGTGCCGTCCCAATCACTCTCTAGTTCCTTCAATATTAAGGCAAGAAGAGATAATTTCAAAACCAAACCCGTCTCGGAACGGGACTCGCGTTAGAGCGGTAAAATTATGTACCTCGGGTGGAAAAACTTACTAAACGGAAAACGTCCCGTAAATTATGTAGACCAATAAAACCAATTTTCCATGATTTTATCACACTACCTTCAATTTTTAAGGCTTCCGTTTCGTATTTTAAATCCTTTTCGGTACATATTTAAAAAGACGGCTTATTCAATAAATATTCTTTTTCCACTGAAAAATCCTAGAATTCACATCGATCCATAAAATCATTTCTTTGTGATTTTAGGATATCACCAACAATTTTCTAGGATTTAATCTCCAACGAAAATACTGGATTAAGCGTTAAAACGGACCAAAAAATTTAAAAGGGTATCCGACAAAAATTCAAAAATATCCTCATAAACCGCAGTTATTACAGTCGCATCGACAACCCGCCGAGTTTGGATATCGTAATCCCTTCGTGGTCAGGATCCAAGAGGCACCCATGTCCAAGGGTTTCCATTGGCCACAAATGGGGATTTACGACGGTACGGCCGACCCCGAAGAGTGAAGACCATATAAAACACTTCGCCGTCCAGATGAATGTCAACTCCTACAATAACTCCATCTTCTGCCGCATCTTCCCCACCACTTTAGACAAGGCCGCAATGACGTGGTTCACCAGCCTCAAGGTGGAGTCGGTGGCCTTGTTCCCTCAGCTGTGCGAGTCCTTTATCGCACACTTCAATGGCTCGAGAAAGCGAAAGAAGAATATGCGGGATCTTCACGGTATCGAGCAGGGCGAGAGCGAGTCGCTGGGCACCTTCTTCACAAGGTTCACCACCGCGGTCGCGGAGATTGCCCACATCGACGAAGCATCGTTGCGAGACATCCTCATGGGCAACCTGTGCGGCGGGTCCTTTAAAAATTTCATTTTTCGCAAAAACCCGACGACGTACGACAGCCTGTGTGCCAGGATCACGACCCAGGTGTACGCCGAGGACGCCGCCAATCAAAGCTCGAGGCCGCGAACCGACAGAGAGATCGCGACTAAGGCAAAGGGAAAGGCAAAAATGGCCGCGCCGGCCGCAAAAGATGCGTATATGACGCAGACCCATGACCGACGCGCCGACTACAAAAGCAACAACACGAATAACAACCGAAACAACAACAGGAACAACAATAATAACCGCGGGAGCGGTGGCGGGGGTTGGAGTTGCTTCGGAGGAAAACCACGAGGTTACCAGGGCAAAGGCGGTCCCGCGTACAACCCAAATGAAAAGAGGCGTGCCAACCCCGCATCGGGGGCCAATACCGTACAACAAGGTCCGGCCCAACCTCGGACTAGCAACGCCGAGCCGCACACCGCGGGACAAGCACGTCCCGGGCAGACCGCGACACCCGATGGATACATTCATACCATCTTGGGGGGACCGTCGCTGGCAGGGTCAAGTCAGGCGGAGAGAAAGAGGTACACAAGGGCGAGTCACCACGAACCCTCGGTTTATAGCGTGGCGCAAACATCGCGGTCTCACACGAGCTTGGCCTTCACGTCCGAGGACACTGAAGGACTCCACATGCCGCACTCCGACCCCCTAGTGGTCCACGCTCAACTAGGCTCGAAAATAGTAAAGAGAGTGCTAGTGGACACGGGATCCTCCGTGGACATTATGTACTTCGGAGCCTTCGAGAAGCTGGGCATCTCCGCGACATCCTTGAAGCCTTACGCAGGGAAGCTCACCTCCTTCTCGGGAAATGAGGTCGATGTCGCCGGTCTCATTGACCTCTGGATGACACTCGGCACCGGCTCCACGACAAGGACCGAAATGGTGGAATTTACGGTGATGCACCTTACCTCAGCCTACAACGCGATCATCGGAAGGGTCTCCCTGATGAAGTTTCAAGCAGTGGTTTCCATTTACCACCTCAAAATGAAGTTCCCCACCGAAGAAGGTGTCGGGGAAGTAAAGTGCAACCAAGAGGAGGGCCGCGTCTGCTACGCGACCTCGGCGAAGCAAAGGAGTCCCGTGTTCATGGTGGATTCTGTCGACGAGGCAGACCTCGAAGTCCGGGATTTCACCATCCCCACCCCCGAGGCAGAAAGAAGGGTAATATCCCCCTTCGAAAACAAATCTAAGAAGATCTACTTGAGGGAAAGCCTCACCGGGACATCTTCAACGTCCCTAGAAGCCCTGCTCGCTGGATCACGCGACGTGTTCGCCTGGACCGCGAAGGACCTCCGTGGTGTTCCTCGGACACTGGCCCAGCACTCCCTGAACGTCGATGTCGCCACCCGCCCTGTGGTACAGAGACAAAGAAAGATGAACGAAGAAAGGGCAAACGCTGCTAATGACGAAGTGGCAAAACTGCTCGCCGCAGGGTTCATCCGCGAGGTCCAATATCCGAGGTGGCTGTCCAACATCGTCCTGGTCAAAAAAGCCAGCGGCAAATGGCGGATGTGCGTGGATTTCAAAGACCTTAACAAGGCGTGTCCCAAGGACAGCTACCCCCTGCCCTCGATTGATGAGCTCGTTGATTCAACAGCGGGTCACGAGGTCCTGAGCTTCCTCGATGCATACTCGGGATACAACCAGATCTCGATGAATCCACGTGACGAGGAAGAAACCTCCTTCATCACGCAACGAGGAACGTACTGCTACAGGGTCATGCCATTCGGCTTAAAGAACGCTGGGGCCATATTTCAGCGCCTCATCGACCGGGTCTTCAAGAACCACCAGGGGAGGAATGTGTCGGCTTATGTTGATGACATCGTAGTGCGTAGCAAGAGCCCCGAAGAACATCTAGTCGACCTCGCTGAGGTTTTCGACACACTCAAGCATAACCGCCTCAGCCTGAACCCCGAGAAGTGCGTCTTCGGCGTATCTTCAGGGAAATTCTTAGGTTTCATGATCAGTGAATGCGGGATCGACGTCAACCCCGCCAAGGTCGATTCGATCCTCTCAATGAGGTCTCCAAGATCGCGGACCGAGGTACATCAGCTCAACGGCGCCGTAAACTACCTAGGAAGGTTTTGCTCCCGTTTAGCAGACAAGTCCCTTCCCTTCTTCGCCGCCCTCAAGAAGAATGACAAGTTTGTCTGGGACGAGGGGCTCGAGGTCGCATTCACTGAGTTAAAGACCTTCCTGTCAAAGCTCCCCACCTTATCACCCCCATTGGCAGGCGAAGATCTGCAGCTGTACGTCGCAGTGAGCCCAGAAACAGTAAGCGCGGTGCTAACAAGAGAGGCCATGCACCCCGTATACTTCGTAAGTCGCGTGCTTCAACCTGCGGAGCAGCGATACTCCCCGGAGGAGAAGATGGCATTGGCAGTTGTGACTGCCGCAAGGCGCTTCGCCCTTACTTCCATGCACACCCCATTCAAGTCCTCTCCGATCGGCGTATGACAAAATGGGCGGTCGAGCTCTCCGAGTTCGACATCAGCTACCTCCCAAGAACCGCAATAAAGGGACAGGCCCTCGCTGACTTTATGGTGGAGGTCACCTTCCCCGAAACCGACTCGAGCTCGGAGGAGTGGAAGGTTTTCGTCGATGGCTCACGATGTGACGCCGGTGGTGGGGCTGGGGTATTCCTCGCAGGTCCCTCAATCGAAACAGAGTATGCCCTCAACTTTGCTTTCGAGGCCACTAACAACGACGCCGAGTACGAGGCCATGATCGCCGGGATCGAGGTGGCGCTCCTTAGTGGAGCCCGCAGAATCAAGGTCTACACAGACTCCGAGCTGGTGGCACGACAACTCAATGGCCAATACGACACCAGGACGGGCTTCCTACCAGCTTACCGAGAGAAGGTAAAGGCCTTGGTGTCGTGCCTAGAAACGTTCGCGGAAGAATCCATCCCACGCACCTCAAACACAAAGGCGGATGCCCTCGCGAGGTTGGGATCGGCCCTTCCCTTGGAAGTGGGGAATCGCGTGATGATAGAGAGAAAGTTGTCGCGAAGTGTGACAAACGAGGTCCTCTCCATTAGAACTGAAGACTGGAGGTTCCCTTTGACACGATATATGGAAAGCGGCGTCCTGCCAGAAGACCCCGCACTGGCCAGGAAACTAAAAGTGCAGGCGGCTCGCTACTGCGTAGTCGGCGGCCAGCTCTACTGCCGAGGTTACGCCGAGCCCAACCTACTATGCGTGCCCCCCGAGGTCACGGATCACATCCTCTACAAAACGCATGAGGGGGTCTGTGGCGGCCACCCAGGGTGGCGGGCCTTGGTCCATAAAATCATTCGCTTGGGATACTTCTGGCCCACTCTCCGACAGGATGCAAAGGCCTACGTCCAGAAATGTGACGGGTGCCAGAAGGACGCGAACCTCCAGCACGTCCCAACCACCCCCCTCCATTCCATCCACGCACCCTGCCCATTCGCGATGTGGGGGATGGACATCCTCGGACCATTTCCCAAAGCAGCAGGCCAAGTACAGTATGTCTTGGTCATCGTCGATTACTTCACGAAGTGGATCGAGGCGCAAGCCATGGCAAAAATTACCGGGGCGAAGGTCTGCGAGTTCCTATGGAAGAACCTCGTCTGTCGTTTCGGCGTCCCCATGACCATCATGACGGATCATGGCCCCCAGTTTGACTGCGAAGAAACCCGTACCTTTTGCTCCAAACTGGGCATAACACTCAAATTCTCTTCCGTGGCCCACCCCCAATCCAACGGCCAAGTAGAGAATGTCAACTCCCGCATCTTAACCGACCTAAAGAAGCGCCTGGGCGTGGCCCAGGGCCGCTGGGCCGAACTACTCCCACTCGTCCTCTGGACGTACCGCACAACCGCGCGTCGCGCAACGGGTGAGACACCCTTTGCCCTAACCTACGGGGCGGAGGCGCTCGTTCCCGTGGAAACCTTGGTCCCGTCGGCAAGAGTCTTTAACTTCGACGAGAAAGAAAATGAATCTAACCTTAAGGTCGAGCTGCAACTCATAGATGAATTGCGCGAGGTGGCTGACCTGCGCTCCAGAGAATACAAGCGTCGCGTGGCTGTATACCACGACAAGAAGGTCAGACCTCTCCTTTTGGCCATGGGAAACCTCGTCCTAAGACGCACCGAAGGTGGGAAGCTGGACCCAAACTGGGAGGGGCCGTATCTCCTCGGCGAAGAGGTCGCGCCCGGGGCCTTCAAGCTAAAAGACAGCGAGGGGCGCACCTTGAGCAAAACATGGAACATCGCCCGACTCAAAAAATACTACGTGTAAACTCTCTCAACATCTATGGTTGTGTCTTGTGAATAAGAGGATTGCAGGCTTTTCAAAAACTCTCAGAAATCTCTCCCAAAAATGAGAATCTCGTTTGGTCCACCCCTCGCTTCCCGCTTGGGGTTGGAGAGTCTCATTAGGTCCACCCCTCGCTTCCCGCTTGGGGTTGGAGAGTCTCGTTAGGTCCACCCCTCGCTTCCCACTTGGGGTTGGAGAGTCTCGTTAGGTCCACCCCTCGCTTCCCGCTTGGGGTTGGAGAGTCTCGTTAAGTCCACCCCTCGCTTCCCGCTTGGGGTTGGAGAGTCTCGTTAAGTCCTTCCCTCGCTTCCCGCTTGGGGTTGGAGAGTCTCGTTAAGTCCTTCCCTCGCTTCCCGCTTGGGGTTGGAGAATCTCATTAAGGTCCACCCCTCGCTTCCCGCTTGGGGTTGGAGAGTCTCGTTAAGTCCTTCCCTCGCTTCCCGCTTGGGGTTGGAGAATCTCATTAAGGTCCACCCCTCGCTTCCCGCTTGGGGTTGGAGAGTCTCGTTAAGTCCTTCCCTCGCTTCCCGCTTGGGGTTGGAGAATCTCATTAAGGTCCACCCCTCGCATCCCGCTTGGGGTTGGAGAGTCTCGTTTGGTCCACCCCTCGCATCCCGCTTGGGGTTGGAGACTCGTTATCAGGCAAAATCCAAACCAGACTCGAAACCTCGGCGGATTTCTGCGAAAATTCATGATCTCAGTGCAGAATTAGCAGCACCCGATGTGGCCCAAGTACCACAATAGCTGTGGCACTCAGACCATGGGGTTGGATGGATAGAGACGAGCATATGCAAATAAGCTAGAGCAAACAAACAGTTACGAGGTAAGAAAAGAAGACATAAAATAAGGGCCACAAGGGCCGAGATGTTTATATTACAGGCCCTGTGGGGCCACCAACAACAAAAAAACAACAACAAACAAAAAAACCAACATCCTTTAACTCTTAGAGGTTTCAGCAGCAGGGTCGGCAGTCTTCGCGGTGACTTCCGATACATCAGCAGTGGGATTTTCGGAGATCTCCAGGGCAGAGGCGGGGATGGCAGAAGGTTGGGAGCTTGGCGTATCTTCCCGAGCGATGGCTGCCGAGGTAGACGCCTCGCTGGCCACAGTTCCGTCCTCGTTGAGAAAGAATTCGCACTCTCCCTCAGGCTCTTCCCCGTCAAGTTCCCCCATAGTCTCCTCGTAGTTGGGGATGAAGAACTTGATGCGGGGGTCGATGAGCCCGTACTTCGGGACCGCCTGCTTGACCCCCATCCGGACGGACTGGTGGAACATCTTCCTCACACTTTCCACCATCTCAGCCTGAAAAGCCTCGGACTTCACATACCTGGGCCCCTCGGCTTCCACCTCCTCACTAAGCTCAACAACACGCCGTTGGAGCCTGGTAATCTCCTCCTCAGATTTCTGAAGCTCCACCTCCTTTTCTCTGAAGAATTGGTGCTCCGCGGATAGCTGCCCCTTGAGCTTCGTGACTTCTTCCTTGAAACCCCCGTTCTCTTCCTTCAGGTCCCTGTTCTCCTCCTTCGCTTTCCTCAACTCCTCCTTGACCCTCGAGGCGTCCTTGGCCTCATCTGCTGCTGGGACCTCTGTGACGCGAGCACGCCTTTCGGCCTCCGCGAGGTCCTTTCCCCTCTTCTCGATCTCGGTGTCGCGCTCTTTGAGCCTCACCTCCAACCTGTCCATCTTCTTATGGAAGAGGGTGACGCGACCACAGTTGTAGTTCGCGAAGAAGATGTTCTGAAATAAACGAAGAATACGTTAAACACAAGAACAATGATAGTAAAACCAACAAAAAACGACCTCATAAGAACAAAGACGTACCATCGCTGCATAACGGAGGATCTCGTCATTAATGGCGGCCTCCGAAAGGTTGTTGCTCCACGCAACCTCCTCCTTCCAGACTGTCATGTCCCAGTCCTCGGACACACCGCGGGCAGGTCCGGGACAATGAAACTTATCAGCGGGAGGCCCGGTGGCCGAGATAACCCGGCTTAGAGGCCCAGGGCGTTCGACCATCACGCCCCCTTGGGTCCCCCTCTGCTCGTCCCCTTTGTGTTTTTTTCTTTTTTCCCCGCGGGGAGATCCCGAATCCTTCCTCTTGGATCCGGCCTTATCCCCGGATCCTCGAGGAACGTAAGAGGACGTCCTCGCAGCATCCCCTTTAGACGCCGTCCCCCCACTCGACTTCGCCTCTGACACCTTCGACGTCAGGGCTGCTGTCTTCAATGGCGGGGCGGGAAGCCTCGTTTGCGTTGTCGGCTCGTTAATGACGACCCCCTTCTGACCTCGGGGAACGGGGGCCGTCGAAGAAGAAGTCACGGGCCTCATGCGACTTCGAGGTAAGAGCGCCAAGTAGGTCCACTGTCAAAACAAAAAACGGGGACATAAAAATTAGATAAGAAAGAAACTAAAGCAAGTTAGCAAGGTCTAACCTCGCGACTCTAAGGCAGCAATAAAACAAAACAGGCCGGCGAGGTCTATAACCTCGTTTCTCAAACAAAAAAAAAAGAAAAAAGAAACAATCAGAAGAAAGATCGAATCCCCTCTTTGCCCTCGCTAGGAGGGAGGCTAAGACTCAGGCCAGCCCGCTCAAGCTGGTCCTGAGAAAGATACACCTGGTGCGGTGCCTGGTCCGCTGTGGCGTATCGGGCCTTGAGTGCCTTAAGCTCGTCAACCGTCAGCGGGGTTACACACCGAACAAACCTGCCCGACGCCACGGGGAAGTTGAGATATCTCCCGGTGGGGTCGCGGACCAAGAACCAATTCGGCTTCCACAACCCGACGTTCGAAGGGGCCGTGGTGATCTTGATATTCGGCGTGCTGAGATTGATGAGGCATAGGGATCGAGTGTCTCTCCTCGCTAGGAATAAAGCCGACAAGTTATCGAGGTTCGGCCCGTCACCAAGTTCGCGACTGCGAATCGTGTAGGCGCAGCCGCCAAGCATTCGGAAACAATTGCGCGGGGCAGATCTTCATGGCCCACAAATAATCAACAATATGCTGGGCCAGGGGCAGCCTGAAGCACGCTTGAAGGCTGAAGAGGTGCACAACCACACACCTGTCGTAAGATGCCAAGGAGTGGACCCCCTCCTCGGGAAGCGCCAACTCAACCCCCTCGGGCCAAGAAAAGTCCTTGGCAATGTCTGTAAGGTCCTTCAGCTCGAGCTCGGTGGCCACCCCCTCGGATAGACGAGCCTCCGCGGAACCCGGGGTCATGGGGATCCGTTCCTCCAGGACACTCGGGACGCGGGACACGACGTCGGTAATATACGCCGCAGCGAAGTCCTTGGCAATATCTACGAGGTCCTTCTGCTTAAGTTCGGTGGCCACCCCCTCGGATAGACAAGCCTCGGCAGAACCCGGGGTCATGGGAATCCGTTCCTCCAGGACACACGGGACGCGGGACACGGCGTCCGTAATGTAAGCGGCATGAAAGCTCGGGGGCACATAGAGAGCGGGGGTCGAGGCCGTGTCCGCACCTGACCTCACCATCAGTTCAGCAACATCCGCATCGGGGGTGGAGGACGAGGCCATCTCAACGCCTGACGACACGCGAAGTCGGGTGAAGCGCGAGCTAATAGAAACCTCGGAGTTGCTTGAAGAAGGGTCGCTGAAAACCAACGAAGGAGACCTTGGGTTCTGAGAGTCGCTAGGCTCTACGCTTCCCACGGACAACGAAACCTCCTCGTAAAAACCCTCTTGAACCTTGAAGACAAAGCCTGGTGGAGGGCTCAGAGAGTTTCCCCTAGGCATGAAAAGAACGACTTCCAGGCCGCGGAAGGCTAACACCTGGAAAAGGAAGAAGTGTTGAGACATCGGGCAAAATAATCAAGAAAAACAATGCGAGGTCATAACCTCGAGAGAAAAAGAACGAGGTCATAAGCCCGAAAGAAAAACAAAACGGGGTCAAGAAAAACAAAACGAGGTCAAGAAAAACAATGTGAGGTCATAACCTCAAGAGAAAAAGAACGAGGTCATAACCTCGGAAGAAAAAGAACGAGATCATAACCTCGTAAGAAAGAGAAATTCTGGGGCATGAGAGGCGAGGAGCCACGTGGCACCCTAGGGGCTACTCTGACAAGATAGGACGGCGAGGGAGAAGACGAAGCGCCAAAAAGGGGAGAAGACGAAGCGCCAAAAAGGGAGAAATCGAAGCTCCAGAAAGAGGAAAGAGAAGGTGAAATGGAAGCCAGCGGTGGAGACTCTAACGTCCCATCAGTCAGCCGTCAAGGAGTTTGGGTTTCCAAGAATTTCGAAATTCAAAAGCGCCGAAAGAAAGCACAGAGACCCAGCCGTCGGTCAGAGGGCAAAGGGTTCAAGAGCAGGGAATTCGCCACCCTCACCCCACCGTACCGCCACCACGATGCTGGAGCAGAACACAAAGAAAAACGAGAAAAAAAAGAGCAAAGGAAAATGGCGAGGAAGGCACGCGAAAACCCACGACGACCTCACCACCACCGTTTCACCGCCGTAATACCAGAGCGAAATGCCAAACAATACTCAGTCGCCCTTCCGGAACAGAACAGAAAGAGGAAAACCAAAAAGAAAAAGAACACCCAAAAGCAAGAGGAAGAGGAGCGAGCACTTACTTGCTTATAATCGGCGTGGAGGGGACGGTGGCGCAATTGGAAACTGGTGGAGGATTCGTCGGAAACCGTCTGGAAAACCGCTAGCAAGAAACCGAAAAGACGATGAGAAAGGGCGAAAATGTTGAGAGAGAAGATGGAAGGGAAGCGTGCTCAATACGCTCTTATAAAAAGCAGACTTAGGCCTCCCCTGCCCAGAAAGGCTTATTGGGCCTGTCCCACCTGGACGGCCCATTAAGCAAGATATGAAGAACGAGCCCAGAAAAGCTTCACCCCTGCAAACACAAGAAGAAGGAAAAAAGGCCAAGTATAGAGCCTCGCAAAAAGAGAGCTTCGCAAGACGCCCACCACAAACCTCGGGACCCTTGAAACCTCGCAGAATGCCTACCCACCTCTCAAAACCTTGTACCCCGTGACATCTTAGCACTTATGCCCTGCGGTCCTCGGGGCGAGATCCTCAGGCCATGGGGTTGTGATGATGCTCAAAATAGCAAAGCGAGAGGTGGGCCCGGAGTATGAGGATCAAAGAAGATCAAAGGGACCCCTAAGGTGGATCTCAGGGCCCACAACCGCAACCAATCCCTATTTTAACAAAATTCCTGCCACCACGAGGTCTCGACCTCGTAACCGACTCTACTGACACCCGCCCACCATGACTACTCAGCGAACGCCGCTCCTCCGGGCCAATCACCGACTGCCTCGCCTCTAGTCCAATCAGAGCCCTTGATCTCGGGCGTCCCACATCGGACAATGACCAAAACCCAACTCTCCCATTCTCTATAAATAGAGGGTTACCTCGTATGGAGAAAGGGTCGAAAAACATCTTGAACTCAAGAACTATCTTGCTTGTTAAAGATCAACGTGATTGAAGCCTCGAGAAAAGACCTCGCAATAGACAAGCAAAGTCCATAAAAAGACTTCAAGTCATCAAGAGTCCCTGCACACATCAAAGACCTCGCTACATCGCATCCTTCGATAGACCTCGCAGCAAGATAACCAAGAGATACTTAGGCATTAGAGTCTTCAGCAACTAAGAGATCTCAGATTTTATGTAATCGAGATCTTGAACCTCGTAGGAGGTCTAGGGTGTAATTCTCAATAATCCATTAGCCTCGTTGGCTTGTAAACCTCGCTGTAAAGAAAATCATAAATAAAGAAGCAAGTGTTTGCACTTTCGAATATAATAATCTCGTTTCTTGTCTTCTAGCGAGCCTTTTATTTCGGGTTTCATCAGTATTATTTCAATTAAAAATTCAATAATTTATTATAAATTTTGTATAAAATTATTATTTTATTATTATTAAATAATATTTTATGTAATATAATATTAATTATTTTAATAAATATAAAGATAATGGTTAACAAAATTGACGATCTTGATCTGTTGGATCAACCCAAACCCATACCAAATCTGTAAAATCCCCATCCATATGAACCCGGAAATTTTACGACTTGTGACCCGTTTTAACCCGAACCCGATTGACTCAAACCCGAACCCGACCCACCCATTATTTGACAGGTCTAGTTGCATCTCTTGCACATATATGGTTGCACAGTAAACAATAAGTCAAAGAAATCACAGAAATGCATGAGAGGTGTGCGATAGAAATTAATTTAGTACTGTAGTAATTAACAGGACATTAGTTCTCGACCAAACAATGACACACACCCAAACAACGACTATTGCTATCCCCTCATTTTTCACCCAAACACTGCTTGTTTTATGCTCTTGTACACTGACTGCACACTCCATACCACCTTTGCACTATGAATAAAAGTTTGAAGGGGACAACAAACAAAGCCACATCCTCCAAAAACCCCCAAAACCAAAATCTGAAAATATGAGGATTTGAATCCCCAATTTCTCCTCCCAATTTTCACGAACTGGGCTTCCTCCTCTTCATCTTGTTCCTATCTCTGGACTCCACTTCGCCGCTGCTTATTCCGGCTCCGATTACTCAGCTCTAGTCTACTAAGGCTGCTCCAAGCAGCCTCTCTCAGATCTAACCGGTTCTTACTCCCAATCCATCTCAAACCTCTACTCGTCCCTCGTCCAACGATCCTCCAAATCCAAATTTTACAAATCCACCGCCGGCAGCGTCACCGGCCTCTTCCACTGCCGCGACGACCTCAACGCCGGCGCCTGCTACAACTGCGTCAGCAAGATCCCGCCTCTAATTAAGAAGTCTCCCGCGCCGACGCGTCGGGGACGGGCTTCGATTGGTAATAATACTCTGAATATTAGGGCCTGTTTTGTAATAAGTATTTTCATATAAAAGCCTTGTATCTCGCTCTTTTGAGTAATGCGTCTTGTAACAGAATTTCTTTTGTTGGGCTTGGGCCCATATGTCCAGCCCAGTCCATATTCCACACAAATCAAATGAGGGTTAGAAGCGAAGATCAAGGTTGGTTTTATTGATGGTTCTTGTCGTCGTCCTCCTCTGGGAGCAAATGAGTGTGCCAGGTGGGTTTGTGCAGATCACACGGTGCGTTGCTGGCTTCTAAATTCTATTGACGGTAGAATCTCTGAAACTTTTTGTTCTATGCTGTTGAATCTGATATTATTTCACCTTGTGATTCAAAGTATTGCTAGTTTTTGTTAGGTTATCTAATTTACTTTGGTTTGATTTGAATTTCAATTTTATATTAGAGAGCTGATTTTTTTCCCCATGTGAGGTAGGGTCTGTTGTTGTTTGAGCCTTGATGGTGTTGTCACATCTGTTCTGTCCCACTAGCATTTAAAAAGCTGATTTCTTCCATGTGACCCCTTGTTATTTTTGTCTTGTAGGGTGAATTTCTATAGCATTTATTTTATTATATGGACACAATTTGAATACCTAATATCTGAAATGGTTTGATGAGTTCATAGTTGCAAAATGCTTAAAAAAATAGCCCATCTAAACTTCTTCGCAAGGAACTTGTTATTTTTCTCTCTAGGTTTTTTGTTTTCTATGTTGTTTAGTTTTTACTTTCCCTTTTTTTCGGTCCCTGGGTTTTTCTAGCTTTCCTCTTCGCTCTCGTTTTTCGTCCCTTTTTTCCTTTCTGGTTTGGGCCCTTCTTAGATACCATCCCGACTTCGAGCTGCGGTAAGGGTACGACATCTCGACCCCTAGATTCCGTTCGTACCGGGTTCCACCTAATTATATGTTGTTGTTGTTGTTGAGTCTGAGCTTAATTTATCCATTTATTCTAATGCTGACTGTGCAACTTGCAAATTTTCAGCCAGGTCTTTAAGCGGATCAGTAGGTTTACGCCATGGGGCACTGTGAAGGCGATTTAAGCTGGACGGATTGTGGTTAATGCATCAAGGCGGTGGTTCAGATGGCGCAAGTTGAATGTGGAAACTCTTCCTAATTCTGTTAATGGACGTCTTCATATATCTCACTTACAGGCATTTGTTTCCCCCCTTTCTCTTTTCAATTTGATTGCCTGATTCATTTTGCATAGATATTCAATCTGGAGCTAATTCTCTCTCAATTTGAGGAATTTACATAAGTTGAGATATATGACTGTTGATTTATTCTGTTAATTTGATTGGGTTATTAATTACTGAGATGCTGGAATGGTTTTGTTTATCATGTTATCATCATAGTGAAAAAATTGGTATAACAATATATTCAAATTGGTTTCTATATTCTAATCCATTCATCCTGAATATGTCTAGAAAGGGATGATTTAGCTGGACTTGCACCATTCTTCTTTGTGCATAATGATCCTTCCACTTATAATCATTCTCTCCACCCTTCCCCTCTCCATTTTTTTTAACCTCAACCAAACCTTGTCCTCCTAGGACGTGAGCCAACATGTGGGAAAATCTCAACCATGTGTCGATATGGAATCGAACAAAGATGCTATTTGGATGATTAGTTCCAATTAGCTTGCAGATCAGACATCAATTCGGACAATGTGACTCTTTATCTCATGGGTCATAAGTCCACCATAAAAATCCAAAAAAATATCCCTTGTCTCTTCCTTCCTTTGTATAAGTAGTCAACAACTGCAACAATTCAGGCCAAAGTTTCCATTCTCCGACCCACTACCCGCAACAAGTTCATCGTCGTGGGTTGCAACACTATTGCTTACATGGGAAATGCAACTAATCCAACTACATAAGGGTATTATGAAATTTCCACCAATAATTTTCTTATCATCACCGTGAGTATTGAATTCAATGTTAAAACTCCTCCCCTTTTGCGACAGTTTTATGGGGTGCAAATCTGTATGTGCAAGCAAAGCTTCAGTGGATCAGCAGTGCATAGGAGTTGGATGTTGTCAATCATCAAATTTTCTCGCTCAAGATACAATCAACATTACACTTTTCGTCACAAAGTTCTTTGACAAAAATATTATATCAAATGTTAAGCCCTTGCAACTATGTAATTCTGATAGAGTCAGGGTACCATGAGTTTGGTGGCGTTAGAGATTTTCAAGTGCTTTCAAATAGAAAGGTTGTTCTAACTGTGCTTGATTGGGCAATTGGGTTCAGTAATTGCTCCAAGGCAATGAAGTTATCCACTCTGCATGCAAGGGGAATTGTGAATGCCATAACTCTACCAACGACCATGCCTACATTTGCAAATGCTCGTCTGGTTGCTACAAAAACTCTTACATTGGTTGTCGAAGTACGTACCACCTTTGGGGTTTAACCATATTTATTTGTTAGTAAATATCATTTAATTAGCTTATAACCAATGTGTCACTTTAGGCATGCAAACATCAACGAATGTGATCCTCAAGAGCTCAATACACGCAAAGGGCAATGTATTAATACCAATGGCGGTTGTCATTGTGATGGCAGGAAATGCATGATTCAAATTTTTTTGATTTGTAAGTATTGCAAAAATTATTCATTTTTAAATACAAAAGGGTGTATTTCAAATAATTACTCATATTGACATATCAAGTATTGATATGTATGTGCAACCATTGCTTTGATAATACTTGATATAGCTGGCTTCTATTTACACAAATACATGAGGGAAGGACGACTACAAGTTTATTATTTCAAGATAAATGGTGGTATTTTATTGCAAGAAAGGATGATAGAAATGGGAGCTTCAATCAACGAGATTAGGATCTTCTCATCAAAGGAGCTTGAGAAAGCCACAATTCATTTCAAAGAAGAGTAAAGAATCGGTAGTGAGGCTTTTTAGAATTGTCTACAAGGGCCTCTTATCAGAAGGGAGGATAGTAGCCATGAAGAAGTTCAAGAAGACTAATGAAGTGGAGATCGGGGAGTCCAAGCAGGCAGAGGTGTTCATTAACGAAGTGATTGTAATATCACATATTAAACATAGGAATGTTGTAAAGTTCTCGGGTTGTTTCTTAGAGACTCAATCACCCCTTCTTGTTTTCGAGTACATCAACAATGGAACCATACTTGATCACTTGAAGAAAAACAACGATCACACATGCTATGGGAGGCCCATATTAATGTTGCCATAGAAACATCTAGAGTCTTAGCTTATATACACTCAGCTCATTCCACAACAACCCTCCATTGAGATATCAAGCACACAAACATACCCCTGGATGACAACTTTACTAAGAAAGTCTCAGATTTCGATAGCTCAAAACTAGTCCCTCAAAGTTTAGCTTAATAGTGCATATATGGGACTTCAAGCTACTTGGACCATGAGTTTCTAAGCAGTGGCGGGCTGTTGGAAAAGAGCGACATCTATAGCTTTGGAGTCGTCTTACTGGTGATCGTCACTGGTCTAGACGCATTCTCCCTGGCGAGGCCAGAAGAGGAAGTGATCTTGGCAAACTATGTTGGTATGAAGATGGAAGAAGGCCATCTGATTGATATACTAGATGAAAGGATCAAAACCGAGGAGAATTAGGAGCAAATGAAGCAAGTGGCAAAGAGTACCTCCTCTTGTGTACGTGTGAGAAGACAAGAGAGAGCAATTATGAAGGATTTATGCCTAGAGCTTGAAGGGTTGAGCAGAATATTACCCAATATTCTTCTCAGCCTGCCACTGCTCGGAAACTCAGGGTCCAAGTAGCCTGCAGTCCCATGCACCATTGTTTTCACTTGAGCTAAACTCTGAGGGACTAGTTTGGAGCTACCGAAATCTGAGACCTTCGTAGTGAAGTTGTCATCCAAAGGATGTTTGTGGGCTTGATGTCAATGAAGAATTGGTGTGGAGTGAGCTAAGTGTAGATAAGCTAGGACTATGGCTGTTTTTGTGGCAACCTTGACATGGGTCTCCAATAACATTGAGTGCTCGCTGTTTTTCTTCAAGTGATCAAGTAAGGTTCCGTTGCTGATGTACTCGAACACAAGAAGGGGCGATTGATTCTCTAAGCAACAACCCAAGAACCTTAAGACATTCTTATGTTTAATCTGTGATATTATAATCATTTCGTTAATGAACACCTCAACTTGCTTGGATTCTCCGGTCTCTACTTCATTAGTCTTCTTGAACTTCTTCATGGCTACTATCCTCCCATCTGATAAGAGGCCCTTATAGACAATGCCAAAAGCCCAACTACCAATTTTTTACTCTTCTTTGAAATTACTTGTGGCCTCCTCAAGCTCCATTGATGAGAAGATCCTAATCTCGTTGATAGAAGCTCCTATTTCTATCATCCTTTATTATAATAAAATATTACCATTTATCTTAAAAGAGATTGTAGTTGTCCTTTCCTCATGTGTCTATGTAGATAGGAGCAAACTACATCTAGTATTATCAAAGTAATAGTTGCACCTGCATTTCAATACTTGATAAGTGAATATGAGTGATTATTTGAAATACATGCTTCTATATTTAAAAATGAATAATTTCAAATTAAGGAAATCTTCATCCTGTGTTTGTCATCACAATGCCAACCGTCATTGGTATTAATGTATTACTCTTTGCATGTATTGAGCTCTTGAAGATCACACCCGTTGAGATCTGCTTGCACAAAGTGACACATTAGTTACGAGCTAGTCACATGTCGTCAAAACCAAGCGAACATTTGCAAATGTAGGCATGGCCGTTTTTAGAGTTATGGCATTCGCTATTCTCCTTGCATGCAGAAGTGCATAACTTCATTGCCTCGGAGCAATTATTGAACCTAACTGCCCAATGAAGCACAGTTGGAACAACCTTTCTATTTGAAAGAACTTGAAAATCTCTAACGCCTCCAAACTCATAGTATCCCAACTCTACCAGAAATACGTAGTTGCAGGGGCTGACATTCAATGTAATATTTTGGTCAAAGAACTTTGCAACGACAAGGTGTAATGCTGGTTGTATCTTGAACAAGAAAATTTGATGATTGACAACATCCAACTCATGTGTACTGCTGATCAACTGAAGCTTTGCTTGCACATATTGATATGCACCCTGTAAAACTGTCAGAAAAGAGGAGGAGTTTTAACATTGAATTCAATACTCACGATGATGATAAGAAAATTATTGGTGGAAATTTCACAATGCCCTTTTACAATCGGATTAGTTACATGATTCCCATGTAGGCTATAGTGTTGCAACCCACGAAGATGAACTTGTTGCGGGTAGTGGAGAATGGGAACATTGAGGAGGAAAAGGATTTCATTCCACCTAAATCGGTGCAACTATTGACTATGTGAGTAATTGTATGAAGGAAGGAAGTGGCAAGGAATATTTTTTGGATTTTTGAGGTGGACTTATGACCCATGAGATAAAGATTCACATTGTCTGATTTGATGTCTGGTCTACTGGCTACTTGGAAGTAATCATCCAAATAGCATCCCCGTATGATTCCACATGTATACAAGATTGAGATTTGCCCATATGTTGCCTCACATCCTAGGAAGACAAGGCTTTGTTGAGGTTAAAAAAAGGGAGAGGGGAAGGGTGAAGGGGATGATTAAAAGTGAAAAGATCATTGTGCACAATTTTAGTTTTATCTTTTAGATGTCCCTTGTCCATGTGTCTTCAATCTATCAGTAAGTTAAACATTAACAACATTTATCCTCCCAAGTAAATCCCAAAACTCATAATTGAACCAAAAGAGCGTTGTATTTTTTTTCCTTATTCTTAAAAGGACTGGAGTATTAAGAATGGATTGACCATTTCTTTCCCAATATTACTATGTTAGTTATTGAAACTTCTTTTGCCATTTAAAAAAGTTTGACAATGAGCACCTTAATTGTTCAAGAAGGAACAAACAACTCATGAATGTCAAAAAAAAGCCAACTGTGGATGCTACTCTCAAGATGAGTATTTACAAAAAATTTCAGCATCCATATTAGATCGACTCATATGAATCTTCTCTCCTCTAAAATCTTTGTCGGCAACTAGCAAAGTAATAGTACAATATTTCAAATCGTAACACTATTTGAATGCTTATATGATTTGTCAAATTGTGAATGAAAAATAGTCTATGTTGAGTTTTCATATTCATTGAACCTATACACGAGGTAAATTTGGATGATTTGAATATCATAACAATGACGGATTTAGAGTAATATCTAGGATGTCAAATCATAAGTGGACAAGTAAACAAGGAAACGTTCAAAGAAATAGTAAGAAAACCCAAATCATAACTTAGAAAATGGAAGGTAAACACATTATCACAAGAAGGGCATCGTTTACTAATAAGATCAAATCTGGAAACAAAACCAAACTATTTAATGCAAAGTTTTATGCTACCAACAAACATACATAATGAGTTAGACCAAAATCTATTAAAGATTCTTATGGAATAAAGATCAAACATATAAACCACACTTATAGGATGAGATAAAAAAAATTAGGCCAAAGGCATATGATATTGCTTTGAAAAATATTTGTGGAAATAGATAACATATGGGTGAAAATAGTAAATGAGAAATACTTGAGAAATTTAAATATATTAACATATAAACCACAATACACCATCGCAATGGAAAACGTTGATGAGCCTAAGAGAGGAATTCAAGGCGTGATTAATCTTGCAAGTTGGAGAAGGCCAAACAATTAGATTCTGGGATGATAACTAGCTTATGAGAACTTCGAGGCAAGAAAAGCCAATTGATCAAAGGGTTGTTAGTGAATCAATCAATGTAAGTGAATTTATAAGCGATGGAAAAGAATGGAGACTAAATAAAATAAGACAAGTGTTGATTATAATATACAATAAAACCTCTATAAATTAATAGGGTTGAAACCATAATATTTTATTATTTTATAGAGATATTATTAACCGATAAATTAATATTTATTAATTTAAAGAGACTTTTGTAATAAGAGCTTTCAAAATGCACTATCATAGAAGATTTTATTGTAAGATTTTAGAAGGCTATGAGTTGGGACAATGTGATCCATGTAAGATTAATGTTTTGGTTGCTAACAATCTTGTAGTCTCGGCTTGGATAGTTAATGTTGAGCAAGAGACAATAGCAAATTATTTCAGACACTGTAAAATTTGTTCATGAGATGAAGTCTTAAGGAATGATTATAGTTGACATTGCAAAATTTGTTTTCAAAATAACGCCAGAAATGTTGGATCCAATAAAAAAAATATTAGAGATGTTCTCCAAATAGAACTAAGAAAAAACAAACAACGCTACAATCATATTTCATTAGATTTTCTTAGTTATGACTATGTAACTTTTTATATAATTATTAATTTATGATATTAATGGGACATTATATTTATATAGTGGTTTTTTAAAAATATATTATCTTATTATCTTATCGAAATTTGTTAAATTTTGCATTGGCCCAAGTCGGGATCGGAGAAAAATATTAATTTAGAGAGTTTATTAATTTATACGAGTATTAATTTAGAGATGTTCTACTGTAGCAAACAAAATTGCGGCAATATCGATACCCGAAAATTTTATACAAGATATATTATATTGGACACCAAGTAAAAGTGGATGGTTCTCAATGGAATCGAAATCCTCCATCAAACTTAAAACCTAGATTGATAGCCATGAACCAAGCATGAACCACTAGATTTAGAAAGTGGACACCCAACCAAAAAATAAGAACTTTTTATGGAAAATGGATAATAACAAAATGCCTACGAAGCCTAGGTTACAAAATAAACATCCAACTCCTTCGGGATGCTTGATGAGCAATTGCATAAACGAGAATATGGAACATCTATTGTAAAGTGTCCACAAACCTTGGAGACAACGAGGCAAATCAACCTGAAAATGGGACAAATTCTGAGCGATTATGATATAAATAATAAAATAGCATCTATATTCATCAATGAGTTAATACATCAGTTGAGAGAAAAGGAATTTACAGAACACATTTACCATATGGTGGTGCATATGGAACCAAATAAACAAACCGGTATTCCAAGAAGCACCAAACGACTTCATTCAAGATCTAGCGCAATTTATCAAACACCAAATATCAAATTGGGAAAGAACAAGGCATTGGAATAAGGAGGCAAAGGATGATTGAAACACCAAATAGGTTAACTCTTGTATTTTAGGTATGATTTGAGTGTGTTTAGGTTAGTTTTGAGCATAATTGTCATATGAAGACCGAAGACACGATTTGAAGAATTGCAAGAGTTTTGAAGACAAGTGTTGATTTGGAGTTGTTTCGACACCACTTTCTTGTAACGCTTATTCCGGGAGCTACGGTGATCGGATGAAGCTGAATTTGGTATCATTAGAAAGCTAACTCGAAGAGCCACAATTCATCTTTTTACGGAGAGTTCAAATTCCAACTCTAAGTGGGTCAAAATCACCTCCGAAGTTGACATCAGTAAGCTGTCAGAAGATCCGCGCTCGCGGATCGTTGAGCATCCGCGGCCGAGGGTAGAGGATTGATCCGCGCCCGCGGATTATTTCCGCACCCGCGGATTATTTCCGCGCTCGCGGATTTTGGCTTTTCAGCGCCGCCTTCGTTTCTTTTATTCTATCTTTTTAGTATTTTTCTATCTTAGGGTCTCGGATATTTTTCTACTATTTAAGCTTAGTTTCGTTTTCAATTTAGGGTGACACAATTTAGAGACACAATTCTAGTATACCTTTACTTTTAGGTTTTTATTTCAGTATTATGGAGAACTAATTTCCCTTTGAAGTTTTTTTGATCAAGGAACCCTTTTTATGTAATTCGTGTGATTCTGGTAACTTTTCTATCCCTTGGTTAATATCAAAACTCTTGGTTTTATTTATATGATCTATGTTTGATTTGATAAGCCTGGTCAACTTGTTTGATTGACTTAGATCTACGGTTTGGATTGGTTTGATTGTTGTCTATGCAATCTTATTTATCCTTGAAACAACTCTTTTCTAGGACCGTGGACTAGAATTGAGAAAGAGTATTTGATTGTTATTTTATGCATGAGACTCGTAGCTTGATTGCATGAATTAATATCCTTCTATCCTTAATATTTTGTATGATTTGAATTAAGCGTTCTTGTTCATATCATCGTTTCGCTTGGACCGTGGACAAGCGGATATCTTTTATAAGGATTGGAATTAACTAGGGAATTAATAGAAAAGTGAATGAATCAATGATCGAATGATTAAAAAGGTGGAATTGATTGAATGAACTCTGCTTTCCTTCACTTGATTTAATCTCAACAATATTTGCTTATTTGTTTGCTTGCCTGAACTCCAAAACCCCTGTCTTTACTCTTTGCTGATTGATCAGAAATCCGATTCTCTTGGGTTCGACCCCTTGCTTACTTGCTATACTAGTTAGTAGTTTAGGGTTATTTATTTTTGATCTTGGCAACAACGATTTTAGCCGATTCAATGATCATGATACTAACACGCCTAAGAAAAGAAGACCAACAAAACTAAAGCATTGGAAAAGACCATCACAAAACTCATATAAGATTAACTTTGACAAGTCAAAGTATACAGAAAATAGTGCATTTATAGGATATGTGATAACGGACGGAAATGCAAGAGTAATTAGCTTAGGAGCCATTAAATTTGGGGGAATATCGGTATTGCAAGTAGACTTTAGCCCTTAGAAATAAAATCCAAAAAGCAAGACAAATGGGATTGCAAAAAATTGAAATTGAAGGCAAAAACTATAAAATTTATAAATGCTAACAAAGATGTAGAGACATGTCCTTGGAAAATTGAAATAATCATAGCTAATATTTTAGTGTCACTTGAATGGTTTGAGTTTGTGGAAATATCACATGTGAATAGAGGTTGTAATGTAGTGGCCGATAAAATTGCAAAACTAGGTCACTCACTTTCTGAACCTCACATGTAGACTCATTTAGAACTTCAAGTTCACATCCAAAATGATGCTATAGGACGTCCTCCTCAAGGAGAACCTCCTATCTTACCTCTTCAAAAAAAAGTATACAAAAGTTTCGTAGGTTTGTATAAACAAATGAACATCATATGTCAACTGAGTGTATTTTGAATATTATGTATCATTTTATGAGCAAATGATGTAGAGAGGATGTTTGCATGCATAGAAGATGAAGTCGAGCATCGAAAATCGCGTCGGAAGCAATTTGGTCATTCGGTGTTCGATCGGCATCCATTAAACCTTTTCGGATAGGGAATCGGCTTACAAGCCCAAATCATCACTATGTCGTGACCTAAGGCCTTTTTCAAGCATTCAGAATCGTTTTAGGGATTAAATCGCAATTTAATACTCTTTTTTTTTTTTTGCAATTTTAGTTTTTTTTTTATCTTTTATCTTTATATCTTATAGAATTTTCTTATGTATATATATATGTATATAGATATGTATGTATGTTGCCCTACGAACATTATTATCTTATTATTCATAAATTTCAAATAGTTTTTTTTATTTTCTAGTGGATTTCCAGTATTTGTTCTAGGGTTTCGTCGCTTGTAAAACCTCCATTACTAGGGTTTGCGTTTGCTTGTCGCTTTTCTACAAAGGGTAGTTTATGGGGAAATAACATTGTTATGGACTTGAGATAAATATCAATTAAATCGCATGGTAGTTGGACGACAACCAAAGCAAGCTTTCCAAAAAAAAATTAAATTTTAGAAGGGGGTTTGATGTATTTGTAATCCATTAACCATTAAAACCCAACACCTCACAAAGTTTAGTGGTCGTTATCACTGAGAATTGTCTATTAAGTGAGGAGGTCCATGATTAATCTATAGCCAATATTAGAATATGAAATTTTAATCTTAGCGCCTTCATCGACCTTTAAGGGGAGGAAGTATCGATGAAGTATAATAGTATTCCACTTTCTATCATGGTTTATCAATTTAGAAACTTTAAAGTTAATATTGATGTCATCAAAGTAGGTCATCAACGATTCTCCAATCTCCACCTATCCAACAAAAAGTTAATATTGTTTCCATTATTCACTCTCTATCGAATTACCTTTTTTATATAAAAAATCCAAATATTGAAGAGTCGGCCAAATTGCCAAGAATGATTCTTCTTTTCATATTTAAATATGTTTTGTGACACAATATATATATTTATTAATAATACTAACACATGCAATTTAAATTGTTAATAATCTTCCAAAGAAGTCTATTATGAAGCTAACAACTTTATATAAGATAGTTTAACTGAATGAAGCCAAGACCACCAACAACTTGCACAAAGTTTATCCCATGAAATAAGGAGATGATAGGTCAAAGTGCATTTGTTCCAAAATAAGTTATTTATTATTATATCATTTTAATTTCATATAAGATAGCTTGCTTTAGAGATAACACTTACTCACCCCAATTTGTAAGATTTCTCCAAACACGCCCAAAAAAATTCAAATTTTCAATGGGCATGACCAGAGAATGCAATTGCAAGTCCCTTTCAGACTTGGATTTAAACACTTTTTGAGTCAAAATTTAAATTACCTAGTAGTTAGCACCAGTGGCGGATCTAGAAGTTTCCGGATTGGGGGGGGGACGGATTTTGTATAAACTCAGTGTGGTAAAAAATTTACCTTATACAAATATTAAAATAGCATACAACATTAACACTATAAATAGCTTAATATAATAATAAAAAAAAGAACGGAGATAAACATCAAACTACATTTGACTCTTTGTTACGAAATAATCTATAAACTTTGTAAACGATTCAATATAGTTTCATTTTTAATAGTTAAAAACACCTCATTCTCTATAAATACTACCAAGTTATTTTTCAACCAATCATCTTTATCAATTTTTAAAAAAAAATAAAACAATAGTTAATTGTAGATATAGTCCCTAACCCTTACTTCTCGTTCTATAATAGTTAGTCCCTAGTGTTTAAATATTCAAAATAAGTTCCCTAGCTTTACCAAATTATTTATTAAATAGTTCTTTTTTCCAAATTTATATTTAAAATAGATGATGTAACTGATGTTGTAATTGTTTTTAAGATTATATGGAAATTACTTATAATAAAATTATATTAGTTGGCTTTTTTATTTAAGGGTTTGAAAATATTAATTAAATTAATAACTGAAATTCAGATATTGCCAAATTTATATTTAAACTCGGCCATTACATATAATTAAATTATATTAGTCGACCTTTTTATTTTAGGGGGTAAGAATAATCTAAGAATCTTTAAATGTTTAAGAAAGGAAAGTTGCATTGGAAGTCTAGTCAAAGTGCTGCACCAAGGACTAGCTAGGGAGAGTAGTAGTGGGGAGGACGGGATTGATAAATTGGGTCATTGGGCTTTTTATTTTTTCTCAAATTTTTTATTTTTTTTTGATTTAGTGTTCCAATTGGTTTTGGGCTTTGATAAATTACGTTTTGGGCTTAGAGTTTAAAAAGAAAAAAAAGATGCTGGCAAATTAAATGAAACGGGGTCGTTTCGTCCTTCTTCTCCAATCCTGATTTTAGATCTACTGAGATAGCCAAACGGAGACCGAGCGAGTGCCGACCAGACCTCGTCCCTCGTCCGTCGTCCCCGACCGACTGCCACCTCTTGCGCCTGCCCCTCAACCAGTCTGCTCCGCCTCCCGCTCCCTTATATCCCCATTAAAATTTCCGGCGACGGGGAGGCAGTTGCCCACCCCTGCCCCCCCTAAATCCGCCGCTGGTTAGCACAGACCCATCTTGCTCAATCAACTTTTTTTTGATAAGGTAATAATTAAGAGCCCCTAGGAAAGGCGTCCTAGAACATCTTTGCGAATGAGAACACAGAGTTTTGGATTATCCAACAAGATATTAGTAGGGATGCTATGGTCCAATTTTTCAATTTTATTGACCACATCATTACTAACCCTATCCAATCTTGCTCAATCAACTTGATAGAGATTGATAATGCATGTAAATATATTTTCTTTTGGAATTCATTATACATGCCAATCTTGATGTCGCATCAGCACTTTCACATTCACAGTTTTGGAAGATTTCTGTAAATAAAATAAACAATTAAACCCATAACAAAACATTGGGAAGAAAAGAAGCACATGTAATTGCTAGTTGCAGCATTCCTGGCTTCAACGAATTACAATGTTTTGACAATGACTTTGGGAAAAAAGAAGCACATGCAATTGCTAGTTGTTGCATTCATGGCTTCAGCGAATTACGACGTTTTGACAATGAATTCCACCACATATACATCATCAATAATTGTTTACCAAGAAAGAATCACATTATATGTATACGGTAGAGTCACTATTCCCTTAATAGATCAGATAAATGTACCATGTTTAGGAAAAACATAAAAAACAAATTGGAACAAAAAGAAAAGGAACAAAATCCAATCCATAACGACCGTAAGCCATTTTCACTCGTATGTTTCATAAGTTGGTTAGAAGCTACAGTTCTACAAGACTGCAATTGTAATGGGATCAAATTTTCTCTTCAGGACGAGGTGTATTTGGGAAGACAATTTTAAAACTACTAAGCTAACTTAAATCATTCAATAGGGGTTTGAAACAAAGATCAGTATGATTTCTACACAAGCCCTATAAAAAACAGATGGTAATCCAACTTTTACTACCCAAAACTAAAGATTCTCACTCTTTCAATCATTAGTGTACTCAATTATTCTAATGAATAAAAAAATCCTCAAGAATCAAATCCCAGCCCTATTTCATAATCTTTTAACATATGCAAGGACTAAAGGATCAACCCATAAGAAACTAGTTATCAAGGGTGAGAATGTACTCAACCACTAGATCCAACACATAAATTCAAGCATCTAAAAGGGTCATTAAGAAGAATGCCAAATCCTTAACTATGGACCAAAACAACATTCAAACGAATCCAAGTAAGAGTTCATTATAGTTGAAATGTAATAAGGCAACTATCAAAATGTTTAAGATCAGTTGCATGTGCTAGACAGGGAAGGGCATAAACTGAGTACCTGATGAACCATACTGCAGAGAAACTACAACATACACCAGCTTTGGTTACCAATCCAGGCATTAAAACAAAATGTATTACATCTAAGTCCATCTTGTAAACTACTTATTGTGTTCCACGCTACCTAGAACAATTCACGTTTACCCTACGAGTTACCTCAGAAAAGACTAATCGTCCAACTACCTCAGATAGCAGCCACTTTCTGATTCTTGGTGCTTGGACCCAGCCGTCCTCAATAGTATCTAAACTCCCAGTCAACCCATCATCCACAAAATCACCAACCCTTTTCACCTTAATCTCCCTAGGCTCAACCAGATACTTTCCCGAAAAACAAGCATAACAATAATTAGGATGATCACTTCCCAAAAGCTTGTGCAAGCTATCAAGTGGCAGAAAAGCAAGCGAATCAGACCTGATATATTCCCTAATCACCTCCACATTCAATCTATTTGAAATCAGCTCTTGAGAGCTAGGAGGGCTAGCAATCCTCATATGAACCTCTTTTGCTCCAGCTTCCCTAATCAACCTCACAATTTTAGATGAAGTAGTCCTTCTCAGTATTGAATCATCCACAACAACAACCCTTTTCCCTTCCAAAACAACTTTCACAAGTGCAAGCTTAAGTTTGACCCCAAAATCCCTAATCTTTTGTGTTGGTTCGATGAATGTCCTACCCACATAGTGTGACCTAATTAGACCATGTTCATAGTTAACTCCAACTTTGGCTGCATAACCTAGTGCTGCAACAACATGATGCAACCCTACATATGCTCGGACCCAGCTCCGACGAACCCGAGACGGCCTAGAACTTGGAGACCTCCTTAGATTAGAACTTAGTCTCATTTATATATTATTTATATTATTATTTCTCTTTTCGTCATTTATATTCCGTATTTACCATTTATAGGCGTGTGTTTTCTTATGCTTAAGAGACCGGCCCATTATGGTAGAATAAGGCCATTAGTGTTTGTTACACCTTTCCATTTATAGCTTTACTATTATTAGATTTATGGGCTTTTCGGATGTGGGCCTTGGTTGCATCCTAGGCCCAATCCGATCCCCTTCTTTGTACCTAGGGTTTCGAGTTTGCTCTCTATATAAGAGGCACTCGGGACTCCTTTCAATCTACGTCCAAAATGAATTAAGCCAGAGCTTTGAGTCGAGTTTCTCCTCCCCTTTGGCCCGAGCCTCACCCAAACCTTCCAAACCCCTTTCCGTCTAGTCGGTCCTCCCTTGGGCCGACATCTCTTATCTCTGCCTCGCCCCACCCTCGTTACGACGAGCATTAGAGGCCCGCGAGTCCACTTTGTGGTTTCATACTTATCTCGGTTACTATTTTCGGAGAAGATCCAGTCGTTTCGAGCCTAGATTCGCCCCTTGTGACCCTAGGGTCGCATCAATTGGTATCAGAGCTTTATGCGGTTCGAACGGATTTTTTTCCGACACCACCCTCCAGTCCGCGTCGACCACCAGCCCGCGTCCGTGGGTCGATCTTGACCTCCGATTGCCCTAGTAAGTTCGGCTACTGTTATTCAAAACAAAAAAAGAAGTCCGAACTGCTTAAAAAAACCGATTTGTGCGAGTGTGATCCAGCCCCAAATAATTCAGCCAAATCCGAATAGGTGTGATTTAGTTGCCCAAATAATTATTTGGTCAAATCTCTCTACATGCATATCTTGACAATATAATCTCCTAACTTGCGAAGATATTTGTTCTTTTTTGGTGGAGATTTGATTGTTATATTATAGGATTTTATTTTATTAAAAAAACAGCTGATCATATAAAAAAATTCGGCATTAAAAAAAAAGAGATAGTTTTTATTTATTTTATAGTATTTTTGCTTTTTGTTTGTTTTGGTTTTATTTCCTTGTGTACGAAATCTTATCTTATAAAAGATCTCCTTGTTATTTCTATCTAGGTTTGTTTAAATATTTTCCTATTGAAAGAGAATCTTTCGGATTATGGAAGATCTCATTTTTAAAAAAAAGATAAAAAAAAGAAGATAAAAAAAATCCTGAGGGGTCGAGACATGTCTTGGACCTGCTCGAAGATATGGGACGATTCGGACTCCTGGGATCGGCCACATAGACGAGTCAACAATCGTCCCTACAAGCCGCTTCCAAGAGACCCCCTGGATTGGATCCTACCATTCGGCTTCCCGAGAATCGGACCCTCTACTACGGAGAAACTCCTAGATCTTGGCATCGTTCTTACGACGAGCGGGATTGGAGTCCGCCTCCTCGGCGCCCACGTGAAACTTCCAAGTCCTGACATCGTTCCTATGATAAGTGGGATTGGAGTCCGCCTCCTCGGCGCCTACCAACCCGAGTTCGCAAACCAGACCCGCGACACCAACCTAAGCCACGACCATCCTCAGCACACCATGTGCCAAGACCATCCCCCTCGGCTAAGCCCTCTCCAATGGCCAAGAGTCCTAGCCTCGAGGACAGGCTCGTGGCCTTTGAGCACCAAATGGCTGAATACATGGCGCGTTTCCATCCCACACTCGTTCCGACAACCCAGCCGCCATTGGCGCCGGTGCCGAGCGAGCTCATCATCGAGACTGTGCCAACACCACAACAACATCCAACACCCGTACCGAGCGAGCTAGTCCACACCGAGGACTCCACACCAACAGCGCCAACACCCGAGGTCGAGGGCCCACCCGAGCTTGACACCAAGTCCTCACCTACGCCAGCGCCCCTTTGGATGAGCCTATGTCGTCGGACACCCTGATCGACATGCCTTTGTCTTTGATGCCCGACGCCGACCCCGAGCCCATAATCAAATTTGTCCCTGTGTTGACAACATTTACTTTGTTCTTCGAGAAGACCCACATCGATGGCATGGTTTTGATTAGGCCGCATCTTTCTTCCCTCGTCTCCACCACGTCGAAGCGAGGACGCTTCGAATCTAAGGGAGGGAGGATGATGCGACCCTACCTATGCTCGGACCCAGCTCCGACGGACCCGAGACGACCTAGACTGTAATAACTGCGGTTTTTATGGATATTTTTGAATTTTTCTCGGATATCCTTTTAACCTCTTTGTTCGTTTTAACAGTTAATCCGATATTTTTGTTGGAGATTAAATCCTAGAAAATTGTTGGTGATATCCTAAAATCACAAAGAAATGATTTTATGGATCGGTGTGAATTCTAGGATTTTTCAGTGGAAAAAGGAATATTTATTGGATAAGCCGTCTTTTTAATTATGTACCGAAAGGAATTTAAAATACAAAACGGAAGCCTTAAAAATTGAAGGTAGCAAGATAAAATCATGGAAAATTGGTTTTATTGGTCTACATAATTTACGGGACGTTTTTCGTTTAGTGAGTTTTTCCACCCGAGGTACATAATTTTACCGCTTTAACGCGAGTCCCGTTCCGAGACGGGTTTAGTTTTTAAACCGCCTCTCATATGCCTTACTAAGGAAGGAATGAAGGGGATAAATATAAGAAGGGGGCTCGTGCTTTTTTTTCCACCAGCATATCTTCGTCTACCTCCTCAAAAGTCTACAAGTTCGGTCGTTCAAAAAAGGAGGAAGGGTCGAGAGAGATAAGGACGGAACAACGGACTCGGTTGCTCGACACCGCCGATGTTTTTCTTTGCCTTCTTCTTCCTCCATCTCCACCTCCCTCCACCTCTTCTTCTTCTTCCTCCTTACTCTAGCTTTGAGCTGCTGCAAAAAGGGAAAAACAAAACCATGAGAGGATTAGGAGGAACGACGGACTCGTGAGCTCGTCGCCGCCGGCGCCTGTCTTCTTGCCCGTCAAACGTCGTCGCCGGCGAGCGTTAGGCCATCCGACCACCACCCACCGCAAGTACTGCCGCCGGGCAATACTCGACCACCCTCGGGCTTGGGGATCGAGCCATGATCGAGCCAAACGAGCCATGGGCTCGAGTGAAGGTATATACGATCGAAATTAATTAGTGGGTTGATTGCGGAGCCACCGTAAGGGATTTTCGGTGCCTCTTTGCTAATTAAATTTATAGTTTTTATAATCTTGACGTTGATACGGTCCCAGAGGTTCAAACCGCTCGTGAAACGGACGTCCGGATCTTCCGTTATAGCGAAGACAAGTTTTGGTTACCGATTGGCAGGTAAAGGACTTCGGATAATTACTCAGGATTCGTTGTTAATCCGTTTGATCTGAGATTTGGTAATTCTTAAGAACTGTTATTGATGAACAATTTTTATTTAGAAAATTGTTTCAAAAGTGAAGCGGATAATTAGTTATAATTCCGACAAGATGGCTCCTTGAAGCATGATAACTAAGGATTTATTATATATCGATATTCGGAAATTAAATCGTTTATCGATTAGGAAGTTGTAGGAGTTGAGAATACAACTAAGAAGTGTTTCTGTGAGCTCGTTGTTGAGAAATCCTTTTGTTATATTTGTCAGAGGGAGGATACAGATTACTGTTGGAATTGCTAAGGACGTCGAGCACGCCTTATAAGGCAAGTGGACGATTCTCTCTTGCGTTATTGTTATTAAATGAGGAATTGGATCCCATTTAATATTTGCGTTGGGAACAACTTGTATGATTAATAAAATTTGATAGGTCGTTATAATTGTTAGAAATAATGACCATGTTGTTTATTCAGTTTCGCGTTAGAACTGGATTTAGGTCCGTTATGTGTGACCTTGTATGTTGTCTCATACTGAGACATTATTTTGAAGTAAGTTAGTTTTTTTTCAGGGGTAGGAGCCAAGTCTCCGATGACCTCTTTATAACACAGTCTATGTTGCAAGGTTTAGCTCGTTACTATCATATCCCAACATTCGGGTCATGACTCATACCTCACTCAACGCTGGAGGAGGTGTTTATGCACTCTAGCTAAGTGCAAATTGGTACTAGGTGTTCGTCAATGATCATGGTTGAAATAATTCCTCTCATCTTGGCGTCTCCATGTACAGGTGGATTCTCTGCGGTTTTAGCCGCTTAAAAGTTATCAACATGTTTGTGAAAAGTTCTGAAAGTAATAAAGATAAGTGCGTTTGGCACATTAATGTACCCGAATGGTTAGTCTATTCGATAACCATTCTTGCTCCCGGTTATGAATGATTCTTAATCAAACTTTGATTAAGTCAATCTGATTAGTCGACGGAGACTTTTCAAGATGTTATGTGATTAATATGAGTTCCCAACAATTGTTTATGCTTCTTAAAGAAACCACAAGCGGTGGTGTTCTCTCTCTTGATTATGCAAGTCTCCTTCTTATTCTCTATAAGACTGCTAACTATTGGATCAAGTCCGAGTCTATTCGGATTTGGATGCCAATATGTTTAGTACAACCATAAGAACCAAGTTAGATTCTCCGCTTGCTAGTCTTTCATTAGACTAACCCGTCCATTTTCTTTTCTTTTATATGGTCGGCTGTTGTCCACCGTTGTATTCGATACATCAGGTTCTTCTTGGAAGTTGATTCAAGAGGCGGATTCAGATGTTTGAAGCTCCATAAGTTGAAGAAAGGTTTTCAATGGTTATACTTGAGTGAAGATCATGGTTGAACTATTTCAAAGTGAAGCCGAGTTTCAGAAATAAGAGCTTAAGGAAGACTGGATGAAGATTTTGTTCAACTAGAAGGTTGTTCTATTTATTTATTCTTTTTGGGTTAAGATTTGTATAAGACCAATTGTTTTTATTCCGCTGTAATGTTTGTTTTAGTTTGTTCAGTCAGTTTAAAGCCTTGGGTAGCTTCGGTTTAGTCTTAATTGAGGTTATTGGCGGTAATACCTCCATGGTAGGAAGGGGTGTTACAGAAGTGGTATCAGAGCCGACTCTAGGTTACGAGTGGACTTGGCCCGGAGGGCGGTGACTCGACCTAGAGGGTGGTCTTTGGGCCTTGACGAGGACGTCAAGTGTTTAAGTGGGGGAGATTGTAACACCCCGGTGGTTTATAAGAAATTGAGGTGCTACCCATGTCAACAAGAGCTCTTCCTTTTCTGAGTTTGAGTGAGGACAAAGAACTCAGAAGTTAAGCGTGCAAGGGCGAGAGTAGTACCAGGATGGGTGACCTCCTGGGAAGTTCTCGGGTTGGCATGGGATAGCGCTTCTATGGCTCGGGCCTTACAAATGGTATCAGAGCTAAAAGTTCCTAAGTCTTGCTTAAGACTTTCATCTTCCATATAGAATTATTGAGAATTCTATATTGGTGTTGTCTTAGAACCATTTACGGAAAGTGGTTAAGTTTGGAAGCCAGACTCCTGAAGAGATAGAAAGAGGAAAGGAAATTGGAGAACATGAGGTAATAAGTTTGTAATGACTTCTTTGAAGGTCTTGTGGTGGACATTTGATTCCCTAGGGATGGGAATGGATTCCGAGAAGGATCCAGAGTAAGATTAGGTGAAGATTCCTAAAGTTGAACCGGTTTTTGACCAAGTTCTCAATAAATGCCTATTCATTCTTGAGAGTCTGAATTGGGTGTACCCTCGTCTTTCTTCCATGTTACTAGGAAACTCCTTGTGAGATTTTGAAGTTAAGTATTGTACTTCATAAAGACTTTCTAGTTTGAAGGTTTCCTATTTTAAGATCGTATGATGGAAGATTTCAAGTTAAGAATTTTTATTAGAAAGTTCATGATTCAAAGGTATGTGAAAGAAATTGTTAATTTCTTTTCTTGATATGTGAAAGTTCAAGTGTTGTCTTGAAGTCATAAGAGTAAGAGTTTTCCCGAGAATATTTCTTAGGAATTTCTGAATTTGGTTGAAATTCGATTATCAATAGAAGTTTGGAGTTGGAACCTCCACTTCTCAATGTTGAGATTTGGAAAATCTTATGAGTCTTGAGTGATTCTAAAAAGATTAGTATGAATCATGAAGTGATGTAAAAGAATCTTGAATAGAAAAGGATTGTCTTTGGAAACTTTCTTCAACAACTGTGTTTGTGACTCTATAGTATAGAATCATGGATATTCAGTACTTTTCTTTGCTCAGATGGAAGTTAAAGAGCTTTGAAGTGCTCAAGTGTTGGATCAACTGAATTGTTAAACTATTGGAAGATGCGGTTCAATTTTGAATCTGAGAGTATTCGAATTCAGATGTTCATACATGTTGTTATCCTTTGAGTTAAGAGGATTGAGATTCCTAAATGAAATGCGGATTTCTTATGATTATAGTAAGAAAGAAAGGAAGAATGTTGGTTCAGTTTAAGTTGTGAACAAGTGGTTAATCATCAAGATTGTTGTGAATAAGGTTGATTGATCAAAATGGATTGAACAGGTGAAAGTTCATCAGTAATGTGTTTATGTTCAATTAACTACTTAGCATAAGTGTTAATTGATTTCATGAGTTGTTTATATCCAGATGACTAACCTATGTGGCAACGTTATTGGAGTTTCGTTGTATAATACCCAACTCGGGATAATGAGAAAAGACTTGAGGTCTATAATTGACTAGTAATGGAATCAGTAGTAAGATGTTCTAAATTGCCATTGGTATTGGCTTATGTTTCTTCAAGGATGGAAATGATAAAGTTTAGTTTTGAGAAAATCATTAAGGAATGATTTTGATATGTTCTTCTGTGACATTTTAAACATTTGGGAGAAAAATAGCAATCATCTATCGTCAATAAGACTTAGACTCTATCGCTGAAAGGATAGTTCAGTTGTGTTTGAGTTTTGAAGATTTTATATCAGTCAAACCTATTGTCTAAGGTGGTACTGGTGAAACTATTAAGTTGTTGGCAAGTCTCCTAATCACAAGTTTTTCCTTTGCAATGTGGTTTGAAGTTAAATTAATGAAAATGTATATGCAATCTCCTTATGGTTGAGTAAGAAGACAAGGGGATGATGGATAAGTTTAGTTTGTTCACCAATGTTGAATTGGGATAGGCTTAAGAATACCTTGTTTGGTCATGTGCTTTCTTCTACTAAAAGAGATTGGAAATTAAAGGAATTTCCTTATATCTAGAGAGATATAAGGATTGGATGTTTTGAACTAGATGCAAGGTTTGAAAGTTCACTTTTTATATTGAGAGTATTAAGTTGTAAAAGGATGGAAAGTCCTTAAACTCATCAGTAGAGTTTGATAGTTTACTTTTGGATATTAGAATTTATATGAAGATTTACTTGCAGAAGGCTCGTTGTCTTGTGAATGGATGAACTCAAGTATTGAATTTTGTCAATGGATCATATTTGCATAACTTTAAAGTAGTATGTCAAGGAGGCATACAAGTTGAGAATAATCGAAGAAGAATCTTTGCTATGAGTATGAAGATGTCGGAATCACATTTTCCCTAAGGTTTGCAAGTAAGTGAATTGGAGTGATCAACTCTTTTATGAAACTTGTGAAGTTAAGTTGGGCTAGGATTGAGTTAAATCAGGTAGAGATTTATCAATACTATGGATTATATAAAAGTCTGGTAGTATGTTATGTTTAAGAAAAGTAAAGGTATGTCATCAAGTTCTACCTTGAGGAGGGAATGAAGTGTCACATTCGAGGGGAAATGTGGGGCTCAGAAGCGAAGTGGATTGTCTTAGGTCCTTTAAGACTCAGTTTTGATTTGAAACTTTGGTCAAGTTGGTAAGGCCTACTAATGTGCAAGTATCATCACAGAATTAGAACAAAGTGTTAGTAGCATCATTAAGATAAGGTCAGTAATTTTACATGATGCATTAGCTTGACGTGCCCAATTCTTCAAGAGAATAGCTAATCTTTGTTTCCGCGACATTCAAAGTTAAAGCATGTATGCTTGTAGACTATGTCGAGTTCCTATCAAGCTGTTATGATTTAAGGAATATTTGAAATTGCTTTGTAATTTTCTCTTTTGAGAAAGATCTTAGGACTTTGTAGAGTTCAAGTATGATTTTTTCCAAAGAAATATTGAATTGATATGCAGGATTCATGAATAAAATTTTCTACGGTTTTCATGGTGGTGAGTAAGAATGTATTTTGTCTTCCATCTTGATCACATGGTAAGGCAAGATTACATGTCTTATTCCTATGAGAATGCAGTAAAGGATTATGTTTATTTTATCTCCCCATCCTGATCACATGGTGGAATAAGATCACATAATTCCTTGGGTTTTAAAGAATAGTTTCTAGTATGCTTTGGCAATCATATAGGTTTTGTAATTATATGAGTGTTGCAAGTGTAGTTGTTTGAGATGTAAAGACGCAAGTTTTCTTTTGCATTATAGCAATTGCTATATCTATTGCTATATCTAGTATCTGGTAAAACTTCTTTTGAGCTAGTATATCCTTGGTATCCTATACCATTTAAGGAGTATGGTCAAACTTCCCAAAACAGTTCGATTATAAGTAAGGAAATTTGGTAAGATTCTTTACGAATCTGTGTTGGTCTCTGAAGAGCATGGAGTAACTCCGTACTTCTCTAAAAGTTTGGGATTGTTTTCAGTCAACGATTATTGGAATTCTGTAAGTAGTTTGCTAGTAGTTCATCTTGGTTGACGTCATGACCTAAGAAAGTCATTGTCTTTTTAGCGGAATTGTCTTGAAAGTAAGTTGATATGAACTCTTGGGATGGAACCCTTTCTAATGAATGATATTGTAGTAATCCTTTCTTTGGAGTAAAGGATGTACTAGTAATTTCTCCATTAGCGTTATTTGTTTTCATGTTGTCTTGAAAACTTAAATCTCTTTGACATAAGATTGTCAAGTGAGGACTTTAAGCAGGACTCCAATGGGTCTGGAGTTTGGATATGTAAATTAGTATTGATTTTCAATCTCAGCTTGATAAGTTGTTGGATATAGAGAGTGGACACGTGAGGATATGTTTTTAATCCTAAGAGTTAGGTTGCTCAACAAGTCGAAATGTTAAGTGAAGTTTAAATAGTTCTTTGACGAAAAAGACTGAAAATTGTCAATGGAGTCAATTTTGTTGGAAATTATTGGACTAAAGGTATTATTGTCCAATATGTTGGTATAGTAAAACGTAAGAGTGTAGTTTGAAGTAGTTGAGAGAGATAACTATTTTTGAATGTCAGTATGCCCAAGTTGAGTTTTGGTTGAGAAAAGGTTGTAAAGGATTGACAAGATAGGTTATTATCTTGTCATGTGTTGGATAAATTTCATATTCTTGGTTAAAGTAATACTGAGATTTTATCTCAAAACGGAAATTGAGTAAGGATTTTAAGTAATCCTTGTAAAGAAACTGATTTGTGAAGGACTAAAGGTTTAGTTTGGATGACAACAAGGCTGTGTGAATACCCTAAGATTTTTATTCAGAATTTGTTGACCAGATTAAGGTAAAGTAATGTGGGAAAGTAATTTTGTTAAAGATCAATGGAGAAGATCAAGAAGGTAAGACACCTGGATTTGTTATTCAAGATTATGGATTGTCTGGTTTCAAGACTGTTCATGTGTATCTGTTGTTGATGAGCTTTGAAAGCTTATTTCAAAGGAAGCATAGTTATTTGCTTAATTAGTTCATCCTGGAACAAGTAAATGTATAAGGATTTAAGATAAACCTTTTGAAGGATTGACATGAAGCAAAATGTCACCGAATTGTTTTGATATATTTAGTTTGTTTGAAAGCCCTAATTGAGCATAGAAGACCAGATGAAATGTTATAGTCTCTTCCTGTTCCAGAAGGAAAGTGGGAAGATGTTACAATGGATTCTTGTCATTAGTCGTTCAAGACTTAATGAAAGAAAGATGCATATGGAGGTTGTTAAGAAACTCATCTAGAGTATTCTTTCTAATGCATATAAGATGACTTAAAGAGTACAGAAGTTAGTTGAGGTGTTCATGCATGAAGTTTTTCATCCTCATAAAACTCCAAAGACTATTATCTCTGATTGAGATGAATGGTTCATGCCAAGGTTTTGAAAGGAGTAACATCAAGCTTTGTGGATTTAATTGAATTTTAGCGCTGGCCTTACTCATCAAAGTGATGATCAATGCAAGGAAACAAATTCAAACTCCCGAGGACATGTATTCTGGATTCCACATGAGTTGGAATAGTAGTTTGAGTTTGAGTGAATTCACATACAATAATTTTGATTTCACGATAAAGAAAATGAATCTTTTTAAGGCTTGGTAAGGCCGGAAGTGTTGGTTGTCAATTTGTTGGAATGACAATGCTAACAAGGTTCTTCATGGGCCAGACTTGGCCAAGAGAACAACAACTGATATCGCACTAACGTTCAAAGGGTGCTAACTGTTCAAAATCGACAACAGTTGTGTGTTGTTTTAAGTGAGAGCTTGTTGAGTTATTGTAGAGAACGACGTTTTTGTTCTAGTATCCGCCTTGAAAAGCATATTCCGCTGGGGAATGCGAGACAACGTAAATGCTCGCTATGTTGAATCTTTCGAGATACTGGAAAGAACTGATAAGTTTTGTTTATTGGTTGGCATTGCCACCATCAGTGCATTCTATCCATAATGTTTCCTTGATGGTATGCGTTCGATATATCTCATATAATCAACAATGATAAGATAGTTATTCAACCAAATGACCCTATGAAGAAAGGCCAGGTTGAATTGTGAATGAGAAAATACCTTTGATTAGGTTACCTTGGCCTAAAAATGGAGATAAAGGAAAGACTTGAGAAACTAGGCAGGAAATGCTGAGTCATTTTCCAAAGTTAATGAATGTTGTAAAGAAAAAATTTGGTAACTAAGCAATGGTTGATTGTACTTGGTGCAGATGTAACAGTATTTTTTTAAGGGGGTACTACAAACTTCTGTATAGGTTTGTAGTGGTGGTGTGTATGTGCTTGTGCTATCTTTCCTTGTGATCTGAGTTCTCCTTGGTTTCGAGGACGAAACCATTTTTAAGGGGGTACTAATGTAATAACTGCGGTTTTTATGGATATTTTTGAATTTTTCTCGGATATCCTTTTAACCTCTTTGTTCGTTTTAACGTTTAATCCGATATTTTTGTTGGAGATTAAATCCTAGAAAATTGTTGGTGATATCCTAAAATCATAAAGAAATGATTTTATGGATCGGTGTGAATTCTAAGATTTTTCAGTGGAAAAAGGAATATTTATTGGATAAGCCGTCTTTTTAATTATGTACCGAAAGGAATTTAAAATACGAAACGGAAGCCTTAAAAATTGAAGGTAGCAAGATAAAATCATGGAAAATTGGTTTTATTGGTCTACATAATTTACGGGACGTTTTTCGTTTAGTGAGTTTTTCCACCCGAGGTACATAATTTTACCACTTTAACGCGAGTCCTGTTCCGAGACGGGTTTAGTTTTTAAACCGCCTCTCATATGCCTTACTAAGGAAGGAATGAAGGAGATAAATATAAGAAGGGGGCTCGTGCTTTTTTTTCCACCAGCATATCTTCGTCTACTTCCTCAAAAGTCTACAAGTTCGGTCGTTCAAAAAAGGAGGAAGGGTCGAGAGAGATAAGGACGGAACAACGGACTCGGTTGCTCGACACCGCCGATGTTTTTCTTTGCCTTCTTCTTCCTCCATCTCCACCTCCCTCCACCTCTTCTTCTTCTTCCTCCTTACTGTAGCTTTGAGTTGCTGCAAAAAGGGAAAAACAGAACCATGAGAGGATTAGGAGGAACGACAGACTCGTGAGCTCGTCACCGCCGGCGCCTGTCTTCTTGCCCATCAAACGTCGTCGCCGGCGAGCGTTAGGCCATCCGACCACCACCCACCGCAAGTACTGCCGCCGGGCAATACTCGACCACCCTCGGGCTTGGGGATCGAGCCATGATCGAGCCAAACGAGCCATGGGCTCGAGTGAAGGTATATACGATCGAAATTAATTAGTGGGTTGATTGCGGAGCCACCGTAAGGGCTTTTCGGTGCCGCTTTGCTAATTAAATTTATAGTTTTTATAATCTTGACGTTGATACGGTCCCAGAGGTTCAAACCGCTCGTGAAACGGACGTCCGGATCTTCCGTTATAGCGAAGACAAGTTTTGGTTACCGATTGGCAGGTAAAGGACTTCGGATAATTACTCAGGATTCGTTGTTAATCCGTTTGATCTGAGATTTGGTAATTCTTAAGAACTGTTACTGATGAACAATTTTTATTTAGAAAATTGTTTCAAAAGTGAAGCGGATAATTAGTTATAATTCCGACAAGATGGCTCCTTGAAGCATGATAACTAAGGATTTATTATATATCGATATTCGGAAATTAAATCGTTTATCGATTAGGAAGTTGTAGGAGTTGAGAATACAACTAAGAAGTGTTTCTGTGAGCTCGTTGTTGAGAAATCCTTTTGTTATATTTGTCAGAGGAAGGATACAGATTACTTTTGGAATTGCTAAGGACGTCAAGCACGCCTTATAAGGCAAGTGGACGATTCTCTCTTGCGTTATTGTTATTAAATGAGGAATTGGATCCCATTTAATATTTGCGTTGGGAACAACTTGTATGATTAATAAAATTTGATAGGTCGTTATAATTGTTAGAAATAATGACCATGTTGTTTATTCAGTTTCGCATTAGAACTGGATTTAGGTCCGTTATGTGTGACCTTGTATGTTGTCTCATACTGAGACATTATTTTGAAGTAAGTTAGTTTTTTTTCAGGGGTAGGAGCCAAGTCTCCGATGACCTCTTTATAACACAGTCTATGTTGCAAGGTTTAGCTCGTTACTATCATATCCCAACATTCGGGTCATGACTCATACCTCACTCAACGCTGGAGGAGGTGTTTATGCACTCTAGCTAAGTGCAAATTGGTACTAGGTGTTCGTCAATGATCATGGTTGAAATAATTCCTCTCATCTTGGCGTCTCCATGTACAGGTGGATTCTCTGCGGTTTTAGCCGCTTAAAAGTTATCAACATTTTTGTGAAAAGTTCTGAAAGTAATAAAGATAAGTGCGTTTGACACATTAATGTACCCGAATGGTTAGTCTATTCGATAACCATTCTTGCTCCCGGTTATGAATGATTCTTAATCAAACTTTGATTAAGTCAATCTGATTAGTCGACGGAGACTTTTCAAGATGTTATGTGATTAATATGAGTTCCCAACAATTGTTTATGCTTCTTAAAGAAACCACAAGCGGTGGTGTTCTCTCTCTTGATTATGCAAGTCTCCTTCTTATTCTCTATAAGACTGCTAACTGTTGGATCAAGTCCGAGTCTATTCGGATTTGGATGCCAATATGTTTAGTACAACCATAAGAACCAAGTTAGATTCTCCGCTTGCTAGTCTTTCATTAGACTAACCCGTCCATTTTCTTTTCTTTTATATGGTCGGCTGTTGTCCACCGTTGTATTCGATACATCAGGTTCTTCTTGGAAGTTGATTCAAGAGGCGGATTCAGATGTTTGAAGCTCCAGAAGTTGAAGAAAGGTTTTCAATGGTTATACTTGAGTGAAGATCATGGTTGAACTATTTCAAAGTGAAGCTGAGTTTCAGAAATAAGAGCTTAAGGAAGACTGGATGAGGATTTTGTTCAACTAGAACGTTGTTCTATTTATTTATTCTTTTTGGGTTAAGATTTGTATAAGACCAATTGTTTTTATTCCGCTGTAATGTTTGTTTTAGTTTGTTCAGTCAGTTTAAAGCCTTGGGTAGCTTCGGTTTAGTCTTAATCGAGGTTACTGGCGGTAATACCTCCATGGTAAGAAGGGGGTGTTACATAGACCTTGGATACCCCTTGGATTAGGACTTAGTCTCATTTATATATTATTTCTATTATTATTTCTATTTCCGTCATTTACATTCTGTATTTACTATTTCAGGCGTGTGTTTTCTTATGCTTAAGAGACCGGCCCATTATGGTAGAATAAGGCCCATTAGTGTTTGTTGCACCTTTCCATTTATAGCTTTAATATTATTAGATTTATGGGCTTTTCGGTTGTGGGCCTTGGTTGCATGCTAGGCTCAATCCGATCCCCTTCTTTGTACCTAGGGTTTCGAGTTTTCTCTCTATATAAGAGGCACTCGGGACTCCTTTCAATCTACGTCCAAAATGAATTAAGCCAGAGCTTTGAGTCGAGTTTCTCCTCCCCTTTGGCCCGGGCGTCACCCAAACCATCCAAACCCCTTTCCGTCTAGTCGGTCCTCCCTTGGGCCGGCATCTCTTATCTCTGCCTCGCCCCACCCTCGTTCCGACGAGCATTAGAGGCCCGCGAGTCCACTTTGTGGTTTCGTACTATTGTCGGAGAAGATCCAGTCGTTTCGAGCCTAGATCCTCCCCTTGTGACCTTAGGGTCGCATCACAACACCAGAATCAAACACAGCTATAACAATATCACAATCAATAGGGCTTTCCGTAGTAAGAATCTCCCCAAAGGCATGCCTGGATTCGTATACTGATCTTCCAAAGACGACCGAATTGGGCAAGGCAAAATAGATGTGCTTGAATATGCATTGTTTGGGAGTTACGCGAGGCATCAAGCACATGGACTGGAGTCCATCTTTGTCCACAACAAGAATCTCACTGTGAGATTCTTGGTGAGATTCTCACCAGGGTAAACTTCTCTTTCAACTGTGGCCTTGATCAAATCTAGGGCACAAGTTTCAGAAGCAAAAACAATAGCTCCGTTGCTTCTTCTTCCCATAATAAGAGGCCTGAATCCATGAGGGTCCCTAACGGCTACTACCTTATCCTCAGATACAAACACAATTGAATAATCACCTTCTAATTGTTTACATGCTTAACAATTCTAGTGACGAAAGAAGTTTGCTTTGATATAGCAATGAGATGCAAAACAACTTCAGTATCAGAGGTGGTGTTGAAAATAGAGTTGTTATCTTCAAGCATGTGTTTGAGAGTGGTGTAATTGACGAGATTACCGTTGTGAGCGACGCCGATGGAGCCGAATCGGTAGTCGACGATGAAAGGCTGGACATTTTTTAGCATGAAGGCCCCGGAGGTGGAGTAGCAGACGTGGCCGATGGCGCAGTCGTCGAGCATCGAGCTTTGACTCATTGAAGACATCGGAGACTAGTCCGATGCCTATTATGGACTTCAAAATGCCGTCGTTTTCGGTGACGATTCCCAAGCGCCTTCTTCTCCGCGATGTTTGTAACACCCCTATTTTACAACATTGGGTATTACCGTCAGTGACCTCAGACTTTACCGTCCAAAGTCACCCAAGGCTTTTAGAATGATATAGAACAATTTAAAATGCGGAATAAAACATAATACATAATGAGAAAAGGTGCTCCCGAGGGAGACTTAGTTCTTACAAAACATCTTACATTGTTTTCAAATATAAAGTTGTTCGGAATTGAAATGCAAAACCTCATTGTCCTTGAAACGTAATGAAACTAAAGCAAAATGATAGAAAGGTACATCTTGGAAATCCTTGTTCTTCCTTCGTCTTCACTTCACTTCACTTCACGCCTTGTTGGGATTCCTAGATTCTGACATAATTCGCTGGGGCGATAAAATGCCAGGCAAACATGCGGAAAAGAAGAATTAGTCTAAGAGACTAAGCAAGCGGGAATGGAACTTCCCGAGGGTATTTCGGAAATTTTCAATTATTGTCGAAAGAGATAATAAGGTTGTGTTTACGATGGGCTATACGATAGGACTTGTTTATGTGGAGCTTTTGTGATTCAAAGGAGAGTGTATCTTAGATAAAGATAACCCGAAAAGCGATAGAAGAGCTACTAGATTGTAGACTTCTTAAGGATTTCGAAAGTACGTTGGGAACGTTTATTAAGTCATAGAAGTAAAAACCTCTCGCGCCCTGAACGGACCGAGAGCCGGATCGATCATTTGAGACCGGTCCGGTTTTGGTATCTTAAATGTGCATACGCACTTATCTTATATAGTGACGAAAGATATTCAATCTTATTAATGATTTTTTTATGGATAGTGGTGGGACACGGATAAACCGAGCCACCCGAAGGAGAACTTCAATTCTCCGGCACTTAGCTAGAGTGCCGCACAATCCCTCCTTGCAATCGGAGCGGATGGAGATCAATATCCCGAAAGTCGTATGGACGTACGACTTAGTAAGGTTATATAGAGGTGTCGGCTAACCCGCACCCCTTTCTAGTTTATTCCAGGTAAATCTCTGAACGAGATTGTAATCAATCAAGATAGCAAACATACTAGCATATATAATCCTAACAAAGGAATATAGAGCATACTACGCTAGCAATTGTCGTTATTTCTAGCAATCAATATTTCCTAGATTCATTTTTATTTAAGCATACAAATTGTTCCCACAACGAGAATTTTCACGGAGGCGAAACGTAAAAGGTCACAAGGGGAAATTCCACTTGCCTTGGCTTACAACGTATACTATTGATTCTTGACGGATGATGCGGTTTGCAACTTCGAATGCGGATTCCTACCTAAAGACACGGGATTTACGAACTGCTTATAAATATGGATTCTTCTTAACTTGGATTTTCTCTTATAATACTTTTATAAGAGAAGCGGAAATCTAAATTATTATGGTAATAATTTAGAAGATGATTTAAAATAATAATGTTCCTTCATTATTATTTTGGTTTTGTAATATCCTTATTATTCCATAAACCCATACTTAAAATAATCTCTTTTAACTTTATTCTCTATTTCTTTAATATAAGTAAGCAAGTAAAATTTCATAAAATACTATACTTTGCCTAGAAGTATTTTTCTTATAAACTATAAGTTTTCCTTGAATTATAAGAAATTCACTTTAACCTTTCTATGTACTAGTCTTAGTTTAAAAATACTACTTTTAAATTCCTTAAGGATTTTGAAGCGATATATACCTCCCCAAGAATATTTTATTAATAATATACCTTTAGTAGACTTTTATTTAATTCTATAGTTCACCTAAATATAAGGCTCATAAACTTATAATCTACTTTTCTTGAAAGTTTCCATAAATAGGACTTTCTATTTTTCTTTAATAGGTAACTTCCTACATTTAACATATATTCAATTATTCTTATTTATTTTATTCCAATAATTCTTTTCATATTCTATGGCTCATAAATTATCTATGCTCATAGTTGATAATATATGATCATGGCTTATAAAATATCTACTTCATACTTATAGTCTATTATTATAATATCTTAGGTTATAAAATAATCTCTTGTCTATATCTAGATGGCTTCTTTCCATGCAAGTCATTCCCATAACTATATAATATCATATTGTATCAATTTAAGATTACAAATGTTATATTCATATTAGAACTTAGGTCTTGTAGGAAATCACTATTCCTAGAGATAGCTTAACCTAGTATTTTATTAAATGATAACTCTAGTAGTATAACTATCATTAATATAGTGGTATTTATACATTGGTCATTCTCTAGAATTTTATTACTATAGTATGTCATAAGCATTCTAACATCACCATCACCTATTATAACTAATATCATAACTCATCCTAGTTTACTTAATAGTCACTTTTATATGTAAAACTTGATAATAAAAATCCTATTTGTAGTAACTCTATACTTAGAGGTAGGCTATTTTATATTTTATTAAATAATGATTTTATAAAACTAGCATTATTATTATTAAGCTCATATAATAGGATGTCAACTATAATATAAGACATGCAATAATCCATATCTTCTATAATTCTTATTTTCTTATTTTCTTTCTTTAGGAAGATGATATTACTAACTTATGAATTTTGTATGCTATAATTAGTTTATAAGATCCACCTATATTATGTAGATAGCATGCTTATAATAAGTACAATAAACTTTTGTCTATTTGTTTTATAAATCTCAAGTTACCATGGTAAATCAAGTTTGTTTCTAGCATCCAACTAACAAAATCTCTACTCAATATTTTTATTTCCTATTTTCCTTACTTAATTTCTAATAATCCATAAAAGGCTTTAATAATTTGTAAAAACATAATTTAAATAAATGGAAATTAGGATTAGAATTTGATACTTTTGTATTCTGTGTTTACAGAACACTGGGGAAGAAGGCAGGGGAGGCCGGCGGTCACGGGTGGTGCGGAACAGGGACGACGGCGAGGGCTCGACGGCACCGGCGCGGCTCGGCGGAGGCAGGGCGGTCTGGTCGTGGCTCCAGGGGCGGTCCGGCGGGGCTCCTAGGGGAAGAAAAGAGGTGTTTGGTGGTGTTTTGAGGGAGGAATAAAGCTTTGAATGTGGCTGAATTTTGAACTCAAAGAGAGCAATTGAACTAGAAGGAAAAGATGAATGAATGTGTGAGTGGAAAGGATGAATAGGAGCCTTTTTATAGACAATTTGGTGGAGGTCTTCAATCCATGGCTAAGGGAGTAGACCAATGGAGGAGGAAGAAGAGCTTCACCATTGGTCCATGGTGTGTTTGTTGGAGGGTGATGCAAGGTGATGTAATCAAGGGTGTCTTGCAAGCCAAGGAGAAGGAAGGGAAGCTTCCATGGCCATGCATTGGAAGAGTGTCACATCAATCACACTTCTTTGACTTGTTTGAAGAAGAAGGCTAATATTGTTATAAAATTAAAGGAGTGGGGTAAATTGCAAGATGAGTCACATTGGCCTAGCGGAAGAGGGGAGGGGCGTGTGTAGAGATTTGCAAGAGGTCTCGGGTTCAAATCCCGGCTCTTGCATTCTTTTTACAAAGCTTGTAAATTGTATTTTTAGGCCTTTGTGTAATTTATTTTATGGAATAAATTCAATTTCTAAAAGACCTTATTTTTGTCTAATGCTCTTCTTATTAAATTACCTCACTTTACTAATCTATGCCCCTCATGTTATTTTATTGAATTTTTATCTATTTTAATTTTCTTGATAATCTCTTTCAAAAGAAAATAATAGAAGTTAATTTGATATTTAGAAATTCTCCCTTTTAATAAAAAAATAATTGATAATAAATATTATATCATAAAAAACTTGGAATATTGCGGATATTACAATAGTACCCCCTTAAAATTAGTTTCGTCCCCGAAACTAGGAAAGACTTAGGGTGGTACAAGGTTAACATGGAAAGCTCCTAACACTCTCATCCTTGAGGAAACGAGAAAAGGTCTAGTACCCCCTTAAAGAACATTTCGTTCTTTAGTTAAGATGACTGTACAAGTAGAAGAATTACTATTGTACCTTTATCTTAAGAAATCGTTAAATTAGAAATCCTTAAGAAGATTCCCACATTTGAGATTATGCAGCTTAATTGGAATCAAGGGAGAGGATTGGAAATCCGATCGATCTGGCTAGCGAAGTAGGCGGGGGTCCAGTGGTTTTATTCGAAAGTTGTGGTCAAACCTACGAATGTCTTGGGTTGACCTTCCCGAACATACAGGTTTGATTGCTTATAGAGTAAGCTTCTCTTTTGAAATGAACACTTAGGTGTTTCTAGGAAGTGAGTAAGTCCATGACTAATCTATTCTATATTTCTGGAATTTGGTCATTGCAGAGGAACCCTTTTCAGGTGACCATTCGATAACTGACGATATGGAAACGAAGTTTGAATATGCCAGGGTCATGCCTTGGAAAAAGAATTTCGAGTCACGATTTCTAGAGAAGTTACTACTGGGATTGGGAATGGTTATCTTCCAAGAGGGAGTAACCATCGTTACGATGTCGTATTCCAATATATATCATACTATCGAGAAATGGTTCGAGCGTCCCTTTATATTATATTATACAGTATTTGTCATAAAATGTAATTTTTTTTTTGTAAGCAAGGTTAAACTCGAGGGACTACGTGGTTTCATTCCACCTATGTGATCAGTACCGGGGAGCGATTTCCAACATAATCGCCTAAAGTGTAGATCTTCATAGGAATAAGACCTGAAATTCTACCTCAACCAAGTGGCCAAGATGGGAGGTACAAGTCCATTCTTATTCACCACCATGAATCTATACCGAAACCTTTGATTCATAATTTACAAATTCATTATAGTATATAAGTAACATTTTGAGGTGAACTAAGTAGCACAATGTATATATCATCAAGTTAAATTAGGGTTTAGCTCGAACATTCTCTTATATAAGTTATCAATGGAACACAGTCTTTGGTTTGATACGCAAGGATATAACATGATAACCATAATCATAACATAGATTTCAAAATGAGGCACTCTTACGAGGAAGAGTGTCACCGGAATGGTTCAACATTAGCATCTACTGTTGTGATACAAAAGTGCCTTAAGGGCAACAATAATATGATTACGAAGATTACACGCGGATAGCAAGATAGCTACTGAACTCACACTATGAGGATACTACGGGGTCTAGTACCCCCTTAAAAAGATAATACTAATGGTACTTAAGAAGACATTGACTGGGGAAAACGTCTCTGCATATCTTGCTCGGTTTCCCAGGTTTCCCAAGTTGTACCTTTATTGCCATCTTTGGACCAAAGTACCTGAACTAGAGGTACTTCTTTGTTGCGTAGCTGTTTAACTCGGTGCTCTACTATCTTAAGCGGTCTCTCCTCAAAAGGAGCCATCTTGATGGTGGAATGCCAGTTTGTCGTTGTGGTTGAATCCTATAAGATTCAGGTTGTCATCTCAATTCGTTGTGCGGTCTAGCGCACAGGCTCGAAGCATATCTTCAAGGGTTTGGAGGGTTCTTTCGGATTGACCTTCGGTTTGAGGATGGAAAGTTGTGCTAAACTTCAATTCTGTGCCCATAGCCTTATGTAATTCTTTCCAGAAGGATGCCATGAAACGACCGTCTCGGTCAGAGATAATCGTATTTATGTGCTCGATTTTTACTTTCTGGCAGACCAAACACTCAGATATGAACTCTGCGACATCTTGATTCATGTTTGGCCACCAGAAGTTCCTTCGTACATCCTTGTACATCTTACTTGCTCCTAGGTGTACGGAATAGGCAGATGCGTGGGTTTCCTTCAGAGTGATCTTTTGAAGCACGTCCACTGCTGACACACAAATCTGATTTCGGAACCGAAGGGAACCTTCATCTCGAATGACGAATCTGAGTGCCCTTCCTTCTTGTACTTCGCCACTAATCCTTATCAACATGAGGTCATCGGTTTGCTTCTCTCGGGTTTCAACTGGTGAGTCGGATTGGATTCCTAAGGTGTTTAGATAACCTTGTTGTCTTCCAAACCAGACCTCGATGCCTTCTCTTATCAGTTCTTGTTGGAGCTTTGGCTCAATTGTTAGCATTGCGATTAAGCCCTCTGGGTGTGTCTTACAACTGAGAGCGTCGACTATGACGTTAGCTTGCATGGGTGATAGAATAGCTCGATGTCGTAGTTTTTCAGTAGTTCCAACCATCTTCTTTGTCTCATGTTCAGTTCCTTCTGAGTGAACCCGTACTGCAAACTCTGGTGGCCGGTGAAAATATGACATTTGACCCCGTACAAGTAATGTCGCCAAATCTTTAAGGCAAACACCACTGTTGCTAGTTCGAGGTCGTGTGTCGGAAAATTCACTTCATAAACCTTGAGTTGTCGGGATGCATAGTGATTACTTTCCCTTTCTGTATTAGCACGCATCCCAAAACTTGCTTTGAGGCATCACTGAGTACCACATAATCTTCGTGTTCATCGGGCAGAGTCAGCACGGGTGCACTTGTGAGACGTTTCTTGAGTTCTTGGAAGCTTTCTTCACATTTTTCATCCCACACAACTTCTTGTGGGTTTTCTGGAGTAGTTTCGTCATGGGTATGGCGATCTCTGAGTACCCTTCGACGAATCTTCGGTAGTACCCTGCGAGTCCTAGGAAGCTGCGAACTTCTTTGACATTCTTAGGTTGCTTCCATTCTGAGACTGCTTCAATTTTCTTCGGGTCCACCATAACTCTGTCTAGGTTGATGATGTGGCCTAAGAATGCCACTTCTTTAAGCCATAAGTCACCTTGGACAACTCAGCGTAAAGTTGGTTGTGCCTTAAAATCTGTAGCACAGTTCGGAGATGTTCCTCATGCTTAGCTTGATTTCCGAAGTAGGTTAGAATGTCGTTGATGAAGACGACGACAAACTTGTCGAGGTATTCATGGAAGCATCGGTGCATCAGGTCCATGAACACCGCAGGTGCATTGGTCAGTCCAATTGGCATCACTACAAACTCGTAGTGGCCATTGCGGGTGCGAAAAGCAGTCTTCAGTATGTTCTTCTCGCAGATCCGAAGCTGATGATACCCTGATCTTGGTCAATCTTTGAGAAGACTTTTGCACCTTGGGGCTGGTCTAGGAGATCGTGTAGCGGATATTTGTTCTTGATGGTGACTTTATTCAACTCTCTATAGTTGATGCATAAGCGGAAAATCCCATCCTTCTTCTTTACAAAGAGCATCGGTGTTCCTCAAGGCGAAGCACTTGGCCGGATGAAACCCTTCTCAAGCAGCTCTTCGAGCTGACTCTTGAGTTCTTTCATCTCTAGCGGGGCTATTTTGTAGGGTGCCTTGGGGATTGGCGCGGTTCCTGGCTTGAGGCTTATCGAAAACTCGACTTCTTGTTGGGGAGGTAACAAAGATACCCAACACAGCCTTGTCGGTGTAGCTTCCCGACCTTCTTATCGTTGATGACCTTTCCATTTTCTTCTTCTCGTTTTCCCTTAAACTTACATATGTGCTTCCCTCTTGAGTTGATGGTTACGGTTTGTCGCTCCATGACGAGACAACCAATCCCTTCCGAGAATGATGTCAAAGGGATCCATGTCCAAAATATCTCGGTCCTAGCAACTTCTTTTCTAACTTCATCTGTCACCGTGTTGATTTATCAAAATCGAGGCGAAGAAAAGTCCATGAAGTGGCTTTCGCATAGCTTTATTATGGTTGGCTTAATTGGTTGACAAACATCAATATCACGCCAAGCTTCCATATGCTAGTTGAGCAATTCCTATCTACTTGTTGGTACGTCGGATTAATATATCTTTCATTGGTCGGAATTCTCTACCACTCCTTTATTGCTAGATCATTGTTTGTCCCTCACATAGCTCTCGATAATCTGTTTCGAGATCGAGTTACGTGGAGACATGTTAGATCTTTAGTCGACTAAGCCTTCCTTGGTGTCCTCTTTGGGAATTTCTATCTTCCCGTGAGTCACTGGCTTGGTAATTTTGGCTCTATGGAAACATAAGTATTACCTTTAGTTGGCGTGACTTCTTCTAATTCCCCATGAGCATGAATTTATCTTGTATTAGAACCTTTTTCTGTAAATGGCTAATAATCGACGTTCATATAGAATATCCGTAATTCTATATATTGAAGAAGGATATAGTTGTTTTTGTTACCAAGTATAGGCAAGAAATGACGCGTAAGTTTAGAGAAGAGAAAATTTTTATTAGAACTTTTATGGAAACGGATTACAAAAGGCTCTATATGATAAGCCATTACACTAGGGACGAAAACAAAGCTACTATCGACCTGACTATTCAAGGACAAAATGAATAGTCGAGTTAGGTGGGCTACTTAGAGTTTCACAGTACTTAATGATAAACAATCCGAATTTTAGCCCTAGGGTGTACTTAGGAAACAAAAAGTGTCCAAGAATCCTTCATCGAACAAACTTTCATCGAGGGCGCCTCCTTCGTGGTTCAGCAGTAATTAGGCTTGCTCGATGTGCCGACGGGTTGCAGCTATATAGCCACGGTTGATTGTAAGACGAGCATGGAGTTGGGCGTCCTCGTTTTGGTATGACCTCAATTCATCCAACCACACTTCCTTGCGTTGAATGAGGTAATCGTACTTTGGTTGACGAACCCTTGATGGGTCTGGGCCTTTGATTGGAGATTGTTTTCTTGCTTGACTATTTGCTTGGTGATGGGATGACTCTCCCTGAGTCCAGTTAGCCCATCCATCCACTTGATAGGTCATTGGAACTTGACTTGTGGTTTGGTGACGTGGAGTCTCCGTCACGTGTCCCCATGGATGACATCCCGAGAATTCCTGCTCAGTGATTTCCGGACATGATTGGTCGTGAAGTGAATTATTAACTCCTCCCTCGGGGTATTTATCTTCAAGATTCTCTTCCTCGAGATTCACCACGGGTGCATTTTCATGCATCTCCTCTTGTAGTGCTAGCTCGGGGTTGTCCTCGGGGTATCCATTTGGCAAAAACGGCCATTGAGCGAAAGCCTTATCAAGCTCTTGAGCGGCCTTTTTAGCTTCTTCCCTGATTCGGGTTTGGCTTCTAGTGAGTACCATTTCTATAGAGGAGAAGAAGGCGTTTATATAGAATATCCTTTGATTCTATAAGGCGAAGACATGTGGAAGGAAGTTAAGGCGTTGTTTATAAAAATCACATATAAAATGTTTACTTTAAGACTTTTCATTTTCTTGGCCCTATTAAAAGTCTAGGAAATTCTTTTTGAACACGTTACTTAAGACGGAAATTTCTTACTTTACTAACAAGTTTACTAAGGTAAAAGTTAAGTTTACCAAAAAGTTATATCGAAAATGTCTAGAGTTTAAAAGTTGAAACACTTATACTACTTAAGTTTTTAAAAAATAAGTGTTGGGATTACTAGCAAGTCCCTTGGTGTGAAGATGCGAGTATTTTATAAATTGCTAATGAAGAGTTTAAAATTCTACATGAATTGGAAATGTTCATACGACTTAAGTTTTCGAAGGATAGAAAGGGAATTTTATAAAAACGTTAGTTCTAGAACTAAGTACTTGGTATCTAAAGTTTCAAACATTTTTAAGAGGTTTTTTCTTAGCTAGGAAGTTTCAAGAGAGAAAGTTATTAATCCTAAGTTTTCTTCAAGGAATATAGAAGGAAATTTTTCTATGTTTGAAAGTTTTAAATAGCGGAAGTAAAAGTTAAGGTTTTAAAAGTTCTCGGTTTTCAAAAAATTTCGGTTTTAAAACTTTTCGGGTTTAAAACAAAAACGTTTAGCTCTTATACCACAATTGTAACACCCCTATTTTACAACATTGGGTATTACCGCCAGTGACCTCAGACTTTACCGTCCAAAGTCACCCAAGGCTTTTAGAATGATATAGAACAATTTAAAATGCGGAATAAAACATAATACATAATGAGAAAAGGTGCTCCCGAGGGAGACTTAGTTCTTACAAAACATCTTACATTGTTTTCAAATATAAAGTTGTTCGGAATTGAAATGCAAAACCTCATTGTCCTTGAAACGTAATGAAACTAAAGCAAAATGATAGAAAGGTACATCTTGGAAATCCTTGTTCTTCCTTCGTCTTCACTTCACTTCACTTCACGCCTTGTTGGGATTCCTAGATTCTGACATAATTCGCGAGGGGCGATAAAATGCCAGGCAAACATGCGGAAAAGAAGAATTAGTCTAAGAGACTAAGCAAGCGGGAATGGAACTTCCCGAGGGTATTTCGGAAATTTTCAATTATTGTCGAAAGAGATAATAAGGTTGTGTTTACGATGGGCTATACGATAGGACTTGTTTATGTGGAGCTTTTGTGATTCAAAGGAGAGTGTATCTTAGATAAAGATAACCCGAAAAGCGATAGAAGAGCTACTAGATTGTAGACTTCTTAAGGATTTCGAAAGTACGTTGGGAACGTTTATTAAGTCATAGAAGTAAAAACCTCTAGCACCCTGAACGGACCGAGAGCCGGATCGATCATTTGAGACCGGTCCGGTTTTGGTATCTTAAATGTGCATACGCACTTATCTTATATAGTGACGAAAGATATTCAATCTTATTAATGATTTTTTTATGGATAGTGGTGGGACACGGATAAACCGAGCCACCCGAAGGAGAACTTCAATTCTCCGGCACTTAGCTAGAGTGCCGCACAATCCCTCCTTGCAATCGGAGCGGATGGAGATCAATATCCCGAAAGTCGTATGGACGTACGACTTAGTAAGGTTATATAGAGGTGTCGGCTAACCCGCACCCCTTTCTAGTTTATTCCAGGTAAATCTCTGAACGAGATTGTAATCAATCAAGATAGCAAACATACTAGCATATATAATCCTAACAAAGGAATATAGAGCATACTACGCTAGCAATTGTCGTTATTTCTAGCAATCAATATTTCCTAGATTCATTTTTATTTAAGCATACAAATTGTTCCCACAACGAGAATTTTCACGGAGGCGAAACGTAAAAGGTCACAAGGGGAAATTCCACTTGCCTTGGCTTACAACGTATACTATTGATTCTTGACGGATGATGCGGTTTGCAACTTCGAATGCGGATTCCTACCTAAAGACACGGGATTTACGAACTGCTTATAAATATGGATTCTTCTTAACTTGGATTTTCTCTTATAATACTTTTATAAGAGAAGCGGAAATCTAAATTATTATGGTAATAATTTAGAAGATGATTTAAAATAATAATGTTCCTTCATTATTATTTTGGTTTTGTAATATCCTTATTATTCCATAAACCCATACTTAAAATAATCTCTTTTAACTTTATTCTCTATTTCTTTAATATAAGTAAGCAAGTAAAATTTCATAAAATACTATACTTTGCCTAGAAGTATTTTTCTTATAAACTATAAGTTTTCCTTGAATTATAAGAAATTCACTTTAACCTTTCTATGTACTAGTCTTAGTTTAAAAATACTACTTTTAAATTCCTTAAGGATTTTGAAGCGATATATACCTCCCCAAGAATATTTTATTAATAATATACCTTTAGTAGACTTTTATTTAATTCTATAGTTCACCTAAATATAAGGCTCATAAACTTATAATCTACTTTTCTTGAAAGTTTCCATAAATAGGACTTTCTATTTTTTTTTAATAGGTAACTTCCTACATTTAACATATATTCAATTATTCTTATTTATTTTATTCCAATAATTCTTTTCATATTCTATGGCTCATAAATTATCTATGCTCATAGTTGATAATATATGATCATGGCTTATAAAATATCTACTTCATACTTATAGTCTATTATTATAATATCTTAGGTTATAAAATAATCTCTTGTCTATATCTAGATGGCTTCTTTCCATGCAAGTCATTCCCATAACTATATAATATCATATTGTATCAATTTAAGATTACAAATGTTATATTCATATTAGAACTTAGGTCTTGTAGGAAATCACTATTCCTAGAGATAGCTTAACCTAGTATTTTATTAAATGATAACTCTAGTAGTATAACTATCATTAATATAGTGGTATTTATACATTGGTCATTCTCTAGAATTTTATTACTATAGTATGTCATAAGCATTCTAACATCACCATCACCTATTATAACTAATATCATAACTCATCCTAGTTTACTTAATAGTCACTTTTATATGTAAAACTTGATAATAAAAATCCTATTTGTAGTAACTCTATACTTAGAGGTAGGCTATTTTATATTTTATTAAATAATGATTTTATAAAACTAGCATTATTATTATTAAGCTCATATAATAGGATGTCAACTATAATATAAGACATGCAATAATCCATATCTTCTATAATTCTTATTTTCTTTCTTTAGGAAGATGATATTACTAACTTATGAATTTTGTATGCTATAATTAGTTTATAAGATCCACCTATATTATGTAGATAGCATGCTTATAATAAGTACAATAAACTTTTATCTATTTGTTTTATAAATCTCAAGTTACCATGGTAAATCAAGTTTGTTTCTAGCATCCAACTAACAAAATCTCTACTCAATATTTTTATTTCCTATTTTCCTTACTTAATTTCTAATAATCCATAAAAGGCTTTAATAATTTGTAAAAACATAATTTAAATAAATGGAAATTAGAATTAGAATTTTATACTTTTGTATTCTGTGTTTACAGAACACTGGGGAAGAAGGCAGGGGAGGCCGGCGGTCACGGGTGGTGCGGAACAGGGACGACGGCGAGGGCTCGACGGCACCGGCGCGGCTCGGCGGAGGCAGGGCGGTCCGGTCGTGGCTCCAGGGGCGGTCCGGCGGGGCTCCAAGGGGAAGAAAAGAGGTGTTTGGTGGTGTTTTGAGGGAGGAATAAAGCTTTGAATGTGGCTGAATTTTGAACTCAAAGAGAGCAATTGAACTAGAAGGAAAAGATGAATGAATGTGTGAGTGGAAAGGATGAATAGGAGCCTTTTTATAGACAATTTGGTGGAGGTCTTCAATCCATGGCTAAGGGAGTAGACCAATGGAGGAGGAAGAAGAGCTTCACCATTGGTCCATGGTGTGTTTGTTGGAGGGTGATGCAAGGTGATGTAATCAAGGGTGTCTTGCAAGCCAAGGAGAAGGAAGGCAAGCTTCCATGGCCATGCATTGGAAGAGTGTCACATCAATCACACTTCTTTGACTTGTTTGAAGAAGAAGAAGGCTAATATTGTTATAAAATTAAAAGAGTGGGGTAAATTGCAAGATGAGTCACATTGGCCTAGCGAAAGAGGGGAGGGGCGTGTGTAAAGATTTGCAAGAGGTCTCGAGTTCAAATCCCGGCTCTTGCATTCTTTTTACAAAGCTTGTAAATTGTATTTTTAGGCCTTTGTGTAATTTATTTTATGGAATAAATTCAATTTCTAAAAGACCTTATTTTTGTCTAATGCTCTTCATATTAAATTACCTCACTTTACTAATCTATGCCCCTCATGTTATTTTATTGAATTTTTATCTATTTTAATTTTCTTGATAATCTCTTTCAAAAGAAAATAATAGAAGTTAATTTGATATTTAGAAATTCTCCCTTTTAATAAAAAAATAATTGATAATAAATATTATATCATAAAAAACTTGGAATATTGCGGATATTACAGTGTTGGAGCGCGTGGAGAGCGAGGTAGCAGAGACGGGAGGCCTCTAGATCGTTGTAGATTGCGACGACGATGCACTCCTCACGTGGCTTATCGTCGGTGACATCGGTGAAGTATTCATCGGAGGAGGAGAAAAGGTCTGAGATGGGGGATTTGGAGGAGAGAGTGAAGGGAGATTTGATGGAGGTGGATATGAGAGGAGAAATTGAGGGTTTTGGGAGGGTTTTTGATGGGAGTGAGAACAGGGGAGCGTGGTGATTGGAGGTTTCGTTGCGCATGGAAGCGAAGAAATGCGGTTGCTGAAGGGTGGAGGAGGCGGTGGCCATGGATGGAACTAAGGAGAAAATGGAAACGGGGAGTTGAGATTTGTGCAGGGATTCAATGGCGGCCTAGGATTGTAAAACGATCGAACCCTACATATTGGTTCAAAAGGGCAGAATACATATACATACATCTGGTCACTTTGACACCCCACCTTTTGAAAATGTTCGATTGAGTACCCCTTTATGACCTACTCCGATGTATTAAACACCTGATTGCTAATATGGACAAATACGTGCATATCACTCTCTTTTGAGCGAGTGTGAACCTTAATGACGCCGATGTGGATCCTATTTGGCATAATTTTTTTTATTTTTCCTTTTTTTCTTTCTACTATCTTGTTTATTATTATTATTGTTTCCATTTTCTATTTTTTTCCCTTTTTCTCTTTTTTCGATTTTCTATCTGGACTTTTTTTTTCTATTTCCTATTTTTCTCTTTTTTTCTCGACATCATTCTTCTTGTTGTCCAGATGCCTAGGTCCATGGTGACGGAGTCATCGGCCACCAGATCGACTGGTGGGTTGGGTCTTGAATCCGACGTCCAGATCGATCGCCTCTCGAATCCGGCGTCTAGATCGCCCGCCCGCCTACTGGACTGCTGCCACTGCCGAGATCTGGAACCTCAGATCTGGCACCTCCGAGTTCTGGAACCTCACCAACCTTTGGAACGGGAGCTTCCTCGCCAGCCTCAGTGCTCCTCTGAAAAGGGAGGCTTCTTCACTCCGCCGGTGGCAGGGGCGATCTGAATTTGAGGGGCTTCTTCACTCCGCTAGCCTCGGGCGGATCTGACCATGTGCTTCCTCGCCAACCTTATCTTCGGCCGCTGAAAGCGGCGTGACATGGCTAAGCGTGAGAGACGGGAAATCGAGAACGCTAGGCGAGAGAATAATCTTCGGCGCCTTCCGGGGAAAAAACGACGCGTGTTGGTACCTCAGGAGAGGGTTAATCGAGAACTACTTTCTTGAAGGAGGAGGTGTCGGCGATGACGAATGTTGTTAGGTAAGGGTTGTTCGGGTCGGATCAGGTGATGGGTATAGGGGAATTGATGTGGGTAGGAGTTGAAGGAGTTGAGTTGCTTGTGTAGCTACTACTTCCATGGTTGCTCATGTGAATTTGATAGAGAAAAATTACAAACGACTAGATTTGGGTTTTTTTTTTAAGCTTTTCAAAGTTTTAGATTAGATTTGAGATCTGCAGATGATGATTTTTTTAAAGCTTTTTAATGTTTTTTTTAATAGAATTTAATGATGTGGCGGAATGACATGGCGCGAGTCAGTTACACGCGAAAAATCATCATCAAACAAGTGCTCAATAGGTCGCAGTGTGTAAGTTTAGGTATTATCAATCGAATATTTTCAAAGGTGGGGTGTCAAAGTGACCAATTGGTCAAAGGTCAGGTGTTTGTATATGTATTATGTCGTTCAAAACGGAGGGCCACCATTCAAGGAATCATAGGTCAGTTTTTTATCGCAACACCACCAAAACAAAACGTTGTCGTTTTATGTAGAGCAAAAATGACCGAGCTATTAAACACAACACTTCTTCTATTTAATTTAAGAGCATTGATTAGGGATGCACAAAAAAAACCGTGGAGACGGGGACCCGCTCCTAAAACAAAACGGGGACGGGGATCAATTTCGTCTCACCGATTTAAAACAAAACGGGGACGGGGACGGGGAATGTACTATCCACCCCGAATCCCCGCTACATATACCTAATATGTTTTTTTTTATTTATAAAACATATAATAAAAATAGATTTTAAATATAATTGTAGTTTTAATTTAAAAGCTTACATATATCTACAAATTATATAATAAATTTTAAAATTTTTGTTATTAAATTTGATATTTGTAAACTTTTTTAAAGTTTAGAATATTCTTTTATAATAAATGGGGCCCCGTTAACAACCCGATACCTGACGGGGATTCCCCGCCTCGTTCCCATTGGGGATTAGACGGGGACGGGGAGGGGATGGGGGCCTAATAGTATGTCAGGAATGGGGCCGGGGAATGCATATTCCCCGCCCCACCCCGCCCCCATGTGCATCCCTAGCATTGATTCCTAGGTTTTTAAATTCGGAAAAAAAAACAATAGTAACAAAAGCTTATTGAGAAAAATAAATAAAGGGAAACTATGTCGATTGATGCTCCCCGGCTTAAGTCTATCTCGGGACTAAAGATCAACTACCATAAATCGGCTTTCTAAACATTAAAACATGTTTAACTATCCAAAACAATGTATCCAACAAGCCCTAAACATAACATCCATGACAAATCTGGATAAATATTTAGGATGTCCAATCATAAGTGATAAAGTTAACACAGATACATTCAATTTAAGGATACACTAGGAAAGGCCAAAAATCAACTTACAAAATAGAAAACGAACTCTTTATCGTTAAAAGGACATTAATAAAGAACTCTTTATCATAAGAGTGAATATGGCAGCAAACCAAACTACTTAATGCAAAGTTTCATGCTTCATACTAGCATTAATAATGAACTCGACCAGATTAATCAAGGTTTCCTATAGAATAATTAAGGATCAAAATCATAAGTTCCTCATTGGATGGGATAAAAAGATTGAAAAATTGATATGGAAAACCTATATTGCACAGTGGGTTAGGGCTTAAAAAGACGAAACATATGAACAAAGTATTACAAGTGAAATTGATATGGAAAAATACCTTAAAAACGAACCACTTCTCCATTATAAAAAGTAGTCAAACACCTCTTGGCAATGGACCAAACTCATGAAACTAAGGGCGAAATTTCAAGAAGGGATAGTTTGGCAAGTGGGAGATGGTCAGACTATTAGATTCTAGAAGGATAAATGGGATCACATAAGTGTATGTGGGATTATGCCATCCACCCTAGTACAATTAATGATGAGACCACAATATATGAATTCATTAATGACGATAAGACATGGAATATCGATGCCGCACTATCAGAAATAGTAGAAACTATTACAGAGGTAATGATTCCTTAAATTATATATAAGATAGACTATATTAGACACCAAGCAGAAATGCTTGGTTTCGACGGAGTCAACCATTGAATTAGTAACAAGACCAATGGAACATGACCCAAGCCCAAATAGGCAAACAATTGGTTATGGAAAATTGACATACACCCGAAAGGTAAAAAACTTTATTTGGAGAATATATAATAATGGATTACCTACAAAGGCGAGATTGATGGAGAAGGAGATCCAAACACCTACTTGATGTCTTATGTGCTTTTGCACATATGAAGACTCGAAATGATCACTCCAACTGTATGTGAAGAAGCGGGTTGTGCATGATACCCATGTATGCATGATATCCCCAATGATTTCTCCAAATGTCACTACCAATAGAAACTTTAGTATCATTTTCACCAAAAAAATCACCAATGCCGTTTTACGGGTTTTATAAGTTTTCAACAAATTACTTCTTACCGACTTCCTAGTAGTCAGTTTATAAGCAGGTTGTACATGATTAGTCATCCAATGGTTAAACCCTAACATTTCGACAAAACTAAATGATAAGTGATAAAAAAAAAGACTCGATTGACAAAAGTATACATACTAGGATCATGCTTATAACTAAATAAATGAGGGTTATGAGAAGAAGATGATGCAAACCCGACGAGTTGGGATTGTTCTCGCATCATTGCTTACTTGTCGGGGTGTCCTTTCCTCTTGTGCTTTGATAACATTCCATAGCCCGATCCCGCATACCATGAGTAGAAATTAGTACAATAGTTACAATGAACTTTAAAATTCTTGTTAAGGCATCATAAACTCCCTTTTGTAAATTTCTTGTAAAAATATCGAATTTAAGCTCGGGTTTATCTCTCCCATATGGTTCTCCCACATTTCCTACTTGAGGAATGGGATTTGGCATCATCGGAGCTATAAATTCTACATTAGCATCACTCTCTTGTGAGCCAAAAATGCGATCAATAAATCTCTCCATTTAAAAAAAATGTAAATAAAAAAGAGAACAAGGTAGATAGGAAAATATTACGAAGATGATGAAATATAAAGAAATATAACGTAAGACAATTATGTAATTTTTTTACAAGGAAAATTATGTAAATAATGTATGCAAAAGAAAGTAATTATAAATAAAAGTGTAAAGATTAAAAATGAGTGTATTGTAAACTTGTGAGAATGAGATTAAAGAGTAGAGAAATTGAGAGATTGGCGGTGTGGGTTGGAATGGACGATTTTTTTTATTGGTTAAGGATTAGGGTCACCACAAGTACTACTTGGGCTCGCCTAGAGCATCCACAAGGGATGGGGACTGATTACTAACCAATTCTAGAGAAGAATGGGCAAACTGCCACCCATGGGGTTCAAAACGGTGACCTCGGAGTACTACCCCAAAGGCTTAACCATTGAACCAAATGCCCGAAGGCGGGTTGGAATGGAAGATGAATGTGGGTATTTAAAGGAGAAATTTAGGGTTAATTTTTTTAAAAAATATCCAAGTAGTGGTCGTTGGAAATCTAAAAAAATAGCCAAACGGCTCTTTTTTGGAAAACTAGCCAAATGACTCTTTTTTGGAAAACTAGCCATTTGGCCAGTTCCAAACCGATGGAACCGACAGTTCCAACCGTTCGTAGATTTTTTTATTTTTTTTTAAATTTTTGATGGAAATCGGCGGTTCCACGGTTCCGGTGATGGTGGATTCGGGATCGTAACTACCCCCGATATCAAATCACCGAGTCTGGTTGTGTATGGTCCCAATTCCGGATGGTTCCTCGGTTCCACTGAAATTGGACCTAGGTTTAAGTAGAATGCCCACACACATAAATCATAACCCGAAAACTCAACAAAAAAAAGAAACATGTCTTGAGGACATATGACGCTCAAAATTTGTCATCAAGAAACATCATAACAAAACTAAAACAATTTCCGTCCCTGCGTGCCCTATCTCGCTTGCTTCCGCTTCGTTGTTCATTGAAGGTCGAGATGGGATTCAAAATACGAGACGTCGGTCCTTGTAGCGAGGCGAAATGCATCAAATGGTATCAGAGCCATCGTCGTGTAAGTCTCCTGATTCGATCTTTGCACCTTCACCCCCAATTTCCGTCCATCACCCTCGTGAGTTCGGTTATCTATCAAAAAAATCGATCGGGTAAAAAAAAAGTGTACGATCTGCACAAAAAAAAATCCACGAGCTCGGATTTCGTTGCCCATATCCAATTTGCTTTTCATATCTTTGTGGGGATATCCGAATTTGTGCCTGCATGATATCTTGGCCAAATATTTTTAATGCTATATATGTCTGCATGCTTTTCAATTGAAGTTGCAGATATAAGTCAATTCGGTTGAGATCTTGTTATATATTAATTAAGTTAGCCTTAATTAGTTTATTGTGAGATTTTTACAGTAAAAAAAAGAGATTGTTGTTAGTTGGCCGATTTTTGTGTAATTTGGTAACCATGAGTTGTCGTACCGCCTGGGATAGTGCACTCAACCCAACTGCTTTGAGGGAGTCATTGTCTGTAAGACAAGAAATTGCTCTTTTAAAGCAACAAATGACTGAATTGCAAACTCGTTTTGACGCCCAATTTGCATCCCTTGCTCCGCAATCGACATCGGCTCCAATGCCGCAACCGGGCGTCAACACCAACCTAGAACAATATATTCGACAACAAGATGAAGACCGAATTAGTAATGGTAGACAAGCTAGAGGCCGAAGAAATAACAATCAAAAGCATTGGAAAAGACCCTGACATGAATTTATCAAATAAATTTTGATGTATCCAAATTTCTTGCAGGTTTCGCCTCCGCCATCTTTGTTATCAAGGACTCCAAAACTCAATTTATAAGCATGACAATCGCTATGTATGGTCATTCTTAAGTATTACAAGTTGAGACACTAGGCCTAAGAAATGGTATCCGAAAACAAAGCAATTAGGACTACGAAAGATTAAAATAGAAGAAGATAACCTTACAGTCATCAATGTCACCAATGGAACTTGGCAATGTCCTTGGAAAATTGAAATGCTTGTCTCGGACATCCTTGCCTCTCTTCATTGTTTCAAGGCGGTTGGGATTCACCATGTTGGGAGGACGTGTAATACGGTTGCGAAGTTGGGCCACGATCTCCCTTCAAATCAAATCCCAAATCATCAAGAATTGACTACGTAAGATTAAAATAGAAGGAGATAACCTTACAGTCATCAATGCCACCAATGGAACTTGGCAATGTCCTTGGAAAATTGAAATGCTTGTCTCGAACATCCTTGCATCTCTTCATTGTTTCAAGGCGGTTGGGATTCACCATGTTGGGAGGACGTGTAATACGGTGGTTGATAGAATTGCAAAGTTGGGCCACGCACGATCTCCCTTCAAATCAAATCCCAAACCGTCAAGAACTGTAAGTCCTTATCCGAAAGGATACTTTAGGGTGTCCCCCGTAAAAAAGGTACCTCCTAAGCCTTACCTTGTTAAAAAAAAAGTCTATTTCGATTGGCAATCTAAAATTAACTCTTCATTTTTTGTAGATGTTTATGAGGTTTTGCATTTTATTTGTCCCATAATGTTAGTTATTGAGGGTTTTTTGTTACTCGAACGTGATTCAAATGAGCTTATATGGGTGTGATTTTGGTGGAGTTTTACACATAAGATGCTAAGGAAGCACTAGACGATGACTTGACAATAGAAGGTGGTGGGAAAATGGCGAATGACGAATCTAAAAATGGTTTCGAGTTAGTCATAGTACCCTTAAAATTTGTTTTAGTTTTGAAATTCAAATAAGGTTGTTCGGGTAAAGATTTGGGTGTTTTAGTTTAAGGTTAAAGAACACAATGGTGTGCTTGGATTTGATCAATTAGAATTAAACGGAGGCACCAAACGGACCAACCTGGAAAAAAAAAATTAGGACACGAACGAAAATACCCTTAAATCGAGGGGCATCAACCGGAATTTTTAAAGAAAACAAGGAAGTTTTGGCAATTTTGGGTAAATTTCAGTACGTATTTGATTTTAATCTTGGCATCCATTACTAGGTTTCATATAGGCTTTGGAATGGAATTTAAAACTCAAATTGGGTTAAATTTAGTGTAAATTGTAGTTCAACTAGGAATGAACCATTCCAATTTCCAAGTGGTGGTACGAGTATAAAATTAAGGGTTGGAGGATTGGTTTATAGGAAACCTAATCCGGCAACCAAATTGAACAGACATTTCAAAAAACTGCAGACAATTAGAAAGTGCTACACGTTTAATCGCTTGTATATAACAACAAAATACGCCTTTCATTTCTTCTTTAGTAGTGATTTTGGGAGCAAATCTACCCTACTTCCTAAAATGGCACTACTCCATTTCACAAAAATCCACCATTCTTTCCACCAATAAAACATTGGGACTTCAACTTCTATACAACTTGCAAAACTTCCATGCATTTCAGGAACTTCTATTAGCTGCCTCAATAAAAAAAATTCTCTCCTAACACTTTAATTCCTATAGTATATCACTAAATCTTCTAGCTGCACCTAAAACTAAAATCCATTCATTCATGATTCATTCATCCTCACATCATCATAAGCTTTGACTGCTTGTGCAGTGAAACTCTCCAAAGCCTCAAAGATAGGAATGAAACCTGCTTTTATACTCCTTGACACAGCTGAATGAACAAGCTTAGTTGCCTCCTTATGCACAGCTCTTTCTGCCTTGACTCTTTGCTTAAAAGAGCCCAAATCAGAAGGAACCATTGAAAGGCTACTGCCTTTCTCAGACAAAACATCATCTACTCCAACTGCATGAATCTGCCTTTCTAAATCCTTCAACATGTGCTCAGCTTGTAGCCTATGACACCGCTCTTCTTCCTGCTTTTCACAAAGATCGTGCAAGATTGCAGCAAAGCCTTTCATGGCAGTTTGAACAGTTTCAGAAACGCCAGATTTTGAGATTCTCTCCATTGCTTGTAGCCAGTCATGGCAGATTATGAAGACTTGGGGTGCGCCGAGTTGGCCTGGGGAAAAAGGAGGCGGTCCATCGGGAGTGTCTTCTGGTTGGTATGTAATGTAGGTTAAGAGCCAGGCATTTAAAGATCTAACATAGGATTTTTGCAGTTCGATCCAATTGTTGAAACGATTGCACCAATTTAGAATCTCTGTTTCAAGATGAACTGTGGCTCTTGCACTGGAAACTGTGTAGGAGTTGGTGTTTCCTTTGAGTTTGTCTATTTTAGTTTGAATTATAGCTTGGAGCTGCTTCTGGTGACATTTGAGCATCAATCTCCACATCCTTCTCAACCTGGACAGAGAGAAAGAGAGCAATTCAATTGGTCATTCTAATCATAAAAAATAGTAGGAAGAAATTAACAAGTGATGATTCAAAAAGTTAACTATTCAAATATTAGTAACTTGAAGTGAGTAAGTTCACTTATGGTTCTAACAATTAAGCAGGTCTCGGCCTCAACCAACTCAACAACTCATATCCCGAATAGAGCATGTCGTATCAAATTCTTAGCAGATTGATAAATGACAAATAATCAATTAACTAGTAGAAAAGAGCAAAATGTAACTGGATATGCAATTTTATACCCAAGAATGAGTTCCATGAGTTGAGGTTGCAACTCTTTATCCCTTATCTGGTGTATTTTGCGAGCAATAGCATCTACGGTTTTGATGGACAAGTTGATTCTTGTCGACAATTGTTTTATTAATTCCTGCGTAGCTTCAATCTTGCTAGCATCAGCGCCTTGATTGTATAGAAGTTTCAGTTTCATGCATTTCTTCTCATACATGATGCGGAGTTTCTCTTCATCCTAAGATCACCAAAAATTAATGATCCACAAAATAAGCAAGCCAGAGTACAATTTTTTTATTCATGATACAAACTAAGGAGATGACATGGACTAGCAAGGATGCTTATGGATCCTCTCTTAAAAAAAAGTTAAAAAACAGACTGGTGAATTTTACACTACAAAATAATACCTTAACTTCCTTGTACAGCTTTTTCTCCCATACATATAACTTATCCAAAGTTGAAACAAGGCTTGGGTCCAGAGAGTCTATGTCATCACCAAGATCACAAACGTAGGCTCTTTGCATTCTAGAAATACCAGGATCAGATGATATTGATGATCTAGGTTGAGGTTGTATAGCTGACACCGACTCTTCAACAGGGCACGGCATCCTGGCAAGCATTGCTGCATAGCAGATATTTTAAGTTAACTTAAAATTATTTGAGTACACACTTAGGAATTTGCTTCACAATTGAATTTATGAAACAAGCGAAGTTCTTACAATCACAATGGAGGCCAGTTTACCAGGAAATCTAATCATCAAGTTATGTAAAATGCTTACATATCATATTATGTAAAATGCTTCCATGCTGTACAGATTCATTCAACTTCACTCAATTAAGGTTTTTTTTTTTCTGTACTTGAAATAAAGATTTGAAGACATACACATACTAACAATACATGAAAATAATCTTGTTTTCTAAGCAGCAAATTTCAATCATTCATAGCAAGTTAATTTCAGATTCAGAATATATAAAAAACGGTTTTTCTATCCTATGCCCTAAGGACATAGGTTAAAAATACTAATTTGGGGAACTAAAACCCTAATAGGAAACTAATAAACCCTATTGAAAAAATATTTAAATCTAAATAATAACAATCTTAAAATAAATTACCATTTTTAGTCTCTTAACCTATGCCCTAAGGGCATAGGTTAGAAAAATCGTATAAAAAAAAACATCAGAAATCATCTAAGGAACCCACAACTAATCTAACTAGAGCATATACTCAAACCAAAATAATCCAACAAACATCCAACTCCAAGGAACGAACAAATATTAATGAACAGCATTGAACTGAGAAAACGCTAAGAGCTCTGTATATTAATAAATTCAGAAGAAATTATTACCACTCTTGAAGGTGCTCTTTGGTTGATAAGGCAGCTTTCCCACCTCGAGCAACTGACAAATCTCATGCCCGTAATCAATGGCAGCCTCAAATTCATCTTGAACTTCACCAACAACCTCACGTAGGTCACGTGTACCATGAGCTGACAATGTAGTCAAGCTACTCAGCTTTGATGATTCCACATCACGCTGAGCAGGTTCATCCATCTCAAATCTCACACCTCCACCTTTCAACCACACTTCCTCCACACTCACAGGGATGCTTACATCACTACTTAGGCTACTGCTTCTCACCTCTTTGGTCATCACTGGTGTCTCCTTCTCACCAGCATCCATCTGCTGGGGTTTTTGAGGTTTTGCTTCCTTAGGTTTGGGCATTTGCTGCCAATGCTGCAATTGCACTCCATTGAAGTCTCCCTCAACAAAATCATTGGCTCCCCTTTCATCAAAATGTACATTCCTATCTTTGGTCTTATTTTTGGTCTTCTTTTTCTTATTCTTACTCTTCTTTTTCTCAGCATAAGGATCCTTGAACAATTCAGTCTCACTATCCTCTTCTAAATCAGGTATACCTTCCCTTTCCCTCACTTCCTTGGAATCCGAACTACCCCTATCTGAATCATACCCGAATGCCCCGTTCACGTAATATCCAGAATAGTCATTAGTACCAAAATCGTCAAAAGGATTAAAATAGTCCCAGGAGGATACCTTTGGAGAAGGAGGTGTAGGAGCAACAGGATTCCTCTTCTGCTGTTTTTCCTGCTTATTTCTTCCACCTTGTTCCAATGGAACTGAGACGAATTCAAACCCTAAATCCCCTGTGTTTCCATAATCAGAATACGTATAGATTGGAGCCGTCTCTGGCTCTTCGTATATCACAGAAGGTATCCGAGCCGAATTCTTCTTCATGTAATAAGCACCGTAGGAGTTTCCGGTCGGATTAAAAACAGCAGAAGAATCATAAGAATTGTACGGATTTCCATAGAGATAATCACCAGGATTGTAATAATGAGAGTAATTCATCATTGGAGTTACGGGGCTGAATGATATCCCTGGCTTTGGAGAACGGCGCTTTCTCCGAACCTGAACGTGGCCAGAAGAAGAACTCCCTTTCGATTGAACAGATGAAAAGCAGATCTCAGAATCCTCTGCTTCTTCTTCCTCCCCAAAATTAACCTCCCCTTTTCTATTTGGATTTCTATTTGCGTTGGAAATGGAATGAGAAATTGAGGTTGAAGAAGATGAATAGTCATTGTTGTTTGACCGACCTGGTTGCCGGCGGCGCTGTTTCCGGTGGCCGTTGGACTTGCATTCGTCGGAGGGGAGGGTGAGCACTGGAGAGGAGAGAGAAGAGGGAGAGGAAGAGGCGGAGACGATGAGCAAGTCCTCGTCGACGAATCGGTGGAGAGCGTCGCCCACGTCCCGGAGGGAGGAGAAGTAAGAGATGTGAGCGACGGCGAGGGCGTAGCGGTGGTCGGCGGCGGCGCGTATGAGGTCCTTCCGCTTCTTACAGATCATCACCAGCGGCAGATCCTCCACCTTGGACACTTTACACCCCATTGCAATCGGAAAAAACGAAAGCTAAAACGCCACGAAAATCCACATTGTGATCGAAATTGGGAAGAGAGAGAGCGTGAAACACAAGAAATCAGTTGGAACTTTAGCGAATGAGAACAGAAACCGATGGAGCAATCAACGAATCAAATCGTTACAAAAGCAATACTCCGTAGAGTTTATTACGCTTGGAGCCGAATTGCGGATTTAGTTGGAAGGGGAGTCGGTTTAATAACAGCTTTGAATAAGCTATACATCAATGGCGGTGGCAGTCAAATCAAGAACGGTTGAGTATTATTATTGGGAGAAATTAGGCACAGGGCTTTCCGGAATTGAACACGAGGATTGCGTACTAGTTACTAGTAATGATTACGCTGAGAGAATTGCAAGAAAAAAACAGAGAGATGAAAATGGAAAGAGCTGAGATGAGAAAGAAGGCAAGTGTGGAGTCTTGGGAATTAATAAATGGGGTGGACTGGTGCCTGGTGGGGATCATGTACAAATCTAATACATGGAGAGTGGTGAGATATTGGAAGTATTATTTTAGGAGAGTTTGTTTTTTCAATTCGACTCGTGGAATCCGCCATTACTAGGGGGCACTGCTCTCTAGTCATTATTATCGGGTAAATTTTCATGAATTCACCCTACATTTATGGATTTGAACGAAACTACCACCTTTTTATTTTATTCAAAAAATATACTCCCCATCCCCTTTTGTTCGTCCTAAATGACGGTTTTTGTGGTTATTAAGGAAGATGCAAAGTGGTATTGGTAATTGTAAAAGTAGAAGTGGGTAAAAGGTGAAATTGATTGAGGTATGTTTGTAATTTTTTAAAGATAAAAGATGTAAATTAGTATTGGTAATTGAGAAAATGAGTAAAATATGATATTGGGTATTAGAAGATGAATAGTTGATGGATGTAAAGTTAAAAAATGGGTAAAAAATGATATTAGTTGAGAGTATTATTTTTTTTGTTTTTTTTTTTGGTCTTGCCTTTTGGCTCGCCCGGTTCGATCGGTCGGACGGACCGGGTACTTCGTGGCCCCATTTTGGGAGAGACCCCAAAATTTTGTTATACTAGTAGAGGGTCCATTCATATGATACCCGCAGGCAGAAGACAAGCACAGGGTCCTACTCTCTCTCATTCAGAGCTCGCGCAGGGAAGTAACTGCGGGTGGCTGGATCGAGATGACCAAAATGCCCTTAGTTTGTGTACCGAATTTCAGGAGCCTCATCGATCGTCTGCAACTGCAACTGTGACACCGCGGAATGTTTTTCCTTTTTTTGTTTGTATTTCATTCTTACGAGCCTTGTCTTCGTCCACGCACGAATTCACCTTTTTACAGTTACACATACAACAAACGTTACGCGTGAATTGCCATGGCCATTTTGGTCACTCTGTTCAAGTGACATGATGAGCTAGCTAGTTAATTAGCCATCTACTACTGATGCAGATAATGAAGCTACTAAAACATGGTCCCCACCATCTAATTTGTTCACCTTCAGGCTTCAGATGATTTGCTCACACTGGAATTATAACATAGTTGCTTGATTACAATCCTCCCATCCCATGCAACAAAAAATTCCATTCCATAAGAAAAACTGTGTCCTAATTTCTCATTGAGTATGAAATACTCTTCAATTAATTTACTAGATAAGAAAAAGTTCTATATGAGTACGTAGGATAATTTTAAATAATCATTGTAAATAAAAGGTTTCTTTGTCGGGTCTTTGAAAATTCCGACCTTAGGTAGTCCAAATTCTTGTTAGTTTGATAATTAGACTATTTCATAGTTTCTGCTATATTTAAGTATTTAAGAACCCTATTTCAAACATTAATTTTTTCATCATACAAATTGCTTTCTTTTTTTCATCACTTTTTATAGTGAAAAGAATATTAATGGCTCTCATACGGAGTAGTCTAGTGGTAAGAGGCATGGAAAAATGTTAGGGGTATCAGTCGATCATTGCCTCTGCCATGACACTTAAGTGAAAAACCAAGTTTCACAATTTTTCCTACCACTATATCAAGCAAGTCGATCCAAGCAATTTACCTGGTTCATGCGCTTTGCCGATTAGTTAGTTTACAAATCCGGAATTTACCACACTACACCATTCTGCAGATTTAGCGATCATATTTTAGGGACCAGGAATATGGTCGCTAAATAGCGACCATATGGTCGCCAATGGTCACAAATCTGGACGTCAATACGGGGAAAAAATAAAACCAAATTAGCGACCATGTGGTCGCTAAAATGGGTGACCACATGGTTGCTAGACCTTTATAGTCGCAAAAACTGCGCGGGGTAATTTCCCGCCAGCATGTAGCGACCATATGGTCGCTGATATTTGCGACCATATGGTCGCAACTATCAGAACACATCTTAGCGACCATATGGTCGTTGAAGTTTGCGACCATATGGTCGCTGACTTGGTCAGATGTTTTGGCGCGGCACATCTATTTTGGCGGGTAATTTTCCGCGTTTTTGGCGACCACTTGGTCGCTAAAAACAGTAATTGGTAAAATTCCCGCCGTTTCAGCATATATTGCATTCTCATTCCGCTAAAAATGCACTCTCATTCCGCTTCAACACAACTTCACTCTCATTCCACTGTCTTCCAAAATATTCACAAAAGAGAACCACAACTGTGAATTGATTCTAGGAAGAAATTCCGTCAAATTTTATCGACATCCTCACTAAAGGTATGTATTTAAATCTTATTCCTAATTTTTCATTCCGTCATTATATTGTTTTAGATAAATATTGACGGTAGAAAGCTTTCGTTTATATATTTATAAGAGATTGTATTACAGAATTTTACCGCAAATAGCAATTGGTTATGTTGTAAATTTGTGTTCTGCTGTTCTGAAGTTGGCGACCATATGGACGCTAATTAGCTACCATATGGTCGCTAAATGCTAATTAGCGACCATATGGTCTCTAGCTAATTAGCGTCCATATGGTCGCAAAGAGAATATAGCGTCCAGTTGGTCGCTAATCTGCGTCCATATGGTCGCCATATCCAGGATTATACACTGCAAAAGTCAATTAATTATAGTTTTATATTGAATTGCAGGAAGAAAAAATGCGTGAATGGATGTATGTGCGTCATATAGATGGGTTTTTGCACAACGAGTTTTTGGCTGGCGTTCAACAATTTATTGACTTCTGCAAAGCTATGCCGACATATGACCCATCCGAATTAAGGTGTCCGTGTCGGAGGTGCAAGAATAGGAAACTGATTCCTGTAGATGATGTGCATTATCACATTGTTAAGGATGGGTTTGTTCCAAATTATTACCATTGGGTTTCGCACGGAGAGACTGATGAAATGTTCGCTGCCTTGTTGGCAGAGTCTAGACAGTATGAAGGCTGTAGCAGTACTGATCCAACACAACCAGTATCTGGGAGGAATGATAATCGAATGGAGCAGATGGTGTATGATGGCTTTAATGCCCAAAGTCAGTACACTACTGATGATCCTGTGCAGACTGAGGGTATAAGGCATGAGCAGGGGGACCAATATTATCATGAAGCGCCCAATCCCGATGCACAACGTATGTACGACATGTTGTCCGCTGCAAATATGCCGTTGTGGCCTGGATGTGATATGACCCAGTTGGAGGCGGCGACTGAGCTACTTAGCATAAAGTCAAAGCTAAGGATGACGGAGCGCGGATACGACATGATCTCGGATTTATGCGGTCGCGTTTCACACCCGGAGACCACATTACCAGCCACGTTTTACGACACGAAAAAATTGGTCGAGGGTCTCGGGCTTCCGTACGAGGCCATTGATTGTTGTCCAAACTCTTGCATGATATATTGGGGTGCAGATGCAGAATACGTGGCCTGCAAGATCTGTGAGTATCCTAGATGGAGTCAAGGCAAGTCAAAGCTCATTCCCTATTCTCGTATGTTTTACTTGCCAATAACTCCACGGTTGCAGAGGTTGTACGCATCGGTGGTGACTGCCGAGCATATGAGATGGCATGCAGAGCATGCACAAGATGGGGTGATGAGACATCCGTCTGATGCAGAGGCATGGAGGCACTTCAATGCTGCGTGGCCAGATTTTGCAGCAGAAACGCGAAATGTTAGACTAGGCTTGTGCACGGATGGTTTCAATCCGTTCGGTGCGTCAGGGCGTCAATACTCATGTTGGCCTGTGATTCTGACACCCTATAACCTTCCGCCATCGATGTGTATGCGAGAAGAGGTTATGTTTTTGACGGTTATTGTTCCCGGACCGAAGAGTCCGAAGCAAAAGTTGGATGTGTATTTGCAGTCGTTGATAGCCGAGCTGAAGAATTTGTGGCTTAATGGGGCGTGCACATATGATGCATGGAGGAAGCAAAACTTTGTCTTGCGTGCAGCTGTAATATGGACTATCAGTGACTTCCCGGCATATTCGATGTTGTCAGGTATGTTGTTCTAGACTCAACTTAAATAATCTCAAGTATATTATATATATTCATGCATATATCATGAAGCTAGCCGTTAAATAATTTAATGTGTTGTACCAAATATATGTTTGTGTAGGCTGCAGTACTTCTGGGAAATACACGTGTCCTTATTGCATGGAAGACACTGATGCATTTTATCTAACCCATGGACACAAAATGTGCTGGTTCGATTGTCATAGGAGGTTTACAGAACATGATCATCGCTTCCGAAACAATAAGAACGATTTCAAGAAGGGTAGAAGGGAACGTCGTGCTCCCCTTGTACTCCGTGACGGATACGAGATACTAGACCAGATCAACAATATGGGTTTGATGAAGATAATTGAAGTGGGAGCCGAACAGCATAATAAGACGGTCAGTAGAGGTTCGGGTTGGAAGAAGAAAAGCATTTTTTGGGACCTACCTTATTGGCCTAGTCTGCTGGTAAGACATAATTTAGATGTCATGCACATTGAAAAGAATTTCTTTGATAATGTTTTCTTCACCATTCTCGATGTTCCGGGGAAGTCGAAAGACAAATGGTCGGCTAGAAAGGACCTAAAGGAATTGTGCAAGCGTCCGGAGTTGGAACCTGACGAGGAGGACAATAGGTACCCAAAGGCATGTTATGCACTAGATCGTAATGAAAAACATGTGCTTCTTGAGTGGTTGAGATCCGTAAAATTTCCGGATGGATACGTGTCCAACTTGAGCCGCTGCATTGACTTGCACAAGCTTAGACTCTTTGGGATGAAGAGTCATGATTGTCATGTGTTCATGCAACGGTTGATGCCTATTGCTTTTCTAGCATTTCTTGATGACAAAGTCTGGGAGCCTATTGCTCAGCTAAGTGCGTTCTTCAGGGACCTGACGTGTTATGAGCTTAAGCCTGAGGTGGTTATGCAGTTGCATAAGGAAATACCAATTATTTTGTGCAAGTTGGAATGAATCTTTCCCCCGGCGTTATTTGATTCGATGGAGCACTTGCCTATTCATTTGCCACGAGAAGCTTCACTTTGTGGCCCTGTCAATTATAGATGGATGTATCCAGAAGAAAGGTATGTACAATTGTAATTTTTGATAAGTTGTAGCTAGTTAATTTGGTTTTAGAGTCTTCAATATCATATATATATATATATATATATATATATTGTAGGTTCTTAAAAAGGCTGAAGGGGACAGTTGGCAATAAAGCTAAGGTTGAGGGCTCAATTTGTAGTGCCTATCTCGTTCAGGAAACGTCCACCTTTTGCTCGTATTATTTTAACTCGCATGTCGCGAGTAATCATATGGATGTCTCCCGCAACGTTAGTTGCACACTTCCAGTTGGGGTTGATCCGGGCGATTTGTCTATTTTTACAACAACTAGGCGAACGTTGGGTAGATCCAGTGGTCGTGTGCTCACAGATGAGGAATTCCATGTGATCCAAACTTACATATTAATGAACTGCGTCGAAGTGGAGCCCTATATCGGGTAAGTTTCTCTTTCTGTTGATATGAATAATCTATATATAAGTACTTGACTCGATCAATTATTCTTTGTAATAGATACTATTTGACAAACTTTGTGCGCCCGTCAAATCCAAGAATATCCGAAGCCGAAGAGCAAAAGATCTTGGAAAGACACTTTCGCCTATGGTTCTACTCCCATGTAAGGATTTTGTACTATTGTTTTCAGTTTAAGGGTTTCGAATTAATTGTGCATAAATGGTATTTGAGTCCTCGCTCGACGTACATGTAGGCTGACAGTCCGGCAATTACAGATCCTAACATTGCAACATTAGCTCGTGGACCCTCCAAAAAAGTGAAGACATATGCTGGTTATGTGGTCAACGGTTATCGATTCCACACGAAGGCACACGCATCAACCAGGGCTACCGACAGTAGTGGAGTTTGTGTTCTAGGACAAAGTTTCGGCACTGACGAGGAGGACTTCTATGGTGTGCTAGAGGAAATAATTGAGTTGAATTACATATCTCCTACAATGAAGCGCCCTATTGTCTTCAATTGTTCGTGATTTGACACTCGAAGTCGTGGAGGAACACGCATTCACGCTCAACTAAAGCTGGTGGATGTTCATAGACATAAAATGTTGAGAACAAAAGACCGTTACATCTTAGCCCATCAAGCGACTCAAGTTTATTTCCTAGATTACCCCAAGATGAGGCGTGTAGATGTTGAATGGAAAGCGGTTTGTAAAGTGAAGTCACGTGTGTGGCCCGATGAAGGTACGTGTGTAGACCCTAACGAGAGTGGTTCACGGGGGGTTGTTGTTGAAGAGGCATTTCAACATGATCCTTCCCTTCCACGAGTTATCGACGACACACATGATATTGATCCACTTGGTCCGCTAAATGACCCAAACGGAGAGGATCATGTCGTTAAGGATGGAGAAGAGACGTCTACTGAAACGTCTGAGGGTGAGTTTGAGAGTGAGACGGATACAGATGAGGAAGACATGTAGTTGTTTGTAACTTGGTTTCACTTAAAAAGCTTCACTTTGTGTTGTTTGATTTAGTTGTTTGTCAGTTCATTTAATTAATGTACTTAGGAAGCAAGTGTTTGTAACTTGGTTTCGTTCGAGTTTATGAATTAGTTGTTTGTAACTTGGTTTCGTTATGAATTAATGAAGTTGTTTTCTGAGAACTGGGTTTAGTCTTCGATTTACTGAGACGGATTGTAGTTGTTGTCCCATTTGAGCCCTCGAACCAATTACTTTGTCCACTATAGCAATTTCAGCGACCATGTAGTCGCCAAGTTCTTAATTTAGCGACCATATAGTAGCCACCATTAAAATTTTGGCGACCATATGGTCGCCAACCTTCAAATTAGGAGCTCGAAATTGGAATTTTTAGCGCGTATTTCAATTTTATTTCGTTTTAGCGACCACGTGGTCGCTACTTAATTTTCGGCGCCATTTCGAAAAATAAGGGGGAAATCCAAATTTTTGGGTTTCAGGGGTGGCGACCATATGGTCGCGAATTAGCGACCATATGGTCGCTATGTTGAGGGCGGCCCCACTTCTTCATTTAATCGAATATGGCGACCATATGGTCGCTAAGTAGCGACCATATGGTCGCCACCTCTGAATAAGAAGGAGATCACGTCTCCATCTTCTTCATTCTCAAACCCTCAACTCCTTCGGCCTCCCGATCGAGCGAATCGCCGCCTCACCCCCACCTCTTCGCCTCGCCGCTCCGGCCTCCTCCCCCCGCCTCCTTCTCCCTCGTGTCCCTCTCCTCCTCCTCTTCCGCGCGACTCGCCACTCCGGCCCCGCCTTGCCGCTCCGTCCCCCGCCTCGCCGATCCGGCCTCCTCCTCCCCCCCCCCCCGCCTCCTCCTCCTCCTCCTCCTCCTCCGCGCGACTCGGCGCTCCGGCCCCCGCCTCCTCGCTCCGGCCCTGCCTCGCTGCTCCGTCCCCCGCCTCGCCGCTCCGGCCTCCTCCTCCCCCCGCCTCCTCCTCCCCCCGTCGCCTCCTCCTCCTCCTTCTCCTCCTCTGCGCGACTGGACACTCCGGCCCCCGCCTCCTCGCTCCGGCCCGCCTTACCAGTGCCGCCTCGCTATTGTCGCCGCCTGCCAGTGCCGCCGCCCCCCGTACCGCCCTCTCTGCCCCGGTTGATTTCCGCCACTTTTTCCGGGTATTTTCTCCGCTCTCGGTTTATTTAGTATTTCCGTTAAAGGATTTGAGATTGAATTTGTAGTTTAGGATTGAAATTGGATAGATTTTGATGAATTTGGACAAAATGTGATTGAATTTGGATAGAAATTGAATGAATTAGGGTTTTGTTTGTATGAAATTGAGTGAATTTTGGATAGAAATTGAAATTGAATGAATGAATTTGGATATAATTTGAATCTTGTTTGGGTTGTTGTTGTTGTTGGAGAAATTGTTATATATGTTGTTGTTGTTAGAGAAATTGGACCACGTTGTTGTAGTAGTAGTAGTAGTAGTAGTAGTAGTAGTTGTTGTTGTTGTTGTTGTTGTTGTTGTTGTTGTTGTTGTTGTTGTTGTTGTGGTTGTTGTTGTGGTTGTTGTGGTGGTGGTGGTCGTAGTCGTCGTCGTCGTCGTCGTCGTCGTCGTCGTCGCCGTCGTCGTCGTCGTCGTCGTCGTCGTCGTCGTCGTCGTCGTCGTCGTCGCCGCCGCCGCCGTCGTCGTCGTCGTCGTCGCCGCCGTCGTCGTCGTCGTCGTCGTCGTCGTCGTCGTCGTCGTCGTCGTCGTCGTCGTCGTCGTCGTCGTCGTCGTCGTCGTCGTCGTCGTCGTTGTTGTTGTTGTTGTTGTCGTCGTCGTTGTTGTCGTTGTTGTTGTGTTTGGATAGAGTTTGATGAATTTGGAATTAATGAAGTTGTTTAAATTGAGTTTTTTTTTTGTTGTTCATGGTGTTGTTGTTGTTTAAGTTGTTGTTAGGGTTGTTGTTTTGTTGTTTTAGTATGTCAGGAGGAGGACGATGTCATGCACGAGCTCCTCTTCCGGACGAGGAGGAGCACGATTCCGATGCGACCCGCACGGACACACCTCATTTGTCCGACGACGAGGTTGCCCCCGGGAGAGGGGTCCACAACCCCTACTCCGGCGCCCTCGGCGGGATCGAGCAATGGGCTCGATCCCAACCGCGTATGGGACCTTTCCATTCGCGGCGGAAGGTAATACTCAATTTATTTTAAATTTGTAAATTTTAAAAAAATGTTATAATGTCTTTTTGCGAAATCTTGCAGCTTGCAGCCGTCGGGAATGGTGTCGCGGTGGTCCACGCACATCATTACCGGCCAACCCGACGATAGGGCGTCGGAGTTCGACTTTGCCACCACCGCATCAAAGGCGTGGTGGTTTGAGGCTTGGAGGGTAATTTTATTTTATTTCGCATTACGTTTTACATATTTCGTATATATTTTTTTTCAGACAATATTTCGTATTTATCGACTAATATGTTTGCTTTATTATTTTGTTTTAGACGCACTTCCAATGGGATGCCAAGACCCCGGGTATGGACGTCGAGACGGTCCGGCTATTGTGGGAGAAGATCGCGAAGAAGCGATACGACGACAAGGTTGGGAAGAGTCATCGGGCGGGGAAGAAGCCGAGCTGGATCAACTCCGCCGCTTGGGACCTTTGGGTGGCGTATTGGAACACGACCGAGTACAAGGCGAAGTGTGAGCGTCAGAAGAGAATCCGGCATACAAATCCCTCGAACCACAGCAGTGGTTCGAGGTCACACCTCGATACCATGCAACATTTGGTACGTTATTTTAATTTAAATTTATGTATTTTATTTTAAATTTATTTATAATAGGTTAATATACTTTTAATAAATATTAATACATGTTAATCATTCGTAGGAAACCCAACGGGGTCGTCCGATTACTCCTCTCGAGCTTCTCATTGAGACGCACACACAGGGCCCGGACCGACATTTTATAGACGACCGGTCCGCCCAGATCGATGTAAGTATTTCACTTATTTCATTTCTTATTATATTTAGTTTATTATTATTTTTATTTATATGATTACGCTTTTTTTAGGCTCGGACCCGGGAGATCCTCTCCCAGAGGTCCTCGGAGACGGGCAACACTCCGTCTTTTCAAGACGAGTGCGATGTCTTTCTGACGGCCGCTGGAGGGGTGGGCCCGGGCGGCGCTGTCTTCGGGCTTGGCAACGCCGCCTCCGAGTTCTATGGGTCACGATTGACGGCGCCCCGTCGGGAACCTCCTCGGGTTGAGCATTTGACGCAGCGCAACGCCGAGCTTATGACCGAAGTGACGGACTTGCGTAGTAGGGTCGCTCGGCTCGAGGAGTTCATGGCTCGGATGCAGCAAAATTTCGACCCGCAGCAGGGTGGGTCCCATGGTGCAGACGGAAGTGATGCGGCGAACCCCGACGGAAACAACTAGATAGTTTATTTTAAATATTTTTGTAATTAATTTTGTAAATATTTTTGTAATTAATTTTGTAAATAATTTTATAAATATTTTTGGAATTAAATTTGTAAATATTTTGTTTTCTGTAATTCTAATTTTTTTAAATTAATATTAATAAAGCGGAAATAATTTTTTATTTTTTTAATTAAATAAATATTAGCGACCATGTGGTCGCTATATTTTGAACGCCCGTGCAAATATGTGCGCACGATCGTGCGTTTAGGTTCAGGCAAAGGCCATGCCCGTGCGTTTATTTTTTATTTTAGTGACCAGGTGGTCGCCACTATAGCGACCACGTGGTCGCTATAGGTGGCGTCAATCGGCGACCACGTGGTCGCTATAGGTGGCGTCAATCGGCGACCACGTGGTCGCCGCCCATGGCGACCAGTGTAGTCGCATTGGTCGCAGTACCGGTCGCCACAATAGTGGCGACCAGAGGCGTCCATGGTCACTACTGAGGACCACATAGTCGCTATTTCTAGCGACCATCTAGTCGTTGTGGTCGCTACCATTAGCGACCACGTGGTCGCTGAGACATTAGCGTCCGACCTTTTAGCGACCATTTTTGGCGACCACAATCTGGTCGCTAAATCGATTTAGCGACCAACTTGATCGTCAAATATGATCGCTAAATCTCCAGAATCTTGTAGTGCCACCAAAGTGCTTCTTTTGTTTTAAAAAAATTACGATATTAACTATAACTTGCTTGCTAGTCAAATAACTTAAATTGCATTGATAACTTTAGATTATTTATTTATTTATTTTTCAAAAAATAAATGCCTTTAATATACTCTGTAAGTTGGGCACTTGGCCATTGCTGAGCAATCACATGGGCCCGGGACCCACATCTGTTCCCCGAACTCAGCTTCGTATTGAAGTCGGGCCCATTGTACATTAGTGATCCGCCCCCTTTTGTATTTTTCATGTATATCGAATTTATTTGTAACATACGATAGTTTTGAGAATTAATTTCAGGTCATAATCTTAAGCCATAAGTCATAACCAATAAAAAAAGTAAACTTGAAAATAAAGTAACCATTAATCCTAAAAAACAACACATGAACATGAAATCAACGAATTTTTATTGTAGATGAAATCAACGTTAACTACGACGTCATCCCATGGTAATGGCTAGTATTTGTAAAACGTACTAAATGGACTTATTATATACTTAAAATCATAGTTGATGTCGATTTAAAGTGATGATCTAGAGCTGGAGCTGGCTCCTGTCAGCTGATGACCTGAAGGTGGTGCCGAGAGTATAATTGTTTTAAATAATGTATATGCCTATATGGTACTATTTTTCTTTTCTTTTATAGATACCATAATAAACTTTCCATAGGTTCATGGATCGGAAATCGTACATATGTAAGCCCACCACACAAGTCCAGTAGATTTCCATTCTAAAACCAATTTTGTAATAGGAGGAGCAAACAATAGGGTATATATACTAGGTAAGTTTATGTCCCAACTTTAGATGTGGAAATGTATTCTAACAGTCACGTTACATTATGCGACTTCTTGAATATATTTTTTTGATAGGTTAAGGATTAGGGTCGTTGCAAGTACTATTTGGTTTTATGTCCCAACTTTAGATGTGGGAATGTATTCTAACACGTTGAAACGTGGGACTTATCCTAGATTTATTTTTCAAAATAAAACACGTTTTCTGTTTCAACCACTTTGCTGATTCGTGGAGTAGTGGAGAGATTTGAGGGAGCGGAGCAAAACTGACTCCATCATTCCTCTATTAAAGAAGCTCTTCTCTGCTCTTCAGAGATCATCCAAAAACGCCATCTCCTTTCTGTTCTCTAAAATCCGCAAACCCGCTCTCTCTTCTGTTCTGAGTTCCGATGATCCCATCTCCTCTTTTCTGAAGTGCACAGAATCGAGGAGAGTTGTGCTAACCTTGGGGGACAAACGCCGCTTTCTGATCTGCACCGTGTCAAGGCGATTTGTTTCTAAGGCAGCGGTTCTTTTCCGCGACACAGCGATTCGTTACGCTCAAATCAATTTACCCTTTTGGCCCACATTCAAATTCTTCTTCTTTTCTACTGCCTTGCAGTGATCTTTACTTGCAGTCCCAACTTTAGATGTGGGAATGTATTCTAGCAGTCACGTTAAATTGTGTTACTTCTTGAAAAAAAATTTAATGGGGGTAAGGATTAGGATCGTCACAAGTACTATTTGGGCTCGTCTAGAGTATCCAAAAGGGATGAAAACTGGTTACTAACCAATTCTAAAAAGAAAGAGCAAACCATCACCTGCGAGATTCGAAACGGTGACCTCAGAGTATTACTCTAGAGGCTTAACCGTCGAACGTACCAAATGCCCGGAGGCAGCTGGTCCAACTTTATAAATATTACCATAAACTAATAAATTGTTGTTTTTTTATTTAATGATCAACATTTTTTCATATAATTTCTTTTCAAATTCACTGAAACTAAACTCATTTTAACATTTTGCTAAAATACAAGTACGGGATCGACCAGCTTGGGAAATTCCTAAACCCTAATTCTTGGATTGTACAATCTAGCAATCTTCTAGATCCGCCAAATTAGGTGCTAGAACATACCTCATCCAAATCAAACCACCACTTCTTCTTCTTCTAATTTTTTTTATTTGTTTTGAAATCAAGCTTATAAACTAATCCAGAAGAAAATTAAGTTGCAATAAATGTTGGGGTGCATGTTTTCTCCATTCGCCTGCATTGATATCTTCAAAGATGACGAACATTTACATGCTTGGTTGAATCTTTAAAGAACCTGCAAGATTCCTTTCTTTCATTTAATATCTTGTTTGATTTAATCAATCATACTGAGTAATGTAATTAAAGACTGTTAATAGTTAATACCCGCACCGGGCCGCACGTCCTCACAATTACATAGACTACTAGTTATTGTGCTACTATTAATTATACTACAAGTCTACAAACCAATTATTCGTTGGCTTTGAGTTTTGACTTACAATATACTCCATTTTATACACCTTATTTGTACTAATTTTTTTTTATAAAGCAACATGCTGATGCTAATAGCACATAAGAAATTCTAGCTTGCTGTGAATTTTTCAAAGAAACCTGCTTAAAAAAGGTACATATTGTACTATATTTATAAAAAATACCGATTTTAGAAACTAAAACCTTAAAAGAAAGTGTGTATTTAGAAATAGACTCATGGTTAGTGGTTTTACGTACTTCTAAGAAAGCCTATGAAGAGTTATCACCCCTATATAGCCAGGTATTTAGGTTCCACAACTTCCTTCACACAGATTGGTTGTCCAATTTCATCATGTGTATCGGAAAACGAATAGTGTCACTGACTATCTTGTTCCTTAAGCCTTCAGTTTTGTTGATGCAAAATTTGGTTGAATTGAATACACCCCAAAAAGCAGTCAAACAAGCAAATTGAATAATAAGAACACAAGAATTTAGGGTTGAAGTTTGGAAGAGAACGTGACCATTCTATTAATGGAGGCACCTCTTTTATAGTGGAAGAGAAGTTCATTAGGCCATCTCCAACAGCTTCTCCAAACTGTTGGAAATTAGGCATTTGGAGAATTTTACCCATTTTTTTGCCCCAACAGCTTCCCTATCTAATTCTCTATAATGGAGAATTCTCCAAAAGATGGAAGTGTTTTCCCTATATTTAGAGAATTCTCCAAATTTATTTGGAGAATGCATTAATTAAAAGTGTATACATAGAAACTTGTAATTGGTCATATGAAGTTTTATAAAAAAAAAGTTATATATAAATAAAACAAATAAATGTAAGATTCTCTAAAATAAAGAAACTGCTGGAGTAAGTAAATTTGATTTGGAGAATATGACTTTTGGCTCTTCATTTTGGAGAAAATTATAGAGGAATTGTTGGAGATGGCCTTAGGGTTTCTAGGAAGTTTAGGACAAGGATGACTTGTTTATTTAATTGTATTTATTTATACTTTTAGGATTCTTTTTTTTTAGGATTCTTGTTATCCTAAAATATAAGATATATTATTATTTTATTTATTAATTGGTTAGCTAAATTAGGTGGCCAAAAAGTTAGTCCACAAGCAAACCTTCTTTAAATGTTGTGATTTTATGGCCAAAATTGCGCGCATTTAAAAAAGACTTCTATAAGTGGCTTCATATCAGGGCTCGAGGAACCCCCCATACGTGTCTCCATCAAGGTGAACGGCTACCTTCCGGAGAAGCCTCATCAGGACCGGATGTCCCATAGTCCATTAGTCCCTTCGAGCTAAGTACCGTCATAGTGTGGCACCCCCCCTTCATTCCACATACGAGCAACCTTTACGCCCCATATGACATACGAACGAATTTTGCGCCTCATATGATTTTTAAGACATCATTACACCTCTTCAATCCCTGGAAAACATGCAAACCACGCCCTTCATTCCTTACAAGATAAGCAAGAACACTTCAAAGACCCGCAAAATGTTCAAACAACCTTCCAAATTTCGAATGTAACAAATAAAAATAACGTCTCAATAAGAGCATTTTCACAAAACATTGTCCAAAATGACGAAACAAATCTTACTCCTAACTAATGAAGCCTCATTAAACCTTGAGGGGGAAAACCTCATGGGACAAAACCCCTCATAGGAAAAGAGTAATTGTTATTCAAGACCTTCTAAACTTGACTAAATTTGGCTCAACGCCTTGCCCAGATCCCCTTGTTTCTTCCCAGACTCCTCGGTTCGTTCTCATACGTTCTCCCTTAATTTCTCGTGGATTGTCTTGCCTTCTCTCTATGAACCGACTTTCTTTCCTTCCCCAAGACCGACCCTAACTAGTACCACTTTCTTCCTCTTTAGATTTCCTCATGGGTCGGATGGTGCTCTTTGATCCGATTGTCTTCTTGCAATTGTGGTCTTTGCGATTACTCAGGTTGCGACTCCGGTTTCCATCCTCGTATGGGTGATTAATTTGGGCCCCTATTCCTACGTCCTTCTACGCTTGAGCTCTTGGTTCGGGCGTCATTTTGTGCCTTGTCACCTAGGTTCTCCACTGTGCTTTTGGTGTCATTTGGCGATGGCTCCTTCCAAATTCTATCCAGCGTCTCCTTAAAGTGTTGAATCCAGTGGCGGATTTAAGGGGGCATGGGTGGGCAACTGCCCCCCCCCCCCCCCCCCGTTCGCCGGAAATTTTTTTAGTAGTAGTGTATATGCCCCTAAGGGGCGGAGTGGCTGAGGGGCAGGCTTGGCAGGCTGATTGAGGGGCGGAGAGGCCTGTGAGGGGGCGTTGGGCGTGGGCTTCCATTTCCGGCCACCATTGATAAAGCTTGGAGCTTTGAAGCTTCAACAACACAGATCTCAGATCTGGTCGGGCAGGAAGAAGAGAGTGAAGATGCCCCTCAGTCCCCTCACAAAACGATGCGTTTGATTTAAATGGATCAGGATAAAAAAAAAGAATAGTTTAAAAATGAAACTTAAAAATGAAACGATGAGTTTCATATACTAGTCAACATTAGGATTTAAAAAAATAAAATAAATGAGGTTAAAAAAAATCAATTACAGAAATCTCATGATCTCTTCTCACAATTTGAGAAAAGATTCTCTTCTCACAATCTCACGAGTTACGAGTGATTCACCGTTCACGAAACAGCGCACCGCGCCTGACACCACCGCACGTTCGCACCACGCCGACACGCTGATTGGAGCCCGAGTGCCGAGCCGACTGAGCCGTTGAGGTTTAAGATTGGAGCCCGATTGGCTGCCTGAGAAACCCTAATTATTCTGATTTGGGGCAATTTTTTACTCTGAAGGTTAAATTTTAATTGGGGATTTTGACTTTGAAGGTTAGATTTTATTAATTATTTAATTATTAAGTTAAAAATTTGATGTCAATTGGAAATTTGGGCGAAATGTGTTAAACATTTGATATTAATAGGTTATTCAATTTAATTGTTGATTTGTTGTTGTTTGAATGTTTGATGTGGATTAATTGTTGATGTATTATTGTATGATGTCGATTAATTCATTGATTTGTTTTTGTTTGATCTCGAATATTGTCTATGTAGATAATAAATGGAGAATTTTTTTCCAAAAAAGCCAAGAGTTGATTCGCAAAGTGTTGAGCAACCACCGCAAGCTTCTAATGCGAATATCTTAGTTACAAATGTTGAATTGGAAGCTAAATTGAATGAAGTTGAAATTGTTGAGACTGATATTGTTTCTGATCCGGGGTTACACAAGCCTATTGAGAGTTTTGACATTAATATTAGAGATCGGATATGGAGAGAATATGTAGCCAAAGGCCCTTGCCAACCTAAAGGACACGGTTTTCCGAGAAAGAAATGTGGGGATGCAAATAAAGTTTTTAGAGGTGATTGTTTTGATGAGTTTGTTTGGTTAGAGTATAGTGTTCACAATGATGCTGCCTTTTGCTTTTGGTGTTTTCTTTTCAAGTCCAAGCTTTACAACCCGGGGGATGAAGTATTTACAAAGAATGGGTTTTGTAATTGGAGAAAGGCAACTGAAAAGTTTAGACTTCATGTTGGTTCGGCTAATAGTCCACATAACAAAGCAAGAATTGAGTTTGAGAATTTCAAAAAACAAAAACAGAGTGTGAGCTATATTGTTCAAGGAAGCAATTTGAGAAGAGAAGAAGCTTACCGCATTCGTTCGACAACAACTATTGATGTCATTCGATTTTTTTTATGTCAAGGTTTGCCTATGAGATGACATGGCGAGTCATCTACTTCTTTGAATAGAGGTATTTTTTTGGAGTTGTTAACATGGTATAGCTTGAGAAATCATGAGATTGGTAGTGTTGCTTTGAAAAATGCACCTGGAAATAATCAAATGATAGCTCCAACAGTACAAAAAGATATGGTTCACGCTTGTGCTGTTGAGACCACTCTTGCAATATTAGCTAACCTTGGTGATAGATTGTTTTCCATTTTGGTTGATGAGTCTCGTGATTGCTCTTTGAAGGAACAAATGGTAGTTCTGATTAGATATGTAAACAAACATGGACAAGTGTTGGAGCGATTTTTAGGTTTGGTTCATGTAAGGGAGACATCGGCAATATGTTTGAAGGAAGGTATTGAATCTTTATTTGCCAAACATGGTTTATCTCTATCTAGATTGAGAGGTCGGGGGTATGATGGTGCATCAAATTTGAGGGGCGAGTTTAATGGCTTGAAGGCACTTATTTTGAAGGAAAATCCAAGTGCTTGGTACGTACATTGTTTTGCACATCAACTACAATTGGTAGTTGTTGCCATATGCAAGTTGAATCGATATGTTTGTGACTTTTTCAATTATCTTGGAATAATTGTGAACGTGTTTGGATCTTCTTGTAAAAGAGCTGACAATCTTCGACAGTTGGAGCATTCTAGAAAGGTATTGGAGCTTGAAAAAGGAGAACTTTCTTCAGGTACGGGAAAAAATCAAGAAACTTCTTTGAAAAGAGCTGGTGATACTCGATGGGGATCACATTATCTTACCATAGTCCGCCTCAAAGATATGTGGTCTTCAGTTTTAGAAGTTCTTGCAAATGTGTTTGAAGATGGCACTGAACGTGAGTCAAGTGCCCAAGCCAGAGGTGTGTCTCGCCAAATGCAAAGTTATGAGTTTGTCTTTGCTATGTTTTTTATGAAGTGTTTGCTTGGTATGACAAATGCATTATCTATGGCTTTGCAAGAAAGAGACCAAAACATGTTAAATGCTATCAATCTAACTAGGGTGGTGAAGGATGAGCTGCAACAATATAGAGATTCTGGCTGGAATGGTTTAGTACAAGAAGTGGAGGCTTTTTGTCAAGCTCATGATATTCCCATAAATTAATATGAAAGACATCGTTCCAAGGTTGGTTCGTATGAAGAGAGACGGGATAACCATCACCAATGAGCATCATTACAAGATTGAAATCTTTAACGAGGTAATAAAATATGTTATAGTTTTATTCTACATTTCTTGATTAAAGTTCCAATTATTTTATTTAATCTCTCATTGAAATGCTATTAGGTTGTTGATTCAATTCTACTAAAGTTCAACCACCGGTTCTCTAAAGCAAGTACAGATTTGCTTAATGGCTTTGTATGTCTTGATCCAAAGAATGGATTCTCTAATTTTGATGTGGAGAAGCTTGTTCATCTTTCTCGTTTTTATCCAAATGACTTCTCAAGTACGGATTGTTCATTGATGCCTCAAGAATTTGATACATTTCTATGTGATGTAAGAAGGGATGAACGATTCTCAAATGTGGATGACTTTGGAAGTCTTGCAAAGAAGATGAAGGAAACTTCAAAAGATAGAGTGTTTCCATTCATCTACCGCTTGGTTGAATTAGCTTTGCTCCTACCGGTTGCTACATCATCTGTTGAGAGGGTATTTTCTGGCATGAAATATGTGAAGAGTGATTTGAGAAACAAAATGGGATATGGATGGTTGAATGATAGTTTGGTAGTATTTATTGAGAAAGAGGTGTTTGCAACTATTGCAAACGAACCTATTTTGAATCGTTTTCAAAGTTTAGATACTCGTAGATGTCAATTGTCTCGTAGTAGCAAGAAGTCAAATGTAGTTTGATTTGTACGTTTGTTCTCTTTTTTATATAAAACTATTTTTAGTATTATTATTGTATGCTATTTTAATGTTTACACTAAAAGTGATATTGCGGAAAGCTGTGAAATTATCTTCTGTAGTTTTCGTTTACATTGTTTAGCATATCAATTATATTGTTTATGTTTCCGTTGGTAGTATGAATAAAATCCGTACTAAATTCTCTTCTGAGTGAGCGATAGCCGATTCAAGCCCCCCATTAAATTGATCCTGGATTCGCCACTGGTTGAATCTCTTTGCGAGCCTTGTTCAAATCCAAGTATCCAACTCATAATCTCGGTAAAGAGTTTCATCTATGGAGCTCTTTTTTGTAGTTATTTACATCGCGGTTCAAACATTGTATTTCTTCCTCCCTTTTTGATAGGTATAGCACAAGGTGCATGCTCTTGGATTTTATTCAATCATTTTCTCGCACTACGAACTTTAAGGTCCAGATCAGATCTTGGTTACCTCCCTCCTTGGTTACCTTTCCCGGATAGTTCTCAAGACTCGCGATATTGTCGTTCTTAGTCGTCTTGATGGAAGGGCGAGTATTGTTCCCAGGTTTTGCCGAGCCATCATGTCCATACGAGATTTTGCAAGTCCCTTTTTTGTTTTCCCACACTTTTTTGCCCTCGAGGACTCCATGTTTCCCATACCCGTCATCTTCGTTATTCTTGTTTCCACGATCCGAGAACCCATCGTAGGTGACGTTCCGTTGCACGAAGCTGACGAATCTCAGGTTGATAGGGTTCGCACATCCGCAAAATCCCAAGGTCAGTAGTTCCTCCACATCCGATTCAATCAGGTTTTTCAAGGCCTTGACCCCAAACGTTGCACAACCTAAGTTTTCATATATTGTTGCTTTTCCTTTGACCAAAAAAATAAATTCACACATAGTTTCCATATAAACTTCACCAAGAACAATATGATGATTTATGGGTATAATATATATATATATATATATATGTATACAAAATCTTTGTTCCGCCGTAGATTTGTAATAGTTTTTGACAGTTTCTACTATTTAAAACCTACTTAAATAGGTGGTCGATAAAAAGAGATTTTTTTATGGTGAAGATTTTGTGGAGGTTTAAAACCACAAAATAGAAACCATGAGATAGGTAGGTTTCAGAAAGTTTAAGAAATTTTAGCCACAATTTTTTGCAGTAAGTAACTTTTTAAAAAAATTATAAAGGCAAACTATTTGAATTTAGTTACTCTATAGATAGAACTACTATTACCGTAATAGAAATTAATGGACCCTAAAAAAATTTCAGAAAATGAAATTATATATAAGCCATTAGTTTATATTTTAATTATGTGAATCTCACCAACTCCACCTATGAAGTTAAATTACAACTCCAATAAAAGGTAAAACATATACAAAAAACTTACAATATCAAACCCAAATTATGTTTTCTGAAAGTTTCAAAAAAAAAACGGCCTCCACCTATAAAAAAATCTCCCACCTAGCAGAAAGCCTCCTAAAAAATCTTATTTTATTGAACAAAATCTATATTATAACTCTATAATGCTTCAAATTCGGTTATAATCTAAAAGATTAAAAATATGTTTTGATGTATTCCCAAACTTTAAGCTTTAGATTGAAAATTGTGTCAACAACTTAACATTCAGCATGTCAAGGTTTGGATTTTCTGTCATTTATACTAGTAAGAAATCCGAGTATATGTGAGCAGGATAGATGGTGATTATTATGGGAATATGCTACTATATGTTAGTGATATTGGTAATTATATATGTATGGTTAACTAAAATGCAAATTAAGAGTGTGTTGTGCCAATCTCATGCCACGAGACAAAGACAGAAAGGACAATGCAAACGTATTTTAATGTATTTTACGGAAATGGTCGCATCTTTACATGTTTCCTCCACAGAGGCAAGCTGAAACACCACACACACAAACAAACAAACAAATTAACAACTTGTTACGGACATGATCGAGATCGATCGTGAATCTCCGCGAACTACAAAAACCAGTTCATGTTATTAATTAGAAGTTGCCAAAGAGACAAAAATAGATTTAAAAATAATACAGTAATAAAAGAATCGGAAAACGTCAGAAATTTTCCACATTAGCCGTCTTGAAAATGTCTTCTAGCTAGCTCCAAACCCTAAAACTCAATAAACTTCTAATCATGTGATCAAATTCAATGATTGGTTAGGAAGTTGGTATCGAGTCAATTAATGCTAGCTTGTCACAGTCAAATTTTGAATTACTCACACTAGCTAGCAATGAAAGTGAGGGGTACGTGCTAAAGCAATATGGTGGTCCTTGTACGTGGTAATAAATTTTGTCATGATTTTAGATTATAAGTATTTACCAGTATAGTGACTGCATTTTGCTTGTCTCAACTATAGAATCATTTTAAAAATTGTGCCCATCATGAGTCATGCTTGCGGATCTTCTTATATATATTGGCAACCCAAAAGTTTGTCATGTAGCCAGATTCAATAGTGGCTATGTAGCATGAGTCATATAAATATTGCTTCTTGGAGAAAGCACACAAGGTTCCTGGATCAACTGCATTATTATGGGACTTAAGAGTTTTTTATTCGAAGAGTGGAGCTAAAAAAAACATAACTAACTTATCATTGATGTTAAAAGTGTTACAAATTTTCCTTAAGACATTCGTAGGTATTATTACATTGTTTTCTAAAACGCCTAGTTTCACAAGCCATTCATGAACTTCACAGTGGGCACCAAAAAAGAGTTGACCCAAAGTAGCTTTAATCCAAGCTAGGGCCTCCTTCAGGCCCAAACCACCCTCCATATTTGGCTTGCACACCTTGACATTGCTTTCCTAATGATCTCTCCAAGTTTATTAAGCACTAATTTAGGGAAGAAGAGCACCTTTCCCTAGAACTCCACGTCGCGACATGACTCTATAAGTCATGGCTAACACGACACATATTGAGGTTTGTTGAACATCAACTTGGACTAGTCGTTACTTTCCTCATTTTAATCCTTCTAAAACTTAGTCTACACTAATCACATACTCCATGTGTTGCCCTAACTCGTTATGTGACCAAGGCTAGATCTTCAGACATTCAAGCTCGATTCCTCGATCATACTAAACCAAGTACTCAAGGTGATAGTAAAATCACTAACATTTGTCCTCCATTTAGTATAATCTTTGGAACTTTTATACAAAATATTAGCACACAAGAATACGCATATGATACGGGAGAAATATCGACTGCCAGGCCATCACGAGTTCGTCGTCGTCCAAGACGATATGAGGATTAGTTTTTTATATATTTATGTTAGTATTTTACAATTTTTAGAGTAGTAATTTATAATTGTCAGCATTATATTCAATTTATGTAATTTTTATAAACTAGAGCTTTGCTCTCTTCTCGGGTTCTCTTTACGGTTCTTTCTCGGGACGCCTTTTTTGAACCGTTAGGGCTTAGGTATAAATACTCTTGGTTTCCTTCTCATAATTTATCCAAGAATTAGTTTGCCCAAAATTTCTCTTTGTTTTGCCTTTCATATTATCCCGAGTCGGAATCCACACCGGATTAGGCTCAACCCCCTTGACCAACAAGGGTTCGATACGCGGTCCACACCGTCTATATTTCGAAATGCTCTTTTGGAACGTCTACAGTCGAGTACCTTGGACACATCGTCACAGCTGGCCAACTGATAGCCGATCCGGCCAAGCTGTTTGCAATGGCCGACTAGCCTACACCGAGATCCGTGAAACAGTTGCGTGGATTTTTGGGTCTGACAGGTTATTATCGGAAGTTTATCCAACATTATGCGTTGCTTGCAACTCCTTTAACTGATTTATTACAGAAAGATAAATTTGAGTGGTCGGTATCCGCCGAGGACGCATTTCAGCGTTTGAAATCAGCTATGATGCAACCGCCTATTCTTCAGCTCCCTGAGTTTTCAAAGCAATTTATTGTGGAGACGGATGCATCTGATGAGGGGGTCGGCGCTGTACTATTACAAGATGAGAGACCTCTCTCCTTTTTCAGTAAGAAGCTGGGCATTCGTCGTCGCGGGTCTTCCGCATATCACAAGGAACTTTTTGCTATCGTTTCCACCGTTCAGAAATGGTGACAATATTTGTTGGGACGGGAATTTGTCATTCACAGTGATCAGAAGAGTCTAAAAGAACTCCTGACGCAAGTAATTTAGACACCCGATCAACAGTTCTTCACACGGAAACTCATGGGCTACAAATTTCGCATCGAGTACAAATCAGGTGCCAGTAATCGCATTGTTGACGCACTATCTCGTTGTATGATTGATGATGAGGCGACTCTGCAGCAATTTCTATCATTTGCGGCTCCACTGCCTGACATACTTCAGCGCCTCCGGGCCGAGAATTCGGCGTTGGATGATTTGAAAACGCTGCATGCCGCAGCTGCTGTCGGCACACTAGCCGCGCCCTTCCGGGTGTTTGACGACATTCTATATTCGGGACATCGTTTAGTGGTAGGCGTTGCTTCACCGCCTAAGGCGGATATCTTATCTGAGTTCCATTCGTCGCCCAACGCTAGCCATCCGGGCATTGACCGCACTTTTCGTAGAGTAGCGGAGGTATTTTTCTGGAAAGGTATGCGAGTTGATGTTAAACGTTTTGTTGATTCTTGTTTGATTTGTCAGTCGACTAAGTACAGTACTGCAAAGCCTGTCGGCTTAATTCAGCCTTTGCCCGTCCCTCAGCAAGTTTGGGACGATGTGTCTATGGATTTCATTACGGGATTACCTCTATCCCGAGGCCATACTACGATCCTAGTTGTGGTCGACAGATTATCTAAGTACGCCCATTTCGGAGCACTCGGGCCCTCTTTTGACGCCCCACGGGTAGCTTCATTGTTCGTCGACTTGGTCGTCAAACTCCATGGCATTCCGACTACTATTGTGTCCGAAAGGGATCCCATTTTTTGCAGTACATTCTGGTCAGAATTGCATCGCTTGAGCGGTACTAAACTTCATCACAGTACGGCGTACCACCCTCAATCAGACGGTCAGACTGAAGTCAAAAACCGTAGTTTGGAGCAATATTTGCGCGCCTTTACTCAAGGACGACCGCGCCGTTGGTTCGATTTCTTATCGTGGGCTGAATTGGCATTAAATTCTATGTATCACGAGGGCCTCGGCATGTCTCCATTCAAAGCTTTGTACGGGCAAAATGCGCCGCTGATTGCCCGGGTAACAATTCCGACCGGACCGCCGACTCCGGCGTCGGAAGCCATGCGTGATAGGGAGCAAGTTTTGGACCTAATCCGTCTTAATTTGTCCAAAATGCAGCAGCGTATGGTTGGCCAGGCAAACAAACACCGAAAGAATGTTGAATACAATGTGGGAGATCGTGTCCTGTTAAAACTGCAGCCTTATCGCCAACATTCGATCAGTCGTCCTCTTTCCGCTAAACTAGCTCGACGTTTTTATGGGCCATTTACTATTGTTGAGCGCATTGGACCGGTCACATATCGCTTAGAGCTTCCGGCTACAGTACGTATACACAATGTGTTTCATGTCTCCCTGCTGCGGCCATTCATTCCGGATGGCTCTCCGATTGTGTCAGCTTCCTTATCTGTGGAATTTTTGTATGATCGGCCGATCTCCCGACTTGTGCGTGCTACAGCAGAGCGTGAGGTGATTGTGGATGGCATTCCGAGAGTCGAGTGGCTCATTGAATGGTCAGATGGAGCGCCGGCCGATTCCACATGGGAACCAGTTGCGGTGATTTCCCGTTGATTTCCTGATTTACGGCTTGAGGACAAGCCGATGCTCATCGGGGGAGAGAATGATACGGGAGAAATATCGATTATCAGGCCATCACGAGTTCGTCGTCGTCCAAGACGATATGAGGATTAGTTTTTATATATTTATATTAGTATTTTATAATTTTTAGAGTAGTAATTTATAATTGTCAGCATTATATTCAATTTATGTAATTTTTATAAACTAGAGCTTTGCTCTCTTCTCGGGTTTTCTTTACGGCTCTTTCCCGGGACGCCTTTTTTGAACCGTTAGGGCTTAGGTATAAATACTCTTGGTTTCCTTCTCATAATTTATCCAAGAATTAGTTTGCCCTAAATTTCTCTTTGTTTTGCCTTTCATATTATCCCGAGTCGGAATCCACACCGGATTAGGCTCAACCCCCTTGACCAACAAGGGTTCGATACGCTGTCCACACCGGGCTCGTATCAGCATATGCCATAATGTCGAACAATTGAATTAGGCATTAGTAAAGTAACACAATCCATAGCCTTGGGATTCCGAGTATCATAATGATTAGAGCCCCCATAACAATTTGAGACCACGAGATAAAATCACACACCCTCTACTACACACGAATACAAGTCTTCCTTTGACCTTTTTAATGACTTAGGTCCGTATCTCTTCACAATAGCGAAGTGGTCAAAATGCACAAAACCACCTTAGAGCAACCAACTCTACTCTTGGATAGGCGATATTTCATGCTCTTGCATTGGTACTTTTTTAGAGCACTTGTTAGGAAGATGACTTAGTGTCCTCAACATTCTTTTTCATGCAAGCACGCACCACTTGTAGAGATACACCGTGTTACCTTTAAGGGACACATACAACATTGATGCGACTATTTTCCATTGTGTAGGCTTTCCAAATTGAATTCTAGCCATGGCGTCATACCATTGAAGAATTGGTTGTCCTACCATCATGAAATGATATGGATTTCAATCCCATCCCTAATATTGACTTGTGAACCAAGTCCTTAGAATACTTTCATCAAGTGATCCACTAAATTTCTTTAGGATGTAACAAACTCAATTGCAATCACCCCGATAGTGATCAATTCATGCACAACGCTATAACTCACGCCTAAGTACCTTGAATTCCCATTGTATGTGACTATAGGCTTTAACCAAAGTTGCATCACTATCATAAGTATAAAGACTTTCCAGAATGGTATTCATACGTGATAAGTATAGAAGATTGTCCATATTATGACATATGAAAAGAATGGTAACTCTAGTTAACGTTCATGGTAAGTCCAGAACCCAGAAATAGAGGACTTGATTTCATGCCAATCCCATTGAAGACATGAGAATACTCCAAGTGCGAAATTATGGTAGGTGAAATGACATATATGGAGGGTGTCTTAGATAATGGAGTCCAATAAGAAAGTGTTTTACTAAGTTTCGAAATTATGTGTTTAACATAATTGAAAAGTGTGAAGGAGAAGATAAGTAGGTTATTTATGTGCATTGTGCAAATATGAAAACAAAGGAGTCGATTAAATTTCTCTAACTCGCAAATCATTTTGTTGAAGACCTGATATTAAGAAGGCAATAAATTCTCAAAAACCCTATTGAAGCCAGGGCCATGGGTTTCTCTACATCTATGAATAAATCAAGTAGTATCGAAAAAGTGATGCACTAATATTCAAAGATGATTTTACCACTAGTATCATTCCTAATTAAATTTCTAAAATCATATCCACGAAAGCCATAAAGCCGTCTGATTCAATTTGAGATTACTAATTAAAAATAGAAGATGAGCAATATTTATCATCCAAAGGTAAAAATTTTATTTGGGAATAATCCAATGACTTAGTACCCCAAATATTTAGAAAATTTGATATAATAGGAACTCAATGCAAAAGAGTAGGAAGATAATACCAAAGAAGAAGGCATGTTCGTCAAGTGGAACTACCAAATGACAAAGAAGGGCTTGAGTAGCTTTCTATTTCTTTTGTAGCCATTGACCAAAGATCCATAAATGATGCTAGAAAGCTCATGATGGCCAAATCGATGGTGTAGATTATGGTGCAAAGAGATCACCACGAGAATCCAAGGAATTCCGACAACAAACACCACGCAACTGGGCCGTCTTCAACTGGCTGGATCTTCCTTGTCCGAACTCAGAATTGAGCGATTTCAAAACGAGAATTTAGATCTCTGAGTCTAGTTTAACTCCTCAAAATGTTAAACCTAGATGATGAGTGGATTGAAAGATATGTCGATTTTACTGAGAGGGTACAGAAACCACCGAGATGGATGATGGATCGAAATGGGGAAAACAAGGGGATATGGATGCTTGAGAACTTGGATATGACTCACCAAGCTCTCAAACAAGCTAAGATGCCCAAATTGTCGGATATTACTCACCAACAACTTGAACAACGAGAATTGAACGAACGAAATACAAGAACAAGACTTGAATTGAAATTGCAAGGAAAAGTAAGCAACAAGAGAGTATTTTCGTCCAATCTCCAGAAATGAGGAGGAGGAGGCCGACCTTAAACCTAACACAAAGCCTTACAAAATCAACCCCCTCACTTAAGGAAATTACATAAATTAACCCCAAATCCCGAAAACTTATAAAGTGTCCTTAACCGTAGAAATGTCACTTAGAACCGTGAAGCACAATAAAACTCCAACCTTCACCGTCACTAGCCATCGGAAACTTATGAGCCATGAGCTCCTCCTTGATTTTGTCTAGTATAGACTTAGCTAGGGCTCGTGTGATGCGCCCAAGATAGGGCATGGCTCCTTGACTCGGCTTCTTAGCGCCTCGAACATCGTCTTTGGTTGCTTGTCCAAGTATTGGCTCCCCTTTATCATGCACATTGGGCTTGTCTTTAGGGATGGAATCTTCACTCAACTCATGGGGCCATGAATCGGTAGATGGAATCACATAATCATCATCCCCTTCAAAAAGATTCGTCCTCGAATCTATCAAGCCTTGTGAGCTCAACAAAGAAGGTAGGGCTTCTAGCTCCCTTGGTGTGGCATTCTCCATGACAAAGACATCCTTCTTGGCCTCCACAAGAAAGGGAATGTAATCACCGCTTGGAGTGACTAAAATAGCCTCGTCCTCCTCATGGAGCAAGAAGGGCAAACATGAAGGAATCATAGGAAATGCATCCATCCATGGTGTCGCCAACGAGTTCATGGAGCTAGGAGTGATGGTAGGACGATGCTTGATTTTAGGAGACAATTCCACAACTTCCTCCTCTTCTTGCAATGTGTGCATAAATTCTATTGGACACTTGATGGTAATGAGTTGTTCCAATCCATGGAAAGGAGTCTCTCTTTTTGGTTGCTCTGTGTCACTCATCACTCTTTGTTGGAAGGAAGTCTCCTCCCCTTTACAAGGGGTCGTCCTCGAACCTTGATCCTCTTCTCGTATCTCCTTGATCTTCACCACTTGAGGCACTTGTGGCCTCTCGTCCAGCCCTAGGATTCGGCGCTCCAAGGCATCCATGCGTGTCTCCATAGCTTCCAAAGATTGTTGCATGGATTGTTGGAAGGATTGCAACATTGCAGCCACCGAGTTGGAGGACTCCTCAACTTGTTCCTTATTCTTGTCATCACCTACACTTGTCATCGTAAAAACAAGGCAAAGATCAAGGTATAGAGGTCACACGAATTAATCACCAAGACTTGCCCGAGATGAAAATCCGACAAGTTGCAAGTAGGAGATGACCAAAAAAATGGAACAAGAAAAGCTCAAACACAACAACACAAGATGTCTCGTCTTGGTGTCGTTCCCGTATCCTAGCACCGTAACCAACAACAAGCATGTAATGATATAAAGGGGTCAAAAGAAAGCTGGATTATGGACTCAATTCCCACGTTTTTACTCAGCCAAATTCAGCAAGACACACTTAAATCAAGCACTAAAGGAAGACATTAATCAAGCAACAAATGCACCCTTTCAACTACCAACTTTTGATAACTCTTTTTGAGTGTTCTATTGGAACGTTTTTTGAGCATGGTTTGCAGCCATGGCTGAACACACACTCAGCCAAGACAACCACAAGATCAAGACAAAGCAACGACCACAACAACACACAACAAGGACACTATGGTCGCACACAACAACACAACGCAGCCAATAAAGAGTTCGAACCTAAAACTTGCAACAAGTGGAAATTCAAGGTCGGAACAAGATTTAGATGGCGATACCTTCGCGTGGCTCTGATACCACTTGATGGCCGAATCGATGGTGTAGATTATGGTGCAAAGAGATCGCCACGAGAATCCAAGGAATTCCGACAACAAACACCACACAGATGGGCCATCTTCAACTGGCTGGATCTTCCTTGTCCGAACTCAGAATTGAGCGATTCCAAAACGAGAATTTAGATCTCTGAGTCTAGTTTAACTCCTCAAACTTTCAAACCTAGATGATGAGTGGATTGAAAGATATGTCGATTTTACTGAGAGGGTACAGAAACCACCGAGATGGATGATGGATCGAAATGGGGAGAACAAGGGGATATGGATACTTGACAACTTGGATATGACTCACCAAGCTCTCAAACAAACTAAGATGCCCAAATTGTCGGATATTACTCACCAATAACTTGAATAACGAGAATCGAACGAACGAAATACAAGAACAAGACTTGAATTGAAATTGCAAGGAAAAGTAAGCAACAAGAGAGTATTTTCGTCCAATCTCCAGAAATGAGGAGGAGGAGGCCGACCTTAAACCTAACACAAAGCCTTACAAAATCAACCCCCTCACTTAAGGAAATTACATAAATTAACCCCAAATCCCGAAAACTTATAAAGTGTCCTTAACCGTAGAAATGTCACTTAGAACCGTGAAGCACAATAAAACTCCAACCTTCACCGTCATTAGCCATCGGAAACTTATGAGCCATGAGCTCCTCCTTGATTTTGTCTAGTATAGACTTATCTAGGGCTCGTGTGATGCGCCCAAGATAGGGCATGGCTCCTTGACTCGGCTTCTTAGCGCCTCGAACATCGTCTTTGGTTGCTTGTCCAAGTATTGACTCCCCTTTATCGTGCACATTGGGCTTGTCTTTAGGGATGGAATCTTCACTCAACTCATGGGGCCATGACTCGGTAGATGGAATCACATCAGCTCAAGTTTGAATAGAGCTGGATGAAGAGATCCAAAGGATTGAGTTTTTTGTTGTTAGAGTTTTAAGAAGATAGATAGTTGTTTGGAGTTTTCAATTTTGGAGGAAGATGGGATTGAAAAATAGTGTTTGTATGATGTGATCTATAGAATGGTTTATTCTCTATGATTGTTGATTTTGTGGTGAAGTGTAAGAGTAAGGAAACCAAAAAGAATGCCATTTTTTTATGATGAAGTCGTGGAATGTACTATTGTCAAAATCTTTTCATGATAACATTGCTTACTTCTTTTTTTTGAATGGTAAGGATTAGGAGACCTCCTACGGGGGGCGTTCTAGGGCATCCTTCCGGATGAGAGCTAGCAGCTCTGAGTTGTCCAACAAGAGTCTGGTAGGGATGCTATGGCCCAGCTTAGAGATTTAGTCGGCCACAGCGTTGCAGTCCCTACCCACATGACGGACTGAGACAGATATGAACTGTTGTAAGGATATCAAAATATCTGCTATTAATATTTCGATCCCCCATGGGCATCCTCCGTTATTATTAATGGCCTTAATGACAATGAGATTATCGTCTTCAATTTCAATATTTTCTATACCTAATCTCCGCGCTTCCCTAACATTGCTTACTTTTCATGATAACAAAGATGGTTGGATTGCAATTAAGCTAGATATGGAAAAGGCTTACGATCGTGTTGATTGGGAATTCCTGCTTGAGGTGATGCAGAGATTTGGGTTTCATTCGAAATTCATTGGATGGATTCGAGAATGCGTTTGCTCGGTATCTTTATCAATACTTGTAAACAATGGACCAACTGAACCCTTTAAACCTAAACGAGGACTTAGACAGGGAGACCCGTTGTCACCCTTTCTATTTGTCATTGCATCGGAAATCCTTTCACGAAAGCTTCAATTAACTAGTGAACTAGATAAAAATTCAATAGGCTTCCTAATTGCTCGAGGGGGTACCCGAATTCCATTTCTATCCTTTGCTGATGACATTATCATATTTGCAAAAGCATCCCAAAGTTCGTGTAACAAAGTTAAAAACCATTATAGATGACTTTTGTAGAATCTCGGGACAAAAATATAACTATAATAAATCAGCTATCCAAACATCTAAAAATATGACCAACCAATAAAAAAGCAACGCGCAACATACACTTGGAATTGCAACAATGACAAACCTAGAAAAATACCTAGGTTGTCCAATTATTAATGGTAAAGTCAATAAGGAAACCTTTAAGGAATCCATTGGAAACGCACAAAATCAACTCACCAAATGGAAAGCAAATTCGTTATCACAAGAAGGGAGAACGACTCTAATTAGATCCAATCTAGCTACAAAGCCTAACTATGTAATGCAGAGCTTTATGTTACCCTCGTATGCACATATAGAAATGGACAGAATAAATAGAGGATTCTTCTGGAATAAAGACAGAAACTATAAACCCCTGGTGGGTTGGGATAAAATTTGCAAACCAAAAGACAGCGGGGGACTAGGAATTAGGAAAACAGAACATATGAACAAAGCACTGCAAATGAAACTACTCTGGAAAATTATTGCAGAACCTAACAATATATGGGTCAAGATAATCACACAAAAATATTTTAGGAATGAAAACTTGTTCACATACAAACTAAAAGAAAATACTTCTTGGCAATGGAAAAAGCTCATGCACCTAAGAGATGAATTCTATAAAGGCCTTATATGGCAAATTGGAGACGGGGAAACAGTTAAGTTTTGGACAGATAATTGGCAATTAAGTGGCCCACTCTACCCATATGCAAAGGATCCAGCAGTTATTGATGATACAGTAACAATAGATAAATGGATTGATAGTGACCATAACTGGAAAGTAGACGAGCTAAAACAGATTCTGCCAGATAATATTTTTGAGCAAATTCACAATACCCCAATCCCAGATAACCACATCCAGGATAGATTATATTGGGCACCAAGTAAAAACGGCTGGTTCTCCACCTCATCTGCAATAGACTTAATCACTAACCGACAAAATCAAACTCCAAATATAAACAACTGGCTATGGAAATTAGATACATACCCAAAAGTCAAAAACTTCCTCTGGAAAATACTCCCTCCATTTCACAATAGTTGTTTTTAGACAAAATTTCACACATATTAAGGAAAAAAAAAATTCTCCAAATTGCCCTTATTAAATGCTCCCTTTTTTCTCAATTACCAATAAGTGATTTGTACTTTTAAAAAGAAGTGTAATGTGGGGTATACTCTAAGGGTATAAATGGAAAAAAACTTTATATGAACAACCATTTTGAAACAAAAAAAATTGGCTTTAAGAACAATTATTGTGAAACGGAGGGAGTAGATAATAATGGACTCCCTACGAAAGCAAGACTTAGAGAAAAACAAGTCATTACGCCTGGAGGGTGTGTATTATGCCAATGTACTAATGAAGATACCAAGCACCTTCTCATAGAATGCCCTTACACACTCTATATAACAAATAAAGTAAACACAAGCATTGCGACTACTATAAGAACATATGACTCTCAAAACAAAACAACCATAATAATACTAAATGAAATACATATAAACTCTTAGGGAAGAAAGACTTTACGTGTCTGGCTGTTGTTTGGTGGAGTATTTGGCACCAACGCAATAAGTTAATCTTCCAGCAAGAGCACGATGAAGGAATAGCAGACTTGACAACCTATATTACAAACCACATTACAAATTGGAAAAAAGCTTCTAGGTGGTCGGAAGATGAGGAAGCTATGCCAACACCCCACACGAACAAAAGGAAAAATAAAGGAAATAGTAAAGAAAAGTGGATAAAGCCTAGGCCAGGATACGTGAAAATCAACTTTGATGCATCAAAACTATCCAATGGTAATTCGACAGGAGGTATTGTAATCAGGGATCACTTGGGACAAGTACTAGACATTGTAGTTAAAAACTTTGGCAAAGTATCGGTTGTGAAAGCTGAAGCACTAGCTCTTAGGGAAGCAATCAGACTGATTAAAAATAGAAATATTGAACGGGTAGAAATTCAGAGGGATAATCTCCAAGTTATTAACGCGGTCAAAACAAAAAATCATTGCCCGTGGGAGATCGAACTTATAATCGTTGATATCCTTGTTTCCATTTACGGGAACCAAGACATGGTGATTAATCATATTTTTAGGGATTGTAATGTTGTGGCTGATAAAGTTGCTAAACTGGGCTACAGTCTCCCCGTTGAGTTCATTAAGACTCACCTAGAACTTCAAGTTCTCATCCGAAAGGATGCACTAGGTCGCCCTCCGTAAGGAGAGCAACCTAATCCTTACCTAATCAAAAAAAAAATTGTTGGAATTTGTCAAACACTTCAAATTTATAACGTAAAGGAAAAGTCCATAAATAATGTACAGGTCATCTAAAGTGACAAGATAGTACTTGAATCTCGATCTTAGTTGAGGGGTCCTTCATAGAGAAACCAAAACGATCAAGTTCAACTGAAAAACTTCGTTATCAATAATATATTATTTGAAAATACCAATTTTAAATGAGGTTTGAGGTTACAAGCATATTTTCGAGATTCGGGTTTGGATTTTTAGATAGTTGGGTGTGGTCAATGTGGGTTATCAAGTTGATTGGATAGAGTCCGACCTCGACCATTTCCCCATCTGCAAACCCAGCCCTGTCGACTATTGGAGCCACCTCGTTTATGGTTTGAGGCGAGATTGTTTTGGTCTTTCTAGGGCGAATGAATTTACCGAGTGATAAGAAAAAATTCACACCATTTATTGTACGTATTCTTATATTTTGAGGGGGAGGTTGATCTCTTTCTTTGTTAGGCATGGCATGACGAAACAGAGAAAAGAAACACATTTTTGTGATTTACCGTAGAACTGTAGAAGTAAATATGAAGTCCACATGGTGACTTGTAGTACAATAGGATATTCCGATCCTAGAATTAAGATTGGATAACAAAAACTTCTGAAATATTCTTGAACACTTCAATTCGTGTTATGATAGTTCTGAACTCGCATGAGAAGTAAGAACCACACAAGTTTTCGATAGCATAAGACAGATAGCATGATCTCGAAAAGTTTAAGAAACGACCAAAAACCTCTCAAAAAAAAAAAAAGAAACGACCATAAAAGAAAAGAAAAAAGGCTAGTAATTGCTTTAATCCCACACGATTTGAGTATGGAAGATTTAAGGGGCAAATGCATATATTAGTTTTTATTGAGGGGATGGAAAACAATGTTTAAATACCTTCCCACTTCCCAGATCAAAGAGGGTGAGCTTTGGATCTAGAAGGGCAAAAATATAGTCCCCAACTCACATATTCCTTGTGACAGGAAAACACATTCAAAAACATGGTAACTTGTTTCCTGAAAAGAAGAAAAATACAAATGGATGGTAAGTAATTAAGCTTAAGTAATGGGCAGATGACAAACGATAATGACAATAACCTTTACTCGCGTAATGAAATCTTCTACGCCGCAGGTCCATCTAATGGGAAACCCTGTTTCGTTACAAATTATAAAGAAATTAGCTAAAGAAACTATGCACAAAAACTATGTTATATAAAAGCTGCAAGTAAATACTGAAGAAGTATTTAGCGCAGCAAATCCCTTATGGCTGCCAAATGCCAATGCAAGTTCTATATCAAGTATCAGAGAGGGAAACTGAGAGTTGAGAAGAGAGAAAAAAAAAACCTCAGGAGGGTCAAACTTGGCACCCAGGTTGCTAAGTTTGGCATGTGCTTCAGCATAGTCCTTGAAAAATGCCGCCTCATCTACTGCATATTTCTCAGCATACACCTACAGTTATTCAACAAAAAGAGATGAACAATTACAAAAAACAGCAGATGAAGCAGAAAACACTTCTTTCTTGAAATTGCAGGAATAAGTTGAACATCTTCTCTCAGAATCAGAGCTAACTCTTCACCTTGAAAGAAGGGTCTTCAAAGAGAACAGCATCTGTAGGCAGAACGAGCAAGTCTTCGTCTCTTCTTTCTTTTATGTCCTGAATTAGCAAAACGAAAAATAAATTGAACACATCAAAGAGAAGCGGCATCATGTGTCTGCAAAGCAAACATAAAATTCCATTTGCTCTAACCTTGAAGTAAGAATTATCAAACTTCAACCATTGTGCTGTCCAAGACTGTCCACCTGGAGCACCAGGTCCTTCTTTCTGCAACACAGAAGCATGATACTCCATAAGATGAATGACATGTTTCCAACTACTATCAAAATGAGGTCACACTTTCTCTCTAAGCTGACAATTGTTCAGCACAACTTATAAATAAATGCTTGTAATATGGAAAATGGATAAATGCAACACATCTGAGAATCTATAATTATAATGCAACTATTAAGGTAAGAAATCAAGACGTAAAATCTTGTAATTAGTTAATTGAAAGGGACCTAGTATGTTTATTATATTACCGTGTACTTAGTCTCTGGCTTGCCCCAACCACTGCGATCAGGTCTGGACCTCCCCAATGTGTGTGCACCAGATAAAGCAACTATTTCCTGTAAGGAAATTGCAAGATGTAACACGGATACAGTTATTGAGATATAACATAAAACATGTACTTGAAGGATTCAAATTACCTTATCATTTAAACCCATTCTGTAGAAAACATTACGTAAATGTTCAGCAGGTGAAGGAGGACCAGCATCTGAACATGAAAACGTCGAAAGTCAACAAGAATCTTTAGATATGTAAAAGGAAAATAGAATACTCTCTGTAGTTCGAACTTAGAAGTATTTTTTTTTTCAAAGTAACTTTTACTCTTTAGTGTATTCTTGAGATCATCATCGTCATCACTGCCCCAGTGAGGCTCCGCTACAGCGGAATCTGGGGGGTCATGATGGGGGTACCCCTGCCCAAGGGAAAGGGGGTACGCTTGATAGACCCAAGAAATGTAAATTTAATAGTTCAATACCTAGCCCGCATAATCTAAAATTGCAGTAATTTTGATCTTCAAGTAAAGCACATATGATAATTCTTCATCATGCTTGATGTATAGTACTTTGAATGTTCTATTAACAGTTTTCACTTTCCAGGTTTTGGCTTGTCATAGAGCAAAATCATCAGAGCTTTTTTTTTCTTGAAGCTCATGGCATACAGTCCTCATTCCATTTGATCATACGTAATTTTGTCATGGACATCAGTGTGTGAGGAGAGTATCGAATACAGAGAATATAAACTTACATGCCAAGTCAGACTAATGGCACAGATTATGAAGAAGAATGTTTAAGATTGATCATGCAAAATGAGCAATACCCAAATCAACTGTTTTATGCTGATTAATCAGGCATTGTGAGTTTGTGAGTGTGGCCTACATTGATAGAGTAGCCGCTTTTCCTAGTCAGAACTCAGAGATAGTGCACTCAATCATATTTAATTAAGACAGATAAGGTTTTCCTTGTCATTTATGAGTTGTAATGCATGTTTAGTTATTTATTACACGTCTAGAACTAACACTATCCTGCGAATATCATGAATTGAAACTTACCCCTTTGTAATTTGTAGTTTTGTACCAACTCAACACTATACTTTACTATGCACTTGCAAATAGGATTAAAGCTCTGAACATATTTGAAAATTCAAGAAGACCTAACCAGGAAGTCGGCCTTCTTCTGGACAACCCTCTGGCCCAGACACATCCACCCTTCCGTACTTCATTGGTATCTTGGGTCCACCAGCTTCCTATGAGTTTTCAAAATGGGCTATAATTAGTCATATTATCATTTAAAAAAGCTACAGCACAAGTGATAGGACATGAAAACACCTCTATTGCAGTAGCACTAGCCAATTGAAATAAATCCGCATAAGTTACACCAGAATACTTTTCCTTTATCGGCTGAAGAAGTTTTAAGGCATTAACAAGACCTGCATAAGTTTACAAGGACAAAATTATACACCGCAAAGGAGCAATTTTTTGGTCCTAGAAGTAAAACCTACTAAGCACGTGCTGTAAACTAACCTGCATTAGCCCCATGTTTAAGCTCAACTTCAAACCTTAAACTTCCATTAGCTCCTCCTCTTCTTGGCCATTCCTCTATGTTCTTGTTATAAGTACCAGCATCATGCCATCCAAGCCGAACCTGGAGACGAATTGAAACACAAAATTCTATGACATCAATACGTCTGTGGCCAACATTATGTAAATCCATCAAGCACTGAGGAGCAACAAGTCTGAAAAAATGATATCCCCATTCGCTGAATTGATCTTGAAATTGCAGGAAAGAGCACGAAGGAACAAAAAAAAATACAAGACGTCAGGTAAAAATGACTTAAACATCACAAACTAATCAATATTGAAAGAGTTGGAATAATATTATTCAACAGTTCAGCACTAAGAACTTATCACACAACCATTAAAAAAAAAACACTTATCACACAAACATCATTTCCACAATTTCAGATGGACACTGCCAGATGATAGGTGTACAGCTCGATAGATTAGTATCTTCAAGGAAGAAAAACACAGGATTTGCAAATTAAACTTGAAAATAAACCACACTTTGATAAATTACTCATATGTAAAACCTAGATACTAACTCTCCAGTAACTAAAACGGAAAATCAACTCTACAGGACTCTAAAACAAAAGAAAACTACTACCAAAGAACGTTATGTCGGCTGCAAAACCTAAAACCATTCAAGTATAAAATAGAGACAGTACTGTAGAAGACTAGAAAAGATTGACGAAATTACCATGATCGGGTGGCAAAACTTAGACTTGAGGAGCTCCTTGATTTCTTCCCTGGCCCCCTTGAGCTGGTCCGGATCGGAAGCGAAGCATTTCGGAGCAGCCGCGGAGCCGAATCCTCTCTTCAACACGCAGGTCGACGACGACGATTGCTTCGCATACCAAACCGAGCAAATAGAATAAGGAAATCATAACGATAAAGAATAAGTGCCAGAACCAAGATGAAAATCAGTAGAAATCCAAGGAGAGCGAAGAGAGAGTGAAAAACCTGTCGGAGGAAGAGAGGAGAAAATGTAGGAGAGGAACCGAGGGACTTGAGGAGAGTGGAGGAAGATGCTGAGGCGGAGAAGGAGAGCTTGGAAGTGGAGGCGGCGGGGGAGCGAAGGAGGAGGAGGCGGGAGGTGGAGGCGGCGGCGGAGCCTAGAGAAGCCATTGGGAGAGGAGACCGACAAGTGTGGGGAGAAAGCGAAAGTCGCTCGGCCATTGAGTTGGGCTCTTTTTCTTTTGTGATTACTGATTAGACTGTGGTTTACACGTGGATCATTTGCTTTCGCCTTTCGGGGGGTTATCTGTTCTAATTCTGTCTAATCTACCACCTTCCACTTTATAAACAAACCCCTCTGCTGCATAGCATACTAGTATAATATAGTGTGAAAAGGATCAATTAATCAATGATAAAGTTAGACGTCAATTAAAAAAAATTGAGAAAGTTATGTGATAGTACCCTACCAACGTTTGTTACAACAATTTTTCTAACCTATATCCTTGGATATAGTTTAAATGACTAAAAATGATAATATATTTAGAATTTGTATTTATTTAGATTTAATTATTCTTTCAATAGGATTTATTAGTTTCTTAGTAGGATTTTAGTTATCTAAATTAGTATTTTTAACCTATGCTCTTATGATAACCTATACTCTTAGGATATAGGATAGAAAAACTGTTGTTATGCATTAGAGTTGGTTTGTTTATCCATCCATATATATTCAACTAGTGTATGAATTTCGATTTATCGATAAATACCAGGCAGAATATAGAAACATATCATCTAACGGTTCAGTTCAACTTAGTATAGATTCGTGCTTGCTGATTTTAATAACGGTTTTTCTATCCTATGCCCTAAGGGCATAGGTTAAGAGTACTAGTTATAGAAACTAAAACCCTAAAAGGAAATTAATGAACCCTAAGAAAATAATCAAAATAATTTCTAATAATATAATTCAACAAATCATTTCCATTTTAAGGTTCTTAACCTATGCCCTTGGAGCATAGGTTAGAAAAATCGTTTTAATAAAGCTGTTGGCAATAATGTAACGAGCTAGAATGTATCTCCTCCATATAATAATCTACCATATGTTGTTGTTTGGTCAACAAGAAATATACAGGGAATTATGAGTTATGGACCCGTAAAGAGAACCATATACATTTGACAAAGTATTTTTACATTTCTTGATAAAAGTTTTTTTTAATAGACGAATGATTCCTTTCACATTGACTGCCGACTGGTAATCTAGTATGGAAATATCAATTCATTAACTTCAACAGAGAGCACACATTCGTTGAATATTCTCCAAGTTCTTTTTTGTTCTTCTTGTAAATCATTGAATACAAATTTGTGTGGTAGCTACATTTTCTAATGTTGTATTAGACTATAGTTATGTTAATAAATTGGTTATGAAATATTTAAGTATTAATATAAGTACTTTTTCAAAAACCACAGACTACTCAAAAGACAAAAATTCCACTAAAAAGACCTCTTTTCCCCCACAAAAAGGCTACCTCCGTTTGTGTAGCTTATCGCATGAAACCCAGTTTTGACGGGCTTGTGTCAAAACTTTTGGGCCGAATAGCAAATTAACTAGCTCAGGCCCAGTAGTAATTATTTTGTTCAGGAAGCTCCATTGCTTCAGCTCTCTCCAAACCCTAGCTTTGAATCTGCCTTCTCTATTTGAGCTGCTAGCATTTCTGCCGGAGCTTCGTGTGACGATCAGGTATCTCTTTCCCTTCCTCTTCCCTTCTAACTTAAAAATATTATTATGTTGTTTGTTGAGAAAGTTGTCAATTTCTTGGAGCTCGTTTGCCTTTGTTCATTTGAGATTTCCATGGCAGTGTGCTGACATGTTTCCTTTATTTTGTCTTTGTTTTTCAGCGATGGATTCTCAGATAAAGCACGCGTTGGTGGTGAAGGTGATAGGGCGTACAGGTTCCCGTGGTCAGGTGACTCAAGTTAGGGTGAAGTTTTTGGACGATCAGAACCGTTTCATCATGAGGAACGTCAAGGGACCGGTCAGAGAAGGCGACATTCTTACCCTTCTCGAGTCCGAGAGAGAAGCCAGGAGACTTCGTTGATTGTATCTTATGTCCTGTTCCAATTCTTTACCTTTTTCTGTTTCGCTTGAATTGTGTTGGTTTTCTGTTATCTATAATTCAAGATCTTATTAGGCAATGGCTGGACTGCTCGAGATTGATGATGTTAATGTTACAAGTTATGCAAGATTTGTGATTTTGACTTGCTATGGCTGAGCCTTATTATTATTATTATTCTGCAGTTGTGCAATTTGCTGTTGCTCTTTTAATTTATTTGTATGGAGACGAAGCGTAGCTTGCCTACCTGTAAATCGGGTTGAGTGTGTGAACTCGAGTTTAATTTATATTCGATTCGGGTTTAGGAATTCGTAAACTTAATTCTAATTGGATATTAGTTGCTAAAGAAAGTCTTATAATCCAATTGATTCAAGGACTGATGCATACAGATACATATAACAACCCCACAAGCAAAACAAAACATACCTCTAGCAAAGGGTCTCTAATATACTCTGCCTATAAAAACTCAGAGACTGACTGTTCTGCTCATCTGCTGTGGTTATATAACTATCTAGTAAATAATAACTACTCCACCTTCAAAACAGCACAAACCCAGGCCATTCCGGGTCCCCAATGGGCTGAGGAGACGACCTATATGAAGAGAAAGAAGAGGAATAAGTTGACGACTCCCACAATGATAATGACTTTCGGCCCGAGTCAGTCCACCGGGCCAATGTGCCAAGATCCCAAGGCTCGTGCTCCGGGCTCGCCTTATGAGCAACCTTCTTGTTCTTCCTGCCCCACCTTCTCCTAAACAAAGGAGAAAAGAAGCACCCAGAAGAGACCACGATGGGCTCGAGCCGGTGTTGGTCGGGCTTCAAACGAGGCGCGGATCGAAACGAACGGGTTGAGTTTGTGCCAAGGTCTGGAGGAGGGGTGTAGTATAGCCCCGAGGGTGGGGGTGTGAGCTTGGATCGGAACGAACGGGTTGAGTTTGTGCCAAGGTCTGGAGGAGGGGTGTAGTATAGCCCGGAGGGTGGGGGTGTAAGCTTGGGCGATGAACGGGGGAGATCACGCGCTGGGGCGTGATAGGGTTTGGGGACACCGGGCTTTGACTCCCACTTGAATGGAACGGCGCCAGGCTTCCTGAAGGACTCGTCCACTTTCCCCATGTTTTGCTCAAGTATTATATTAAGTGAAGTTAACCCAAGTTTGGCTTTGAACTCTCTATCTAAAGTGTGTTATTTTATAGGGTATATATGGACTTGGATTGAAGTTTGTAAAATGAAGTAATAGATTGGTACGTAATCCAGGCGAGATTAAAGGCGCCGGAGATGGGGTTTTGGTGGGCCAAGATGGACTTTGGTTGGACATTCATTAAGTATATACACTAACCCTAGAGCGATAACGTTATTAACATGTGATGATGTCCATTCAACACTACAAATGCTAAATGTTAAAAATTTCAAGACAAAAATCTCAAATGAGCTTAACTAAAAATGTAAAGAAGTGCATGGTAATTCCAACATGCAAATTTCATATTCTAAATTCACCAAAATCTATTCAAACTTATATAGTTTGTTGTTGACTAAGGGCTGTCAAAACGTGACCCGACCCAAGAAATCCGTCCGACCCGCCCGACTCCGACTCCGACCTGATCCGAGAAAAAAATAAAAAGTTTTATACCCGAGACATATTTGACCCGAACGGATTTGACCCGAATCCGAAAAAACCCGAACCCGAGATTAACCCAAAACCGATTATACCCGAATGAACTAGCCTGATGCAACCCGATATCCGATGATACCCGACCCGAAGTCATCCGAAAATTCGAAGTTACCCGACCCGAAACCATCCGAAAATTACATTATGTTTTAAAATATTAATTATAATGAATATTTATGATAATTATGTTTTTAATTTAAATGTTACATTAAATATTTAGACCCTAGAGTAATTAAACTACAAAAAATCATCATTCGATATATGGTCTGAATCAAAATTCGGCTTACTCAAAATCAAATTAACTCGAAATTCGGCCAAAATCGAAATACGATTCACCCAAAATCCGAAAAACCTGAAACCCGACTCACCCGAAATCCGACTAAATCCGAAATCTAACTAAACCCGAAACCGGACTTATCCGAAATCAAGTTGGACCGAAAACCGAATGACCCGACCAAAATTGACCCGAAATCCAACTTTGCCCGATTAATTGAGCACCCGGCCCGAAATGATCCAACCCAATTTGACCTGATTTTCAAAATATCTGAATTTGATCTGAATCCAAACTTACCCGAACTAAATTGACCCGATCCAAATCCGACCCGACCCGCCCGATTGACACCCCTTGAGAGTGTCTCTAATTTGTAATTTTACTTTAATTTATAAGTAGCAAGTTCAAAAGTTGACCAACCTTTGACAGCTTGACATAACAAAACTAGAAAATGGAGTGGGCAAGGTAAAGTGTAAATCGTGCAAAAATAAATGAATCTAAATCTAATTTAGTTTTGTCAAACCAGCAACGGTTACTTACTTCTAAGCTTAAAAAAATTACAAATTATCAAAAAATTGATACTAAATCTTGCAATCTTTACAATATTAGTCCTGGAAATCTCCTGCACCAGACAAGTTAAAAACCCACTTAATGAAGCGTGAAATACTCAATGAGTTTGTTCACAAGACGTGCCCTTGGGCACTACATACACAAAGCCCATTGATTTTGACAGGCTAACTCGTTGCAGGTTCCTCAAACTAGGACAACAGAAGATCCCAACTACTACAGATAAAAGTTTCAAGGACCACATTCTAAAATGGTGCCGATAATTTAGGCCCAAATGATTGAGAACCGTATGTCCTTAGGCATCTAATACCAATAAGCATCCTCTGGTAGAATATCCTTACACATCTAAATCAAATGCTCCATTACTGGAAAAAAAAATCATCATACATGGCCAAACACCATTTTGAACGATAATCTAACAGAACATTTAGATTAGCAAAGAACAAATCAACAAGACAAGTACTCATTTGGAGAAATTCTGCGATAAGCTGAGCATAGCACCTCTTTTATAAGAGCATAAAAACATAACATACATACACATAAGTACATAAGTTCTATGAACAATGATCGACACCTATACATGAAGTACATTCAACTAGAGATCTCATGGTCATGGATAAGAGAAGTGGAGAACATAATGATCATTTTTTGATCCCTTCATACATAAATATACATATTGCATCATTAAAAAGTACGTACATACTGAATTCAGGCTTCGAACATCAACCTCACTGATAACTGAACATTTGATGCTGGTTCCCCGTGACTTGTTCAAATGTTCTCTGACCACACTGAGCTCTTCTCGACACCACCGACTCAACTCCAACACCTGGCATCCTCACATTGAGCCAATGGCAATCCTCAAAGTCGCACCCATCTCCATCCCTCGGCTGAGCCACATCCGCGGGCCTTAAGAACCGCCGTCCCCACGAGGGAGTCCCATCCTCGTACGAGTTATGCGTCAGCCTCTGAATCCCCGTTCCATCCAACCGAGCAACGAATATATCTCCGTAGGGCTGGTAATGGTGCGGGTTTGACACGGGCTCTGCAGACACCCCTGCATAGTCCGAAGTAAACACAATGCTCTTCATATCCGGGCTGAACCACGGGTGGTTGGCCCGTCCGCCCGACCCACTCTGGAACACTTTCCGGATACCCGTCCCGTTCGGGTGGATCATAAACAACTCGAATGACCCGCTACCTGGATCCTCCCTATCGGACGAGAACGCGATCCATTCGCCATCAGGCGACCAATTACACATCGTGTCGGTCCACGGGCCATCCGTTAACCTACGAATGTGACCCGATTCGCCATCCACTGCGTCCATTATGTATAAGTTCTTGTGACCCGAGCGACCCGACCTGAAAACGACCCATTTCCCATCGGGTGACGGGGATGGGAAAGCGTTGTTCTTCCCACCTATGGTTAACTTCTTATAGGTGAGATCTTCATCGTCTACATAGATTGAGATAATATCCACCCCTGTGCCTTCCGATGCAAATGTGGGGCCCGTGCTCGCGTAGACCACCCCTTCTCGAACCGGGTCCCAAGCAGTTGAGAAGGCGGTTTCCTTGAAGACCTGTCTCCGGTTCGAACCGTCCCAGTTCGCTACATATACACCTGGGAACTCAACAAATGCGACCCGGTCGCCCGAGGGCGAGAATGACGGGAACGATCCGTCAACACGAAATAGAGATATGTCGGGTCGTGGGTTCTCGAGGTTCTCGAGGAAGAGGTGTTGAGTTTCTCCCAAGCTTCCGGAGTCTCCTCTGCACCTGTGGTATCCGACCCGGGTCGAATCCGGGGAGAGAAACGGGTTCAAGTGGTGGGCGTAATGAGAGATCGGTGAAGTTACCTCCTTGAACTCCTTCTTGACCAGGTCGAATAGCTCCACGTGGCGATAATCGGACCCGGGTCTTCTGGTAGCCACGGCGATGAAGTCTTTGTTACCGGGAGACGTCGCCGGAGTGAACGCGTGGAGACCCGGCGGGGTGACTCGGTCAACGCTGACCGAGTCGGCTTGAATCGGGCCGATTCGGGGTAGGCTGGCCCGGTAAACGCTCCACCACCCGTCCTCATCGCTCCTCCGGTGGAAGTAGAAGGTGGAGTCGTCCACCCAGGCAGGCCACCCGCCGTGGTCAACCACCTTGACCCGACCCGACCCGGATTTAGTCGAGAACACGTAGATGTCTGTGCGGAGTTCTTCTACCTCGCCGCTCCACCCTTTCTTACCATAGGAGGCAACCGCCGTCCACCGGCCCGATGGCGATACGGCGGGGCTGAAATCCGCAACCCCCTTCGGAGTCAGCCGCCGTGTTGACCCGGTCGGGAGATGGGTCGAGTAAACCGCGGCCCAACTCACCCTTGGCTCGCCCGATTCCTGGTGAGTCGACACGTAAATCAACTCGTCACCCGCCAAACTCGGGCGATCCTTCATCGAAACCCGACCGGTGCTCAATCGGTTTTCCAGCAGCGGGACCTGAACGCGCGACCGGGACCGGCCGGGTTGACTCGGTGAGTCGGACTCGTGAACAGCGTCATAGTATATGTTTGAGGTGCCGTTCCTCTCCGTGACGTAAATAAGCTCGATCGGCGGGGGCAAGTTTGGGATTTTGGGGCTGCGAGGGAGGAAGCTGGAGGTGGAGGAGGAATTGGGGAAGTGACCGTTGAAATTGATGGAGACGCCATCGGTGATTTTGAGTTCGGTGAGGTGGGTTGAGGGTAAATGATTGGGAGTTGGGAGGGTGTATATGTCAAAGGCGTAGCTTGATCTTCCAAGTGTGGTGAAGATTATGGAGCTTTGTTGTATGGGTTCTTGTTCGGATGAACAAACAGTTGCCCAGAAGAAGAGAAGTGAGAGAGGGATTAGAAAGTTCATTTTCAGTTTTGGGTGATGTTGTTAGTGCCGTGATTTGAGTCTATTGGGCTATGAAACTGGTGAATTCTAGCCTTCATCAGGTAAAGAACACTGTAGGTTGATCTTGATGATGAGTAGATGACGTGTATAATGAAAATTATATACCGCACTTAAAGGAAAGGGAAAAAAACAATACTTATTCGGCAGTGGTTATCATTCGTCTAGTGGGCCCAGTCATCTTTTGTCTACTTACAAATTACTGTAATATATTATGCGGTTTGGATAGAGCGACACAAAGGATGATATATCGGAATATTGGATAAGGTAATCTCAGCACCACACAATTGTGTTCTACGTTGTGATTTTTGCGCCCCAAAAGCCGAAAAGATTTAACTGAGTTTGGCCCATTTACACGGAGTCATGTGTAATATGCAGACCTACGAGTGTGTGTTTTCGTTAATCTTCGTTAGTCAATGGAAATTAGTTTTGGATGAAAAATCATCATAATCATAACTTGAAAAGGAGGTTAAAAAAATTATTAAACGACATATGTGATTTTTAGATTGAACAACACCACTCTTTTTTTTTTAAATAATTTTTTATTTTTGGATATGATAAATTCTTATCCATGTTTTTAGAATATATTAATATAGGATAGAAAATCCCATTATTAAACAATTTTTTACTTTTGCATATGATAGATAGGAAAATCATTAGGATATTTTTTATGCTATCGTACAAATTCTATAATATTTATTTTATTTTTAGATAGAATTGTTTTTCAACTAAGATATCTTAATTGAATAATTATTTTTGTAACCGTATATTACTAGCAATCTCCTTGCCAATTCGGTTATTATTATAATCCAATCAATTGTCACTTTATATGAAAAGATCTTGATTAGTTATATGATAATTGTCTTATCTTTTTACGCAGATCATAACAAAAAAATTATTTATTATTTTTCTCGGATAATAAGTATATTTGAAAATATTTTATTATTAATATTTTATTTAAGAAAAACCCGTACAAGATACGAAAATACATACTAGTTATTTCTTATATCTTGGAATATATAAAAAGCAGAGGGATGCGTAACTTTTAAAGAGTGTTAAAAGTAGTTTTTAGGTGAAAAGTAATTTTTGAGTATTAGAAATAATTTTTGAGTGAAAAGTAATATTATAATATAATGACTTCCGATCATTTATGTTTGCGAATAAACAAATTTTGGTAAAACTGAAAAATGCAAATTTATTTGTTGAATTTTTGTGGAGACATGAAAGGATTAATACATAGTGGAACTTCTTTCTGAGCCCTAGATCCAAGTTCATTGACCAAGCCCTAAAATTCTGCCTAATCCTCATTGCTCAAGTCCATAGAATTGAAAAGACTTGGCAAAAACAAATCCAGGCCTCAAGTCACAGTCGAATCTGGAAGTATAATAGAAATCATTGGCAATCCGAGTTTAGAAGAAGAAGGCAATAGTGGAGACCTCCGGACACAATCTGGATCTTGACGATATGGAGGATTATCCAAATATTAAGGGAGCGAAGGTACGGAAATCCTAAATTTGGTCAAAACGACGTACCTTGGCAATGGCAAAATGAAGAATGCTCATTGGTTTTGTGAAAGGAGTCTTGTTCAATGTACGACTTCGCCCTCACCACTCAGTTGGACACAAAGGTCTGAATTTCTATCTTTAAATCCACTCACTCATCTCTCTCATTCTTCACACTCTCTTTCCTCCGCTCCTCTTCTTTCAATTTCTCTAATATGCTCTTTTTCATGGTCCCTTTCTATGGAAAATGCTAAGAAAATGTTCAAAGACTCCCTCTTGTCCACTAAAGTTTGGAGCTCCAATCCGCCATCAAGGACTGAGGAAGTCGATGGCGTGATTGGAGCTCTGGTCCGATTAAGACCAACCACATATCATAAGTATTCCCTGTTATAATTAATGACTAGTAAAGAACCAGATATATCTCATCTAAACATATTTGGTTGTGTTTCCATTACTCCATCGCAACACACATAAATAGGTCCCTAATGAAGATTGGGAATATATGTTGGCTTTGAATCCCAATCAGTTATTAAATATCTTAAACCAACTATCGGTGAGCTATTTACAACAAGATTTGATGATTTCCATTTTAATGAAAATGAATTTTCAAATCTCGATGGAAAAGGAAATAAAGAAATTACTTAGGATGTTTCTTAGTTATCTTATCTATATTCACGTACAGAAATGTGTGAACAAGAAGTACAAAAGATTTTACATTTGTAGAGTATATCAAATCAATTACCTAATTCATTTACAAACACAAAGAAAGTTACATGCATATATATAATGTGAGGTTTTTTGTTTTTGCGAGAGCAAAATTGGGCTTAGGCAAAGGGAGGCCCATGTTGATAATGCTTGGCCCAATCTCTTTTTACCCGCCCATTTGCCTATTCAATTTAACGTGGATACGTTCAACCCGAGTACATGCAAGCCTTTATCCCATGTCGTGCTTGCCCCGTTTAATATTTCCATGCCATATGCATGTATATATATAGACTTTCCATGCCTTTTATGCATGTATTCATGGATATATAGCTCATAACTGCTATGCATAATTAATTTAAACGGGGGATTTGAGGCTTACCTCCTTCCACGGTGGCTAGCCGGAAGTGGTTGTCTGAAACACAAAGTCAGACATGACCATGCTCGAGGTGGGCGGAGTAAAGACAAGCCCATGAATGTCGGCACACCAACACGTGCCCACCGGAAAGTCGTGCTTCTAAGTGCTCAGAGCTATTTGAGAGCTCAAAGCTGCGGGGTTTGGCGGGCATGGAGCCCGCGAGGTCGGTGCATACTACTAGCACACTAGCCAACCATGAAGAATCATTTTACAAGTTTGCCTTAGAGAATGACCACGTAGAGTCACTATGGCCCAAAAACCTCGCATGAGAGAGGTCGTGAGGTCCAGCCGTTCACATGAAACCGCTTAATGCTTGGCCTAGAATTTATCTCCTACGAAGTCCGGCATTGTTAAAGGCAGTGGCGGTGTCTTGCCAAAGCGGCGTTGATGATGGTGGCGAAGACACCGCGTACATGGATCAGAAAGATCCAACTGACCCCGCTTGCCTGTTGTGGAAGAAGGGCTCGCTCATGCCATGGGTGACCATAGCCATATATCCTCCAGGCGGGCCATGCTCCATAGCCTTTGAGTTTCACCAAGCGATCCCGCTAGCTAGCTTTTGTCATACTATGAGAACTACGTGGAGTTTGGCCGAGGCGGCACCGCGCCGAGTACCGAGAATGGACGCCGCCAAAGACCATGAAATGCCCGAGGTGTAGAAGTCCACAAAGCGCCCGACGGCACGAGGCCGAGGCAAAGGTGCGCAGAAATGGAGACCTATTTGTGGCGTCGAGGTGACGTCAAGCGTCGTAGAAAGAGGACGTTGATATTAGTAATAAAAACAAGGATAAATAGGATACATCCAATTGATTCACAACGAGTTAAATAAAAGCATGCAATCAACTCTCTTACTCAATTGTTTTAGTCCAACGAGTCTTATAACAATGAGCTTGCAATAAAGATTAGGCTTTTCAACGAGAAAGGCGGAAAGCCTAGATCCAAGCAATGTAGTGTAGTCAATCTCAACAAGTTGATAACATAAGTAGAAATAAAAAATATTCAATAAAGAGTAAGCACAAGAGAGATTGATCTAATCAAATGAATAAAACTTGAAATTAGAATTTCACAACTTACTTGAATTCAAAAGCTTCAACAATGAATGATTTAGGGTTAATGTTTCTCTAACCTGAATAAAGATGAAAGTAAAATTGCATAACATCCAAAACAGACTCTAACAAAAGGTTTTATAAACTTAGGAGACAAGAGAGTCTAAAACACTAGAAAAGGAAGCAAATAAAAGATAACTCGGAAAGTCTTCCACGCAAGTAATCTTGCAGAACTGCAGTTACAGTTTTGGAAACTACGGTCATGGTTTGAATAAACTTGACCCTCCGAGGCAGTGTAATTAATATTGCGGTTGCGACCTTTAACCCAGCTGCTCCCAGTTACGCCAGCGCAGTCGCGGTGGTGGAACCCGTGGTCACGATTTCGTCTTGTGTCTTATACAACTTCAACGATGTCCACCCACGAGATACTCTTGAGCTTGGGTTATATTATCATAGAAATGCAAATGCTACTATTGTTGGATATTTAGATGCATAATATCTATCAGATCCTCACGAAGTGAAATCTTAAAATGGTTATTGTTTTGGGCAGATTTACCACGTTAACGTGTTACCTTCTATAATGAGGGAAACTTAACCAAAAAGCAATCGTAACGCGTTAACCCTTTTAACAAAATGAAACTTGAAAGGAAAAGTAGGAAAGAGAGTGAATTTAATAACACGATCGATTGATAATAGTCATTCTGATTCAAGCTTCCTCCAGATTACAAAAGAATCAATAGACTAGCAAACTGTATTTCTTAGTACAAAAGAGATCGATGCTTTTGAGAGCTTATGAGAGTGATAGTACGATAGCTTGTTTTCGGATGCCCCTCTCTTCCTATCTTTATGTACTTTTATATGTCTATCCTTCTCGTGACCGTTGCCAAGATTGCCAGGCATCATCGGATCTCGTGGATGTTGCTAAGGCCATTAATGGTATGGTCGTTACTCGGAGATCCCATTGATGCCACGATCTTCTTTAACGGCCTTGACCCTCGCAATTGTCCCCTTGCCTGTTGACGCTTATTGACGTGGGCCTTGTTTCATCCGCGCAATGGTTTTAGGCTTGGTTTTGAGGGGCCCAACAATACTCCCCCTTCCCCCAAAAAAAACTCGGGAAAACTTCCCTCCAACTTTTCTACGGGTTTTTTAGTTCTAGTCTCGGAATTTGTAGCGCATCCCATCAGCCCTTATTTAAACTGTTTGGAGACATCATTGCGATTCCGTCTGCATTCTCTGGTTGACAAGTACGTTTTTCCTTATTCTTGGTTCTTCATCTTCTACTTTTTCTCTATCCTTCTCATGGCAGATTCTAACTCTTCCGTTGAATCTCACTCTCGTTGCTTTGAACCAACCGATCCCCCTTGCTTTGCTTCTTCCGAGTTCTTACCCCTTACCACCAAAGAGACAACGTTTCCATTTAGCCAATCTCTTTCGCTTTCTCTATTGGATTTCCAGCCTTTGCTGAAGTTTTCATTCCTCCCCTCGGTGTGTGGGCCGATTCTTACCATGATGATTGGGTGTGCTTAGACGAGTACCCCTTTCATATCGGCCATCAATTCCCTCTCTCTCCTCTTGTGGTTGACTTCCTTACTACCCTTAATATGTCACCCGGGCAAGTTTTTCCCCAAGTATGAAGACTCCTCTTGTCGGTAGATCTTTTATGCTCTTCCTATGATATCCCGTTCAAAGCTGTCGACTTTGTTTGCAACTATCATCTTTCCAAAGGTAGTCCTGGTCTCTTTACTCTAAAAACCCTCAAAAACAAATTTGACCTAATTTATAACATGTCGAAGTCTGATTAAGGCTGGGCTGACAAATTCTTTTTTGTAAAGTTATCTTCTTTGGGAATCGATACTTCTTTTCTGAAATCTCGTTGGCGTTCATCAGATGCTTTTGCTCTGTTTGCTCGATTTACCTCATTCAGGTGACATTAACCTTTGACTATGTTTTTTTTGATGTAGTGGACCTTGCTTCTCTTCAACCCCGCAAGATATCGGCTCAAATCGTATCTCGCATAGAAGCCCTTTCGTTAGAGGAAAGGTCTTATCCCAAGCTTGTGAAGGCGTGCTTTGCTGACTCTAAAGAGACTGAGATGTCGAGTAAGTATCCACATCCTTCCTTCTCACTGAATATTTCCGTGTTTATGTCCCTACGCATCTGCATGTTGCTAGGTTCAAGAACTACTCGATCAACTATCGCCCTTTCCACCATGGAACGAGTCGAAGCTCAAAAGAAGAGAAAGGCGGAGTCAATGTCGACGGCTGATACGTCTTTAGCGGTCTCCCTCTCTCAAAAGGCGACTGGTGCTACTTCCAATGCTCCTCCTTTGAAGAAAAATGCCACCCCGAACTTGACTGATCTCCCGGGAACCATGTTGTCTTTAGACATGGTGGCTGAGAAGTGCTTGACTTCTTTGATGCCTCTTCATGTAAATTGTTCTCGCGGCACTACAAAACGATCCACCATGCTAGAATTTTTTGGAGAGATGTTGGCCGCCCAATGGAATGTGCGATTGTTGTCTTCTAGTAACTCTTTACGCGTTTTATCTCTTGCTCATATTATAACACGTTACTTTGTTTTCAGAGCTTCCAACTTACGCTATCAGGCTTTGAAGCCTTCAAGGATCAGCCTAGCCAACTTGCCCATAGCAAAATTGATGTTAAACTCGAGAAGGAGAGGAGTACTCTTCTAGGACACGAGAAGAGTGCTCTAGAGAAGAAAGTTAAAGAGCTGCTCTTGAAAAGGCCTCCAAAAGCTCTAAGGATTGGGAGGAGAGATTCATGTCTGCATCGAGGAAGGAGGTTGCTCTCGCAAAGGAGATCGAGGACACTGCTAATTATTGGTCGTACAAGGCCCGTGTGGAGACGATAGAGGAGTTTGGCGCTGGGAAGCATACTTCATGGGACGTTGTGAAAGAGAGAGAACAATTCGAGAAATTGTTCCCTGAAGAAGAAGTCGTGGTCAAGAAAGCTTCGTTGGTGAACGACATTTCTCATGTTGCTAAGGAAGTGGCCCAGGTGGAACTCGCGGAGAATCAGAAGGCTTCCAAAGATGCTTCTAAGTCATAACCTTGTCGTTTTCATTTTTGAATTTTGTCTTTTAGTACCCCCGATATGTCGGGGTTTAAAAAGAATTATTTTATGGACTGCTTGTTGTAGGGCCTTTTGTGTGGATGGACAAACTCTCTTTTTGTTAACCCTTAGTATTAAGGGTCTTTTTGTGAATGAGGTCTATGTTTGTATAAAGTCTTGTTTGTATGTCTTTCTTGCAGGTGGTGCAGGTTCTGAAGGAGGTGTATGCTAGGAGGGGATCAATACGTTTGAAGAGAAGACAGTTAATCATGTTTGAATGAGTTATATTGTAATAGTACTTTTGTAGTAGATGCTAAGAGAGAGTTATGCGTAATGAGATGAAACTCAGAGATGTAAAGTACTCATGTTTATTAATAAAACTTGAATTGATTACATCAAGATCTCCTTTGTGTTAGACTCCTCTTGTACTAGAGTCGTTAACGTGTTCCTCATCTCTTGCATCTTGTGACTAGTCGTTGTGTGCACATCATAGCCTGATTGTAAGGCAAGGGCCCATGTTTTGGCCTGTAATGTCACAAGGCGTCCCTTGTTAGTTTTTGTAATGTCGTTGTTGTTCCATGTGTGTAGGATAAGGTGATAGAAATAAGTTCAATAAAATCAAATAACAAGTAAATACCTTGTTGTGACTTGCTTTTCTCAAAAGTGATATAATTGCACGTTTGTCGCGTTCCAGCTTCTCGGGACTATCTTCCCATCATGGGAGATCAACTCGTAAGATTCTTTCCCAACAACTCTCATGATCTGATAAGGTCCTTCCCAATTGGCTATAAGTTTGCCATCGTTCACTTCTTATGTATTTTGAAAGACTCTCCTCAGTATCCAATCTCCTACTTGGAACACCTTCGCCTTAACATGTTTGTTGTAACTCCGAGCCACCCCCTGTCTATATGCTGCCATTCGAATAGACGCTTCATCCCGTAACTCATCAATTGTATCCAAGTGATGTAACAGGTTGTATCGATTGGATTCTTTAGTAGTAAGACCATAACGGGTTGTGGGCAAAGTTACTTCGACAAGTAACACGGATTCACAACCATACACAAACGAGAAAGGCGTATGCCAAATAGCAGTCTTAGGAGTTGTCCAATCTGACCAGAGAATAAGGGGTAACTCGTCGGCCCATCTTCCCTTAGCTTCCTTAAGGCGTTTTTTCAAGTTGTTCATGATCACTTTGTTACTTGCTTCTGCTTGACCATTAGCCTAAGGATATCATGGAGTAGACGTTACTAGCTGAATGTTGTACTTCTGGCAAAAAGATCTTGTTTTCTCACTGATGAACTGAGATCCGTTGTCACACACAATAGTTGACAGTATTTTGAATCAGTTGAGGATATTTCTCTTAATGAAGGAGATGACCAGTGTGTATTTTACTTCTTTGAAGGCTTCGGCTTCGATCCACTTAGAGAAGTAATTAATCATGGCCAATATGTAAACACATTGTCCCGAGGCTGGAGGGAGTTTTCACACGATGTCCATTCTCCACTTCATGAACAACCAAGGGGAAGTTATGGGATGTAATAGCTCCGGTGGTTGATGTGTAATCGGTCCGTGACGCTGGCACGTGTCATATTTTTGAGCGAACTCAACTGCATCCTTGTTCATAGTGGGCCAATAGTAGCTCATCATGCTCGCCTTTTTTGCCAAATTGCGACCCCTAGTGTGGTTTCCGCATTCCCCGTCATGTATGTCCTGTAATACCTTCTGTACTTCTTCTTCTTTCACGCATCGTGCATATAGTTATGAAGACATCCACTTGAACAAGATGTTATCCTTAATAGTGAAAGTAGAAGCTTTTATCTTAAGCCATCGAGCTTCCTCTTTATCATCTGGTAGAATTCCATCTCGTAACCATCTTAGATAAGGTGTTACCCATGAAGTGGTTGTATCAAAATCTCGAACCTCGAACACGTCTGTCGTACTCTCTCGTGTCAATTGCAGATCCAAGATTTGCTAAGGCGTCAGCTTTCACGTTAGCATCTCGAGGCACTTGCTTTATCTCGAAATGATTAAAGCCCTTGATAATTTCTTAAACTTTCTCCAAGTACGCCTTCATTTTTGAATCCTTGGCAACATACGAATTCGTGATTTGATTAACAATAAGTAACGAATCACAAATTACCTCAATTTCTTGTACATTCAATTCCTTGGCGATAACTAATCCTGCAATGAGTGCCTCATATTCTGCTTCATTGTTAGTGGCTTTGAACGTGCATTGAATAGCCTGGGCTATCTTATCCCCCTATGGCGACTCAGGACTATTCTAACCCTATGCCTACTTGATTCGTCGCTCCCTCGGTGTGCATCAACCATTTCCCGTTGCTCAGCGATCTTTCAACCTGTAATATTTCTTGATTTTCTCCTTCTGGCAAGGTAGGAGTGAAGTCAACCACAAAATCCGCCAAAGCTTGAGATTTTATTGTTGTTCATGGCTCGTAAGTAATATCATACCCATTGAGGTGAATTAACCACCTCACCAAGCGACCTGATAGTTCTGGTTTCGAAATAACATTTTTCATTGGGAAATTAGTCCTTACAATACTAGAATGACTTTCAAAATAAGGATGTAACTTGATAGAAGCCATTACTGTTAGAAGATATAGTTTTGATGGATCCAAAGTCAGTGACTCCGAGTTTGCAAGTCGAGTCGGCGACTTGGCAAAGTCACCGACATGACCAATTGGCGAAGTAATCTATTTAAGGAAGGAACGCACAATGTATGTGCGTGTATTTGGAGATAGTTGCGTCGTTCTAATTTAGGAGAAGATCATCATAAAAGAGTGCTAAAATCAAGATAAAGACGATTTGATTCTCTTGGTGATGAAACCCGAAATAATGACTCGCTAGAAGACAAGGAACGAGATTATTATATTCGAAAGTGCAAACACTTGCTTCTTTATCTATACTTTTCATTACAGCGAGGTTAAAAACCAACGAGGCCAACAAGCTACTGAGACTTACACCCTAAACCTCCTACGGAGCTCGAGATCTCGATCTAACAGTGTTCGAGATCTCCTAATTGCTAAGTGATTCTAGCACCTAAGTGTCACTTGGTTAATCTGGTATGAGGTCGATCTGAGAACGTGGTGTAGGTGTCTTGCGAGATTGTGTAGCGAGGTCTTTGATGTGAGCGAGGACTTTGTGTGACTTGAAGTCTTTTTGTGGACTTCACTTGTATGTAGCGAGGTCTTTTGACGATGTTTCTATCACGTCGATCTTCAACGAGCAAGATAGTTCTTGAGTCCAAGATGTTTTTCGATCCCCTCTTCTTACGAGGTTCTTCTCTATTTATAGAGGATTGGGGAGTCAAGCTTTGGCCAAGGTCCGATGTGGGATGCCCGAGATTGGGGGCTTCTGATTGGTCCGATGGTGAGGCAGCTGGGGATTGGCTTGGGGAAGCGGCATCAATGAGTGGTCCGTGTGGGCGGGCGTCAGTGGAGTCGGTTACGAGGTCCAGGCCTCGTTCCGAGGTTTCGGGGGACCTCGCGAGCGTAGGAACTTTGTTTTAATAAAGTAGGGATATGGACGTGGGGCCCCGAATCATTCTTGGAAGGCCCGCCGAGTCTGTTTGTACCTTGTGCCCTGGGCCCACTTCTTATTTTACTATTTTGGACATCATCACAACCCCATGGACTGGGGGTCTCGACCCGAGGGCCGTAGTGCATAAGTTCCTTGAGATCGCGGGGTATGGGGTCCTTGAGGTCGGGAGAGAGTTTTATGAGGTGCGAGGTTTTAGAGGTTGGGAGAGTATTTTGCGAGGTTTTAGAGGTCGGGAGAGTGTTTTTGCGAGGTGCGAGGTGTTAGAGTTTGGGGGAGCGTTTTTGTGAGGTTCTGTACTTGGGTTTTTCTCTTGTTGGCATGGGCGAAACTTCCTGGGCTCGCTCTTCATATCTTGCTTAATGGGCCGTCCAGGTGGGATAGGCCCAATGAGCCTTTCGGGACCCTGGGGTGGCCCAAGCCTATTCTTTATAAGGGCGTATTCCGCACGCTTTCTCTTCATCCTCTTCTCCACCATTTTCGCTCTTTCTCTCTTCGCCTTTTCAGTTTCCCGTGAGTAGTTTTCGCCAGTTCTCGAGACGGTTTCCGACGAACATCTGCTACCTTCCAGTTGTGTCGTCGCTCCTTTCACGCCGATTATAAGCAAGTAAGTACTCGACTCCTTTCTCCTTGTTCTTGGTGTCCGTTGCTTTTGATTTTTCGCCGTTTTGTTTTTTGTTCCGCGTTCTGGAGGGGTGACGGGGTGTCGCCTGGTGTTTCGCACCGGTGTCACGGTGGCGAAGCGGCGGTGGTGGGGTTGTGTGTGCCTCTACGTGTCGCCCCTGCCCCTTTCTTTGCCTTTTCCTATTTTCTTTTGTGCCTTGGTATTCGATGGTTTGTTTTTCGGTTTTTCTTCGCCATTGCTGTGGTGGCGAGTCGGTGGTGGTGGTGGCTCTTGTCTTGGTGCGGTGCCTTCACCACTTTCTTTGCTTCCCTTTTTTGTCGTTTCTTACTTTGGTTTGGCTCTGGGTGTCTCTTGCCGGTGCTGTGGCGGCGAGACGGTGGTGGCGGTGGCCTTTGTCTTGGTGCGATGGTGGGGCAAGGGTGGCGACCGCCATGCCTTTGTACCCTTCGTCTGCCTATTGACGGTTGGATGCCCACTTTTTCCACCATTGTTGAACCTTTGAAACCCTCGGGAGCCCAAACGTCATGATGTTCGACTGACGGGACGTTTGGGCTTCTAGCGCTGGCTTCCACCGCTGGTTGGCATCCTTTCTTCTCTTTCCTCCTTTTTGGCGCTTCAAATCTCATCCGCCGTCCTATCTTGTCAGAGTAGGCTTAGGGTGCCACGTGGCCTTCCTCCCCTATGACTTCGTGTTCTCTTTCTTTAGTTGTTATTACGACCTCGCGTTCTCGTTCCCTGGCTTGTTGTTATGACCTCGTGTTCTCGTTCCCTGGCTTGTTGTTATGACCTCGCGTTATTTTTCCTTGGTTATTTTTCCCGATGTCTCAAACCTTCTTTCTTTTCCAGGTGCTCGCCTTTCGTGGCCTGGACATCGTTCTTTCATGCCTAGGAGAGCTTCTGCGAGCCCCCCGCCAGGCTTCGTGTTCAAAGTTCAAGAGGGCTTCTACGAGGAGGTTTCCGAGTCTGTAGGGAGTGTAGAGCCTAGCGACTCCTAGAACCCGAGGTCTCCCTCGTTGGTCTTCAGCGACCCCTCTTCTAGCGACTCCGCTATTTCGATCAACTCGTGCTTTCCTCGACTTCGCGTTTACTCTGGTGTTGAAATGTTCTCGTCCTCCACCCCCGATGAGGTTGTTGCTGAGGTTGTGGCGAGGTCAGGCGTGGAAATGGCCTCGGCTTCCACCTCTTATGAGCCCGTGAGCTTTCCTGCGGCGTATATTACCGACGCCGTGTCTCGCGTCCCACCCGTCCTCGAGGAACGGATCCCCATGACCCCGGGTTCTCGCGAGGCTTATCTGTCCGAGGGAGTGCCCACCGAATTAGAGCATAAGGACCTCGTGGCTATTGCTAAGGACTTCGCTTGGCCCGAGGGAGTTGAGTTAGCGCTTCCCCAAGGGGGGGGGGGGCTGCTCCTTGGCGCCCTACGAAATGTGCGTGGTCGTGCACCTCTTCAACCTTCAGGCGGGTTTCAGGTTACCTCTGGCCCAGCATCTTGTCGAATATCTGTGGGCCATGCAGATCTGTCCTGCACAACTGTTCCCGAATGCTTGGAGGCTGCTTTGCGCCTACACGATTCGCAGTCGTGAACTTAGGGACGGGTCGAATCGTGATATCATGTCGGCTCTATTCCTAGCGAGGAGGGAACCTCGGTCCTGTCTCATCAATCTTAGCACGCCGAACATCAAACTCACCACGGCCCCCTCGAACGTCGGGTCGTGGAAGCCGAAGTGGTTCTTGGTCCGAGACCCCATTAGGAGATATCTCAACTTTCCCGTGGCGCTGGGCACCTTCGTCCGGTGCGTGTGCCCGCATACGGTTGCCGAGCTTAAGGCACTCAAGGCTCGATATGCTACAGCGCGTCAGGCACCGCACCAGGAGTACCTCTCTCAGGACCGGCTTAAGCGGGTCGGCCTGAGTCTTAGCCTCCCCCCCCGGCGAGGGCAAAGAGGGTATTCAATTTCTTTCCTGATTGCTTTCTTTTTGTTGTTGGGTAGCGAGGTTATAAACCTTGCTAGTCTATTTTGTTTTATCGTTGTCTCTAGGCCACGATGTTGGAAACCTTGCTAATTCGTTTTGTTTCTTTCTTATCTTACTTTTCATGCTTTTTCCTTTTTGACAGTGGACCTATTTGGCGCTCTCACCACGAAGTCGCAGGGCAAAAAGCCTGTGACTTCTTCTTCCAACGCTCTGAGACCCCGAAGCCAACATGGGGTCGCTATAAAGGAGCCGACCTTGCTGTCGAGGCCACCAGCCTCGCAGCCGATATTTGTACCCCCGCCGCCGAAGGCGTCCGGGGAGAAGACTGCTGAGGGGTCCCTACCCAAGGGGGACGCTACAAGGTCGTCCGGGGGGAAAACCTCCGAGGTGGCCGCGTCGAAGGGGGACGTCGCGAAGACGTCGTCCCACACCTCTCGAGGGTCCGACGATGGAGCCGGGCACAAGAGGAAGGGCGCGGAGTCCCCTCGTGGGGAGAAAAAGAAGAAACACCGGGCGGACGACCAACGAGGTTTGTCGGGGAAGGATGTCATCCTCTATTTTAACTTTGAGGGACGAACTATCGACGTCGCTGGTCCTTTGCCCGCCAAGTTTCATTGCCCGACCCAGTTAGGGGTGCCTCGGTGAAGTGGGGCCAGGAGGAGTGGAAAGAGGAGGTCGCGTGGGCCAACAACCTCACTGATGCGGCCCTTGACGACGAGGCCGCCCGATACTCGGCTATGGTAAGTTTTGCTTTTATGAACTTCGTTTCTGTTTTGGGTTTCGTGCCTTCTTTCTTATTTCTCACTTTTTCTAATCATTTTTGTGAACCTGCAGCATACCTTCTTTGACAATTACAACCGTAGCCGCATCAACCTCGCCCACGCGAGGATGGAAAAGATGGAGGAAGCGCTTAAAGCCCGCGCAGAGGAGTGCGCGAAGCAAGCAAGGGAGCTTGCTGCGGCCGAGAGGCGGGTTAAAGCCGCAGAGGTTGCAGTAAGGAACGAGGCCAAGGCGGCTGCGAAGGCGAAGGAGGGGGAGGCGAAGGCAAGGGAGGGGGAGAGCAAGGCGAGGGAGGTGGCGAGCAAGGCGAAGGAGGTGGTCGAGGCTTTGCAAGGTGAGAACGAGGAGCTCCGGGGTAAGCTCTCCGCTGAGCATAAATTTTTCAAAGAGAAAGAGGCGGAGCTTTCGAGGGCTGAGGAGGAGATTACCCGCCTCGAGCGGCGTGTTGTTGAGCTCAACGAGGAGGTGGAGGCCGGGATTCCTAAGTATGTGGCCTCGGAGGAGTACAAAGCGGAGTTGGTGGAAAGCGTAAGGAAAATGTTCCACCAGGTTGTCCGCATGGGCGTCAAGCAAGCGGTGGCCAAGTACAGGCACATCGATCCTCGCATTGTCTTCTTCAACCCCAATTATGAGGAGACTATGGGGGAGGGAGCTGTGGAGGAGCCCGAGGGAGAATGTGAGTTCTTCCTAAATGCGGATGGGACCGTGGCAAGCGAGGCTCCTCCCGCGGTGGAACTCGTTCAAGAAGGTCCGGAGGTTGTTGTCACGGGCCTTCAACCTGCGACAGATGTGCCAAGTTCCCAGCCGTCTGCCACTACCGACCCCGTCCTAGAGACTCCCGCGGGTTCTGCCGCCCGAGCCTAGAAGCTCTCCCGGACTCCGCCGATCCCGCCACCGAAGCCCCGAAGAATTGAAGGATGTTGGCGGTTGTTTTTAATTCCTGTCTTGTTGGCCCTGCGGGGTTTGTATTTCGAACATCTAGGCCCTCGTGGCCTTTATTTTTTGTCTTGTTGGTGGCCCTGCGGGGTCTGTAATTAAACATCTTGGCCCTTGTGGCCTTTCTTTTATATCACCTTTCTTTTCTCGTGATTGTTTGTTTGTTTTAGCCTATTTGTTTCAGCGAGGGGTGGACTAAACGAGATTCTCCAACCCCAAGTGGGAAGCGAGGGGTGGACTAAACGAGATTCTCCAACCCCAAGCGGGAAGCGATGGTGGACTAAACGAGATTCTTCAACCCCAAGCGGGAAGCGAGGGGTGGACCTTTCTTCCAAGCGAGATTCTCCAACCCCAAGCGGGAAGCGATGGGTGGACTTAACGAGATTCTCCAACCCCAAGCAGGAAGCAAGGGGTGGACTAAACGAGATTCTCCGACCCTAAGCGGGAAGCGAGGGGTGGACTAAACGAGATTCTCCGACCCCAAGCGGGAAGCGAGGGTTGGACTTAACGAAATTCTCCAACCCCAAGCGGGAAGCGAGGGGTGGACTAAACGAGATTCTCCCACCCCAAGCGGGAAGTGAGGGGTGGACCTTTCTTCCAAACGAGATTCTCCAACCCCAAGCGGGAAGCGAGGGGTGGACTAACTTTTTCAAACGAGATTTTCATTTTCGAGAGAGTGTTTTGAAAAGCTTGCAATCCTTTATTCACAAAAACTGGTAAGGAACAACGGGGTTTAGAGAATTTACACGTAATATTTTTTGAGTCGCGCGACGTTTCATGTTTTGCTTAGGGTACGTCCCTCACTGTCTTTGAGCTTAAAGGCTCCGGGCGCGACCTCCTCCCCGAGGAGATATGGGCTCTCCCAGTTAGGATCTAATTTGCCACCTTCGGTACGCCTCAGAACGAGGTTTCCCGGGGCCAAAAGACGAGGTCTAACCTTCTTGTCGTGATATACAACCACGCGACGCTTGTATTCTCTGGAGCGCAGGTCAGCCACCTCGCGCAACTCGTCTCTGAATTGTAGCTCGACCTTAAGGTTGGACTCGTTCTCTTTCTCGTCGAAGTTAAAAACTCTTGCCGATGGGACCAGAGTTTCCACGGGGACTAACGCTTCTGCCCCGTAAGTTAGAGCGAAGGGTGTCTCGCCTGTTGCGCGACGCGCGGTCGTGCGATACGTCCAGAGGACGAGTGGAAGTAGTTCTGCCCAGCGACCCTGGGCTATGCCCAAGTGCTTCTTTAGGTCGGTTAAGATGTGAGCGTTGACATTTTCTACCTGGCCATTGGACTAGGGGTGGGCCACGGAGGAGAACTTGAGGGCTATGCCCAGTTCGGAGCAGAAAGTCCAAGTTTCTTCGCAGTCAAACTGGGGACCATGGTTAGTCATGAGGGTCATGGGAACTCCGAAGCGGCAAACGAGGTTCTTCCATAGGAACTCGCAGACCTTTGCCCCGGTGATCTTCGCCATTGCTTGTGCCTCGATCCATTTTGTGAAGTAATCGACGATGACCAAGACGTACTGCACCTGGCCAGCCGCCTTGGGAAAAGGACCGAAGATGTCCATTCCCCACATTGCGAATGGGCAGGGAGCGTGGATGGAACGAAGATTGGAGGTCGGGACGCGCTGGAGGTTCTCGTGCTTCTGACACCCATCGCATCTTTGGACGTAGGCCTTCGCATCTTGCCGGAGAGTGGGCCAAAATTACCCTAGATGGATGATCTTATGTGCCAAGGCCCGCCATCCCGGGTGGCCGCCACAGACCCCCTCATGTGCCTCGTGGAGGATGTGATCCGTGACCTCGGGTGGTACGCATAGCAAGTTGGGCTCAGCGTAACCTCCAAGGGGAGGGCAGATCCCAACCTTGCGAGAGCATCTGCCTTTGTGTTCGAGGCTCGCGGGATGGATTCTACCGCAAAAGTTTCTAGGCACGACACCAAGGCCTTTACCTTCTCTCGGTAGGCGAGCAGGAATCCCGTCCTGGTGTAGTATTGGCCATTAAGCTGACGTGCCACCAGCTCGGAGTCTGTGTAGACCCTGATTTTGCGGGCTCCGCTAAGGAGCAACATCTCGATCCCGGCGATCATGGCCTCGTACTCGGCGTCGTTGTTGGTGGCCTCGAAGGCGAAGTTGAGGGCATACTCCGTCTCGATTGAAGGACCGGCGAGGAATACACCAACCCCGTCGTCGGCATCACACCGCGAGCCATCAACGAATACTTTCCACTCTTCCGAGATTGCGTCGGTCTCGGGGAAGGTAACCTCCACCATGAAGTCGGCGAGGGCCTGCCCCTTCATCGCGGTTCTTGGGAGATAGCTGATGTCGAACTCGGAGAGCTCGACCGCCCACTTGGTCATGCGTCTGGAGAGGGCGGGTTGATGGAGGATTTGTCGGAGCGGGAGGTCAGAAAGGACTTGAATGGGGGTGTGCATGGAAGTACGGGTGTAGGCGCCTCGCGTCGGTCACAACTGCCAGCGCCATCTTCTCTGCTGGGGAGTATCGCTTCTCCGCAGGTTGTAGCACGCGACTTACGAAGTATACTGGATGCATGGCCTCTCTAGTTAGCACCACGCTGACTGTCTCCGGGCTCACGGCGACGTACAGTTGCAGATCCTCGCCAGCCAGTGGGGGCGATAGAGTGGGGAGTTTTGACAGGAAGGTTTTTAATTCAGAGAAGGCAACCTCGAACCCTTCATCCCAGATGAATTTGTCATTCTTCTTGAGGGCGGCAAAGAAAGGAAGGGATTTGTCCGCCAAACGAGAGAAAAACCTCCCTAGGTAGTTTACAGCGTGGTTGAGCCGATGTACTTCAGTTCGAGACCTCGGAGACCTCATTGAGAGGATCGACTCGACTTTGGCGGGGTTGACTTCAATTCCGCGCTCGCTGATCATGAAGCCCAAGAACTTCCTTGATGATACGCCGAAGACGCATTTCTCGGGATTCAGGCTGAGACGGTTGTGTCTGAGGGTGGCGAAGACCTCAGCGAGGTCGACCAGATGCTCTTCGAGGCTTTTGCTCCGTACCACGATGTCATCGACGTAAGCCCACACATTCCTCCCCATATGGTTCTTGAAGACCCGGTCAATGAGACGTTGGAAAGTGGCCCCATCGTTCTTTAGGCCGAATGGCATGACCCTGTAACAGTATGTTCCCCACTGTGTGATGAAGGAAGTCTCTTCCTCGTCACGCGGATTCATCGAGATCTGGTTGTATCCCGAGTATGCGTCGAGGAAGCTTAGAATCTCGTGACCCGCTGTTGAATCAACGAGCTCATCAATCGAGGGTAGGGGGTAGTTGTCCTTGGGACACGCCTTGTTGAGGTCCTTGAAATCCACGCACATCCGCCACTTGCCGCTAGCCTTTTTGACCAACACGACGTTGGTTAACCACCTCGGATACTGGACCTCGCGGATGAACTCCGCGGCCAGCAACTTTGCCACCTCGTCGTTAGCGGTGTTTGCCCTTTCTTCATTCATTTTCCTTCGTCGCTGCACCACAGGGCGAGTGGCGACATCGACGTTTAAGGAGTGTTGGGCCAATGTTAGAGGAACACCTCGGAGGTCCTTTGCGGTCCAGGCGAACACGTCGCGAGACCCAGTGAGTAAGGCATCTAGGGACGTTGCAGATGTCTCGATGAGACATTCTCCGAGGTAGACTTTCTCGGAATTGCTCTCAAAGGGGGTTATCACCCTTCTCTCCGCCTCGGGGGTGGGGATTGTGAAGTCCCGAACTTCGAGGTCGGCCTCGCCGGAGGACTCCACCACTGGGCTTCTTTGTTTTGTCGAGGTCGCGCAACAGACGCAACCTTCTTCCTGGTTGCCCTTTACCTCACCGATACCGTCGTCGACGGGAATTTCATTTTGAGGTGGTAAATGGAAACCACCGCCTGGAACTTCATCAAGGAGACCCTCCCGATGATTGCGTTGTAGGCCGAGGGCAGGTGTACCACCGTGAATTCCACCATCTCGGTTCTCGTTGTGGAGCCGATACCGAGCGTCATCCTAAGGTCTATCAGACCGGCGACGTCGACCTCGTTTCCCGAGAAAGAGGTGAGTTTCCCAGCGTAGGGCTTCAGGGACGTTGCGGAAATGCCTAGCTGCTCGAAGGCACCAAAGTACATGATGTCCACGGAGGAACCCGTGTCCACCAGCACTCACTTCACCATCTTCGAGCCCAGTTGAGCGTGCACTACAAGGGGGTCGGAGTGCGGCATGTGAAGTCCCTCGGCGTCCTCAAAGGTGAAAGCCAAACCTGCGTGGGACCGCGAGGTATGTGCCACGCTATATACCGAGGGCTCGTGGTGGCTTGCCCTCGTGTATCTCTTTCTTTCTGCCTGGCTCGAACCCGCCAGTGAGGGCCCACCCGAGATGGTATGGATGTACCCGTTGGGTGCCGCGGTCTGCCCGAGGCGCATCTGCCCTGCGGGGGCATGTTGTTCAACGTTGTTGGCCCGAGGCTGGACCAGACCTTGCCGTGTGGTGTTGGCTCCCAACTCGGGTTTGGCACGCCCCCGTTCATTTGGGTTGTACGCGAGGCCGCCCTTGCCCTTGTAACCTCGCGACTTCCCGCCAAAGCAGCTCCAACCCCCACCGCCACTTCCGCGGTTGTTATAGCGGTTGTTGCTTTTGTTGCTGTTGTTGTTTCTGTAGTTGTTGTTGTTGCTTTTGTAATCGGCGCGTCGGTCATGGGTATGTGTCATGTACGCATCCCTTGCGGCCGGCGCGATCACCTTTGCCTTTCCCTTAGTCTCGGCTATGATTTCCCTGTCGGTTCTCGGTCTCGAGCTGTGGTTGGCGGCATCCTCGGCGTAAACCTAGGCCGCGATCCGGGCGCACAGGCCATCGTACGTCGTCGGGTTTTTAAGAAAAATAAAATTCTTAAAAGTTCCCCCACATAGGTTGCCCATGAGGATATCTCGTACCGAAGCCTCGTCGATGTGGGCGATCTCCGCGACCGCGGTGGTGAACCTTGTGAAGAAGGTGCCCAGCGTCTCGTTCTCCCCATGTTCAATACCGCGGAGATCCCGCATGTTCTTCTTGTGCTTCCTCGAGCCGTTAAAGTGTGTGATAACGGACTCACACAGCTAGAGAACGAGGTCACCGACTCTGTCTTGATGTTGATGAACCAAGTCATTGCTGCCTTGTCCAACGTGGTCGGGAAGATACGGCAGAAGATGGCGTCGTTATAGGAATTAACGTTCATCTGGATGGCGTAGTGTTTTACGTGGTCTTCGGGGTCGGTTGTGCCGTCATAGAGACTCATTTGTGGCCAATGGAAACCTTTGGGCATAGGTGCCTCTTGGATCTCGGTCACAAAGGGGTTATGATACCCGATCTCGGCGGGCTGGCGGCGTGATTTTAATTTTACCAAGGGGTGCGCCGCGCTCCCCGCTGTTTCAAACAACTCCGCATCCCGCATTCTTGAACGTCTCGAACGAGATCGCGAGATCTGCATTGGGTCCCAGGGAAGTCTCTCCGTTGTTGAGCCATTGGTCAACGTTCCCTGCCCCGGCGCATGCCCGGGAACGTACGCGGGTACGTATTCGGAGTGAGGTTGTCCCTGAGCAGGCATGGGGACGTATGGAGGGGTGTGACCTGGTTGGTACTGTCCGTAGCCCGGGTAGGGATACAGAATTGGGGGTGCGCCACCCTGTTCACACCCTTGGAATGGGTAGGGGTTTTGCGGAGCGTTGTACGTCCACCCCGGAGGAACCACGAAAGGGCACCTTGGGGGTCCCGCGGCCATCCACTGCGGGGTCTCGGGCATGTTGTCGGGATGTTGGGGAAAGAAGTTGTTTGGGCAAGCCATTTCGAGAGGTTCAAAAGCCAAGGTTTTCACTGCTCGGGAGACTACTTAGGATGAAGAGGTTCCCACAGACGGCGCCAGTGATGAAACCCGAAATAATGACTCGCTAGAAGACAAGGAACGAGATTATTATATTCGAAAGTGCAAACACTTGCTTCTTTATTTATACTTTTCTTTAAAGCGAGGTTACAAACCAACGAGGCCAACAAGCTACTAAGACTTACACCCTAAACCTCTTACGGAGCTCGAGATCTCGGCCTAACAGAGATCGAGATCTCCTAATTGCTAAATGATTCTAGCACCTAAGTGTCTCTTGGTTGATCTTGAGACGAGGTGAATTTGATAGCGTGGTGTAGAGAGTCTTGAGAGATTGTGTAGCGAGGTCTTTGGTGTGAACGAGGATTCTGTATGACTTAAAGTCTTTTTGTGGACTTCACTTGTCTGTAGCGAGGTCTTTTGACGATGTTTCTATCACGTCGATCTTCAACGAGCAAGATAGTTCTTGAGTTCAAGATGTTTTTCAGTCCCCTCTTCTTACGGGGTTCTTCTCTATTTATAGAGGATTGGGGAGTCGAGCTTTGTCCAAGGTCCGATGTGGGATGCCCGAGATTGGGGGCTTCTGATTGGTCCGATGTTGAGGCAGCTGGGGATTGGCTTGGGGAAGCGGCATCAATGAGTGGTCCGTGTGGGCGGGCGTTAGTGGAGTCGGTTACGAGGTCCAGGCCTCGTTCCGAGGTATCGGGGGACCTCGCGGGGGTAGGAACTTTGTTCTAATAAATGAGGGATATGGACGTGGGGCCCCGAATCATTCTTGGAAGGCTCGTCGAGTCTGTTTGTACCTTGTGCCCCGGGCCCACTTCTTATTTTACTATTTTGGACATCATCACTTGGAATATTTTATTGTATGCATTATCGTATATTTGGAAAGATATGTAAAGATTGAGTGTGTATCATTTCCCTAATCGAATGGGAGTTGATACACACGTGATTCTCTTACCTTAGCTTAAATACCCTAGTGTTTAGGTTAGTGGTAAGACTTTGAGCGTCATTTCAATACTTTGTATAAGCAAGAAAGAGTGAACTTGTGTGTGAGATTCGTACAAGTGTTGTGTCGAGTGTTCTTAGGCATAGCGTGAGATTGAGAGTGTGAGTGCAAAGGTAGAGCGTGGTTCAAGGGTGTGGGATTCATTCTTGTACACGGGAGAGCTTTGAAAACACTCAAGAAATCAATAGAGTGGGGCTAAGGACTCTTAAAATCCGACCAAGTGAGGAACTTGGAAGGGAGTGTTTTTTATCTAAGTAAACTAGTTGGTTTACGAAGAGTTTCCACTATACATCGCTTGTCATTGACAGTTGGTAACGTTTATTTTTCCTGTTTAATTATTCCGCTTCTTTATTACTCAAAGTCGACGACTTCGTAGGAGTCATCGACTCGCTCAAGTACTAACGATCCTACAATTACCAAAGACAGTACGAGTTTTTCAACGGGTGAGTACCTAGTCTCCGCATCAAGTAGAGTTTTACTTACATAGTAGATGGGTAACTGGTTCCCGTCTTCTTCTCAAATCAAGACGACACTTACGACTGTCTCTGTGACTGCCAAATAAATGTACAACATTTCTCCTTGCTTGGGTTTGGACAGTATTTGTGGTTGAGATAATTATTCCTTCAATTCGTTGAAAGCTTCTTCATGTGCCTCTGTCCACTCGAACGACTTGTTTTTCTTCAAGATGTCCTAGAATAACTTGTTCATGTCTGACGACCTGGATATGAACCGGTTGAGTGTTGCTACTCATCTTGTCAACTTCTAACGTCTTTGACGCATCTTGGTGATTGAACTCCATTATCGCCTTGATTTGGTCCGGACTAGCTTCGATTCTCCTCCGCGTTACTATGTAACCCAGGAATTTGCCCGATGTGACTCCAAAAGAGCATTTGATTGGATTCAACTTCATCCAATAACTCCGCAAAATCTGGAATGCATCCTCCAAATGCCGGATGTGATCTTTTGCCTTCAAGGATTTGACTAACATGTTGTCGATGTATACTTCCATCGTATCCCCCAATTTTTCCTGAAACATCTTATTGACCAATCTCTAATAAGTAGCACTTGCGTTTTTTTAACCCGAAAGGCATAACCTTGTAACAATAGGTCCCTTGATTTGTTACAAATGCGGTTTTTTCTTGGTCGTCAGGATGCATCATTATCTAATGGTATCCACTGAACGCGTCCATGAAAGTTAAAAGCTAATGTCCCGCGGTTGCATCCACCATTGCGTCAATATGAGGCAATGTGAATGAATCTTTGGGTCATGCTTTATTTAAATCGGTAAAGTCGACGCAAACGCGCCACTTCCCGTTTTTCTTTTTAACGAAAACCATATTTGCTAACCAATCAGGGTATTTTACTTCCCTAATTTTTCCAGACTCGAGTAGGGATTTTACCTCATCGTTTATTACCTGATTTCGTTCGGGTGCGAACTTACGCCTTTTTTGTTTAATTGGTGGAACTTTTGGTTCAACGTTGAGCATGTGTGTGATCACGTCGGGATCGATTCCTACCATATCTTCATTTGTCCAGGCAAAACAATCACTGTAGGACCGTAAGAACTCAACTAACTGTTCTCGTAAGGTTGGCTCCAGATCTGGCCCAATCTTGATTTTTCTGGATGGGTCAAGTGGACCGAGGGCTACTTCTTTAAGTTATGGTGTCTCAGGATTCACGTAGTAAGTTGGAGCCTTATAGTCCTTTAATTTCTATACCGACAACTTCTTCCCTACCTCAATCTACTGAGCTTTTGATGTTGTTGCCATCATGGTTACAAAATAACACTCCCTTGCTATCTTCAGCTCTCCCTTGATTTCTTGTATTCCCCATGGTGATGGGAACTTCACACATTGATGATAAGTCGAGGGAATGGCCTTCATTCTGTGGATCCAGGGCCTGCCTAAGATAACATTAAAAGGTGGTGGACAATCAAGTACTTGAAATTTCACCTGATAGTTTACCCCACACGTGATGGTGGGTAATGAGATTTCCCTCAATGTGTTATGTGATTCACCGCTGAAGTCCACCAAAGTCGTAGACTTCTTGATGATGTCGTCCAAACCCAGACCTAAACTGTACAAGGCATCCAACATAAGCAAATTAGTAGAACTTCCATTGTCAATCAAAACTCGTTTAACAAGAAAGTTTGCGATCGTTAATGAAATGATTAAGCAATCATGATGGACTTCTTCTTCCTCGATGTCGTCGAAGGTAATGGGCATCACGTCATGACCCATACGAACATAAATTCTAGGCTCCTCTCTCCAGGTACTCCTTGCAATCCTCTTAGCTGTAGAATAAGTAACACCACAAACCTCGGATCCCCCAGTGATGACATTGATCACCCCTGTGTGCTTGGGAGGTGGCGGTGGACTGGTTTTTCCCTTGTTGCGCTCTAGTTGCTCTCTTGCTCTTTCTGATATCAGGTCCTTGAGGTACCCTCTGCGTATTAACTCACTTACCACTTTCCTTAGTGTGATACATTCGTCCGTCCTATGGCCATGATCGAAGTGGAAATCACACCATTTGGATTTATCTTTTTGGTATGAAGGCGTGTTGCTCTTTCTCGGCCACTTGACGGCATCCCCCATGTCATCAAGCGTTCGTACTACCTCTGTCGCATCTACCCAAAAGTTGCAATGAGACAACTTTGGGGGCAGTCTTGGTTCTTCATATCGCTCGTTCGTCTTATTGAATGTCGTGTTCATAGTTGGCTTAGCAAGAGATGAACTAGGGTATGGAACATATCTGGTTTTCTCGTCGCCCTTGTGGCGTTCTGGCCGATGAAGGCTAGCGTTTTTGCTGGAAAAGAGGTCGTCTTCTTCCAATCGCACGTGTGCCAACGCCTTTACATGTACCTCATCGAAATTCGAGCAAGGATATTTAGTTAACTCACGATAAAGATCAGGGTTACCAGTCGAAATGCCTCTTCGGAACGCTTCCACGGCTGTAGCCGCGTCACATCCTTCTATGGTGACTAACTCCTCGTTGTACCTGTTTAGAAAAGCTTTCAAAGATTCATCGGTCTTTTGAACCAAGCGATATAAGTCGATGGAGCGCTTTTTAGCGTGTCGACTACTTGCAAATCTAATCCTGAACTTGTCAACCAATTCAACAAAAGACGAAATACTCCCAAGGGGTAAATGAGAACAACTTCCTTCATATTGAAAAGAACTATAGTAATATTCATAGCATGTTTGAACGCGGCTATGTGTTGGTCCGGATCCATAACCCCTTCGTACTTAGGTACATCGGAGACGCGATATTTTTGAGAGATATCTACCCTCGCGATAGCGGGCACAAAGGGAGAATCGGTATATCCATCCCGCCTTTCTACTGCTATTGGTTGTGGGGCCCCTAAAACCTAAGTAATTCGGTCCTATAGGGCTTTGAGGCGATCCCGTAATTGGGTAATCTCAACATCCTCTCTGACAGCCCTTAGAGAATTACCATTTACCTAATAACCAGTTACTGGTCTGACGTCAGTTGGGGTTACAAGGTTCGGATCATCCATGTCTACCCGTCGAGCGACGCCATCCATTGCTCCATTAACATGTTGCCGATTCGTTTCTGATTGAACCTGAGATTGAAGTAGATTACGTTCATTAGTTAAAGTTTCTATTTGTTTTCCGTATATCTCGGTGAATTTAGCATGGGCGTTCTTCTTGTTCTCCAAATCTTTTTGAAGGGTGAGCATAGATGCACGAAGTTTAGCGATAATATCGGATTTGACTGTTGCTCCTTGACGATTTATCTTTGGCTAAGGCCCCATGGTGGGTGCCAATTATTTTGGGCAGACTTACCACGTAAACGTGTTACCTACTATAATGAGGGAAACTTAACCAAAAAGCAATCGTAACGCGTTAAACCCTTTTAATAAGATGAAACTTGAAAGGAAAAGTAGGAAAGAGAGTGGAATTAATAACATGATCGATTGATAATAGTTCTTCTGATTCAAGCTTCCTCCAGATTACAAGAGAATCAGTAGACTAGCAAACTGTATTTCTTAGTACGAAAGAGATCGATGCTTTTGAGAGCTTATGAGAGTGATAGTAGGATAGCTTATTTTCGGATGCCCCTCTCTTCCTATCTTTATGTGCCTTTATTCTCTCCTTCTCGTGACCATTGCCAAGATTTCCAAGCATCATCGGATCCCGTGGATGTCGCTAAGGCCATTAATGGTGTGGCCGTTGCTCGGAGATCCCATTGATGCCACGATCTTCACCATTACTTCTTCAACGGCCTTGACCCTCGCAATTGTCCCCTTGCCTGTTGACGCTTATTGACGTGGGCCTTGTTTCCTCCATGCAATGGTTTTGGGCTTGGTTTTGAGGGGCCCAACAGTTATGTATCCACACATGGAGATACCGTAATCTCATGGAAGTCAACAAAACAAACACTTACCTTTACATCATCAAACCATGTAGAATTAATTGCTCTTTATGAAACAAGAAGAAAATGTGTATAGTTAAGGTCAATGATTGGATATATACTAAAAGAATGTAAAATTAGATCAGTTACGTTGCAGACAATCCAACCATGATATATGAAGACAATTTTGCATACATCGCATAAGTCAGGGGGGATACACCAAAGGAGATCGGACGAAGCACGTTTTGCCAAAACTGTTCTCAACTCATGATTTAGAGAAGGAGAACAAGATCAAAATCTAGCAAATCCGATCAAGTGAAAATGTTGCAGATTTGCTCACAAAATCCTTACAATCGAAGAAGTTTGAAGAACTTGTATACAAAATCAGAATGCGTAGATTTCGAGAAGTACATTGATTGATTTCAGGGGGAGAGTTATACGCTTTACACTTTTTTCCCTCTGTTCAGTCTTTTCCCATTTGATTTTACTTGACAAGGTTTTTAATGATGCAATACAATGAAAACATATAAGACTAGGTGTACTCTTTTTCCATGTGTTATGGTTTTTATCCTGTTGGGTTTTTCCTAACTAGTTTTTTAACTAGACAACATATATATTATATGTATATTACCTTGAAATGATGAATATTTAAGTGGGAGTGTTAAAAGAAAATTAAGGGTGATATTTATCCTTTTGTACCATACGTATTTAATTTTTAATAGTCTTTGGCCTATACAGATTGATAGCCATACAACTTGGCGAATGGCAACCTTTATGGCCTTCTGATCTTTCAACCTCATTTGGATCAAATAAAAAATCTTAACCTATAAATAATATGTACAAATCAATACAATATACATCATTAAAAAAGATCAAACTTTATAAGTGTTTCTCCAAATATCACAATAACAATAAACTTATTAAATCAGATGCTTGAATTTATCACAACAACACTAAAACTTATTAAGGCTTCGTTTGGATGGAGCTTCGTCTCGCTTGTTGAAGCTTGTCGGACTTTTCCCAGCTCCGCAGGATGTGTTCGGTGACGAGCTTGAAAACGAGCTTCTCATGGTTGGATCTAGCTAACTTTCGTCCCCTCCCTCTCCCTAGCTTGTCAAAAAAAAAAACCAGCTCTCAAATGGGAAATTTCCATCTCGATACCCTCAAAAGGGTCGCCTTTTCTATTCGATCTCTCTATCCTCGTTCTACCAGAGTACTCGGAGAAACCCATCTCGATTTGTCTATAGAAGAAGTCGGAGAAACCCATCACCGATTGGGATCTCAGAATCCCAATCTCGAGCTCTTCACCGATTCAGATCTCTCCAATCTCACCAGGTATGTAGCGTCAAAACCCTAACTCAAATCTGAAAGGTCAGCACAAACCCTAACCAATTCTATTTCTCCATATGTGCATGTTTGGAGAAGGAACCCAACCTTCATCACCGTTCCAATCGGAGAAGACTGTTCGGTTATGAGAATCCCGTAGTCCTATATCTCCGATCTCGAAATCTCATAACGTGGTATGTATAGCCATTTTCAATTGCATCCAAATTGAAAATGCTAAACCCATTGATCTCATTATGAGCACAAACCCTAACCCTTGTTCCTGTTTGTTCGAATCCACTTGCTTATTTGGTTATTGCCTATTGAGTTTTCTCCTTAATTGCAATGTGCTGAGATTGCTTATTAATCTATTTAGAGTGGTTATTGCAATCGGATGAATCGATTTCTCCTTAAATGGTTATTGTGGTGAGATTGCAATATGATATTGCATTCTGTTGAGATTGTGATTTCTTGTGTGCACCTTAATTGAAATTTAATAGCTTAGCTCAATAAGAATTTACTCGCTTCACTTCTGAACTATTATTAAAGGTACTGAAATGGTGCGAACATGAAGTATTCAATTATTATTAGACTTGTCTACCTATGATTTGGATTCTTTCTATTATCAATTTTTTGTACTTGTTGAGCTTGAAAGAACTTCTGTAGGTTTTTTATGTTTCTGATGTTAAAAGACAACTGCCTTAAATATGGATTTTGAAAATTGTGGTTTAGTTTATAAATATCATTTCTATTGGATCATGGTATTATAAACTACAATGTTCAATGCTTGTAATGACTATATGATTTGTACAATTATCTTCCACAATGAATGTGTATGTTGAGCATATAATTGGTTTATTAGTTCTTCAATCACTTCTGTGAAATGCTTTCAACATTTTACTTTTTTTCTAAACTGTAATATCTTTTATGTTGCATTTACTTAAGTAGTTGTTCTTGTAAGGCTGTACCCAAGTGATAAGTGTTTAGGCCATGTGTTTCATGCATAGATTGAAATCTGTAACTTCAAGTATGTGTCAAAAATATGACAGTTTCCAATCTACTTATTGTTATAAGAAGAGATCCATCACTTATATGTGCTTGATTTTGATAAAAAGAAAGTGGACCTCTTGATTACATTGATCTATTTCATTTGTTGTTCATGTTGTATACAACTGGCCAATTGAATATTGCTTCATGAATGCTATGTTCATGAACACTAATGACTACTTATATGTGTGCCAATAATAGAAACAATGGTTTCGCAAGATTCACTTTCTTCGGAGGATACACATATTTCTGACTATGAAGAATTCTCTCCTACTGAGGTTTATAATATGTGTTGGATTCATTATTTCTCATTTGCATCCTAGATGATTAATTACAATAATAGTTTTTTTTTGTGATTTTTGTACTAGTTGCACAAGTATGAAATACAATTTAACTATGCATTGTTTCATGTCACTTTTTGGTGTGCCCCTAAGAGTATGTAATGTGATTTGTATGTTCAAATTAAAGCTGAAAACCAGTTTTGTGAAATAAATTAGGGTCTGTAGGTTCATGAGAAAAAAGCCACTGATTTTTTGTTTGTTAGAAGATAAAGGCCACTGATTAAGAACTATATGCAGGCCACTTCTTGTGGGTAAAAATGACCCTTCTTTTATAAGGTAAAAATGCCCATTCTTTTAACAGTTTAATGGTACAATAAGGTAAAAACGACCCTGCTTTTAACTGATTGTGGGTCTTCTTCTCTTCATAAGGAACATGAGCTAGTTTTGATCATGTCAAATGCAGATTTTGAACATATGCAAACTTGGTCATGTTATATGATGATTGTTAACTGATTGTGAGGCTGTGAAAATGACATTTTCCTTGATATTGATCATGTTATATGCTGATTTTGAACATATACTAATGACTTCTAACTGCTAAGCGAATATTTATCCATTAGCATTTAATATCTGTTGTGTGCTATGTTCCCATGAGGTTTCAGGTTGACTCCACCATGACTGAAGGGTACCTGATGGATAAGGTATCCGGTTGTCCAACGATTAGGCGTCTTCAAGCGGTAGCTCGCCGTTACAAGTACCGTGCCTTCTTTGCGAATGAGGAATTGGAGAAACAACATGCCCTTTTTGCCAAGTTGAAGTTGGAATCTGAACAAGACGCTGAAAGGATTTCTGACCTTACCACCTACCTAGTCTCTACTGCTTTGGATCGAGACGAAGCGAGGAAACAAGCTCGAACCTGGAAATTACGCGCATGCGTCGTCGGAGTGATTGCCACAATTTATGTTCTTGTTATTTGATTGTGTTTTTTTACGTGTTAGTATGTGTGTTGTTATGGGCTAGCGAGCCACGTAACCGAACTTGTTGTATCCTTTTGTTTAGGTTTGTTTGTGGCTGGACATTGAATGTTAGGTAGGTAAGGGTAGAAACTAGAAAGGCAGTTGAATGTGTTTTGGTTGGATGCTGTTTTTTGGATTTGTCTCATCACAATGTGTATGTCATAACAATGGCTTCCAAATGACTTGACAAAACCTTTATTTCTACCCCAATTTATTACTACTATTAAACGGCCTATGTCCCTTGGCCTTATAAGTATGTGCATACTTTACTCATAAATTCTTGCCTTTCGTAGTATATCGAGAAATTATCAAAGCATACTGAAAATCATCAAAGCATATTAAAGATAAAATCATCTCTGCTTTACTCACTTTATGCATTTATATGCCTACCATTTCACCACCAAGTAGGGCTGGGCAAAATCCGGTCCGGACCGGACCGGGGTGGATCGGACCGGGGGGTATCCGGTCCGGTCCAAGTCCGGACCGGCTTTTTATATTAGTAGTAAAAAAATTTATTTTATGTAAAAACTATGTATAGTTATATTATAAAATTTATGTTGAAAATATAAATTTAATTTTTATATGATATAATATATGTATTTTTATTAAAAATATTTTTTTTTATAAATAAATAAAACATTTTTTTTTATTAAAAATAATTTTTTTTTTGATAAAATAATAGTTCGGTCCAAACCTGGACCGGACCGGATCGGACCCGGACCGAGACCGGACCGGATTGAGAATATCCGGTCCTCGGTCCAATTTTATTCTAGAATCCGGTCCTGGTCCAGTCCGGTCCGATCTTGGACCGTTGCCCAACCCTACCACCAAGACATCTTGAAAGTGATTCGTATTCCTATTCAATAAATCAAGGTAAGATAATACTCCTTATAAGTATTGCATTTACTTACATGTATATTGAAAGCATAATGTCAATAACGTTTATTCCCCTTTTCTTTGATCTCCTTGATTCAACAAATTTCATTTTTCTTAGATTTCACGCACTTCACTCTTGCTTGGGTTCGTTCACTTTCATTCATGGTCAATGTTTCTCGACTCCCGCGCTCAAGTTTCATTTTCATATTCCCTACCCTAGCACCACCGCCAAAAAACCTCTAAAACTGATGCCAATCTCAAACTCAAAATTTCCCCAAAGCATCACGCTCGCGCCTGGCCGGGAAGAAGTCCAACTCTGTAGGAGATTGTACAACGATGAATTCGAAACCGTTTAAGGGCGCAAATGTGTTCATGTCCAGGAATCTGGTTCCTCCTGAGGTCTTCGATTCGCTTCACGACGCCCTCAAGCTTAACGGCGCTGAGGTTTTACTCTGCTGCGATCCTTCTCGGAATTCTCCCAGCGATTACCATGTTATATCATCCTCCGACCATGTGAGTGCAATTGTTAGGTTTTTCTCATTTAATTGGAAGTATTATTTTTCCCAATTTCTAAGCTCCATTCTTGTATTTTCAGGAGAAATTCGAGGGTTTGAGGGCTAAGGGATGCAATTTGGTTGGTAATTACCGATCTCTCTCTTTTTAATTTCAAGAGCTAAGCTGTGAGCTGTTAAATCTGGTTGGTAAAGTTGGCATTGCCATATGTTGACCAGGTCCTCAGTGTGTCCTTGCTTGTGCAAAAGAGCGAAGAGCACTACCTAAGGAAGGATATACCTGCTGCCTTGCAATGGAAGGTGTGAAAGTGATCATTTCTGGCTTTAAGATGGAGGAAAGGGTAAGCTCTCAGATGTTATGCAGTAATTTTGTGCTCTTTGTCCAATTGTCCCTTTCAGTTCGGAAAGAGTATTGCTTATCAATGTTGAAGCTTTCATGCCTGATACAGTATGCTTGCATTTCATTACCATTCTTCAGTCACAAACTTGTCAATGAAATGTGTTGCTAGTCGTATGGATGATCCTAGTGTAGGGTTTATTAGTGGCTATCTACGAGAAAGAGCAGTGGTCATCTAAAGGGCTTCTTATTCATATTTACCGGTCTTTTGGCTGCAGAAGCTTTCAAACTTGAGATAGAAGCTGCTTTTACACCTAACAGCAGTTTGTGCATCCTTTAAAATAATTAATTTAGTTTCACAATTCCTATGTGAAATGTGTACTGTTTTTTTCTGAAAAATTTCAGCTTGTCATTGGTCCTTATTTGATACAAATGCTCTCAGGCTAAGTTTGGGAAGTTGGTTGCAGCTATGGGTGGAAGCTTGATTACTACACCATCTTCTGATGTCAGCTTTATTGTTGTGAAGAATGTGTTTGCAGCAAAGTACCAGGTTTCCATCCTTTTTGTTCTTATTTGAAGTTTATTTCTTGTTTTGAGTTTTGCTACTATATTGGAAGTTTCTGGTAATCCAGTGACTCTTAGCTGCTGTACTAATGTCAGGTATTAGAGAACTTAAAACTACTCATTTGTAGGAAGAATTGACTTTTCTTATGAGCATTCAAAAAATATATATGATGCCGTGAAATTCGGAAAAAGTGCGGAAAACAATCCACCCAACCCACTAACAAAAAACTTGTGTTTAGGTTACATGAACTCATAAAAGGTATATCAAGGCGTTTTTTCTCAATGTCACATGTAATGGTTGTGGTTACCTTATAAATACCTAGTTTAATGGAAGCTTATTTTTTTGGTAGTTTTTCTCATTCTTTTCCACATATGAATTTGGTAATATTACTATGATATTTTTTTCCCTTGATCTTTTCACCGTGAAATGATATTCTTTCTTCTCTAGTTGCAACTCCTGAATAACTTCTTACATATATGATGGCTCTATTTTTTTCTGTAGTGGGCTGTACATGTCAAGAAGCCTGTTGTGACCATTAATTGGTTATATCAGTGTTGGAATGAGCACCGCATTGTTCCTCAAGAATCATATCGAGTTCCAACCTTTTTAGGGTTGATCATATGTGTTACTAGAATCCCTGGAGGTTCTTGAAACTCATAATGTCATCAATTTCGAATTCCTGCTGCTTATCATTTTGTTCAACATGTTTGACATTTTTGCTTGGCCTTAGATGAGCGAAAGGAAATGGAGAAGCTTATCGTACAAAATGGTGGGAGATATTCTGCTGAACTTACCAGGGCATGCACACATCTGATATGCGATATATCCTTTTATTTTAAGATTAATATTTCTGTAAATGTCTTTCTTAAGTTAAAGCATATTTGTGGTGTTAAGCTGGATTTCCTTTGCCGTTGTTCGCACTACCATTTTCCAAATGACCAAACCTGTGACTTTCTTGCTATTTTTTTTTGATTCATTTGTTCTACTAAGCTACTATATAAGTATATAATTGTAAAATGGATCCACTAAAAAAACAATTTGCTTCATACAGGAACTTTCTTGAGCATAAATTTGATGTGGAAGATTATTTGTAATTTTGTACTGCTACAGTTGTAGCAAGCATCTTTTTTCACTCGCAATATAACATGCATTATAAAGTATTTCTGAATTTCTGCTTACTGAAATTATAATCTTTAGAATCCTCCAGAAGATGCAACTATGGGAGGATTCTTTAGCTGATTATTTGTTTCATCTTGCCGAAGTTACTTTTGTTCCATCCTTTCACTTCATATGCATGCATATTTACCTGTGTGTCTTTTATCCATGAAAGCCTATGCTTTCCCTTATTATCATCTCTGCTATGGTTTTTTTTCTTTTTTGATCAGCTATGGTTCTTCTTAACTGTCCTCAAGCTCCTGAAGGTGACAAGTACAAAGTCGCTAAAAAGTGGGGTCACATTCGTATTGTCACCCGTAAATGGTTCGATCAGTCAATTGCTAAAAGAGGTACCTGTACTGCTATGCCATTGATTAGACATAGACTAAAAGTTCTCTTGCTCTCTTCTGCGTGGATGTTTAGACAAGTGCTCTGCTAATAATTTTATCTTATAATTATGTTGAGTGATAACCCAGCATGTCTTGCCGAGGAGTCATATCCAGTTCAGGGAGGTTCTGCTTCATCAAATACTGTGATGAAGGGTTCTCATGCTGCAAAATATAACTTCGAGAAGAGTATTGGAAATTCACAATCTGTGGAGCAATCAATAGTACCAGAATCCAACTCTCAGGCAGTACCATCTTCTGGAAATGCGGATTTGGAGATGAACCTTTCACAGTCCTTCTCAGCTAAAGTGGAGGGACGTGAAGCGCTTCAAGTTCAACCAGAAGCTGATATGAGGTTTGATGATTGTGTTGCCAACGATTCTGATGATGATGATTTATACTTGTCAGATTGCAAGATCTGTCTTGTTGGTTTCGATGCTACTGATGTGAGAAGGCTAGTCAATATGATCCGCAAAGGTGGAGGATCTCGTTACACATCCTATAGTGAGAGGTTGACTCACATAATTGTTGGCACCCCATCAGATTTGTATGTCTTGGAGTAACCTAGCCTTTTTATTTTTATTTTTTGTACTATTACATGATTATGAAGCATATGGATTCTCTTCACATAGTTAATATGCCCATTGGAGCATACTGATCTGGGTGTTCCACATGGCTGTACTTTTGTCCTTTATATTTGTCTCATCTTGTAAGGTTTGCAATGATTCTCTGCAATTCCTAGTTTGGGAGAAGAGTTGAACTTGACATGCAATAATTAAAGAATTTATACTGATTGATTTGTAATGAGATTGTAATCAGGATTTACCACCACACTGCTTTAGATATTCTCTCTTCTATATGCTAATTACTGCTGTAGCTTGAGTAGACGTCTCTCTATATCTATAGTTGAGCTGACATTCAGTTGTAAATTCTCAATTTGGTAGTACCTTTTCTTTGTTTACTGAGTTATCTTAGAGTTTGTTTTAACAAATAATCACTTTACAGTGAAAGGAAGGAATTAAGAGGACTGGCAGCTGTTGGAGTTATCCATGTAGTTAAGCGCAATTGGCTTGAAGATTGTGAACGTGCAAAAAAAGAGATTCCTGTCATGCAAAGACACATGGCTCATGATTTACTTCTCCCTAAAGGTGGTTTATTGTTTGACTAGAGATTCCTTCCATCTTTGCATTTTTAAGGGTTCAACTTTGTTGACACATTTCTGAAATTTGATTTCTTGATAATATTGTTTAGGAGATTTTTAATGAAACTGATTTCATTTGCATTGAAATTGTAAAGATTTGTTAGGTTCTTCCCATAAAGGATCTATCATAGGGAAGGCTAGCATGAAACTGGAGAAAGTTTCCAATGTGCCTAGCATGTCTGTAAATCCATCATCATCAGAGAATTTAAGATCTGGGGATACAATCTTGCCTAAGCAAAGCAGGGGACAGGCAACAGATGTCAACATCAAGGGTGGTTTGGTTCTAGGAGATAATATAAGATCTTCACAGCTTACTCCATCTGGTGTAACTGATAAAGTGGGAAGTCAAAAGAAGATTCAAGCCACCCGCAGTTTGAAGACAACACCTGGCAATAAATCTACAGGCATATTTATGGGAAAGCTATTTTGTTTTTCAAAGTCGTTTCCTCAAGACAAGGTAAGTTTCATTCTTGATCCTTTTTAAATTTTCCTTATAAGTTCATCTCTGGCATGGAAAGCTTCTTGGATAATGAGTTGAGTGGGTCTATCAGCTTTCATATCGTGATGAATAATCCTAATTAACCAATAACAAGTTACATACCATTCCTTGCCCTTGATAATGATAGATACCACTGAAAGGAGAATCTCACTTTCAGGAAGACCACTCAAGCAAGAATCTTGCAAGAGGAATTTCTGGAGGAATCTCCAATTTTCTCAATTCATTCAATATTCAAGTCTGAGCAGATACAATCTGGACTCCCCCTTTTATAATAGAGAATTGAAACAACTAACTCCTAAAACTAACTAAAAATAAATAAGATAATGGAAAACATAACGGGGAAAGTGGACTAGTACCTAAAAACTAGGGAGTGAGAAATTAATAATTAAACTAATAATCTGGAACTGTATCAGGTAAACAGCTTCATGGACCTGGCATACTGTAGACCATTCCTTACTTCATTCTTTTCCCTTGAATCATCCTTAGACTCGTCTGACCCAGTTTAGCAGAATGTACAATTGATTGGTGAAATGAGCTACAATTAGAACTACAGACCATTTGCTTGAAGATCTAGGTTTGTAGGCAACTTAATGGCAACTTGCGGTGCAGTGCAAGTAGAGAACTTGTCCATTGGTTGCAATTTTTCACTAGCCTGCAGATTAAGTTTTATGATTGACATTCAATTTAATGCCTTACATTTTTTAGTTAAGGACAGTCTCTTCCAAAAAGGATTCCGCCGGCTGTAAATCTTGGTTATAAAAAGCTAATGTAATTTATTGACAGGAAGACAATAAATTCAAACTATACCTTATTTGTAAAGAGTGTTAAGATGGGTTAGCAAATGCGACAGAATTGTCCTTCATCATGTGGATTTTTGCTTGTCAGATGATATTTTTCTAGCATTTCTCCGTCATTAGTATCTATTATTGTGACTCCTTTTACTTACCTATGTTCTCTTTTCTGGGCTCTGACTAGAGTGATGAAGTTGTTGAATGGATAAATGAAGGAGGAGGTACAGTAGTGGATGATCATCTGAAAAAGAATGTGGACTATACAGTTGAGTGTCATGGTGTTTCTCCTCAGTCATCTAGTTCACTGCAAACTATTCATGTGTCAAGCCACTGGGTTCGCTCATGTTTGGAGGTGTGCAAATCATACAAATATTTCTTCAGGAAATATTTTCTTGTAACTAATATATTGTGAGATTTTAGCATTTACTTGGCTCACATCTTATCACCATTGAAGGCTGTTTAAGTGCTGTCCTATGGGCAGTGTATCCTATATGTCTCATAGTATTGTATTTATCTTTCATAGCATTGTAATTTACGCTTTTTTAAAATGTAGATATGCGTTATTGTGGTTTTGATACATACACTGACAGACTTTGATTTTGGTTGCATAGGTTGGAATCTTGCTTGATGTTGCTAGTCACATGCTTTATTCTCCACTTCCCTGCCGAATTCCCTTGCCTGGATTTGAGCGCTATAGGTTTTGTGTTTCACAATATGAAGACAGAGACAGACTACTTCTGAAAAATTTATGCTTTGTCCTTGGTGCCAAATTTGGGGAGAGGCTCAATAAGAATGTTACACATCTAATATGTAAATTTTCGAGCGGTCTCAAGTACAAGGCTTGCCCAAAGTGGGGAATTGAACCTGTTACCTGTGACTGGATTTATGAATGCATTAGACAGGTTAATAAACATTCCTTTGCATTCCTTTTGCTTGATTGTTAGTTTTTCTAACCAATGAAGTTTTTTAAATGTCTATGAACCCAAATATATGCAGGATCAAGTTATTGCTTTGGATTCGTTCCGTCCAAAAGAACCTTCTGATAGTGACCATAATGCCGGGCTCTGCACTTTGAGCCAATACCCTACACAAGCCGTTCAAATGTTATCTGGAGACACTTCATCCCAGCTTTTGACTCAATCTTTGACCTTAGGGAGGCCAGTGACTGAGAATGCAAATACAATGGTCAAAAGCAGCAGAAAAAAAGCCGAGATTACAATGCAGCCTAGTAAAAAGTCACGGTTATTTGGAACTGTTGCCTCAGTAGATGACCAAAATTTACTTTCTGGACCCAAAAGAGATGTGTCCCCGGGTTTGAGTTCTAGAGGGAGCAACATGCAACATCATGCTAAGGAAAATTCTCAAGCTGAACCTGATATTGCTACAGCTATAGACTCTTTGAAGGATTTGTTGGTGCAAACAACCAAGGTATGGCAGCTTCTGAATATTCTTATTCATCTTTGCCCTTCTGAATATTCTTAGTATTGACTAATAATACCTTTGTATTATTAGTCAATAATACAGTCATCATTAACAGTCATCATAATTGCAAACGATTTACGAGATTAAGTTTCCTTTGTATTGACTAATAATACCTCTTCTTTGTTTCCAGAAAGATGATACGAGCACACCAGGGGTAGCAGAAAGTCATGAAAATGTATCCCGCATTCCTCATTATTTGTCAATGTTATCTAACATTTTATGCTGGTGAAACAATTTTAGGTATATTTATCCTTGACAACCAAATAGATAGTTCCATCAGATCTCCCTACTCCAGGTCCAGATCGTGCGGATTCCCACACTGCATTTGGATCCAATACGTGGCCAGACAGCAGGTTCTGTTTTTTCCACTTGTATTTGTTGAGTAATTCTTGTCAATCATTGTATGCATTTTCCAACTTTTAGAAGGCACTACATTGCTTCCAACTTTGGGGTTTTTCTTGCCTCAAATTGCAGCTTTTCATGATTTTACAATCAGAATGTATGACTAGATAAAGATGTTACCTGAAAATTTGCTCTCAGTTTTAGTAGTAATATTCTGAACAATGATTATGGAATCTTTCATCGTCCAGTCTAGAGAAACGAGTTGAACCCCGTGATCCATCCAAAGATAAGATTCTCGGAAATCATGCAGGTTTTAGTGAAACACAAACAGAATCTCAGGTAACTATCCTCACTTGAGATTTTTTCTGTTGTCCGTATGTCACTTTCCAGCTTGACTTAAACTAGAAACTTTTATTTGAAAGACTCAAATCCATGACTTACTCGTTGCCATTCACTACCTACACAGCTAATGCTTCATGCCTGTAATGTGCTATGCAGTTGGTTAGTTATGAAGTAGATCTATCAGGCAGGCAAATGATACTTGAAAGATTTCAAACCAGAAGCGGCATTCCTGAATGACCTCTGCAATCCCATGGAAACAACATAGAGATGAATATGTAGTTGCCCCTGGCAGGTGAAACCCTTGGTTCTTTCTTATGGAGTAAAACAAATTGCTTTTGTGATTCGATCACTAACTACCAAGTACCAACTACAACAATTTCAAATGCAGATAGGTCTGAACTTGAAAACGAAAGAAGTCGCATCCAAACATGCCTCTTCTCAAGTCTATCTTTGCAGATATATAGATCGTGGGAAGTGAATTGGAGTCGTTGAGATCCAGCATCCATGGTTGCTCCTTCCTCCAGCTTCGGAGGGCGTTTCACATGTTGATCGAGTCTTGCACTCTTAAAAGTGTCGGAGGATCAACCGGTGATGAAGATTGAAGAGTGGGCCATGAGGAACGCTTCTTTGAAGTATTTGTGCATTGCTGCTGTCAAATACCCACTTGCTTTTGAGTTGTACCGGTGGTGTAAATTGTATGTGCAATTGGTATTTAATGATGGTTTGTTTCTGTGGAACTCATTATATATATATTTTTTTCTTTCATATAAAGGATTAGTTGGCCCTCCTTAAATTATACTGTTGAAAAATACTCCCTTAGTTTCACAATATCTATCATTCTAAACAAATTTCACACTTTTAAGAAAAGTATCAAGTAGACATATATGTCCCTATTAGAATCTGTAGATCGTTAACGTAGGTGTACATGATTGTATGTGTGCATGTGTGTTGGTAGGGCTGTCCAACGGGTCGACCCGACCCGTAACCCGTAATACGGGTTACGGGTCAACCCGATGCCCTGTAAAAAATTTTTTGTTGACCCGTGGCCCGACCCGTAAAAACGGTTACGGGTTTACGGGTTGGGTCACAGGTCAACCCGTTTGACCTGTGAACGGAGAGAGCGGGGAGAGTGGGAGAGATCGGAGAAGGGCCTAAATGGTCGACGACGTGAAGCTTTCCTCAAAGCAGCCGAGTGGTTAAACCGGCGACGTGAAGCTTTCATCAAAGTCGGCGAGTCTCATGCTCCGAACTTCCACAATGCCGGCAACGAGGAGCATTCCTCAAAACCGATGAGCCGGCGACGTGGTGCTTCCCTTGTGAAACAATGGAACCTCTTCTGCTTTATCCTTTAGACGAGAACTCGGACTACTAAAGGGAGAGTGGTGATCGGGGAATTAGGGAAGAGAGCTATTAGTATAACCATACTAGCCTTTTTTCTCGAATAAAGCGTTCGTTTTTCTAGGACAATATTTTAAATCTCATCGAAAACTTACAGCAGCTTGCCAAACAAAGGCAAAAACAGCCAATTGGAAAGCTATAGTCATACTTATAATCCTCCAAACTACCAACAAATGAACTATACCATTTGATCCCTCTATCAGTAAAAAAATGCTATAGGGATAATGGGGAACAACAGACTACTTCTATTAATATTAAATTAAGCGAATGCGTTAGGCCCGCTTTTTACAGGTCAGTGGAATCTTTATGCTCAAAACCCCGACTCAAGTAATCATTTATTTGGCATATTTTGAGAAAAAGTCTTGGCTATGTAGCCAGACCACCAATAGTGAAACTCTTCACTCGTGAATGAAGAAGCCTCGAAAGCAACAAAAACAAAAGAGTCAAACCTCTGAAAGTACAAAAACAATATGAGGAAACCCCATAGTCCATTAGCAAGCGAGTAGGGGAACCTTTTCTTTTGGTCAGTAAGGGAAGAAAAGCATTACGGGGAGGTTCGGTAAGTAAGCCGAGTTCCGCTAGGAAGGAAGAAGGCTCGATCGAGAGTTCTCAATCATAGAAGTCAGAAGGCTGGGAAGCGGGCAAGCAACGCTCACCATTAGGGCTGAGCAAATGGATTATCCGATCCGATTCGATTCGATATACCGGATATCCGGAAATTTTTTTTCCTTAAAACCTCGATCCGTATCCGATCCGTTAATTGCCGGATATCCGGTAAGAAATATCCGTTTGGAACGGATATCTGGTAGCGGATATCCAAACTTCCGTTTTGAAAAAATATTATTACTATTTTTGATTTAGGCCCAATTAATATGAATGATTGACGGATATCGGAACCGAATATCCGTCGATCCGTTTAAATTTTAATTAAAAGTTTACACGGTTGAGGAGAATTGAACACTAGATAAGTTAAAATTTTACAAAATACTCATTTAAACATCTATTCTACTTAGTATAATGTGTATTTTCTAAAAAATATAAATAATACCGGATATACCGGATATCCGTTTGCTTGAAAACCCCGATCCGTATCCGGTCCGGATATCCGGAAAAAAACCCCGGATCGGATCGGATACGGATAAAAAAATTTGTGATCCATTCGGATCCGGATATTTTCGGATCGGATAGGCCGGATCGCGGATCGGATCAACGGATCGGGTATTTTTTGCTCACCCCTACTCACCATTCACCAATCTCAGATTGGACTATTGGAGAAAGAAGAAGGAATTAGGGTTAGTTTCCTTTGGGCTTTTTAGTTTTGGGCCCAAGCCATAAAGTCCAACTTAATACTCAAAACTAGGGGTCCCAATCGGGCGGGTCGGGTCGGGTTTGGGTCGGGTCAATTCGGTTTCGGGTAAGTTCGGATTCGGGTCAAATTCGGATATTTTGAAAATCGGGTCAGATTGGGTTGGGTCATTTCGGGTCGGATTTCTCAATTAATCGGGCAAAGTCGGGTTTCGGGTCAATTTCGGTCGGGTCATTCGGTTTTTGGTTCAACTTGATTTCGGATAAGTCCGGTTTCGGGTTTAGTTAGTTTCGGATTTGGTCGAATTTCGGGTGAGTCGGGTTTCGGGTTTTTTGAATTTTGGGTGAATTGGATTTCGACTTTGACCGAATTTCCGGTTAATCTGATTTCGAGTAAGTGGATTTTGACTCAGACCATATATCGAATGAAGATTTTTCGTAGTTTAACTACTCTAGGGTCTAAATATTTAATGTATCATTTAATTTAAAAACATAATTATACTAAATATTCACTATTATTAATATTTTAAAACATAATGAAATTTTTGGATGCTTTCGGGTCGGGTAACTTCGGATTTTCGGATGGTTTCGGGTCGGGTAACTTCGGATTTTCGGATGACTTCGGGTCGGGTAGCATCGGATATCGGGTTGCATCAGGCTTAGTCCATTCGGGTATAATCGGGTTTGGGTTAATCTCGTGTTCGGGTTTTTTCGGATTCGGGTCAAATCAGTTAGGGTCAAACATGCCTCGGGTATAAAACTTTTTATCTTTTTCTCGGGTCGGGTCGGGTTCGGAGTCGGGCGGATTTTTCGGGTCGGGTCAAATTTTGACAGCCCTATTCAAAACTCATACAGTAATAATAGTTTTTATTTTTTTAAATAAATATTACGGGTCAACCCGCAACCCGTAATCTGAAAAAACCTAACCCGCAACCCGACCCGTAACCCGTAATATGAAAAAAATCTGACCCGTAACCCGTAAAATTACGGGTGGGTCGGGTCGGGTTACGGGTCAACCAACCCGTTGGACAACCCTATGTGTTGGGCTTAGCACACAAGCTTAGCGAACTTTTATTTTAAAATTAATTGACAATATGAGCAATAATCCAAGAGATTATATATTAGGTAAGATTATGTCTCAACTTTAGATGTTGTTGGTCTTGCCTAGTTATCACTTGATAATATGTCTTATGGCCGACTAGTTGGATAAGTGTTGTATGGTTGACAAAGCCAATATTATGCCTTATGTCTGACAAGCTAGAATGAGCATGTAGCGTGTGCCTAGCCCAACCCTTAGTAACCAAGAATCGAGTTGAGGACTAGAGCTACTCTAATACTATATGACAAAAGTCTAGAATAAGAATTTTTAGAGAAAAAAAAGAGTGAAATGACAATAATTTTAAACGGACGGATTACAAGGGGATAATTTAAGAGTTTGGTTATACTTTGTATTAAATTTACGAATTCAAGTGACGAATTCGCATTACGGGTGTGTTTGCAAGGACACATAAACTAGTTTAAAAAACAGTAGTTTAATTTATATGTGTAGATGTGTTTGCATGTACAATTTAAACTAGTTTCTAGTTTAAATTAAAAACTACAAATAAAAGTTCTCAAGTAGTTTCTAGTTTTATTTATTTGAAAAGTCGATATTATTCTTATCTTTCAATATTTATAAAACAATAACAATATATATTATATCCTTATTAAGGTTCAACAAGTTTTTTTTAATGCAAATAAATTTATTTTTTCAACTCCAACTCTTTTTCATCTATTTTTTTTAACTACAACTAAAATTTAAATTCCAACTAATTTTTAAACTAGTAATGCAAACACACTACTTTGTACCCTGTTATGCTGGACACTTAACCTCAGCTCCCACTTAATTATTTGCTAGCAAAATCTACATCAAAATTGGCCTTATTGGTTTTGAGTTTGGGTTATTATTTTTGACTTCTAGTTCCATATTTCTGATTTTTCAACATCTATACATCCAACTTTTTTATTCATTATCTTTCTTATCGCATCTCTCACTTCTTTTTCTGGGTTTTTAACATCTATATTATTATATATGCAAGATGCCCAAAATGCGATTACTAGGGAAAAAGTTTGGTCTTGTTTGTTTTACTCTAAATCTCCACATTTAATAATTAAGTTACTTTAAACTTAAACAATCTTTCATTTAATCTTGTCATTAGGAAAACTGTAAGATTATTTTAATCTTATTTTGTGGGCTTACATATTATATACAATTATATTAAATGGCTAAATAATTAATGAGTTTATTTAAGTGATTCGATTTATGTAAAAGGACCCTCGGATTTCTAATTAATAGTATGGGCCCAATGGGTGGATACCGGATTGGGCCCAATAGGCTTAATGAGATCCTTTTTGGCCAAATAAATAGAGACTAGGTTATAGTCCCCAATATGCCAATTTGATTCAGTGCCTCTTTTACGTAACTCTTCCCATCAGAGATAAGGCAAAACCCTAGATTGGCTGAGGAAGACTACATACCTGTGGCTATCATTAGCTATCGTTTCAGATTCCGCAACAAGGTCGTTCGCTACAATGGATTCAGGTATGTAATCAATGTTCTTAATATCTTAATATGATCGATCCTGGCAAATAAAAAGGATTAAAATCCTAACAAGTGGTATCAGAGCCCCGATCATATTACGATATTAGATCTGAGTTTTTCATGTTTTTAGGGTTTTTTTTTAAAGATGCCGATCGGTTATATGGTTGCTTGTTTTAATACGGTCGGCAGTGCTAATTAGGGGTGCTCACGGGTCCGGGTCGACCCCGACCCGACCCGACCCGACCCGCTATAATCGTGTCGGGCTGCGGGTCACGTTTTAAAAAAATTCGGGTCGCGGGTCGGGTCGGGCCAAACCCGACGGGTTGCGGGTCGACCCGCGCCCTTTTTTAAAAAAAATAAAAAATATGTTAGTGTGAATGTGAAATAGTGGAAAAGTCGAAAAATTCGGGTTGCGGGTCGGGTCGGGTCGCGGGTCGACCCGCGACCCAACCCGCGAAAAGGGCAAAAAAACATATTTTTTCAATTTTTTAAAATGCATGCGGGTCAGCGGGTCGACCCGCGACCCGACCCGCAAAACCCGCAACCCGCGGGTCGGATCACGGGTCATGTCTGAAAAATTTGCGGGTCACCCGACCCAACTCGTGAGCACCCCTAGTGCTAATGGTTATTGTTCATGATCCGTTTTATAAACCCTAATTTGATTGGTGCCACGTACTGTACCTCAGTTGAAAAGTCAAGTATTCAATTAAAGTTCATGCTTTTATAATATCGAATTCCGATATATACATGATAGGAAGAAGTGCGTGATATCGAATTTCAATTCATATATAAAGATGTACGTAATATATTTATATGAATTGAATCGGAATTGTCTCGGTGTCGTATTAGTACATGTGCTTTAATTAATTATATTTGGTTCCGTATGATTCAACTACTGCTTGTTGAATGAATTTTGTTGTTGGTTAAATTATGCATATGTACAGTGGATTATTTTTGTTTTATATGTATGATTTTGGTGAATGCTCATTCCTTTGCAATTCAGTGATTTGATCGTACATATATATTACGAATTAGTACATTATATCATGTATAATATTATGATTAAATTATATTTGATATAATTTCAGATTTTAAATTAAGTTGATTGAAACAACATGCTGCCAAAGTAGTCTCTGTTGTGTAGATTAATTTGATTTGAAATATAAAGTTTTTTGGGTGTGTTCTTATTTATGCGAATATCAATCGGCCCAAAGGAAGGTTGATGTTTGCCCAGATAATGAATACACATGTGATAATAAATATTGATAATTATAAAGTTATTATCTATGTGAATAATAGTCGGTCCAAAGAAAGGTTATTGTTTGACTAGAGTTGTTATCAATGTTTGATTATTGCGTTGAGAGTACCATTTACAATTGATATTTTAGTGCAAACACTAGATGTCAAGTTGTGCTAGGTATCTTGTATGAAATTTATTTTCTATGATTATTAATTTCATGTTTTTTCTTGTTCTCTGTGTATAGTTTCAGCAACTGCAAATAATGTTTCTGCTCAAGTTAGTTCCATTCCTATGCTCAATGGGACAAACTTTAAGGTCTGGAAAGAGAATGTGGAAATCGTTCTCGGATGTATGGATTTAGACCTTGCGCTAAGGACTGAGCGACCCGCTTTGGCTGAGGATAATTCCAATGAAGCGAAAGTTGAAAGGTGGGATCGCTCTAATCGCATGAGTCTAATGATTATGAAGCGCTCCATTCCGGAAGCGTTTCGGGGCTCTATTTCTGAGAGCACTAAAGCTAAGGAATCCCTTGAGGCAATTCAGCAATATTTTGCCAAGAATGAGAAAGCAGAAGCAAGCAATTATTTAGCTGCTCTGATTTCTATGAGGTACAAGGGAAAAGGAAACATAAGGGAGTACATCATGGAAATGTCAAATCTTGCTGGAAAACTAAAGGCACTAAATTTAGAGATAAATGATGATTTACTCGTGCATTTAGTTCTTCTGTCTCTTCCTGCACAATTCAGTCAATTCAAAGTGAGTTATAATACTCAGAAAGAGAAATGGACTCTTAATGAGCTCATCTCACAATGTGTGCAAGAAGAGGACAGGATCCAGAGAGATAACACAGAAAGTGCTCATTATGCATCAGGCTCTCAGAATAACAAAAAGAAGAAGGCTAAGGATACTGTAGTTGGGACACACTTGCAAAAAAAAGGTGAAAAAGGAAGGTGATGAACTCACCTGTTTCTTCTGCAAGAAAGGTGGACATATGAAGAAAGATTGTCCTAAGTACGCCGCTTGGCGTGAAAAGAAGGGTAAATGTCTCACTTTGGTTTGTTCTGAAGCTAATTTATCTTCTGTGCCTATTGACACTTGGTGGGTAGATTATGGTGCTACTACTCACATTTGTATGTCAATGCAGGGTTGCCTGTGGAGTCGTCCGCCAAATGATGCTGAAAGATTCATCTATGTGGGCAATGGCAATAAAGTTCCTGTGCAAGCAATAGGGCATTTTAGACTACATCTAAAGACTGGTTGTTATTTGGATTTAATGGATACTTTTATAGCTCCGTCTTTTAAGCGGAATTTGATTTCTATTTCCTCTTTGGACAAAGGTGGTTACCGTTTTGGTTTTGGAAATGGATTGTTTAGTATCTCTTTGAATTCAAATGTTATTGGTACTGGTACTTTGATGGATGGTCTTTATATGTTAAAAGTTGTTGCTTCCCATAATGAAATCCTGCATACTAATTCAAAAGGTACAAAGCGTAAATTAAATGAGAATTCTGCATAATTATGGCATAAGCGTTTATGTCACATCTCTAAAGAGAGAATAAAGAGGCTTGTGTCAGACGGGATTCTTGATTCCCTTGATTTAACAGACTTTGAGGTCTGTGTTGAGTGTGTTAAGGGGAAATTAACAAACACAAGGAAATTAAGTGCCAACAGAAGTACGGAGGTCTTAGAACTAATTCATACGGATATTTGTGGTCCATTCCCTACAGCTGCTTGGAATGGTCAACAATACTTTATTACGTTCATTGATGACTACTCCAGATATGGGTACTTATATTTGATAAGTGAGAAATCAAAAGCCTTGGACGTTTTTAAGTCTTATAAAGCTGAAGTTGAGCCTCAACTTGGTAAGAAAATTAAGGCTGTCAAATCTGATCGTGGTGGAGAGTTCTATGGTAGATATGATGGATCAGGAGAACAACGCCCAGGACCTTTTGCTATCTTCCTAAAGGAATGCGGAATCATCCCACAATACACTATGCCGGGCAAACCTAGCATGAATGGTGTTGCTGAGAGACGAAATAGAACGCTTTTGGACATGGTGAGAAGTATGATTAGTCACTCTTCTTTACCTGAATCACTTTGGGGAGAGGCATTAAAGACTGCAGTATATGTCCTTAATAGAGTACCTAGCAAAGCAGTATCTAACACCCCATATGAAATGTGGACTGGGAAAAAGCCCAGCATAAGGCACTTGCACATTTGGGGATGTCCAGCTGAGGCTAGGCCATATAAGCCTAGTGAAAGGAAATTGGACTCTAAGACAGTTAGTTGCTATTTTGTGGGGTATGCAGAACGCTCCCGAGGGTTTAAGTTTTATGATCCCACTAACCGATCCTTCTTTGAGACAGGAAATGCCAGATTTCTTGAGGATGTAGAATTTGGGGGGAAAGAATTGAGGAACGTCACTTTTGACGAAGTTGTCCCTATAGAAGAGGAATTTATTTCTCTGCCTAATGTGGTAATTGAAAATGATTAGGAAATAAATCCTGACATTCTTCAAGAACCAGTTCAAGTTTTGGACAACAATGAAGTTCCTCCCATAGAGCAAATTCAACAACCTCAAGAAGTGCAATTAAGGAGGTCTAATAGAGAGAGAAGATATGCAATTCCGGATGACTACATTGTGTATCTTGTATAACAAGAGGATCCTATGGGCGTGATTCCGGATGAATATTTCGCGTACCTTATGGAACAAGAAGATTCTGCCGGAATTGCATAGGATGATCCAATCAATCTTCATGAGGCTCTTCAAAGTTCTAATTCTCTAAAATGGATCAATGCCATGAAAGATGAGATGAAATCCATGAAAGACAATGACGTCTGGGATCTTGTCGAGTTGCCAAAAGGTGTGAAACCCATTGGTTGCAAATGGATATTTAAGACCAAAAGGGATTCTAAAGGTAACATTGAAAGATATAAGGCTCGTCTAGTCGCGAAAGGATTCACTCAAAAGGAAGGTATTGACTTTAAGGAGACCTTTTCTCCAGTCTCATCTAAGGATTCTTTTAGAACAATAATGACACTTGTAGCTCATTTTGATTTAGAGCTGCATCAGATGGATGTAAAGACAGCGTTTCTTAATGGAGACATTGATGAAACGATTTATATGGTGCAACCAAAAAATTTTGAGTCCAAAGATTCGAAATCTATGGTTTGCAAGTTAAAGAAATCCATCTATGGTCTTAAACAGGCTTCAAGACAGTGAAATCATAAATTTCATCAAGTAATTACCTCATTTGGTTTTGAGGTAAATAAGGTTGAAGATTGTGTCTATCACAAATTCAGTGGGAGCAAATTCATTTTTCTGGTGTTATATGTCGATGACATACTTCTGGCTTGTAACGATATAGACTTATTGCATGAAACCAAGAGTTTTCTCACTAGAAAATTTGAGATGAAGGATCTTGGGGATGCTTCTTTTGTTTTAGGTATAAAGATACTACGAGATCGTTCTCAAGGTATCCTTGGGTTGTCACAAAAGAGCTATATCGAAAAGGTACTAAGAAGATTCGGTATGAAAGGTTGTGCATCGACAGATACACCTATAACTAAGAGAGACCAGTTTAGTCTCAAGTAGTGCCCCAAAACCGACCTTGAAATAAAGGAGATGCAAAAGATTCCTTATTCATCTGTGATAGGAAGTCTGATGTATGCTCAAGTTTGTATTCGTCCCGATATAGCATTTGTGGTGGGACTTTTGGGCAGATACTTAAGTAACCCTGGACTGGATCATTGGAAGGCAGCAAAACGGGTTATGCGGTATTTGCAGAGAACGAAGGACTTCATGCTAACTTACAGGAAATCGGACAGTTTGGAGATCATTGGATATTCTGATTCCGATTTCGCAGGATGCCCTGACAGTAGACGATCCACTTCAGGCTATGTATATGTGTTAGCTGGAGGAGCTATATCTTGGAAAAGTGTCAAACAGACGCTTGTAGCTACCTCAACCATGGCTGCAGAATTCATGGCTTGCTTTGAGGCATCCATTCATGGTGTATGGCTGCGTTATTTTGTCACCGGGCTGCGTGTGGTCAATGGTATTGAAAAACCGTTGAAGTTATATTGTGACAATAAGTCAGCAGTTTTGTTCTCCAACAACAACAGAAGCTCTGTGAAGGAGAAACACATTGACATCAAGTTTTTGTCATTGAAGGAAAAAGTTCAGAATGGTCAAATTTCCATAGAACATATTAGGACGGACTCAATGCTAGCTGATCCGTTAACCAAGGGATTGCCTCCTAAGGTCTTTCATGAGCACACTGTTCATATGGGTGTTGGCATCTTTTGTAGTACCTTGGTCTAGTGGGAGTTTCTGTGGATTTTCTAAGTTAAGTTTATGCATAATATGGATGTTATGATTTTTATTCATAATGTATTTCTGAACTTGTTTATGAAGTTTTGGGTTGATCTCCAAATAAAGTAGGACTAGTTGGAAATAGACATGTTTTATGGAATCACATTGCATGTAATTTCCATGCCACTCATCCATACTTGATCTATGTCATTGAATATAGTAGTACGGTGAACACGGAAGGTTTAGTTATGATATTGGTTAACGAATGCCGCCGTGATCTCATATTATTATACGAAATGGACCAGATTGATATAAAGGAGAAGTCTGTAAGTTTAGCCAAGACGTGTACACATAAAGAACTTTGGTTAATATAATTGTTTTTTGGTCATATGTAGCCCAAGTGGGAGATTGTAAGATTATTTTAATCTTATTTTGTGGGCTTACATATTATATACAATTATATTAAATGGCTAAATAATTAATGGGTTTATTTAAGTGATTCGATTTATGTAAAAGGACCCTCGGATTTCTAATTAGTGGTATGGGCCCAATGGGTGGATACCGGATTTGGCCTAATAGGCTTAATGGGATCCTTTTTGGCCAAATAAATAGAGACTAGGTTATAGTCCCCAATATGCCAATTTGATTCAGTGCCTCTTTTACGTAACTCTTCCCATCAGAGATAAGGCAAAACCCTAGATTGGCTGAGGAAGACTACATACTTGTGGCTATCATTAGCTATCGTTTCAGATTCCGCAACAAGGTCGATCGCTACAATGGATTCAGGTATGTAATCAATGTTCTTAATATCTTAATATGATCGATCCTGGCAAATAAAGAGGATTAAAATCCTAACAAAAACTACTATTACCATCCCTTTCTTTTATGCACTCTTGTCATTAGGAAATCTACATTGTTTTGGCTTCGGGTTTCATATTTGAATTCTCCCAATGAGGACACGTCCTATGTACATTAAGCTTTACTATATACTACTGTTGTATTAATAATCCTCATATGTATTTGAGATAGGTCTTATAAATTGTACATAAGCTTGGCAGACTCCTTAGGTGTTGGATTCTGAGTTGAGCTTGTTTGGACTAGAATTTGGCCTAAGGAACGAGGAGATTGTAACCTTGAGCTAGGAATGGGCCAAGCTCGATGTGGAAGCCAACTCTGATGTTCTGGACGACCCATTCCATTTGGCCCATATGAGCTAACAAGACCAAACAAGAAATGAAGAAGCACAAGTGCGCAACCTTACCTTGCATCTTCTAAAATAACAACGATGTGTTTTGGAAAGCTTCTAGACGAACTGATTCACGATTGCGAAGCCATGAACGCATAGCAACAATGTTAGCCACCCCTTTGTACTCCGCCTCAACATTGGATTGGGAAATTTACGGATTGGCGTTTTGTAGACCAGGCAACCAGAGTATCCTTCAAAGACACGTAGTACCCAGAAGTGGACCAACGAGTATCCGAATACCAGCCCAATCAACATCAGTATAAGCAACGAGAGATGTTCATGGCGCCAAATTATGTAAACACCCAATGTAGTAGTGTCGTGCACATAGCAGATGATACGCTTAGCTTTGGAAAAGTGACTCTCCCAAGAATTAATCATAACATAAATAAACAGATTTGATGAATGGCGTACGTGATATCGAGCATGGTGAAAGTAAGATATTGTAGAGATCCAACGAGGATGCGATAAATGATTAAATTCGTAATAGGTGGACTTGATGAAGCTCTAAGCTTAGAACCGGGGTCGACAAGTTTTGCGGTAGGATTACGGGAAGACATATTGGCTCGTCAACAATATCATGAGCATATTTCTCCTATGTTAGAAACAAGCGAGAGGACGTCCACTGACCTGATATGCCCAAGAAGTAAGATAGCAGACCCAAGTCTAACAAAACAAACTCTCGTCCCAACATAGATATAATTTCCTTTCGTAAGGACTTAGAAGATGAAGTAAGAATGATGTCATCAACATAAACAAGTAGATAGGTTGCAATTGTGCCACGTCGCAAGATAAGCGGGAATGTGCCACATCGACTATCTATAAATCCCAAATGAAACAAATAAGATGCGAATAGTTGGTACCATGTCTGAGGTGCCTACTTAGAGCCATACAAAGACCACCCACGATAAGGTGTTCCGTTAGCCAAATCCCAAATGACATTTTAATGCTTAAATGAAGGGTAAAAGTGTAATCGTACATACATTTAACGGATTTTTTTGAAGGAATAGTATCATGGGTAGTGTTTGGCTAATAGAACACCTTCTGTGGGTGGTTTACAATAATATGCCAAAAAGATGGTGTTTGTGGTAAATACCCCTATCGTACGGACAATTTTCAGTTTTTAACTCTTTTGATCGAGCTTGTTTCACTTTCTCCCCAAAACCACTTTTTTCTCAAAAAATACTTTTAATACTCTTGAAATTCGTGCATATCTCTCTACTTTTTACATTTTTCAAGACATAAAAAATAACTTTTCACCCAAAACCACTTTTTACCCACAAGTGAAACAAGCCAAAAAATTGGGGGCTATGAGGACGTTTTTCAAGGGAAAAGGTTGGGTATTCGAGGCTATTTGGGCATCTCCATAACCTTTTTTGTGTTTATACTTGCCATTTCCAACAATTATTAAAGTAGAAGGACTCTTAGAGGTAATGAAAGATAGTATACCTTGGTTGTTTATCATGTGAGATGAAGCGCCTGTATCCATGATCCAGTTGGAGTCCGACGGGTCCAATTTCATGGTGTTGAATGATTACGTCAAGTCTATCATCGACATGTACGGTGTACCCATAGTTCTGATATGAGAATACTATATTAGCTTGTTGCATTGGCGGACGAGGTGCGGGCCCTATAATGCCTTGTGACAGTGTAGATGGAATGGGCAAGGAGTCTAATTCCATACTATAAAGGGCCATGATCCTTGTTGCCACTATTGTTGGAAATCGAAGACGGTAAGCCATCCATACGAGCATTCACGTTAGGACATGGGCTCCAAACGACATTTGCGGACTAGTTTACAAATAGAGCGTGAGAGCTGTTCTACTCGACGAGCTTGGCACAGTATGAGCCGCATCTTCAGTTTTTGCGATCAAAGCTCAACCCACTCATGATTGCTTATCTCGACAACAACTGGCTCACCCCTTGGCGCTATCGGATTGTGAGGGCATTCACTGACCACCGCCTTAACCTTTTTACAAGGACCATAAATTGGTAAAATAAGTTATTTTTGCCTTCTGTACAAGTTTTGATGCCCTAAAGTTTATTTTTAAAATATTTGTAGTGTCGAGCTGCAGCATGCCACGTTTAAGGATAACTTTAAAACATCTATCAGAGGGTTCAAACTATATTGAGGAAGATACACAACTCGATCGACATCCAAGTTAGCAACATACGCGGGCAGATAGAGAGGGATTGTACCACCGTTCCGTTGGACATCTATCGCATGCCTGAACCACTTCAAACGATTTTTTCTCTCCTCCGAATGAAGGTATCCAACAAATGTATCTAACAACTATTCAAATACATCACGACATCACATCACAAAAGAGTGAAAAGAATTGTAAACAATTCAAGGATTACATATTCTATAAAGAGGAAACAAAAATTAGTAGACGACAAGAAATATGATCGATTGTAAGATATCAAATCACCCTTTTTTTAAAATTTGAAATAAATATGAGAGAGAACCATAAAATTGTAAGATGATAAGACATATGATCAATCGCACCACAAACATCTTATCTTCAACATTTTTTCCTTTTTTGTTTCCTTACTATATAGGGAAATTCCTTTTGGTTCTCTCCAATTTTCGACTTTTTCTTTTGGTGTCCAAAAAAAAATTAATTATTTTTTATTTTTTTAAATACTTTTAAAAAATATTAAGATATTTGGGAGTAACCTTTTTTTAGCTGTAGAATCAATCTTTTCTTTTAATCTATGGACATTTTTGTAATATATATATAAATATATGGCCGGATATAATATTCTTAGATATTGAAAAGAAAAAATTGTATGATATTTAACTTTATTAAAAAAACACTTTTCAAATCAATCTTTTCTTTTAATCTATGGAAATTTTTTTAATATTCAAATATATGGTATTTTCGTATCTTGGGCAACTCTTTGTTAGAAAGAAATTATACATATATTTGCTTGCCTTTAATTATTTCTAACTTTTCCTTTTTTTTTTTAATTTTTTAACAAAAATAATTAAAAATTGAATAGAAAATGGGTTTTTAGTGACTTTAGGTTATGGGATAACATTTGTACAAAGTAGAAGGATACCGAAAGGAATAAGATTTTTTTGTGGACACCAAAAGAAAAAATCGAAAACTAGAGGACACCAGAAGTAATTTCCCTTTCATATATTTCGCTTTTAAACGATTATAAACAATTGTTGTGCTTTTTTTTTCCTAAAAAGTTTTGTTAAAGAACTTCTAACTAAATACTATACTCCCCAAAAACGTGTATATTTGTCTTTAAACTAGGTATATAATTTCTACAGTTGGATTTTCATTTTTTCTTTTTATTTAGCATTTCAAATAATATTTTTTTATTTAACCATTTTAACAATAATTAATGCTAAACAATAAAAACCAAGACAAACTTTGGTTAAATAAAATCAATTAAATAACTAGATTGATCAATATATACTATATAAAATATTAACAACCATTAATTTACTTCATTATAAGGGTCCGATACTAATTATTGAACAAGGCCTCCAAAATTCCCGAGACGGCCCTGTGATCAGATATAGGCGGGGCAACATGGAGATGTGCTCAACAATCTTTCGAGGAGCAAGATCGAGAAAAGGAGCAAGATCGATCAAAGATGCCTAAGAAATATGAGTGAGAAGGAGACCAAAGAAGCAACATTGAGCAAAGATGCCCAAGAAATATGATAGTGGGCCAAGACCAGACTTGGCAAATTATTTTCCAAGAAGATTAATAATATTTGCCTTTAATGTTATAAAGCAACAAGTAGACCATGGACGAGCCTTTCCAGAAGATGATCATAGAGGAACCACATTTACTGTCAGTGAAACTAATGGTATAAAAATAGGCAACAAACCGCTGATACCAAGACCTAGAAGCTTGCTTTAGGCCATACAAAGATTTCTTCATAAGACAAACACGCTTTGGTTTTGTCGGATTAACAAGCCTAGGTGGCTGGAACATGTAGGCAATTTCCTAAAGATGGTCATGCATAAAGGAATTCTTCACATCAAGTTGATGAATGGACCAAGACTGGAACACAACAAGATGCTGAACAATACGAATAATACAAGGTTTCACCACATGACTAAAAGTCTAATGCACAATCAATACCAACCTCATGCGATCGCCCATTAGCAAACAAACAAGCCTTATATTGCTCAAGAGTACCATTAGAGCAGAACTAAAGCCGAAAGAGCCATATACATCGCACAATATTTGCCTCAACTAGGCGAGGCACTAGAACCCATGTCTTATTACTTAAAAGAGCTCGATATTCATCATGTGTAACAGATGACCAATTTGGGTCTAGGATGACGGTTTAGTATGAGATAAGAAGGAGAGAGAGTTCTGTGGGACGTGAGTTCTCAATGAGTCGATGTTAAGGTCAAATAGGTGATGTGGTTTAGAAATACTTGTACGAGATTGATTAGTCATATGATGGGTCGAGGCTATAGGAGGTTGAGTATTAAGAGTTGTGGAGGAAGGAATAATGAGTCATTACGGGCTCCCAAGTATGGGGTCATGGGTCGTGACGGGTGAGGGCTAGGGTCATGACAGGATCCGAGGTGTTAGGTCATGAGTTGTGGTGGGAGGGGCGAAGGTCGTGACAAGATCCCAAGTACGGGGTTATGAGACGTGATGGGTAAAGGTCGGGGTCATGACGGGTTCCCATGTATGGTATCACGAGTCACGACTAAAGGGGTTATAGACTTATAGGTGTTGGAAGACTAGAGGCGACACTAGATCATGGTCATGAAGAAAATCATAAGAGGCGGGTGATAGAGTTTGAGATTACGCAAATGGGAAGGAAGGCTCATCAAAAGTTACACGATGAGACAATATTTTTTTTATTGAAATTAGCAATGAAGTTCTTCAAAAATTTCTATCCAACAATAGCAAATATTTAGGCAATAAAATATCGACGAAGCTTGTTATATTTGGTTTTTTGGTGCTTCTTTGGAATCCGAAAAAGTTGCTTGACTAGGTTGTTTGTAATGCTCAATGGAGATTTCAGTTACTTGAGGATTGGGTTCAACCGTTCAACATTTGTCAGCACCGCACTTGGGTTACTTACCTCTCATAATGCGCTTGTATAGTTGTGCTTTGGATCATCGTTGGCTCGTCCCTTCCGATTTCAAGCTCTAGGGATGTGCCATGAGCAGCTAGGCTCCCATTTTCTAAAATTTGATTATTGCCAAAACAATATGTCAAGTTAGGACCACTTTCTAATGTCACAACAACTTTCTAATGCCAACATTTTGATATTGGTTGGTGTTGAAATGTCAGTATCACTCCCTAATTTCCACATTTTGATATCACATGGGGTAAGAAAATATGTGAAATTTAGATGGCATTATAATTCCACTAATGTATCCACGATTGAAAATTGATTGATGATACAATTGTCCGGGTGGGTAAATAGTCGTGCACATGCCTTGTCTTACATCCTTTTTTGATACATGAATACTAATTCAATGACATATCATCGAGATCATAAAATTAATCAATAAGGAAATTCAGATTGATTGTTCTGTATACCAAATCAAAATACCTCGCATTATTTTGAAAAAGGTATAACTAATTTTTAGCAAACCTTCAAAACCAAGCCTATGAATGCAGGTCCCCTCAACAATTGTTAGATTCTGACAATTGTGTAATTTCCTTTAGGGTTTGCCATTCCATTCATTGACAATAAAATATCTACGATCTATAGATTTGTGTATGTCAACATATATAGACTTTGTAAACAGTTCATGAGTATGTAAGTTTGGATCAAATGGTATTCATCCTTTGTAAACAGATGCCGATTTGCATTATCGAATGTTCGACCAAGAAATGTGAAAAATAAACAAATCACTTGGATCAACCTATCGGGAAGTTCGCAACTTACGCTGCGGGTGACATCCATTTGATTACATGTGGCGTACGATTTAAAATAATATGAGCGAAAGGTAGATGTCTCTTGAACGACATATGCACTGCATATTGAGCCTTTAACACGAGCCTTTAGCAAGACCGATGTGACGGGACATATATGTGCTAGTTGATCAATATAACATACCTTTCAAATGGATCTATCCATTTTTATTGAATCGGGCCACAAATTGATCCTTTCCTTGGCATTTGGCAAGTGCTCCATTGGGGAAGAGATTTAATTTGCTCAAGCTTGCACAATATTATGGGTATTTTCTCGTGCAAATTTATAACTACTTCAGACTTAAACACGATTTAGCGTATAACAAGCCTTTGTTTATCTAGTGTTTGTGTCATTGGGTTCCAACTCTGGTAGTAAATTTAGTGACCACATGAATTAGCGACCACGTGGTTGCGAATTCTTGAGCTAATTTAGAGACCATTTGGTCGCTAATTTATGGCGCCAAACTTTCCCACGATGTTTTTTTGGTGGATATGGCGTCCAGATGGCCGCTAATTTGCGGCCATATTTGGTGGTCACTAAATTATGGTCGTTAAATTGTCCGAGTGTGAATCGAAGAATGGACCAAATAATTGTTGGTCCGGTCTAGTATGTTAAAAAACTTTAATCTTTTAATGAAAAAGAACATTTTGTAATAGGAGGTTGATTTACATGGAAATGAGGCTTATCATGAAAACTAGAAAGAAATGAAGACCCTTTGACTTGAGAAATGGATGGGTAAGATTAAAAGAGATAATGGAAAAATGGTAATTGTGACAAAAAAATAAAAAAAAATTTCCGCTTGTTTTTGCCAAAATCGCGACATTTGACTTTGACATTAGTTTCACATATGCATATGTTCACACTATTGTAAGACATGTTCACATATTATCACCTTAGTTCAGAGATTTTATAATACAAACATATATTGCAAGTGCGTTCACATATTAGTATTGTTTGTTCATGTTGTATGGTCATATGTTCATGTTTGATTAAATCATCATACGTGCGTTAAACGACTTAAAAAATTTGATAAATTTTTTTTTTCGCATTTTTTGCTAAAAACACGACACGTGACATTTTACATTCTGTTCACATATTTTATACACATGTTCACAATATTACAAGAGATGGTCACATATAACCACCTTTTAACTTCAGAAAATTTAGCATACATTCACATATAATATAAGTACGTTCACATATTTGTATTGTATGTTCACATTTTATGGTCATGTATTCATACTCAATTATATCATTATACGTACGTAAAAAGACTTAAAAAATTAAAGTAAAAAATAACAATAATAATTTTTTAATCGGATGACCCAGATACATTTCTAGTTTTTATGATAAGGGCTATTTTCATTTGAATCAATACCTTTGTAATAGAAAATAAAAATTATCATATATATAAGTTGTAACATATAAACCATATATACATATTACTAAATTAGTTTTAGTAAATATTTCCATTTTTTTTAAAAAGAACTTACCGTTATTATTTATAATAAAAAATTGGTTCAGAGTTCAGACCAATTTCCAATTCCTATTTTTGCTACCCTAACTTGAAATGCGGAAACATAGAGCAACATTAAGCTAATGGGCAATTGTCAAAAATAGACTTGAAGTAATTTCACGCCTTTAAATATTGCACTACAATTGGTCTATTCCAATACCCACAACTAGCTTAACACTGCCAACACCCACATCAGGTTAGGCCATATCACATTTGCTATTGGATGAAATCTTTCTTCGATTGGGTCTTTCAATCTGATTTTGCATAGATCGATCTAGGTTCTCATCAGTTTTAATTTTTACCTTGTGTGTTTATGATCGAATTGCTTATGGGTGATATTTTGGGAGCTGATTTCTACCAAATTTCGCTTGCATTACTGTCTTGGGTTTAAGGTGTTTTAGACTGGTGGGTAAATATGATTGAGGCTGGAAATTTGGGGTGGAATTGATAATTAAACATTATTAGGCAATGGTTTACTTGATGATCGAGCCAAGTAGTGATGCAATAATAGGCTGGAAATTTGCTCAGTTTTGTCCATATGTTTGTGATTTTCATTTTTATTTAGTATATGATAGATTTTTGGATGCATGGTTAATTGATATCATTACTAAATCTTTAGTGCTGCTTGTTTTAGGAAAGCCCTCTTCCGATCGAATATCCATCATGGCCGATGCAGCTTCGTATTCATATTGGTTCTCGCTCTTACAGGTGCGTAACTAATTCATTTACTTTATACACTATAGAAGATATCATGTGATCGAGAAGTGTTGATTAACATGTACGCGTTGTTCAAGCAGTTGCAGAATGGGTTGAGAACACTGATGCAAAGTGCGTGATAGATCCGTATAAATGCAACATAACAGTGTGCCTTGGTTTCTGCTCCCGGGAGAATCCTGGCGCACGTCCACAATGCGAGCTACAACCTGGGGCTGACCCTAATAGTCCAAACCCAAAAGTACAATGTATTTGCGTCGGTGGCCCCTGTGGTTAATTATTTTTTATCCGACGGACTACTTAAATTGTATGTTGGCGCTACTACTACTATTCTAATTGTGTCTTCACTTAGATCGTGTCGTGTGTGTACTTCAATTCAATAATGTGGTTGATCATGTGTGCTGATCGAATGAGCAATCTGTCTTCGTTCGATATTGCATTATGAATTTACAAGGTTTGAATGTAATGATTTACAAGTTTTTTCAATCTATTTATATATGCAAGCACTTCTTTCTGAGACAAAAAAGATTAGATATGACTATATGAGCAGCCTTCTTTCCACAATCCATATTGCTTACTCGGTAAAATATACTGGTATAAAAAACTGTACCGAGCCCAAAGTTTGTGATGTTTTATGAATTTTGACAAGTCACTTTCGTTAAACATAATAACCTTGAAATCTGGGCTCGTTTTGCAATATTCGTTGAGCAACGGGTGATGTTTTTATTCACTCAGATACCCTCTTGCTCGACAGACGACACAACAGGGCAACCATTCAGATTCTCTCTCTCGATTGTACTCTTTCTCGACCCAAAAGGGCGACACAAGGGGAAGGCGACCAAAGGTGCGAATCCAAGGTGTGAGTCCGGCGACACAAGGTGCGAATCCGAGTCCGACCCATCAGGTGCGAAATCAGTGTGAATCCGGGGCCGAAATCCTCAAATTCGACCTCATTTCTTATTCTTTAGTTTCGAATTAGGTTTTGAAATTGATTCATTAGCATATTAGGGTTTTAATTTGGAGAAACTTTGAATTTTGGGGGTTTAATTTGGGAGAAGTGTAAAATTAGGGTTTTTATGTTGAATGCCAACACTTTCTTGTGACTTTGACTACCTAATTTGTTTACCTAAAATCTGAATTCCTCAAATGCTTGAAGCTTCATCTGCTTAAAATTAGTGTGTTGTGGTTTTGTATCTTAATGCTTCAAGCTAAAATCTGAAATTTGTATCTTAATGGTCCAGAACCTGATAAGTGATAGAGTGCTTGAATCATGATCCATCCTAATAAATGTATGGGATTTCAATGAAATGACATAAAAAATTTTGGGCACCAAAAGGTAAAGTCGAAACCCTTGATGCTACCAAAAGGAAAATCCCTTTAATTTTTACCTTGTTTGTTTATGAATTGCTTATGGGTGAAATTTTGGGAGCTATTTTCTACTAAAATTCTATTGCATTACTGTCTTGGGTTTAAGGTGTTTTAGACTGGGTAAATATGATTGAGGCTGGAAATTTGGGGTGGGATTGATAATTAAACATTATTAGGCATTGATTTTACTTGAGTGATGCAATAGGCTGGAGATTTGCTCAGTTTTGTCCGTCCGTTTGTGATTTTTAAATGAATTCTACATTGAAATTTTTATTTAGTTTATGATGGATTTTTGAATGCATGATTGATATCGATCATTACTAAATCTTTAGTGCTGCTTGTTTTTGGAAAGCCCTCTTCCGATCGAATATCCATCATGGCCAAACTGTCTCGATGCAGCTTCGTATTCATCATATTGGTTCTCGCTCTTACAGGTGCGTAACTGATTCCTCTACTTTATACACTAATTGATTAACATGGGAACAGTGTGTTTGATTAGAGGATATATTGCTACTTAATTGTTTAACATTTATGAGTTGTTCAAGCAGCTGCAGAATGGGGTGAGAAGACTGATGCGAAGTGCGTGATGGATCCACATGAGTGCAACATGGCAAGGTGCCTTGCTTTGTGCTATAGGCGGAAACAAGGCACAGTGCCACAATGCGAGCTACAACCCGGCGCTGACCCAAAGAGTCCAAACCCAAAAGTAGAATGTACTTGCATCGGTGGTGGCCCTTGTGGTTAATTATTTTTTATCCGACTGGCTACTTAAATTGTATGTTGGCACTAAGATTAGATGTGTTGTTGATTTGGTAAGATATGTGTAAGACTTTTATTAGGAGAGAGCCAAATCTATGTATTTCATTGAATGGTTAGAATTACCAGGAAGCAAAGTTTAGTTTACAAACTAACAAAGGTGACAACAAGAAGGCAACTGCGTGATTCTTTTCAGTTTGCTCGTCTTGTTTTCACCCCTACTAGGTCTTGTAATATATCTTTATGCTGCCCAGTTTGGAGAGATATGAGCAATTGCCTTGTTTCTTTCATATTGCTTACTCCGTAAAATATACTGTATGTGGTGGTTATAAAAAACTGTACCGAGCCCAAAGTTTGTGATGTTTTATAATAACCCTGAAATACTGAGCTAGTTTTGCAACGCCTTATTTTTAGTATTTGACTAAGTTGTTCCAGTGGAGTGAGCCTTATCCCCTCCTTATACCCTCTCTCCGACAGGCGACAGCCATGAGCGCCTTCCTCCTCCTCCCCTCTAAGCTTCCTCCAAAGCCCCCAACTCTACCTCTCTCCTCTCTCTCTCCTCCTCCTTCTCACATCCTCTATCTTTCCTCCTCCAAACCCTATCCTTCCAAGCCCCTCCACTACCTCTCCGGCGCCGATTCCAGGGACTTCAGGGCCTTCGTTGACGACGGAGATGGGGACTCCGGCGGCCCCGACGACTACGAGATGGACGACGACGAGGTCGAGGAGGTCGACAACAAGAAGGATTTCGATGTTGAGTACGAGCCCCTCCTCTACTCCTCCTCCTCCCGCGCCTCTTCCGCCGCCGACGCTGAGATCGAGATGGTCCAGAGCAAAAGCTTCGTCTCCACGCGAGGCTGGGACCCCGAGATGGTTGTCAATTATAGGATTGACGAGGAGGAGTTTCATAAGATACGTTTGCTTGATTGCGATTTCTTCATTCGCAAGCCGCCCGATCCCGATAATGATGTGTATGACTTTAGAGAGGTAATTCATTCTGTGAAATTACAAGCGAATGCGCTGATTAAACCTTTTCTTCCTGGAGATTGTGCTAATAGCTTCGATTTTTTGGTCGATGCAGATGTATGTTACGCCTCCAGACACGGATGTTTACTCAATCCCCAAGGTTCTTGCCCCAATGCCTCAGAAGGTATTTCCGTCATCCATAGCATGATTCCCCTTTTCGTTTTCATCTGTACAATTATGCTGCAACTGAATGCTAATGCTGACATTTTGACCAGACAAGACGTGTTCTTTTAGCTTCTATTTGCTGTCAAATTTCATTATATAGGATTTGCTGATTAAAATGATAACGTTGAAATTGAACTGCTCATTAATGTGTCAATTTGGCCTATAACGTGGAGATTGTTGGTTCTATTGAAGATAATGGTTCAATCTTTTTTCTTGGTTCTGAATAATAGTTCAATATCTGATATACTGATAATCATACATGGTGTGAATGGATTTGTTTATGCCTTTTTGCCTTTTGGTTTATTGGAATAAGCTGTACCGTACTGATCAGTCATCAACAGGGTTACCAATTTTGTATTCACAGCTGAACCTTACAACATAGCTATGGCCAAACAGCCCAAACTCATTGAGTTGCACTTTCTACAATATAATTGAAATTTCTTGATCTTTGTTACTGATATTTATATTAAATGCTAAATGCTGTCTTTTGGTCACTTTGTATGCAGTACATTCGATGTGCAATGAGTGACTATGGGCGTTACAATGTTACTGAACCGCCCATTGATGCACCCAGAGACCCGATGTATAAATCTGAAAGAGAAATTTTGAAGGTAGAATAGCTTGTATTTTGCTTTGCACTGTGCTATATTCTCTGACAATACATATACATCAGTTTCATCATTTAATTTCTCTTTTAATATATTCAGATTTTCTTGACAAAGCACTACAGAAATAGGAGGTTGAATGACCCTGAGTTTGTGTTGGATTTTGAGGAAATATATGTCATTGATTCAAAGACAAAGTCTATCACTAGAGCAAAAGTTTTGGTAAGTGTGAATTCCATTGATGCATGTATTGATTACCTGCAAGTTCCTACCTTACTACTTGAATTTTTTTTTTTATCCATATGTGATAGCAGATAACTGTGCTTAAGCAAGACATAGTCTGAAAAGTGAAAACTATGGTAAACTTATTATTTTTCCCTCTAGTCTTCGCTATGAAGTGAAACCCACAAATATTCTCAGTTTTCTCAACTCTTTTGGAAATTAATAAAGCGACCCAATTTTATGATAACTGAAATACTATCAGCTCCTCCACATTCTTCAAGAACGAGGTTGAATGGCCTTGTTTGGTCCCTCATTCTTCACTAGTGGGTCTCTATGCCAGAGGGTTTTCTCATTAAACGATTAATTGCTCTGTATTATCACTGTTCCATTCTGTTGATTCCTTGGTGTGTAGGTCCTCATGGGTTATTCTGCTTCATTGTGCTGATTGCTTCTGACCAATCTCGATTTCCTATTAATATAGTCTTGATCCGGCACTGAAGATGACCCTTTTGCTTCCTTTCCCTACAGGTTACAGCTCCTGGAGGAAGAGACAGAGATAGAAAAGACGACTTGCTTGTCATCCGTGATAATGGGAACTCGTTCAAAATAACTCATTCGGTAAACACTCTTAACTGCTTGGTGGAATCTGTCATTCTAAAAATTGATAGGATATCTGTATCTGAATCTTTTAAAATCAATCCCTTTTCAGAGTGAAAGAGAGGATCCGACCACAGTGATAGAGAGGGAAGAGTGGACTCAAACTAGGGAAGACATGGAAAGACATCTAAGAAAATTGCGGGATTTCAGTATCTCTAACTGGATTTAATGCAGCTGAACCCACTGCATTATTGATCAGGATGCTGGCTGGCACGACGAGAACAAGCGAGTTTGTGGTAATTAGTTATTTTTGCAGTGTAGTCTCATTGGAATGGAGTTGTAGTGTGGTAGAACTTTTTCAAGTGAGGAAATGGCATGGCTTTTGGACTTGTCTCAGAGTCCAGCTGGAAGAAATACCTATATATGCACAAGCTTGTTAAAGCTTATACAGTTATACCTGATGCTGAGATCAACTTGTCCTGTCAGCTGCACCTGATCTCAGTTACTGCTGAGAAGAGCTAGTGTTGTAAAATTACTGAAATACCTTCTAATTATGAAATTACCATTGTGTTTTGAGGAAAGATGAGAAAAAGGCTTTCACTTACAACACCTCTATAACGTTGGTTGTTTTGTAACCAATAGTAAGTTAGGGAATCTTCTATAACTGTTCTCAATTTAAGATTCTTGATTGGTAGGTTCACATATGTGATGTTTAGAGAAACATGTATTCCCACTATAATCTAGAATTTCTCAATGACAGATTAACAAATTCTAAATTAGACCGGAGTATACGCGGAGATGATGGCTTGAGCAATTTTCCTACGGGGAATTCACTAGCAAAGTCCCCTCTGGCGTACGTTGAAAATGCCTTCTCGAAAGCAAGAAAAGGCCTAATAAAATTCTCCCGTGTACTTGCCTCTTTGCTTCCTAATAATTCCTCTGCTTCCACTCCTTGGCTATATTTTACTTGTCAACCCTTCTCCTTCTGTATATATATGAAACAATGTGCTGCTAAAACAATATAATCAACTCCTACAAACAAACACCCTTGCATGTGATTTTGTCACCATGTCCACATTCAACAGCGATGAAGTAAGAAGAACGTTCGCCTCACTGGATCAGAACGGCGATGGCCAGGTCAGCATTAGCGAGCTTTTGTGGCTCCTCGAGAAGACAGGCGTGCAGACCAGCAGAGGCGATCTGGAGTTGCTTGTGGGCAAAGAAACACTTGATTTCACTGAATTCTCATGCTTTTGTGATTCATTGTTGTCAAATGGATGTAGAGTTGAAGAAGAAGACGAGGAGGATGAGGAAGACAGCCGTCTTTTCGAGGCTTTCAAGGTATTCAACCTCAATGGAGACGGGTTTCTTTCGCCGGACGAGATCAGACACATGCTCGTGAAACTTGGTATGTGGAGTGAGAATGGCGAGATGGATTGTAAGAGGATTGTTTGTGCTTATGACCTCAACTCCGATGGTTTTGTGGATTTTGACGAGTTTAAGAGGATGATGCTTGCAGTCGTTCACTAGCCAGAGTTGTATCACTTAATTAATCGTTTTGGATCTTAACAGATTGTGTGAGTTTTGCTTGATATACGTATGTCTTGTATAGCTGTTAGGTTATTTATTGATGGTATATTTGTTGATTGATTCTAAATTTTTTTTGGGATTCTTAGCTTTCGATATTGTGTACTTGATGCTATGTAAATTTGACTGGTTCATAATATTTACAATTAACTAATTAAGTGTGTCCGTTTTTTCACTCAGTTGGTAGACAATTGTATATAGCAATTACCAGTTTATTCCACTCCAATTCATTTTGGCATTACAAGTCCCAAACATAAAAAGATGAGTAGATAATCAATAAACCACACTTGTCCTTTGTTCATGAAAATGTCAATTCCCAACAACTGAGGTGCTTGCCAAAACAGATGAAATAGGAGACAAGTACTTGTACAATGAATGCAATATAAACTCAAAGGACCGTGTAAGTTATACAAGCATCAATAAGCTCCATCCGGGTTCTCCAAATAAGACCGTACCGCAGAAGGAATGCTTGGACAAGCCTGGGCTGACGCCTCAGCCATCTGCTCCTCTGTGATCCCAGCCTTGCACAGGTTTGCTATGGCAACAAAGTGCCTCAACCCATACTCGTGGAGGGAACCACAGTGGGTCTGAAAAGCACTTGCCTGTATTCAAAATGTCTCCAAACTATTAGAGTACGTGCAAACAAAAGCAAACGTGAGTTTGGGAATAGTCGTTTAATTACCAGCTGATGGACGCAATGCCAGTCATATTCTCCTGCAGGATTTAGTGTGTGTAGAACCTCAGAAGCTTTGGTGGTTCCTAAAAGCAGCTCGCCCACACGAGTTACACTGTGGTCTACATGGATTCTATAAGACAATGCTCCCACCATCTGCTTCTGTGCTTCCATCCTTTTCGAAGATCCATGAGGCGCATTGATAAGCTGGAAAGTAAGGTTTTAACTAATAAATGTTAGCCACTCGGAACCAAGGGGAAAACAAATCAAATCAATCACAGATGAGAATGAGAGAAGCACCCGTGACCAAAAATAATAAAGTTCAACATCAGGCTGGATAATAGTCGCCATAGCCCTGTCTGAGTCCTGTTTCCAAATAATGATAGGTATGCTTATTTATATATCCAAGAGAACGAAAAATAAGAACCACGTAATTTTACTTAATTAATATTAGAAAGAAAGCTCGTTGTTTCCAATTTTAACAAGTATTTCACACCCAAAATTGCTTGCACTTTCTTAATTTTTTCTCTAGTTTTTTATGGACACACACTAATAATCATTAGATTTATCTAATTAGAGACTAATTTACTTAAAGGTAAATAATATTTACTAGTACTTTTAAAGAGAGATTATCTCCTTCCAAAAGTCAAGCAAATATTTACCTTATTTATATTATTTGCCCTCTCGTTCACCCGAGCTTCTCTCCTAATCAACAACATATTCCTCAAATTTACAATTTAATGTCTTCTCTTCTCATTATTTACAATTTATTTCCACCATTAGACCCATAGGTAATACTTTACTATAATTTAGTCATGCTCATATTCTTCTCTTTCTTTAGGAAGATACTTAATTTTATCTAGGTGAAAAATATTATTAAATCACGTCACTCACTAGCATCTTAAACAAAGAAAAATATTGTTCTTCATCTGTACACCATGTTATTGTAATGAACGCCATGTACATGTAATTATACAATATGAAATCCAGTATTTCATCCACATTGAATTGGTTTCCTGGACATCATCCATATTCAAATTATCGATCTTGTTAAAGAAAGAGAAGAATATGAGCATGATTATACATGTAACTTACAGTACAAATCTATGGGGTTAAGAGTCTTGGATTACATAAAACAAGTGCAAAGTTATGGAAACTGTTGGAACAATAGTTGTTCCATAGTTTCTCTTAGTTTTGATGATAACAAACTTAGTTAATATAACTTGCTTCTACATGTAAGTGTTTCAGGAAAACAGGTACATGGTCACGAGTGATGGAACATCGTGAGGAACGATGGAGGGAACGAGTGACAGATTTAGGAAGCGCGTCTCAGAAGGAACACAACTTTCTATAAATGGCAAGTTACCTTATCTTCTGCGAGCGATCTTCTACGAAGATTTTCAGCTGTAGGCGGTTGCTTAAGGAGATAAAAGAGAGGATAAGATCAATCTTCACACGATCTTATCTTAGGAAATCCGAGATCATTCGGTTTTGGGAAGAATCGGCATGGTTGAGGATCCGAAATCACAAACAATCTTTTTCCTTATTGTGTGGGATTTGTTAAGTGGAATATCAGCGTAATTAGGCAAGAATTACGCGTGAGATCAGATTTAACTTATCTTATAAATAGCTAGGATTAGCTAGGGTTAAAAGTGTGGTTGTACGAGTGTTGAAGACGAAGAACTTGAAGAGAGGGCTTTTCAAGTGTACGAGTGTGTGGCTTTTTCCGGTGAAGAATCCACAAGTAAGTCAGTAGTTTACTTTGTCTTAGGTTTACGCTTAGGGTTGTAGAAGTCTAGTTGGTTGAACTTTGGTCGGTGCCTTAGTTACCAGGGAACTTGACTTACCTTGTAATTGTTGAAACTTAATAAAAGTATTCTATTGAAAATCCTCTGAGAAGCAGTCTCAGGGGTAGAGGTTTTTCTTTCTACGACTTGTTGGTCGGACAGAAAGTTTTCCTCTCTAAATTCTGTGTTCTATTGTTTATTTCCGCTGCCCAGGGAACCTTACTAGTTCCCTGTATTGTTACTAACGCGTCACGATCCAACAATTGGTATCAGAGCAGGTTTGCTCTAGATTGTGTGTTAGTGCAGGAATACAAGAATGAATTCAAACAACACTCCCAACGTCGGAATTGGAAACAACAAGCCTCCACTTCTTGTTCCTGGAGAATACGACCACTGGAGAATCCTCTTTGCCACTTGGCTTAAGAGTAATGACTACCAAGCATGGTCAGTCATTGAGGATGGAGACTATGTCATTCCTGAAGCCAAGAAGGACAAGAAATCTGAATGGGGACCAACTGAGTGGACGGGAATGGAGAAAAACTTCAAGGCACAAATGCTTCTCAATAATGCCTTGGGTGCTGAAGATCTGCTAAGGGTGGTGAACTGCAAAATCGCCAAAGAAGCATGGGCGGCCATTAAGCAGATGCACATTGGTAGCACGGATCTGAAAGAAAGTCATCAGAAAGAGGCTAAGAAGGAGTTTTACAACTTCAAGATGGAGGATGGAGAAACCATAGCAACATACCAATCTCGGTTTGAAGCCTTGGTGAATCGCATCAATCATCTAGGTATCGAGAAAACCATCACACAATCAGAAAAGGTCTCTGCGATTATTGATGGTCTCGGTCCTAAGTATGTTGTTACCAGAGGCTTGCTGAAAGAAAATCCAATCACGAAGACTTGCACTCTTCATGAAATCTTTGGAAAGCTGACGGATTATGAGTGATATGAAAAGATCAAAAGTAGCATCTCAAGTTCCGGCAAAGGCATTGCTCTCAAGGTTGAAAAAGCCATTGAGAACATCACCGCAGGAAGAGAGGTGTATACTACAGAGGAGGACTCTGATGTGGCGCTCATAACAAAGTCAATGAGGGCTTTTTACAAGAAAGGCAAAAAGCAAGGAGCATGGAAGGAACAAGAGAAGATCAACTCAGAGAAGAAGGACATCAAGGAAGTTACCTGCTACAATTGTCAAGAGAAGGGTCACTATGCAAAGAGTTGTCCCAAAGGTAACGAATCTGGGAACGATAAGAAGAAGGCCTACATCGCTGCATGGGATCTAGACTCAGATGATGAATCTGAACCAAAGGTCTGTGCCATGACTCTGAAGATCGAAGATGCTGATCCAGAGGTAACTCCTGAACAATTCCTTGATATTTTAAAGAATGCTAAACAATCTGATCTTCTTGTCCTAGTCAAAAAGCTTTTTGAAGATAACTTAAAGATGCAAGAAGAAATGGAAGCTTCTGATGAGAAATGTCATAATCTTGAAGAAAAATTATCAGAAACTACTGTAACTAGTGTAGTTCCATGTTCAGAGTATGAAATCTTAAAGAAAGATGTTAAGACTCTAACTGAAACCAATAATGAACTTAGATCGGATTTACTTGTTCACAAACTCAAAGGAGAAGAATTAGAACGCGAGCTAAGTAAACGAATTCAAATTAAGTTTAATCCGACTAGATGTGGTATTGGTTATGGTAAAAACAAATCTGAATATCCTCCTGATGACCTTACCTTTGAAGAGAAAATGGAAAGAAAAGCTAGGGAACTTCAATCCGCTAGAGATAAGGTTACTCATCTAGAGAGTAGAGTCAAGATTCTTGAAAGTAATCTGAATGATAACTCTGAATGGTATTCTGGTAAAACGGCTCATAAAATATACTTAAAACAGTCTCAAGGGAACCAGCACAGAGTTCCTTCCAAGGAACGTGCGAAGGAACGTACCCTCCAGAAACCACATCCTAAGCGCTATCTTGGCGAATATTATAGGGTATGCTATCACTGTGGTGGGGGAGGTCATGTTCAAAAAGACTGTAAAGTTAGGTTAGAAGAGTCTAACAAAAGAAGTCAAAACTAGAACACAGGGAACAACAAGAAAAAGTGGTCTGATAAGAAAAATCAAGGGTATGACAAATCTCATCAGAATAAAAAGAAACCAGTTCCACAACCACAAAAGAAGCAAAACTCTAAAGCTGATAAAAGGAAAAACTATGTTGATCCCTCAAGTGTTGCTTCTAGTTCCAAGAGCCCACAGAAAGCCACTTTAGTTCAATCACAAATCTATCATTCTGTGAGCTATGCTAACCGACCCGGGAAGGCTAAGCAGGCATGGGTCGTTAAAACGTGATTTCTTTCTTGCAGGGTGAAGTGAGGGGGAACATCCGCTGGATCCTTGACATCGGGTGTTCATGTCACATGACAGGGAACAAGAGTATTATGTCCTCACTTCAAAACAAAGCTGGAGGAAACATTTCCTTTGGCAACAACTATCAAGGAGAAATCATTGGAACAGGTGAAGTCAAGCTAAATGACAAGATCAGCGTTAGAGAAGTAAGCTTGGTGAAAGGTCTTAGTTACAACTTGTTGAGTATTGCTCAGCTTTGTGACCAAGGGAACAACGAGGTATCCTTTACCTCAGAAGGCTGTATGATCAAGAACCAGAGATCAAATCTTGTGGTCCTGAAAGGAAAAAGGCGCAACAATGTGTACTTTGTCGACTCAAGTTTCCAACCACAAGAAGATCTTTGCTTTGTAACATTAGGTGACAAGACTGACCTCTGGCATAAGAGGTTTGGTCACGCAAATCACCGAGGAATTCACAAACTTTACTCACAAAACCTGGTGATAGGACTTCCCAAAGTTCTTACAGAAAAGGAAAGCTTGTGTGAAGAGTGTGCAAAAGGAAAACAAAGCAAGTCATATTTTCAGTCTAAGTTGTCAGTCAGCACCTCTCATCCCCTTGAGATGATACACATGGATTTGTCTGGTCCCATGTGGGTGAGAAGTCATGGTGGTAGCAGGTACATTTTTGTTATTGTTGATGATTTTACTAGATATACATGGACTCTCTTTCTAGGTTCCAAAGATGAGACGTTCATGGCTTTCAAGAGCTGGATCAAGAAAGTAGAAGCATCAACAGAGCAGAAGTTAAAAACTATCAGGTCTGATAATGGAACAGAATTCAAGAATACCATGTTTCATAGCTACTGTGATGAACATGGAGTTTCTCAGAACTTCTCTATGCCAAGGACTCCTCAACAGAACGGCGTAGCTGAGAGAAAGAATGGAACACTACAAAACATGGCTCGAACTATGATGTTGGCAAGTAACTTGCCTCGGTCCTTTTGGGCTGAGGCAGTCGGTACCGCTTGCTACATCATTAATCGAGTCACCATACGTTCCAACTTCTCTAAAACTCCATATGAACTAATCAAGGGCAGAAAGCCAAATATTTCCCACTTGAAAGTCTTTGGGTGCAGGTGCTTTATTCACAACAACGGAAAAGACGAGCTTAGCAAGTTTGATCCAAGGAGTGACGAAGGTATCTTTCTGGGATATGCATCCAACAACAAGGCTTACAAGGTGTTCAATAAAAGGACTAAGAAGTTTGAAGAAAGCATTCATGTTGTCTTTGACGAGTCCAAAAATAGAGGGAACCTCTCTAGTAACGAGGATGTACTGAAGGTTCTAAATACAGATTCAGATGATGAAGTCGATCCAGATAAAGGTGCACAAGCTCCAAAGGATGATGTTATGCCTCCAAGTCCTGACTTGGATGGATATGACACAGAAAGTGCCCTAGTTCCTGAGGATGATACTTCACAAAATGAAGAAATAGAGGAAGATCATGGGGAAGGAACTTCACATGGAACGACAAGCCAACAGGAACAAGAGGAGTCAAGTACAGATCCCACTCAGATTGAAGTCAGGAATTACCATCAAAAGCGGGATCATCCTGTTGACAACATCATCACTCCATATGATAAAGGTGTGCTTACTCGTTCCTCTATTAAGAATTTTTGTGCTTTCAATGCGTTTATCTCTCTTGCAGAGCCAAAGAATGTGAAGGAAGCATTAAAAGACCCTGACTGGATAGTTGCTATGCAAGAGGAACTACACCAGTTCGAGAGGAACAAAGTATGGAGATTAGTTCCCAAGCCAAAGCACAAGATGGCTATAGGAACAAAGTGGGTTTTCAGGAATAAACTTGATGACACCGGAGCTGTCACAAGGAACAAGGCGAGACTTGTAGCAAAAGGATACAATCAACAAGAAGGGATTGATTACGATGAAACGTATGCTCCTGTTGCAAGAATAGAAGCCATCCGTCTTCTAATCGCCTATGCTGCTCACAAAGGTTTCAAGTTGTATCAAATGGATGTGAAGACAGCATTCCTGAATGGGTATCTACAAGAAGAGGTTTATGTGCTACAACCTCCAGGATTTGAAGATATTGATCACCCTGACCATGTCTATGTACTGGATAAAGCCCTTTACGGTCTCAAACAGGCTCCTCGTGCTTGGTATGATAGATTCGCTCAGTTTCTATTAGCCAATGGATACAGACGTGGTGTGATCGACAAGACATTGTTCCTAAGGGAACAAAACGGTGAGGTTTTAGTAGTTCAAGTTTATGTTGATGACATTATATTTGGTTCTACTAACCCTAAACTTGTAGAAAGCTTCAAGAATCTCATGAGTAGTGAGTTTGAGATGAGCATGATCGGTGAACTCACTTTCTTTCTTGGTCTACAAGTGGTACAAAGTGATGAGGGAACAAAGGTACATCAACAAAAGTACATCAAGGAACTATTGAAGAAGTATGGTATGGATTCTACAAAAAGTTTTGATACCCCTATTTCTCCTAATACTCGTCTTGATGCTGATCTAAATGGTGTTGATGTTGATCAAACAATGTACCGTGGAATGATTGGTTCCCTATTGTACCTAACGGCCAGCCGGCCAGATATTATGTTCAGTGTGTGTCTTTGTGCTAGATTCCAGGCCAATCCTAAAGAAACACATCTGAAAGAAGTGAAGAGAATTCTGCGATACTTGAAAGAGAACGATGGGTTATGTCTATGGTATCCAAGACACAACTCGTTCCATGTTGTCGGATTCCCGGATGCAGATTTTGCAGGTCACTTGGTAGATAGGAAGAGCACATCAGGCATGGCCCAATTTCTTGGTCCCTGTTTGGTGTCTTGGGGATCAAAGAAGCAAAATTCGGTTGCTCTTTCAACAGCCGAGGCAGAGTATGTTGCAGCAGCTGCCTGTTGTTCCCAGGTATTATGGTTAAAACAACAATTGGTGGATTTTGGTATGTCTCTTGGAACTATTCCTATCTTATGTGATAATACAAGTGCAATCAATATCTCCAAAAATCCTGTGCATCATTCTAGAACCAAACATATAGATATTCGACATCATTTCTTAAGAGATAATGTTGAAAAAGGTTTCATCAAGATGGATCATTGTAGGACTGAAAATCAAGTGGCAGATATTTTTACCAAGGCTTTGGACAGAAAACCCTATGAACATCTGAGGATGTTACTAGGAATGATTTCCTTGGAGTAAACAAGTCCCGGTCCTCTATTCCCTCAGTGCCTGACTAAAGAGGTAACTTCTCAGGTAACTACATATCATTTGACAAGTTTTCTAATGGCTTATATCCTTCCTCTGTGCATAGATGTTGTATATATTAGAAATTGTTAAGTGTTACATGCTAAAAGGAACTAAAACTGAATTGCTTACATCCAAGATTTTCTTTTGGCCCAAAATAACCAACTTGATCTATTCTATCCCTCACTTCAAGCCGAAATGATAGTTGGTTATAAGTTGTCCCCAGCCTGGTCCACACAAACATTCCCTATGAACCTCTTTTGATTACCTTTAAACGGGGAATAATTGTGTGGATGTCACAATTTGTCCTAGCCCACAATAAATTTGAATGGAACGTCTCTAGTCCCTTTCTGTTCAAACATTGCCTTTTATCCACTCATGGTACCGAGGTATGGAACTTGTGGTTGAGAATTGTGTCACTTTAAAGGAACGTCTTTAATTATAATTGAATGTTTTCTGCAAAGGAATAGACATCAATCAACGCAGGGTTCGCAGTTTTGTTGTAGCCGTTGTGACTGCTTGTTTAAATTTTTCCAGCCGTTGCACAATAACTCTGCAGGGAACGATAGGACGTCTGCGCAGTCAAAATTGAATGGCGGTGAAAATTCATCATTATGGCAACTCTTAGCCGTTAAGATTTGGATAGAAGATCTTTGGGAAGATCATGATCTTGTAAATAAGGAAAGAGGTGTGCTTTATAAACTCTTATCTCGTTCAATTTTTTTACCGCACCTCTGTTCTTCTCCCTCAAACCCTAAATCTTCCTCAAAGCTTCAATCTTCTCTTTTCTGCAACAATGGCCTCCTCCTCAAACACCCCAATCCTCAACTTTGATGGTCTCGATGCTTCTGAGATCGCCGTTCTTCAAGCCCAACTCGAATCCATCAAAAAGGCCAAACTTTCCTCCCCCTCCCCAATTTCCAAACTTGAAACCAAATTCGATGCTGTCTCCGACACTAGTATGGCCACCGCTGATAAGGTCTCATCGGAGAAGGAGACTATGGGTGAAAAATCTGAGAATGATCAATCCCCGTTTCCCTCAGAAAACCCTTCCGACAAGGCTGCTGAAACAGGGGAGGTATAGGAGAGCAAGGATGAGTCGTAAAAGGAAGAGGTGAACTCGCCACCGAAGGAAACCACCGATGATCAAGAAAAAGTGGAATCTTTTCCTGTGCATATGCGACCAGGGTGGGTTAAGCCAACGAGCCGTGGGAAGCGAAAGGCAAGAAAGAGTGTCCCTCCCGTACCATCTCAAATCCTTCACATCTCTGATTCGGAGCACACCCCATCCCCTGCCAACAAAAAGCCGAAGGTTACTCCATCTGGATCCAAGTACGGCCTTCGCTCCACCGTTCCAAAGGAACCGGTGGCTCAAGAATCTTCTGCAGATGAAGAAGATCCAGAGGAAGATGAAGAGGACGTTGGCTCAGAGTCTGAAGAGGGTGAGGAAGAAGAAAAGAAAGAGTTTGGTGGAGAAGGAGACGAAGAAGAGGAGGAGTTGGAAGAAGAGGTTGAAAAAGACCTCAAGTCTGCCAAGGCACGAGGTAAACTGCCAATGGAACCAACGGCCCGTTCCAAGAAGGGTTCAAAGAAGGTTGTCGCTCCTCTAGTGATCGACGAAGAGTTCCTGAAAAGCCATGACTTGGAGGAATTCTGGGAACTTCTCAAGTTTCAGGGATGGGAGAAAATCTGTGACTCTGGAGTCAAGGTAGATGTGTCCCTTCTCTCCCAATTCTTTGGTTCCTTCCAACTAGCTGATCTCTCTACCGGTCCAATGGGCTTTGCTACTGTCTGTGGGATGGAAATCTCTTTTTCTTTGGGATCTGTTGCTACAATTCTGAAGGTGCCTGTTGAAGGATATGGGCATGTCCATACTTCGAGTAACTGGCCCAGGAACAAAAATCAGTTAATCAAGCGTGTTATGGGCAAAGTTCCTGTTGCTGGTCCTTATTCAACCAATGATTTGAGCTACACTGCACGGATTGCACATCAATTTCTTATCAAGGTTGTTGTTCCTAGGCTGGAGAAGAGAACTACGCTCACCATCAACGATATGATTCTGCTGGACAAGTTTCTAAGGAAGGAACGAATCAGTCTTCCGGAGATAATGATGAGGCAGATGGCTAAGTGTACTGGGACGAAGCGTAGCCTGCCTTATCCTCGTTTTGTGAAAGCTATTCTGAAGGAGAGAAAGGCTTATAAGCCTTCGAAAGAGGAGTTCTTTGGATTACCCTTGGAGATGCGCAATATCTCGAGGATGAACTTTCAAGGTAATTCGAAGGGAACAGCTGCAAAGAAGACTGCCCAGATGGATGTTGGGAGTTCTTCACTGAGTGAAGGTGTTACTTCCAAGATGTTATCTGAGCTTCAAAAGATTTCCTCTTAGCTTAGTACCATCATTGGTTACCTGGCTAAGAGAGACGCCGACACTACTGCTGCTGATTCCACCTCCTCCGAACCATGATGTGGACCCTTTCTAGTTCCTTAGCCTATCTATCCCCAGTTTAATATTTTTTTTTTGTTTCTTGGATGTTAAGATTTTTATGTTTTATGTCTTCTCTGGCTATATTTTCCGCGACAATTATCTATAATAATGACTATCTTTTGCTTATGAATGGTTTAAGTTTCAATTAAATTTGTTCATTTGCTCTATGTTTTGCTTGATGATTGTTGATCTTTTGATGATGTCAAAAGGGGGAAGTTAGGAAAAATGCAGAGATGCGTTCTATCCAAGAAAAAGAGAGGGAACTTTGGCTAAGGTGGAATGTGTTGTTAACTCTGAAGAGTAGGCACAACAGTGCATCTGTTAAGGGGGAACCACATGAATTTTTTTTCTGATCTATATTTCTACTGGTTTCTAGATATGCATTTTTGTATAGGTTTGCCATCATCAAAAAGGGGGAAATTGTTGGAACAATAGTTGTTCCATAGTTTCTCTTAGTTTTGATGATAACAAACTTAGTTAATATAACTTGCTTCTACATGTAAGTGTTTCAGGAAAACAGGTACATGGTCACGAGTGATGGAACATCGTGAGGAACGATGGAGGGAACGAGTGACAGATTTAGGAAGCGCGTCTCAGAAGGAACGCGGCTTTCTATAAATGACAAGTTACCTTATCTTCTGCGAGCGATCTTCTACGAAGATTTCCAGCTGTAGGCTGTTGCTTAAGGAGATAAAAGAGAGGATAAGATCAATCTTCACACGATCTTATCTTAGGAAATCCGAGATCATTCGGTTTTGGGAAGAATCGGCATGGTTGAGGATCCGAAATCAAAAACAATCTTTTTCCTTATTGTGTGGGATTTGTTAAGTGGAATATCAGCGTAATTAGGCAAGAATTACGTGTGAGATCAGACTTAACTTATCTTATAAATAACTAGGATTAGCTAGGGTTAAAAGTGTGGTTGTACGAGTGTTGAAGACGAAGAACTTGAAGAGAGGGCTTTTCAAGTGTACGAGTGTGTGGCTTTTTCCGGTGAAGAATCCACAAGTAAGTCAGTAGTTTACTTTGTCTTAGGTTTACGCTTAGGGTTGTAGAAGTCTAGTTGGTTGAACTTTGGTCGGTGCCTTAGTTACCAGGGAACTTGACTTACCTTGTAATCGTTGAAACTTAATAAACGTATTCTATTGAAAATCCTCTGAGAAGGAGTCTCAGGGGTAGAGGTTTTGCTTTCTACGACTTGTTGGTCGGACAAAAAGTTTTCCTCTCTAAATTCTGTGTTCTATTGTTTATTTTCGCTGCCCAGGGAACCTTACTAGTTCCCTGTATTGTTACTAACGCGTCACGATCCAATAGAAACATTCCTCAAGTAAACTTAGATTACATGTCAAGTGAAGAAGGGTAAAAGAGTCTTTGCAAAACTGTCTGGGGCGATAAGAGAAGAATGACATAAGTGTCTGGAAGGAAAAGAAGCACACAGGGGTACACTAGTCTTTTGGAAATCTGCCTTGCGCCCTAAGTGAAAAAGGATATACGTTTTCTTTGGAAGAAGGCTCACGTATAAATAGAAAGCGATGAAGCTAGGTCACCTACATCACTCACCTGAATGAACAATAGATCCACCTAAGAGCAACAAGAGCATTGAGAGTGATCCAGGAGCAATCAAGAACCAATCCAAGGAACAAGAAGAACCAGAGGAAGTCATAGTCGAGTGTTCGATCTCGACGATGACGATGAGGAAGATGTTTCTGGTGCTAAAGGAAACTGCATTTGGAAGTCGTAAGGTTTGATTTTTTGTTTAATCGTTTGAGTGAGGTTAGGAACTTAGTAGCATGGTTCGTTAATATTTTTAGGATTTGCTGATCTCTAGAAATAGAGAAGTTTGAATATGTAATTTGTATCTAAGGAACTATTTGATTAATAAAGTCTTCATTCAAAATCTTCCAAGAGAGGTAGAAGTTTACTCATTTAACTAGTTGGTTGAAATGGGGTTCCTCTATAAAAGAACCGTATGCTTAGTTACTCTGGTTTGAATTCATGTATTTGTGTTTGGTTATTATTCCATTATATTGGGTAAGGGCCGTCAATGAACAATTCTCGTATGTGTGTTGAACTAACGCGTTCTATCCACTTTTGTACCTAACTTGGCTAGCTAGGAGGAACTCTGTAAGTTACTTATTTTTTTGTTTTAGATAATATATTTGACCCCTTCAAAAAGAGCTTTAATTTTTTTTCTTCTTCAAGTTATCATAGTTTAGAACCAAATAAGCCCTTAATTTCGTAATGGGGCAGGGATTCCAGGGAATGTTAGTTTCGATAGAAAGCAAACCAAGAAACTTGGACGATCAATAAAAGCACATAAGAGTTTATGAGTACTTGTTTGGTTGTCAAATGAATTCACATGAAGTTGAAAAATCTAGGAAGTCAATAAAATACATGCATTTAGTTGAAGATTTTCTTCTCCCTCCGTTTAGTTCTTGTCCATGAAGCCTTAAACTTTTATTTAGTTTTATTTGTCCTTGAATCTTTATTTGTACAAGATTTTCCATTTGTACCCTTTGCATATAATTAAGACTTGGAAAAGTCTGCCAAAAAAGAAGAGAGGAATGTGTAATTAATAAGGGTAATTTGGTAAGATTATAATATGCCTTAATATATGTGCATTAGACTTCATGAGCAAGTAGAACTAAACCGAGAGAGTATTAAAAAAAACCCATAATTTTAACTTTCATGGATTTTCCAATTCATGAGTTTCAAAGTAATTTAAGTAATTATGTACCTAGGGATATGAGTGAGTAAGATTCCCCCTATAATTTCCAAACAAATAGATTTGACCAAACATGTTTAATTTTCTAAATTTCTATGATTTACAAATTCTAATAAATTATTTCACATGAATTAAACTTCTAAGAATTATACTTCATGCATTCAACCAAACAAGCATTGAGTATACTTTGTCCTTAAGGTGGTATATACAAATTATCTTAATTAAGCCAACAAACTAAGATATAAGTGTGAGATCGAGATCAAAGCAAAAAGTGAATTTCCATTACTGATGTAATGTTACAAGAGAAGAAGAGAGAGGAAGTTAAACAGCATCGTAATTAAGCTTGACATAACAAGATCGAGTAAGCTAGCTCTATGTACAATATTATATCATGTGCCTATCTTTTCCCTTGTGGCGATATTAGGTGCACTTGAGCCGGTCTAGACCATGTATTCCCTGCAAACATAATCACAAAACCATACCTATAAATGCTCTTCTTAATTTATGCTATAACTACATTACATACGTGTTATTTTAGAAAACTAGCTGGCATGGATGTAAGTAGAACTCAACTTACCAGTACAAAATGAACATCGTCGAGTAAAGGCACGAGCAACGCGACCAGAGATTGCATTTCTTCCCGGAGAGTGCTGAAGTTTTGGCCTTTGGAAGCAAGGAGTTGGATGAAGGTCCTGTTATCTGGCAACAGTTTTAGGGCAACCTGTAAAATTATAAGTGGATAAATTAAAATTGATTGTTCTTCATGATCGAAATGCTATTGATTTCAAATTATGAAAATTAAGACGGATCATTAAATCACATAAAGAGGGATATGAAAATTACTTTGTAAGCAGCAGATGAAATCCAACCATGCCAAGGCTTCAAGGTGAGGTTATAGGATTCCTCCACCACTTGCTCCATGCTTTGGCTTGGATCCCTTGCTATGCTTTCCAATAAGGCGACCTTAAAATCCAGTGACCTATATATGTGCCATTAATTATTTTATGATACGCGTAATGATACTAGCTAGTTTATTTATCATATTTCAAATTAAATGTTATATATAAATAACTGGTGTAAATATTATATATGTAGATGCAAATTTAGTACCTTGTAAGCCAAAGCAAGCCTCTACTGCAACTGTCACGGTTCTTTGCACTTCCTTCAGCTGCTTCTTTCTTTAATATCTCTATCAGATTTGAATACTTTGCTGGGTCCGTATCTATTTGCAACTCTAATCTCTGTTTTTGCAAAGTACATAGATCGATCATATATACTACTAATTATATAAACATATAAAAACTTGCATCATTTTTGTATACTTTTTACATCAAGGGAAAAAAAGTATTGATATACTTAGATAGGCCTAATATTGAAAGGCCAAAAAAAAAAATCAACAGTTAAGCAATTCGACATGATGAAACAAACACAACCCAATCAAATAAAACAACAATAAATAAAAATTGTTGATCAGTGGTAGATCGAGAACTGAAGAAGTATGCATTTGGAATACAAGCTCGATGCTTAAATTTAATATTTATTTTTCTATGTGAAATGAAATGTGAGGGAATGGAAACCCTAATTAAATTGAAAATGGGGTGGACGGTGATAGATGTGCGCGTAGGCACGTCATGCATGACTCGTGAGACGTCACACATGTTTAATTTGTCAAGTCAGAGACGAAATCATTTCTAATTAATCTGCGGCGCGCCATTTTACGTGTTTGGGCCTAAACATAAACTAATTAATAATACTCTCGATCAAAATTAAAAATTGCTGCTCGCTACGACAATCCAAATTAGTCGTATATTATTATATGCGCGCATGGGAGCAATACTAACTGGTGTAGTTTCAACCAAAAAACAAGTACTAAACTGGTGTAGTACTATCTCATCGAATTTATAATAATACTGGTGAACAGTAGAAAAGCTCCGATATTAGAGATCGATCGAGATAAGAACAGATGTGAAAAGACTGAATTAGCCTCAACGAGAAACGTTTCATTTCGTTTTTTGTTTCGTACGTGTGTACGTATGATGTCTGCAGCTAACTCTGAAACGAGAAACTTAGTACCTGAATGTTTTGAAACATGTCTTGTCTGAGCACAGCCATGGTTGGCCCTATCTTATCTGCCACCCACAATCATCAAACCAATAAATTAGATACAACGCCAAACCAAAACAAAAAAACATAATAAGATCATTAATTAATAATTAAAATCTGAACTCACCAAGCACTTGGAGGATGAGGTGGCAGAGGGCGAGGAAAGGCCTTGAAGGGATGTTGGTAACTTCTCCAAGAGGGTGGCTCCGATCGCCGCGGACCGAGGGTGCAGGTGCACCCGCACCATCACCACCTTGATGATGATCAGAAGATGGAGGGTGGTGAAGAAAAGAAAGCTCTTCAATGGCTGCCTTAATCTCGCTCTCCTTCTCTCTTACCATCTTTCTCATTGATTTAACGGTGGTTGAGATTTTGGGGGACTTCAAAGGTACGGAGTAATCTAGCTAGCTATGGCTTTATATATATATATAGCCTCCCTGAATGTATATTAATACATTTTAGGCAAGCTGGAGTTTGAGAGTATTACCAGCCGTAACTTTTATCGTCTGTTAATTTATTTATAAACCAAGTTTTCTAAATTATGCTATGTACTATATAGCAAGCTAGTACTTGGTGGTATAAATCGATCTATGTGTTATATATTTGTATATAGGAGGATTGAAAGTGACATTGTATCTGACCTTGGGTTAGTCCTATTTTTTAATAACGGCCTTCTCTCTTCCATTTTAGCTCTTGCCCATTCTCCCAAACTCGAAAGAATATTTCAAAAAGCACTATGACGAAATGGAAATTTCTAGGATATTTTTAAGATAATATTATGCCGTGTTTTCTAGCTTATAGTATCCTCTATCATAGAACGTTGTTTTGAAAGGTTTTATTAGATTTTACAAATTTGTTAATTTTCTTAATTTGATTTAATTTTCAAATAGAGTAATCATTTTAATAATATAGTTTTTAACTTATATTCTTAGAACGTATATAGGTTAAAAAACCAATATTCTATATATTTAAAATAAAATTATCCTGTTAATTTGTATTTACTCTTCTTCTTGTTCTTTTTTATATCACCCCACCTCTCTATTTAAGACAATGAAACGAGCGTGATTTGGAATAATTTCTCAATGTGTTTATTATCCTCAAAGGGAATGAATATATAGTAAATACAAGCTAGATCCCTATGATATTATCTTCTACAGATATAATTTCTATCCAAACATAAGAAAAGATATTCTATACCAATTCTATCCAAATATGACTTAGATATCTTAATACTCCTCCTCAAGATGGAGGTGGATCAAAAATGTCCAACTTAAAACGGGAGAAATAAAATTGTGTCTTGCCCAATGCCTTTATGAATATGTCGGTCGGTTGTTGATTGGTAAAAAAACTATGACTTGTAACAATTTTATGGGTGACGACTAAATCCCTAAAAAAAAGTAACAATCAACTTCAATATGATTGGTGCGTTCATGAAAAATGGATTAGATGTGGCCTTCGGGCATTTAGTCAAACGGTTAAGCCTCAAGGGTAGTGCCCAGAGGTCTCCGGTTCGACTCTCACGGGCAGTGACCTCACCAAAAAAAAGGATTAGATGTAATATGCAAAGTGGCCTAACTATCGCTTGGTCAAGCATGACTTATCATCAGTTTCTCCATTTTCCTTTCTTTTACTTATTTCATTACCCACCTTCAAAAAAGCGGCATGACTATCACAAGCTAGCCGAATAGGTGATTTTTGAGCAATACCAAGAGAGTGCACAAAGAATTTAACCAGACAAGCTCCCCGCATGTGGATGACATAGACTGGCATTCTACCTCATTTAGGGGGCAAGAGACAGTAACACCACCATCCTCTTTTGCCAGTAGGATAGCCCATAAAGACTCGTTTCCTATTGCGAGATGCATGTTTATCATGACTCTTTGGAAGTTTAGATACAAAACATAAGCACCCAATACCTTTGAAAATGAGAATATGGTGAGGCGTGACCAAAGAGCAATTCGCACAGTGAGTTTGGTTCAAATGAAATAAACTCTTATCCTGAAACAAATGTATGTACCTTTTCTAGTTCGTAGTGCGCTTTTCCTATTTCGGAGTACACTTTTTCAGATTTGCACTTTTTGTATTTTGCAATGCATTTTTTGTACTTTTTGTAGTGCCCTTTTTCGGATTGCACTTTTTGTATTTTGCAATGCACTTTTGTATGAAAAGTGCACTATAAATTAGGAAAAGTGCATTCGTTTCACGTTTTAGGAAGAGTTTTTTTCATTTGAACCAAACTCTTCGTATAGTCTTATTTTCCAAGAGTGGAGTCAGAGTCTTGTTGATTAAATAGCATATCGTTTAGACGCATTCTCCCCAAAAGTTTATGGGAAGATATGCTTGAAAGTTGAGAGCATGAGCAACATTGTGAAGATGCCTATGCTTAGCTCCGCCTAACCATTGTGAAGAGCATGAGCAACATGGTTGTTAAAATTACCTTTTAAAGAGAAACCCACCTTAATTTATAACTTTTATGCAATCTTTTTCAATACATTCACCCCCTTATTTACACTATTTTTAAAATCCACTAGTTTTGTTATACAAAAGCACCCTTTCTTGCAACTATTTCAAGAAAACCCATCTTATGCCAAACCAATCTAAAATTGAGCAAAACGATACCATAAAAAATATAAATATTAATATGGAGAAGGCTTTGGTGAGTACATCCTTACGGGTGGAGTAAGAATGAATCTCACTTGTTCCTTTAAAAAATCAAAATTCAGGATTAAACTTTCATTAAAAGGGAAAAAAACAGCACGAGCATATTTTTTCCGAATTATTCGCATATTTTTCAAAAACAATCGTTATGGGGACGCATGTAGCCATAGGTTTTGCTCATGGCGTGTACAAAAAATAGCTTTGTGTGCATCAAAACTAGTTAAATATGAATCAATTTTTTGATGCAGATTGTGCATTGATTTCTAAGTTTTTTTTTTAAGGTTTTAACGTTAGTGTCTATGAAATACTATAGTTATCTAGTTTTAATGCACACACGAACAATTTTGATGCACAAAAGCTAGTTTTGACTCACACCCCACGTGCATGATGTGCATCCCTCGTATATGTTTTTTTTTTCGAAATTTGCGAATAATTCGTCAGTGCAGTATTTTTCTCTTTTTAAATGAAATGATATTCGTCCTTAATTTTTCTTCATCCAACATCTTAGATTCATTCTTATTTCACACTAGACCATTCGCACATGATCTCAACCCTATTTATATTACCATTATAATTAATGTGATTACTTTTTTTCGGTCGAAAACCCAATGTAAATTAGCCAGGTTAGAATGAAAACAACATTATGATTTTTAAAAACAAATTCAAATTATATTGTTTTAAGTATTTAAGATTATCTTTCCAATGGTAAGGAAAATTGATTGGGCCACTTGGGAGTTGGGCCATATATACTCTTTTATTTTATTTCTTTATGCACCAAAAGTAGAAATGTGTCAGATGTATTTTTTAAGAACAAACTTCTCCCAATCGTACATTTAATTTGGTTTGATTTTTAAAAATAGATGAGAAACTCCCAATGCCTTCATGGGAGATGCCGTAGGAGTTTTTATTAATTTCCCCCCAAATATTATGGAGCGCATTATCAGAATAAAAGTTCATAGCAGGCTGATAATTAATTTAATACAAATTACTCCCCAATTCAATTAATGAAGAACTTCACCCACCAACATATCTGCCGTCGTCATCGTGGTCACCGTCCTACGGTGTCGATTGCTCAGAGCCCGTTCCCGGGATCGCCTTGTACGTGTAATTTTGAAAAAACAATGGGGGTAATTTAGGAAAGTGAAATTAGTGATGATTTTTTTTTGGTTGAAAGTGAAATTAGTGATGATTTCCATTCCACCTTATTTTAATACTCTTTGTTTGGCAAGTTGGGAAACAGAAGTTACTGTTCAATAGGATCATTTCACATGCATGGCTGATTTTAATTTATCTAATACGGAGTAGTAATAACCGGAACGGTTTTATTAATCATGCATGTACTATAGGGTGCGATAGCCTAGCTAGCTACCTAGGTTTCCTTCTTTGATAGTAGTTGTGTAATTAGTTTAATCTGTTATTCAAAAGATCGATCAAATAGCTGTTAATAAACTAGTACTACGTACGTGGTACTTACTAACTTTGACCCTAAAGCTCCAACAAACCTAGAACTTAGAGTTTAGGGTTTGTGTTTGTAGCTAGGTTTTAAGATTTAGGAAGGAGAGATTGCATGTAGGAAAAAGTGAGAGTAAAAAACATACTCCATCCCTTAAGAAATGGCAAATTTTTGTTAAAAAATATTACCCTTTCAGATATTTTGGACAAAACCTTTCAAATTTATTATTAGTCATTAATTTAATCTAGTGTCTTTTTATATTTCTATATAGACTAATCAATGTTTAAGTATACTTTAGAATATACTATGTGTCTTTAGCCAATGAGAAAAAAAATTACTTAAGGGTATTTTGGTACAAAATCATGAGTTTTCCTTAATATGTTTCTACATTGATAAAGGAAAATCATTTTATGAAGGAGGGAGTATTTATTTAATTTTACATTTTAGGGTTTGTGCATAATTTGTGGTTGTTTGGTACAAGGATATACATTACAGTATTTCTTAGGGCCAGGATGCCCAGCTACCTTAAGTAGGGTTTAGTTAGAATTATAATTAATTTTAAGTTCACTAGAACTTTGTGTTTTACTTAGACGTTATCAGTTACTCCGGCCTTCGCTTCACAATACTTGTTCTTAAAGCCTTTTTTTTTGTTTCAAAATAGATGTTCATATAATTTTTTTTTTCATTTATACCCTTTCCTATACCCCACATTACACATATCCCAAAATTTCTTTTTTTTTGGTTGAATCTCCCAAGGTAATTGAGAAAAAACAAAGAGTATTTAATATGGGTAATTTGGGAAGAAAAAAAATTTCTTAATATGTGTGAAATTTTGTTTAAAGATCAAGTATTGTGAAACAGGGGGAGTATATTAGAAGATTTGGATGTAAAGCTATGCATTTTAATGTCAATTGGAAGAGGTATTTTTTGTCACAAATTTTTTAAAGAAAGGGTAAGTGTGTATTAATTTGGGTCACATTTTTCTTTAGAGCTTATTTAACTTGGTATATATCATTTATATTGTAAAATATAATTCTCAATATCAAATTGTTTTTATTTACCTATATTTATCTTCAAATTATGATCAAAGAAGATAATATACAAGTAATAAGCGCCATTCGAGAAAGCAGAAATTGTCCATGGAAAATTGAAATAGTTGTTGCAGACATAGTACTTCTATTACTACAAACTTTTAAGGCAGTTGATCGAACTCAAGCACGTGCCTCGAAAGTGTAACATCAAGACTAGTTTCATAGTTAAATTGCGACATTCAATTACTTTAATTTGATCAACTTGTGACTCATCCAGAAGTGATTGTTCTCATCTAAAAGAATGCTCTAGGCTGAACTTTTCGGTTTCCGCCTAATGTTACCCCCACCGAAAAAAGCTTTGCAAAAAACCTTAAATGTGAAAATTAACATCTAAACACTATTCTTAGTTTTTTAGTTTCGGATTACAGCCTCATTTTCTCTTCAATTTATAATTAATGAAAATACCCCTAAATCATTCTAATCATAATACAATCTAAACATATTTAACACTTTTAGATAAAAATTCAAGTAGTTGTTTTTTAAGTTAAAATTTTCTTGTTCTGCAATGACAATAAAATAAAATAAAACTAATTAACAATATTAATGTGCAGTACTATTATGTATGTATCCATATTTGGATAAACATTATCTCTAATACACGTTGTTTCTTATTCTATAAGCCTAAGTTAAGTGTACTTATAGGAAAATTAATGCTCCCTTCAGCAAGACACGGGGAAAGGACAGGACATGGCATCTGAAATCTAATTATTGCTGATTAGCATTATTAATTTATCTGTTAAAAGAGTATTAAAGTATTATATTTAGTCTAATGAGTTTCATTAAGTTAATCCGCATATAATTTTGTTGTACTACGCAAATATATATAAATCTAGGAATATCCAAGTTGAGGTACACTTTTTTATTTAAATGAACCAAAAACTTTATAGTTTTCACTACAAATGGGCTTGTCAAAGGTCAAATAGTTGAGGGCGATGCATGACATATGCAAGTTCTCATCATTATTTAAAAAAAATCTATGACATATATACAGCTTCAATCTGAAAGGTTTTAAGAGAATCTGGAAGACTACTTAAGATTAAACAAACATATTAGAGATATATTAATTCAATTCGTATCCCCGCCAAAGAGGTAAGAATAGTATGCCTTTCTCATAACACAGTTGTATTCGTCATTAATATCTTATGATGCATATGTACTTATTGTTTTTGGATAGGGATTGACCCTATATATAAAATTAACATTTTTATTGCACTAATTATATATAGCCAGTTTGTATGATTCCTTCTTATGTCAATTTTATACAGTAGGTTAAAATTGCTAGCCTGCAACATTAATTTTGTTTATATATGGAAACCAGGCCTGATCGATCAAACCTTGTGAAAAGAAAGAAAAAGAAGAAGAAGAAAGAAATCGATCATACTCACTAGTAGTACTGGAGTACTCATCTTCAGCATCAATTCAAATATTTAAGGAAAATTGCAAAATATAACTGAATCTTTGAGGGTAATTACAGAATGTAGCACAAATGCACAATATTGCCTTCACTACAAGGTCGGTTGCGATCTTTAGCCTGAACAATTTTTTTTATAGTAAGATAGGAGGCAAGGCGATAGATGTGATAAATTAGGACCTCCTTGATGCTAAATTAGGACCTAGGCTCGACATGCTAATCCATTTCCATGCTACAAGCTCCACCACCTCCTTGATGATATGCCAAGTCTCTCCATACACAACACAAATAGATAAGGCGATAATGGATTGCCTTGTCTAACTCCTCGACTTGGCTTTAAATTTTACTATAATTTCACATTCCAAGTAATTTTCATGCTACATGATGAGGCGCGATTCATAATAGTCTATATCATCGAGTTAGGAAGCCACACTTCATGGAAGGTTTCCTTCAAGAAATTCCACCTCACTCTATCATAATCTTTATCTAAGTTGATCTTGATTACCATAAACTACTTCCCATGCTTAACACTCATGGAATGCATTACGACGATGTTGTCCGTGATTCGTCTCATAGGCACAAAACTCGCTTGTGTCGGTGCCCCAATGCTAGTATTCACCTGTTTTATTCTTGTAGCCATAGCTTTAGTCGCCATCTTGAAGGCCACATTGCATAAGTTGATCAACCTTAGCTGCAGATTCGCTGATTCTGGGTTCTCCACTTTAGGTATCAAGACTATGAGGGTGTCATTCATTGTTTCGGAGACCCTTCCTCCTCCAAAAATGCTCATTATAGATTCCTTGACTTCTTCCCGGACTATTTTCCAATTCTTTTGGTAAAAGATTGCATGGAAGCACTGCCCAGCCTTCGGTCCCATGCAATCCATCACTTCTTTTATTCTTTGGCGGAGTAATCCTTGCTTAAGTTCCCAAATTTGGATTACTGATCAAATTGGGTCGGTTATTGCAAGTTATCGTGCGAGTTCGGGTTGATCAATAGGTTAATAATGCCATTTTTAAATGTTGATTTCACTATTAAATTATTTTAAAATTATTAAATATAAATATTTAAAAATAAATACAAATAATTTAAAAATTAAAATTACATTAATATTTTAATATAATTTTATATAAATTTAGAGGCCAATCGAGTCGGGTTCGGGTTGTGATCAAAATTGGGTTTTAGGTCAGTCAGATCGTGTTTAAGCTAGAGTGGGTCGATTGGGTCGGTTTTTCGGGTTTGATCAACTTTTGACAGCTCTACTCTTATTCAATTTGAAATCGTAATTGTATTAGTTTTATGCAATCAATTAAGATGTATAGTCTGATCAAAAACAAATTAAGATTATGCTAATTAGGAGCAAAAATATATTGTCCAACTTAACATAATGGAATGTCCAACATGGTTGGTATAGGCAGAAGCAGAATGATTTTGTATTTACTTGTTAGTAATCTCTTGTACTTGTGTTTAAACCCGATTGCCCGAAGGAAACAACTTTTTGTAACTCGGAATTATGCTTAATAGAGTTGTAATTTAACTCTAGGGGTAAAGTTAAAAAAATTTTAACCGCTCAATAAAATATCAGTGATTAAGATGAGTTTTTTCTCTCACCAAATCAACTTTTTTTTTCTCTTTAATTATTTTTCTAAGGTTCAGCCAATTACTATAGATGATAAAATTTTACCCATAGAATTTCTAATCAACTCTACCAAATTCGAACCGATTTAGCTGACGTTTCCATATCGTTTTTTTATCGAAATGTTTCCATATTGTTTTTTTTTTGGTCGAAACGTTTCCATATTGTTTTTAACGGAACACACATATGTTTAGCCGACTAGACCAACTGTACTTAAATTAACAAAAAAATGAAAAATATTACTTGACCAAAATTTATTCTTAAAAACGCACTAGATAGCTATGAATTAGCTAGCTTGCAACATTGACATTAATTGTTTATAATTAGCTAATAAGATCGAACCCAGATCCGCGGATCCGCGCATTTCTTCTTCGAATTTTGTTTTATACATATAGACAAATAATTGAAGGAAAAATACTTTATACAAATGGCTTTTTAATTATATAGGTGTAAATGCATTGAATTCATGCACTGTTTGGATGAGTAGGAAACATGATATTGGAGTGGCAGCAGCACTGTTCTGCAATAACTCTATTCTGGAGCTGTAGATTCTCCAAACTTATCATTAAAAATGATGGCATTTCGTACAACAATAACACGTTATGCTCTCAAAAATCACGACACAAAATGGTTTGTTTGGCCAGGATTCGTACAAGTATGCATGATTAGTTAGATTAATTACAGGATAAGTTTGTTTTACTCGGGACGGATCTCCATATATACATACGTTCCTTTGTATGATTAAAATTATGAAAAAAATTCTGAGATGTAAAATATGAATGAGTATGAGGCATTGAATGGAGAGGAGTCATTTGTTTTATTAGAAAAGGGAAAAATACGCCATGATGAATTTTTGAAAAATTATTTACATATTTTTTGAAAAAATTACAGGAAACGTATAAGGGATGTGTATTAAAACTGGAATTATTGCATATCAAATTAAATTGAATTTTTCTGTATCAAAATTAGTTGTGCGTGTATTAAAACTAGCCGAATGTGCATTAAAATTGGCAACATGATACGTGTTTGTAAGTTAAAACTAACAGTCTTATGTGCATCAAAACGAACAATGTGTAAAAAGTTTATCTTATTTGTGTGTACATCAAAATGGGTCGAATGAGCATTAAAATTATGTGCATATGTAGATATATGCTTGTGCATTGAAACCAACCGGTATAGTATGTGTATCAAAATAACTTGAAAAGTGTGCCTTACATATGTATGTTCATAAAAATGGCCTAATGTGCATTAAAATAACCGAAGAGTGCATCTTATTTATGCATGTGCATCAAACTAATTAATGGTATGTACTTCAAAACTAGCTAAATTATAGAGAAAAAATTTTTATTCATTCACATAAACAAGGTAAAAAAACAGTTCGAAATTGATGCACGGTGTGCATAAAAAAATTGATTCACATTTAGCTAGTTTTGAATTTTTGATGGACATAAATTTTTTTATGCACATCCAATACAAAATCTATGCAAGGGATGCAGGGCATCCCCTAAAAACGATTTTTTTCAAAAAATACGTCCATGTTAAAAATTTTCATTCTTCAATGAAAATCTAATATGAGACATCCATCTTTTTCGAAAAACAGACGAGATTTATTAATATTTTACACATATGAGACCCTTCTCACATGATCCATCTCCTAAAATTAATTAGGGTTCTTATAACTTGTAAGAAGAAAACGAGTCCTTAAATTGTATTTAGTCCATAAATTGTATTTAGTCCACTTGAGTCCATAAGTTTTCTTAAAATTATAATTTAATTTATCCCTAAACTTTTTATAACAAGTGAAGCCCCTAATTAATGAAGTGCCTATTTCTTAAATAAAAATGATGGAAAACTTATCAAATTATAACTTTAAATTGACTAAAAAGGTAATGGGACTTGTTTGTAAGAAAAGAGACAAATTCTATAGAAAATTGGCTAATATATATAAACCTATACCCAAGATATTATATACAAGAATTTGCAATGTTTAAATTATGACCGAAAAATTAAACCTATGCCCAAAAATATTGCAACAAAGTTCCAAACTCAACATCCTTCCAAATTCCTATTTTCTAAATTTGAATAAAAAGGTAAAATTATAATTGCTTTTACCTTTTCTTTTAATGAAAAATAACTATTATATTAAAAATAAAAGAGAAATTATAAGTGCCTATTTTATGTTACTCCCTCCGTCCCCGAGATCGTCTTGTATTCCTCTTAGAGCATCTCCCACCCTAGGTTAAAGGCCAATTTTTTTTAGCCTACCAAATGGGAGAATATACCCATTTGATGCCCTTTTACCCTAAACCTAAAAAATTTCACTCCCACCGTAGGCCAAATTTTCTAGGCTAAAATTATAAATATTTAATTCTAACGGCTAGTTTTAATCTTCCGCTATGTATTTTCCGCTATTAACATATTCCAAAATAACGCCTAGTTTGAATAATTATTATTATATTTTATTTAAAAAATTATTATTATAATAATTGTGAATAACGGCTATATTTCAAAAAATATTATTATTATAATAGTGAATAACAACTATATTTCAAAATTGTATTATCATAATAGTTTATCTTGTAGTACTCATTTTTCCCAGCGAAATTTATTTTCAAGTATGGTTTTTAATGAGACTATTAATAAATTAGTTTATTTAAGTAAAAAAAATAATATTTCGTATTTATATATTAAATATTAGGTTCGTATGAAACGTTACAACGAGACTGTTACAATAATATAATTTTTATAATTAAAAATATTTTAAATAATATATTTTTATAACATTGTAATCAATTCTTACATATTAAATACAATAAAATAAATAAAATATGAGAGGTGACCCACCATAATAAAGGTGGGACCCAACATATAGCCTACCAATTCTCAAGGCCAAATTTGGCCTTCAATTCACCTAGGCTATAAAAAAATTCTTGAAAAATGGGTAAATACCCTATGGTGGGGGATAGTGGTAGGCCAAAAATGGGTTTCTACCCTAGGGTGGGAGATGCTCTTAGGGTGTCCCGCTAAGTTTGTCTAACTTTTAAAACTTTTCATGTATATCCATACTATTGTTACAATTTTACCGTCACTTAATTCCACCTTTTATCCATTTTAACCATATTTTTCATCTTCCATCATCTTCCTTAACCTCTTTATCTCCATCAAAATCCATACAAACCTAAACATTAATTTTCCAACAATCCATTTTAAAATAAATCATGTGTTCCACCAACAACCCATATTGTGTCATGTTTGATTTTTAATATTAATGAACATAAAAAAAAACCCCATTTTCATTTTTCCATTTATATCCATTTTTCTAACAACTCATGTTTTTTTTGGATCAACCCATTTTTTGATCCATTTTGCTAGGGTTTTGTGGTCCAATTTTCTGGATAGATCTGGTCCAAAACTCCATTGAAAGCCTTGATTTTGGGCTTGATCCAAATTCATTGCATAAAAGCCATGAAACCCTAGACGTATGCCCTCGTTCTTCTCATTTTCATTGTGTGCCGTTTTTTATTGTCTCTGGATTCTTCTTCTCCATTGCTCTCTGTTCTAACCAGATCTTCTCCATTGTTATTCTTCATTGATCTCTCTCTGAAAGCTCTTATTAGCTTCTCCATCGTTCTTCTCCATCGCTTCCTTTTGTTAGAGAGGATCCCCTTCAAGAATTTTGCATACGAGGGCATCTCCTTCAACGCGTCAATAAATGGAATGTTGACGTGTAATTTCTTCAACAATTCAAGGAAATTCCCAAATTTCTTCTCTAGGATGACTTGATTCTTCATTTCTTGGAATGGGAGACGAGGAACATAAGGTGGTGGTGGAAAATATGGCACCACTTTCTCCTTGGAGGGATAGAAAGGTGTCCCGTCTTCTTCAACTAGGCCATCTGATTTGGTTGTCTCCTTAGCTTTCATTGGCTCCACCTCTTTTGCTTGAAGTTCCTTGCCACTTCTCAAACTCACCGCGAGAATTTATCCTTTTGGATTCTCTTCAAGGTGGCCCAGTAGAGTATCCAATGGTGTAGGAACATTGGCGACATTTTGATCTACTTGAGTCTCCATCATCTTTTGTGCTTGCTCAAGTGTTTCCACCTTATTAGACAACGCAACAATCATATTCAAGGAACTGGTTAAAGAGGTTTGGCGAGAGCATCTTCAACTTGTGCTTAGGGATTGACATAGTAATTAATTGAGGATATTTCTTAGGAACCATAGGTGGAGTTGGGGGAGGATGAGCTTAATACCCCAAAAAATTAATTTGTCAGTCAAGAAGAGGGCCATGTCTATCCCCATATGGAGCTTGATATGTAGTTAGAGTTTAATATTGAGGTTTAGATGTCGAAGAAGAATTATTTCCATACCTAAGATTTGGATGATTCCTCCACCCTGGATTGTAGGTAAGAGAATAAGGATCATTTCTCGGGTTTGGATTTTTAGTTAAGTAACCATCTTTCATATAGCTTGCTTCTTTAGAGGGGACCTCTAGGTTGGGCTATATATATTGGACAAGTAAGAGTGGTGTGGCTCGAAACACTACACATTTAAAAAAAAACCTTTTGGAGGTGACATTTTAGTTGGGATTGTCTTTGACATGTTGATCTCACCCACTTGCTTCCTCAATTGTGCAATTGCATGGATAAGAGCACTATTCTAAACCTCCTTAAGAACATCAACCTCATATAGAACCATACTCTTCTTATTAATAGAGGGAGAAAAAGAGCGGGAAATAGAAAACCATTGACCATGGAGGGATGTCTTCTCAATTAGATCCTAAGCATCATCAATTGGCATCTCCATAAATTTCCCGATGAAGAAGTGTTGATATGCAATCTTGTAGCATCATCAATGGCGATGTAGAAGATTTGGAGAAGAACATACTTAGTAAACTCGTACGTGGTAAGGACATTGAATAAGAAGATCCATGATCCTCTCCCATGCTTTAAAATGAGTTTCACTAGAAGCCATGGAAAAAGAACTTATCTGAGCTCTCATTTAAGTTGTCTTCTTAGGAGGAAAGAATTTGGCCATAAAATTCTCATAGAGCTCATCCCAAGTGGTGATAAAATTTACCGAAATAGACCGACACCATGTCTTCGCCTTGCTTATTAGAGAGAAATGAAAGGCAAGTAGGCAAATAGCTTTTCATTGGGCACATTATGAATATGAACAGTGTGATTATCTCTAGAAAAGTCTCAATGTGCTAGTTGGGATTTTTAGAAACTAATCGCCTGAATCATGTTGATCAGGATAGATTTCAACTCAAAGTGATGAGTTGTAACCTATGAAAACACAACCCCGAAGATAATAGAACCCACAAAGATCTCTTTCTTTTATTGTTTTGCATTTCTTGGATCAATTGCATGCTCAATTGCTGAGTTCTATTGATGTTTCGTTCTATTTCTCTCATTCAGTTCATCGATCATGCGACACCTTCGGAGCACAGCTCGTGGACGTGCTGGGGTCACTAGCTGCAACTTTGCGCGTGGTCCACCTCTTTCTGCTCCATCTGAGGGTGCTTTAAGCCCTAGAAGACCTCCTATGAAACGAGCCCTCCAGCTCCCTGTTCGTAGTAGCCCAAGGTTTAAAAAATCAACACCACTTGCAACCCCTCCACCACGAGCTGTTTCACGTTCAAAGCCTCCTTCAAAAGCTTCTCCACCAGCTCCACCACAAAGAAAACCTTCAAAAGCTTCCCCACCAGCTCCACCACAAACAGTTCTCCCTACTCTAAGAACATCTAGCCCTAACCTTACTCCTACCCATTCTATCCGACGAGCACTCAACTCTTCAAAGGCTCCTTTAAATGCTCGTGTAAGAACTCCTAGCCCGGTTCCAAGACCACGAACAAAGCAAGTTGTTGCACCAGCCCTACTACCAGCTGAGGAAGACACTTATGACCAACATAGTGAGGATGAGTTCAATGTGGATAATGAGCATGGGGCTGATTTGGGAGGAGATGAAGAAGTTGAGGAAGAAGAAGAAGTTTACAAAGAAGGTGAGGACCAAGATGATGAAGTCATTGAGGAAGAAGAAGAAGGTTACAAAGAAGGTGAGGACCAAGATGATGAAGTCGTTGAGGAAGACGGTGAGGATGAAGGTGAGGAAGAGGAAGACGGTGAGGAAGAAGAGGAGCAAAGTGAAAGAGAACAACATGTAGGTGATGAAGAAAACGGAGGTACAGAAGAAGGAGATGAAGATCAAGAAGAGGAAGAAGGTACACAACGGAAGCTTATATGGATCGCTGGGGAAGGCAGCCGGTCAGTGCTAAAACTCTTCTCTATTAATCCTAACTTTTATTCTCTATTAATCCTAACTTTTATTTTATAGATTACTAATAATTGTATCCAATTCTTTCTAGGGACTATGAACCAAAGAAGTTAACGTTTGCAAAGGCTAAGGAAATCGTCCATGGCCATTATAGAGGTCCTTGGACCAGTATATCTAGAGTGCCAAAACATGTGCAGACCATGTGGTTTCAAGAGTTTCAGGTTATTTTCTACTTCTTAAAATGCAAAATCGTTTACATGTTGTTGTCTTGGTTGTTGGCTTCATAATGGCTTCATAAATTGGCTGATTTGAACAGAATGTAGTTTATTTGTTGTGTGATTTGAGCATAATGGAGTTAATTTGCCCATAATGAGTTAAATTGTGGGAGGAATCTGTTGATCTGATTTTATATGATTAGTTTTGTGATATGTATTATAGTCTAGTAAGGAAATAATGATTGAGATCTTCTTGCTAATCTTTTGTTTGAAGTAAGAAATTAATTAGGTTGCTAAAAAAAGAGATTAATTAGGAAAGCAATTGAATTTAGTGCTATAACAATGCTCACATGAGCCTAGTCAGTCAATTGGGTTTATTAGTAGGTTGCATCTTATATGTCGAGTACCTATTTATGAGAGTCATTTCGAGCTATGATTTTCATGTAACAACAACTAGGTTAGGTCACATGAGCCTTGTCGTCGGTCTATTGCTGAAATTCTGCTTTTCTTTCTCTTTAAAAATGAAAGAACAATAAGTTTTAGTTTAAATCATCCTATTGGTGTAACATGCCTTCTATTTCTTTAAATTAATGAACATAAGGCTGTCTTATTTCTTGTTTCTCAATGTAGAGGTATTTCTGTTGGAGGGAGACGGATGAGCTGATGAAGGATGCCTTTCTACCCCAAATTGGAAAGCACCTTAGCAATGTCTTCAAGAATGCGCATGCTAGAAATGTACAACCAACCTGGTTAGCGAGCAGGCACTGGACAAGGATGAAGACCATGTGGAGGACTGATCCCAACTTGGTGCGCCAAGCTCAGGTGAATAAGGAGAACAAAAGATCAAAGAAATCACTCGAGTCTGGACCATACCGAGGGGGTTCTCGGAAGTTCACAAAGTGGATTGAACGATGGTAATTGCAATCAGATTTCACATAATTACTTATGATTGTTTTGATGTTATTGAACTAAATATTACTCTCTGTTTTTCAAGGGTGGTGAGTCTGGTACCATGCCTATGATTTCTGAGGTTGTAAAGAAGTTGTGGTCAACCAAAGATGGACAAGGTCTTGGTGAACGACCGGCTGCTATCATTGTAAGTATTAGGCTGAATATTACTTCTCATTTACAAATTTGATTGGGTTGCAATTTATTGTGAAAATATGGCTTTAATGGTTGCTTATTATGATGGGATGTACTTTTGACTTACTTTTCTAGTCCTCTCTAGTTGAGCCTTTATGGTTGCCTTTTATGATGGGCTGCTCAAATTTACTCTCTTTTTGACTGAGATTTTTATGCTAAGATTTTTATGCTATTATGATATTGTTGGGTTGTTTGGATTATGGAAGAAGTCATGTTTATATTTTGAAGCCTTTATTGAATGAAGCTTAGATGATGTGTAAATGAGAAGCAAGTCATGTTTATTATTATTTTTCATGTGTAATGCTCCTTTAGTTAGCAAGTCATGTTTATGAATGAAATTTTCTATAAGTTATCTGCTCTGTGCTCATGCTATATGTGATCTGTCTTGGGCCAAAGATAGAAATCTGTTTATGAATGCAATGTGCTCTATCTTGCATACTAGTTTATTTTACATTTGGGAATGCTATATGTGATCTGTCTTGTGCCAAAGATAGAAATCTGTTTGTGAATGCAATGTGCTCTATCTTGCATACTAGTTTCTATAAGCCTTTATTGAATGAGCCATAGCGAATTTTGTGAATGAAATCTGTTTGTGAATGCAATGTGCTCTATCTTGCATACTGATGTTCGTGTTTTTAGTATAGTTTTTGATTAATTTTATTAGGTTATTAGGACTAGTTTTGATAAGTTTAGAATTAGTTTTATGTGTTTTTGGATAGTTTTGCATATTTTGTGAAAAGTATGGAAGCTACTCCGTTTTGTGTCTTTTTGTAGGTTTTAGCAAGGAAAAGGTGTTGTTTGGAGCTGAATTTGGAGAGCTATGATAAGAGATGGAGGAATACAAGATGAAGAAGCTGAAGTTCGAGTTTTTGGAAGAGAAGTGTTGAAGAAAACCAAGCCCAGGCTCGTTAACGAGGCTGTGAGGGCTCGTTAACGAGGCCACGAGATGAAAATGTTCGAGAGTTGACTTTGTGACTCACCGATCCTGTGCGGGAATTTATTTCCGTGTCGGTAGAGTATCTTTTTATGATTTTAGGGTTATTATATTATGTATTTTAGGTCTTGTTATCTTTTGAGATTTTATTTCTATCTTTTAGAATAGATTCTATCTTTTTAGGAAAGTTTATATCTTTTAGCCTTTTTTAGTTTCTAGCCTCTTTTTAGTATAAATACCCTTCTATCTAGCATAGAAAGGGAGGTCGAATTTTGGAGAATAGAGCCGAGAGAGAGAAGGACGGATCGGAGTCGTGATCGAAGGAGCTCGGTAAACGAAAGTTACCGGGGTCGTTAGTCGTGTTTTTGATTCGGTATTTCGGTGTTTTCGGTTTCTTCTAAATCTCTATAAGACGATATTTCTTATGAATTTGAGTAGTGTTTTGTTTTCAATGTTTTCTTTGATTAAAGTTATTAGTTTCTTAGTCATGATTAGTGAGTAGTTTTTTTTAATCTAGGGTCGGGGTTGAAACCCGGCATAGACATGCATGTTTGGTGAGTAAGATTATGTGTTGAATGCCTTTTATCTATTGTTGAGATTGTTTGTTGTGCTTATACCAAGTTGAAAGTTTAGGTAATTTGAGTTGTTGACTTGATTGAAAGAGAAAGTTATAAACTTGAAGGTTGATATTGTTTGAATACGAAAGTTTCAAGCTTTAGATCCGAAACAAGCAATGGGGTGAGTTAGTTTATGAAAGTAGATTAATTTGCTTGCTAAGTCAATGAAAGTTGATGCATCTATCTATTTAAAGGCATGATATTTATCTTCTTACGAGCTTGTGTGCATGACTATCTTGTGGTAACCCTTGTCCTGGATATTTTCGTTTTTATTTGATTTCTTTCAAGATCATATTCGTTACTGAGTTTGTTGGCTCGGTACCGAACCTGTCTAGGTCATTAGTCGATAGATAAACAAACCTTGCTTCCCGTGGAACGATCCTGACTCCTCTATACTCAGCGGGGTCTTGACTACAAATTTATTTGTTGTTAAACGACTCTCTCAACACATACTAGTTTATTTTACATTTGTTTTTACAACTTGTTCTTAATGTCATATATTGCTTTCATATCTTCATTGTAATGCTTTTTCATTCATTATTCAAGGCTGAGTTTGAATGGCTGGTTGGTGAGGAACAAGTGAACATAGCATCGGGTCAACCGTTGTCAAACACAAAGATGATAGAGCTATGGATCAAAACTGCTAAGGGCCATAAAGATCGGAAGATATTTGCATTTGCTGAGCATGGGATAGCCCTCCTTCGCAGCGGCAAGGTTGATGCATGCTTTTCTTCTCCTTCCTCCAGCCTTGTCCACCCACAACCATCTACCGAGCCTCTCAAGGAAGAGATGAAGGAAATGCGGGACCAGATGAAGGCTCTTCAAGCTCAGAATCAAGAAATTCAAAGCCAAAACAAGGATTTGAAAGGCATGCTTGAAAAGTTGATGGAACAAATTGGTAGCAATTAGCTCTCTCTCTCTCTCTCTTCATGGTAATTTAAGGTCTTTTGGAAAACTTGTTGGCAGTTGGTGATGCCATTTTCTCTTTATGGATTTGATGATGTAAGGTTGTTGGATTGTTGGATTGCTGTTGTTTTTTGTCAGCACAGTTTGGTACTTTAAAACAGTTGTAGGTGCAGGATATCTAGCTAAAATGGTGCAGGTTTAGCTAGATGGTTTGTAGGTGCAGGATTTGCTTTAAAACAGTTGTGGATTTGGCCATTTGCCACATATGGTTTGATGATCAAACCATTTTTGTATGAATGCATGTGGTATAGTTAATATTGCATTTAATTGCATGGTTTAGGTTAATATTGCAATTAAATAGGTGGACTATACTGATTTTTACGGCCACAGAATTTGACACAAATTGCTTTGAGGCTAATTTTGTAACAAAAGGCCACAACTTTGGCTATTAAATTCACTCAATCAATTTGTACCCAATTTTCATCCTAAATGGCCAAGACACTGGCCATTAAATGTATTTTGCCAATTCGTAGCCAAATTTCATGCTACACGCTACAAGAATACCCACCAATTGTATTCGCGGCAAACTTTGATACTAAATGGCCACGACATGTGGATGATAAACACGACTTATTTCTACCGAATTTAGCCAGAAAAATACTTCGGCGATAAGTTTTTGGAAAAATAGACTCAAACTTAGCCACCAAGTGTTTCTGGCTATACCATGTATTTAGCAGAACATGATTTTCGTACCCAATATTGTGGTTAAATAGGCACGAATCTAAGGTTTGTGGCCACTTTTCACGGTATGCTATACCCACGACCGTTTTAACCACAAACTTTTAGTCTTGGGAAAACCTGTGGCTAACTTTGTGGCGAAACATTATTCCTGGCTAACTTTGTGGCTTATCTCGTGTCAAAGCTCCTGGCTATAGACGCGTTTTCCAGCAGTGCGTATCCAACGTTCCGCCCGTCCTCGAGGAGCGGAAACCCATGTCCCCGGACTCGACAAGGACCTTTCTATCCGAGGGGGCGCCTACAATCTTGAAACCGGAAGACCTCGCGAAGATCGCCAAGAGCTTCGCTTGGCCCGAGGGGGTTGAGCTAGCGCTTCCCGAAGGGGAGGGCTGTTCCTTGGCGTCATACGAAAGGTGCGTGGTTGTGCACCTGCCCAGCCTCCAGGCCGGCCTCAGGCTTCCTCTGGGCTCGCACATCGTCGACTTCTTGTGGGCCATGCATGTCTGCCCCGCGCAGCTGTTTCCCAATGCGTGGAGGCTCCTATGTGCCTACACCATTCGCATCCACGAGCTTGGGGACGGACCTGACCTCGACACCATGTCGAGCTTATTTTTAGCGAGTAGGGAACACGAGTCTTGCCTTGTCAATCTCAGCCTGCCTGACCTTAAGATTACCACGGCCCCCTCGAACGTCGGGCCGTGGAAGAAGAAATGGTTCTTGGTCCGGGACCCCACCGGAAGGTATCTTAACTTCCCCACGGCCCCGGACAACTTCGTCCGGCCCAAGGGTACACAAAAAGCCGACGAGCTCAAGAAACGATACGCACCGTTCCAAGAGTATTTGTCACAGGACCGGCTTGAGCGGGCCGGCCTAAGCCTTACCCCTCCACCCTGCGAGGGCGAAGAGGGTATTTATTTTCCATTCTGTTCCTTGTTTCGTTACTTCTGTTTGGGTTTTGGGCCACGCATGCCCCGAGGGAATACCTCGCTTATTTAGTGATGACCGCGAGCCTCGCTCGGGTCATACTAACTTGATTGTTTGTGATATCTCGTTTCTTGCTTTTTATCTAACTTATTTTTCTTATATGTTTTTTTCTTGACAATGGATCTCTTCAACGCTCTGACCTCGAGGGCGCAGGGAAAGAAACCTGCGACCTCCACCTCCCACGTTCCTCGTGGCCCGAAGGGCCCCGTTGTAAAGGAACCGACTCCCCAGGCAAGGCCACCAACCTCGCAACCGAAGGCAACACCCCTGCCGCCGAAGGTGCCATGGGTGAAGATTATCGAGGGGGCTTCGTCAAGGGGGGACGTCGCTAGGACGTCCTCCCAAGTCCCTCGAGGATCCGGCGATGGAGTCCGATCCAAAAGGAAAGAGGCTGAGGTGCCCTCCCGCCAAGACAAGAAGAAGAAGCACTAGGGGGACATCCAGAGAGGCACCTCGGGAGGGGAAATGGCCATCCGCCCTGGCCCCACGAGTCGGGTTATCTCGGCCGACGACCCTCCTGCCGAGAAGTTTCTCTATCCCGGACCCGCTCGGGGTGTGCCCAAGGACTGGGACAGGACGGAATGGAAGGAGGAGGTGGCGTGGGCAAATAACCTCTCGGAGGCCGCCCTTAATGACGAGATCCTCCGGTACTCGGCGATGGTATGCCTTACTTCTTCGAGGTTGTTCTTTTTGTTGGTTCCATTATTATCATTTTTTTAACATGTCTTTTTGGTTTTTCAGCATCACTTCTTCGAGAACTATAACTGCAGCCGCATCACCCTCCTCCACAAGAATATGGATAGGCTGGAGGCGCAGATTAAGGCCCGCGACGCCGAAGTCGAGAAGAAGGGAAAGGACCTCGCGGAGGCCGAGAAGCGAATTCGCGCCGCGGAGGTTGCAGTGGCGGATGAGGCCAAGGATGCCGCCAGGGCTAGGGAGGAGGCGAAGAAGGCCAAGGAGGAGGGGGAAAAGGCAAAGGGGGAGGTGAGGGGTCTTAAGGACGAGGTTGGGGATCTCAAGGCCGAAAACAAGGAGCTCCGGAGTAAACAGTCTATGGAGCACAAATTTTTTAGGGAGAAGGAAACGGAGCTCCAGAAGGCCGAGGAGGAGAACAACAGCCTCCGACAGCGCGTTAGAGAGCTTAACGAGGAGGTGGAGGCTGCGGGACCCAAGTACGTGGCGTCTGTGGAGTATAAGGAAGAGTTGCTGGGCAGTGCGAACAAAATGTTCCGGCAGGCCGTCCGCATGGGTGTCTGGTAGGCGGTCGCGAAGTACAAGCCTATCGATCCTCGCATTACCTTCTTTAACCCCAACTACGCGCTGACCATGGGGAGGAAACTAGGGAGGAGCCCGAGGGAGAATGCGAGTTCTTCCTCAAGGAGGATGGGACTGTGGCCACCGAGGTGCCTCCCACAGAGGACCTCGTCCAGGGAGGCTCGGACCCCGCCGCCATAGATCCTCATCCCGCGACGGAAGTGCCAAGCCTCAAGCCTGACGTGACCTCCACATCCACCTCCCAGGCCCCCACGGAACCTGCCGCCGAGACCTCGAAGGAATGAGGGATGCCCTCTTGTGTAGCTTGTGTTTGTTTTTGTATTTTTTTGGTATTTTGGTGGCCCCACCGGGGTTTGTAATTATGACACTTTGGCCCTCGTGGCCTTATTTTATGTAACTTATTTTAGTTTACTGTATATATGATAAGGATCGAAACGGTGGAGTCGGTGCAAGGACACTTCGGTAGCTGTCTTCTTACCGAGGGATCGAATGATGGGCCTCGGAATTGATGTCGATGGACGGTAAAGGTTTGAACAATCAGTAATGGATGATGAAGTTGTGAAAGTGATGGATATGGATGAGTTTAGGACGTGGATATGACTCACCACGCTCGAAACTCAAACTACGAGACTCAAGGACAAGGATGTGACGCACCTTGCTCTTGGATCTCAAAGATGATCCGATATGACTCACGAATCAAAGTTAAAAACAAAGAAACAACAATTTTATTCAAGGCAAAAACGCCTCAAACCAATGCCTAAACTTGGCAAAACAAAGCAAGAGTTTTCATCTTCAAATTCAACGTGTCCCTCTAATGGAAAAACGTCCCCTATTTAAGCGAAAAGAACTCCCAACAAAGACTCTTCAAAACCAGCCATAAACACGTAATTGATGGTCAAAAACCCTTGGAAAACCCAACATTTATTGGCCTTGACTTGGCAAGCAAGAGTCACCAGCTCGGTGTAAGCTAGGCGTCGGCATCGCCACGGCGCGCCCGGTGACTAGCAACGTGCACTCCCCGTCATCTTCATATTTGCTCGGCGCGCCATGGACCAAGAGACCATCTTGCACCTCTTCTTGCAAGACACGAGCTCGAGCCCTTGTGATCCGCCCTAAGTATGGCCAAGTGTCGCTGGCGCGCCCGGCGCGCCCAGGTGGCTCGATACCTAGGTTGGGCAGCTCGGCACCGAGGTTAGGAGGCTCGGCACCGAGGTCAGGAGGGTCAGCACCGAGGTCAGGAGGGTCGGCACCGAGGTCAGGAGGCTCGGCACCGACGTTGGATTACTCGGTATTGAAGGCATCAGAACCATGATGTGGCTTGTGAGGCATAGTCACATCAATATATGTCCCGATCCAACCCCATGTCCCGAGTGTCACAACATTTATGGCACGCTCGGGCCACATCGGGCGCTTGTTTTATGCCGCAATCCCGAGCTTCGTTCGGACCGCACATGATTGTTTTTATGCCAAGATCATGAGCCTCGCTCGGATCTCGCATGATTGTTATTATGCCAAGATTACGAGCCTCGCTCGGATCTCGCATGACTGTTATTATGCCAAGATCACGAGCCTCGCTCAGATCTCGCATGATTGTTATTATGCCAAGATCGCAAGCCTCGCTCGGATCTCGCATGTTGATTTTTGATTGTTTCCAACCCCAAGCGGGAAGCGAGGGGTGGACTTGAATCTTAAAAAAACTGATAATCTCCAACCCCAAGAGGGAAGCGAGGGGTGGATTTCATAACTTAAAATTGAGAATATCCAACCCCAAGCGAGAAGCGAGGGGTGGACTTCGCATCTTAAAACCGAGAATCTCCAACCCCAAGCGGGAAGCGAGGGGTGGACTTCGCAACTTAAAACCGAGAATCTCCAACCCCAAGCGAGAAGCGAGGGGTGGACTTCGCAACTTAAAACCCGAGAATCTCCAACCCCAAGCGGGAAGCGAGGGGTGGACTTCGCAACTTAAAACCCGAGAATCTCCAACCCCAAGCGGGAAGCGAGGGTGGACTTCGCAACTTAAAACCGAGAATCTCCAACCCCAAGCGGGAAGCGAGGGGTGGACTTCGCAACTTAAAACCCGAGAATCTCCAACCCTAAGCGGGAAGCGAGGGGTGGACTTTGAACGAAATTTTCATTTTGGAGACAGATTTGAAAATACCACAACCCTTTATTCACAAAATTTGTAGGAAATAGCAGAGTTCGGAGAGTTCAAGTAATATTTTTTGAGCGGATCGATGTTCCACGTTTTGCTCAGGGTACGTCCCTCGCTGTCTTTGAGCTTGAAAGCTCCGGGTGCGACTTCTTCTCCGAGGAGGTATGGTCCCTCCCAATTAGGGTCCATTTTGGCACCTTCGGTACGCCTCAAAACGAGGCTACTCGTGGCCAAGAACCGGGGCCTAACCTTCTTGTCGTGATATACCGCCACGCGCCATTTTATATTCTCTGGAGCTCAGGTCGGCCACCTCGCGCAAATCGTCCCTAAATAGCAGTTCGACCTTGAGGTTAGCCTCGTTCTCTTTTTCATCGAAATCAAAGACTCTTGCCGAAGGGACCAAGGTTTCTACAGGGACTAGCGCTTCCGCCCCGTACGTTAGAGCGAAAGGCGTTTCACCCGGACGCGCGGTGGTGCGATATGTCCATAGTACGAGCGGGAGAAGCTCCGCTCAATGACCCTGCGCCATGCCCAGGCGCTTCTTTAGATCGGGCAAGATGCGGGCATTGACGTTCTCCACCTAGCCTTTGGACTGGGGGTGGGCCATGGAGGAATACTTGAGGGTTATGCCCAGGTTAGAGCAGAAGGTCCGAGTCTCCTCGCAGTCGAATTGGGGGCCATGTTCAGTCATGATGGTCATGGGAACGCCAAAGCGGCAGACGAGGTTTTTCCAAAGGAAGTCGCTGACCTTTGTCCCAGTGATCTTTACCATTGCTTATGCTTCGACCCACTTCGTGAAATAATCGACGATGACCAAGATGTACCACACCTGGCCAACATCCTTGGGGAAGGGATCGAGGATGTCCATCCCCGACATCGCGAAGGGGCATGGAGCGTGGATGGAGTGAAGACGCGAGGTTGGGGCGTGCTGGAGGTTACCGTGCTTCTAACACTTGTCACATTTCTGGACATAGGCTCTCGCGTCCTGCCTGAGGGTGGGCTAAAAGTATCCCAAATGGGTGATTTTATGTGCTAAGGCGCGCCACCCAGGGTGGCTGCCACAGACCCCCTCATGTGCCTCATATAGGATATGCCCCGTAGACTCGGTTGGCACACACAACAAGTTGGGCTCAGCGTAGCCTCGGCGATAGAGCCGGCCGCCGATGACGCAATACCGGGCCGCCTGCATTTTCAACTTCCTAGCCTCTCCGGGGTCCTCTGGGACGACACCGCTCTCCACATATTGCGTGATCGGGACCCTCTAGTCCCCAGCGGTAACGGAGAGAACCTCGCTAGTTACACTCTGCGAGAGTTTTCTTTCCACCATCACACGATTCCCTACCTCCAAGGGAAGGGCAGAACCCAACCTTGCAAGAGCATTCGCCTTTGTGTTTGAGGTTCACGGGATGGATTCCACCGCGAAGGTTTCTAGGCATGACACCAAGGCCTTAACTTTCTCCCGGTACGCAGGCAGGAACCCCGTCCGGGTGTCGTATTGCCCGTTGAGCTGCCGCACAACCAGTTCGGAATCGGTGTAAACTCGAATTTTGCGGGCTCCACTGAGGAGCGCCATCTCTATCCCGGCTATCATGGCCTCATACTCGGCCTCGTTGTTGGTGGCATCGAAGGCGAAGTTAAGGGCGTACTTCGTCTCGATTGAGGGACCGGCGAGGAATACGCCAACCCCACCTCCAGCGTCACACCGCGAACCATCAACGAATACCTTCCACTCCTCCGAGCTTGCATCTGTTTCGGGGAAAGTTACATCCACCATGAAGTCAGCGAGGGCCTGTCCCTTCATTGCGGTCCTAGGGAGGTAGCTGATGTCGAATTCGGAGAGCTCGACCGCCCATTTCATCATTCGCCCGGAGAGGGCAGGCTGGTGGAGGATTTGTCGAAGTGGGAGGTCAGAGAGGACCTGAATGGGGTGCGCGTGGAAGTAAGGGCGCAGGCGTCTGCGGTCACGACAACCAGTTCCATCTTCTCCGTTGGGGAGTATCGTTGCTCCGCAGGCTGGAGCACGCGACTTATGAAGTAGACTAGGTGCGTGGCTTTTCTGGTTAGCACCGTGCTGACCGTCTCCGCGCTTACTGCCACATATAGTTGCAAGTCCTCGCCTGCCATCGGAGGTGACAACGTGGGGAGCTTTGACAGGAAGGCCTTTAACTCGGAGAAGGCGAGCTCTAGCCCCTCGTCCCAAACGAACTTGTCGTTCTTCTTGAGGGCAACAAAAAGGGCAGAGACTTGTCCGCTAAGCGGGAGCAAAACCTCCCCAGGTAGTTCATAGCGTCATTGAGCCGCTGTACCTCAGTGCGAGATCGTGGCGACCTCATTGAGAGGATTGATTCGACCTTAGCGGGATTGACGTCGATACCGCGTTCGCTGATCATGAAGCCTATAAACTTTCCCGATGACACGCCGAAGACGCACTTCTCGGGGTTCTGGATGAGACGATTGTGCTTGAGGGTCACGAAGACCTCGTGGAGGTTGGCCAGATGCTCTTCGGGGCTTTTGCTTCGCACCACGATGTCGTCGACGTAGGCCGACACGTTCCTCCCTAAATGGTCTTTGAAGACCCGGTCAATGAGACGCTGGAAGATTGCCCCTGCATTTTTAAGGTCGAAGGGCATGACCTTGTAGCAGTACGTACCCCGCTGTGTGATGAAGATTTGATTGTATCCTAAGTACGTGTCGAGGAAACTCAAGACCCCGTGCCTCGTGGTTGAATCAACTAGTTCGTCGATCGAGGGCAGGGGGTAGCTGTCTTTGGGGCACGCTTTGTTGAGGTCCTTGAAGTCCACGCACATCCGCCACTTGCCGCTGGCCTGTTTTACTAGCACGACATTGGACAACCATCTTGGGTACTAGACCTCGCGGATAAACCCCACGGCCAGCAGCTTAGCCACCTCTTCATTCGCGGCGTTTGCCCTTTCCTCGTTCATCTTCCTCCGCCGTTGCACCACTGGGCGGGTGGTAATGTCGACGTTCAAGGAGTGTTGGGCCACGGTGCGCGGGATGCCGCAGAGATCCTTGGCGGTCCAGGCGAACGCATCGCGGAATCTGGACAGCAGGGCCTCCAGCGACGGTGCTGATTTCCCAGAGAGACACTCTCCCAGGTAGATCTTCTCGGACTCATTCCCAAAGGGGGTAATCACCCTTCTTTCGGCCTTGGGGATGGGGACCGTGAAGTCCCGGACTTCGAGGTCGGCCTCGCCGAGGGACTCCACCACGAACACCGAGCATTTTTGTTTTGCTAAGGTCGCATCGAAAACGCGACCCTCTTCTTGGTTGCCCTTTCCCTCTCCAACCCCGCCGTCGACGGGGAATTTCATCTTTAGGTGATAGATGGAGACCACCTCCTGGAATTTCATCAAGGATACCCTCCCGATGATTGCATTGTACACCGAAGGCAGGTGTACCACCGTGAACTCAACCATATCGGTTCTCCTCGTGGAGCCGGTTCCCAGCGTCATCCAAAGGTCTATGAGACCTGCCACGTCGACCTCGTCTCCCGAGAAGGAGGTGAGTTTCCCAGCGTAGGGTTTCAAGGATGTTTCGTAGATCCCCAACTGCTCGAAAGCGCTATAGTACATGATGTCCACGGAGGACCCCGTATCCACCAGCACCCGCTTCACCATCTTCGAGCCTACTTGAGCGTGTACCACCAAAGGGTCCGAGTGCGGCATGTGGAGTCCCTCGGCATCTTCGGAAGTGAAGGCCAAGCCTACGTGGGACCGCGAGGTCTGGGCAACGCTAAATACCGAGGGCTCATGATGGCTTGCCCTCGCGTACCTCTTTCTTTCTGCTTGGCTTGATCCAGCCAGTGATGGTCCACCCGAGATGGTATGGATATACCCATCGGGTGTTGTTATCTGCCCAGACCGTGCCTGCTTCGCGGGAGCTTGCTGCTCGACGTTGTTGGCCTGAGCCTGACTCGGGCCTTGTGGTACGGTGTTGGCTCCTGATGCGGGGTTGGCGCATCCCTTCTCATTTGGGTTGTACAAGGGGCCGCCCTTGCCCCTATAGCCTCGTTGCTTTCCACCGAAGCAGTTCCAATGGCCACCGTGGTTGTTGTTGCGGTTGGCGTTGTTCCCGTTGTTATTGTTGTTGTTGTTGTTGCTATTGTTGTTGTTGTTGACAAGGGTTTGGGCCTGCATCACATGTGCATCCCTCGCAGCTGGCACGTCTACCTTCACCTTTCCCTTAGCCTCGGCGACGATTTCCTTGTCGGTCTTTGGCCGAGAGCTCTAGTTTGCGGCATCCTCGGCATACACTTAGGACGTGATCCAAGCGCACAGGTTGTCGTACGTCGTTGGGCATTTCAGGAAAATGTATGTATTGAAAGGCCCCGGACACAGGTTGCCCATGAGGGTATCTCGCACCGATGATTCGTCGATGTGTGCGATCTCCGCCACCGTGGTGGTGAACCTCGTGAAGAAGGTGCCCAACAACTCGCCCTCCCCCTGCTCAATACCGTGGAGATCCCGCATGTTTTTCTTGCGCTTCCTCAAACCGTTGAAATGTGTGATAAAGGACTCACACAGCTGAGCGAACGAGGCCACAGACCCTATCTTGAGGCTTATGAACCACGTCATCGCGGCCTTGTCCAGGGTGGTTGGGAAGATGCGGTAGAAAATGGCGTCATTATAAGAGTTGACGTTCATTTGGACAGCAAAATGCTTCACGTGCTCCTCCGGGTAAGGCGTGCCGTCGTAGAGTCCCATTTGAGGTCTATGGAAGCCTTTGGGCATAGGCGCGCTTTGAATCTCATCCACGAAGGGGGAGCGGCACCCAGCTTCAACGGGTTGACGTCGCGACCTTGATTTCAGGGGGTGCATAGCACTCTCCGCCGTTTCGGACAACTCCGTGTCCTGTATTCTTCAACGTCGCGAACGGGACCGCAAGATCTGCATGGGGTCCCGGGGAGGCCTCTCCGTTGACGATCCGTTGGTGGACGTCTCGTGTCCCGGCACATGCCCAGGGACGTATGCGGGTACGTACTCGGAGTGGGGTTGGCTTGGAGGAGGAACAGGGATGTATGAAGGGGCGAAGCCCTGCTGGTACTGCCCTTAGCCCGGGTATGGATACGGGTTCGGGGGTGCACCACCCGGCTTGTACCCTTGGAACGGGTAGGGGTTTTGTGGGGCGGTGTACGTCCAACCCGAAGGGACCATGAACGGACAACCCGGAGGTCCCGCGCCCATCCATTGCGAGGTTTCGGGCATTGTTATCGGGGTGTTGGGGGAAGAAGTTGTTTGGACAAACCATTTTGAGGGGATCAAAGCCAAGGTTTGCACAAATCGAGAAACTGCTTAGGATGAAGAAGTTCCCACAGACGGCGTCAGTGATGAAACCCGAAATAAACCGTAGCTAGAAGACAAGAAACGAGATTCTATTATTCGATTGTGTAAATACTTGATCTTTATTTATTATTTTCTTACATCGAGGTTACAAATTACGAGGTTACAAACAAACGAGGTTTACACCTTAGACCTCCTAAGGGTATTCGAGATCTCGATCTAACAAAGTTCGAGATCTCCTAATTGCTATGAGATTCTACTATCCACAGGCCACTTGATGGACTCCGGTGGCGAGGTTGAGCTTTGAGTATGAGCGTGGTGATGATGGTTTGCGAGATGATGCAACAAGGTCTTTGGTGTGAGCGAAAGCTCTCTGTGTGACTTGAAGTCTTTTTTTGGACTTCACTTGTCTATAGTGAGGTCTTTTGACGATGATTCAACACGTCGATCTTCAACGAGCAAGATAGTTCGTGAGTTCAAGATATTTTTCGACCCCTGGCTACCTACGAGGTTCTCCTCTATTTATAGAGAATTGAGGGGCCGAGTTTTGGTGTTTACTCGATGTGGGACGCCCGAGATTAGGGTTTCTGATTGGTCCGGAGGTGAGGCAGCCGATGATTGGTTGGGGGGAACAGCGACAGCTGAGTGGTTCAGGCGGGCGGGGATGTCAACTAAGTCGGCAACGAGATTTGGACCTCGTCCCCGAGGTTTCAGAAGACCTCGCGTAGATAGGGATTTTGTTTGATTAAAAGACGGGTATGGTTGTGGGCCCCAGAATCCACCTTGAGAGTCCCGAAGGATCCGTTTATTCCTTGTACCCCGGGCCCACTTCCCGTTCTACCATTTTGAACACCATCAATTTCATACCGACTTTTTTATTAATAAAAAAATTATAAATAAATAGGAATAATTATATAATAAAACCAATTTTATAAAATATAAATTTAATTGTTATGTGATATAATATGTATTATCTAAGAAAATATAATATTTTATAAATAATATATACTTTTTATTTAAAATAATAAATGTTAAAAAAATGTCAGGTCCAAAACCAAACCAGACCAAGAGAATGCTAAATAAGATCATTCATAGATAATCCAGACGCGATATATGAAGACAGTTTCGTGTGTGTCACACAAGTCAAAGGGGGCGATATCAAAGGAGATTGGATCAAGCACATTTCTCCCAAACTATTTGGATACGCCTCAACTCGATAGTTCGAGACCGCAAAGGACTCGCCGGAAGCCAAAACGATATGAGGATTAATATTTGCTTATTTTGATATTTAATTTAATTATGTAATTTTTATAAACTAGAGTTTTACTCTCTTCTCGGGTTTTCTTTACGGTTCTTTCCCGGGACGCTTTTCTTGAACCGTTAGGGCTAGCTTTAAATACTCCTATCTTATCTTCCTAATGTTTTATCCAAGAAATTATTTGCCCTAATTTTCCCTTGCCTCTCTCTTTGTTACGTTCTTACAGTTTGGTGTCCACCTCGGACTCCGCTCACCCCCTTGACCAACAAGGTTTCGATACGAATCCACACCGGGTCCGTATCAACTGGTGCTTTCATCCCGAACACCATGAATGCTGCAGATGGAATCGTTGCCGAGTCGGCCGAACCTACCATGGCCGAACTCCGTGACATGTTGCTTCAGTTGACGACCGATGTGCAAAACATCCGTCACGATCACGATATTGTTCGTCGCGATCAAGAAATTGAACACCTTCGTACTGACAACGTGCTCGATCTCCTCAATGTTCGCCATGATCCGCCGCCGATTGCGCAACCAAACCCTATTCCGGCGTTCACGGCAGTAGGACCGCAAAACCCTTTCCGGCGCTCGCGGCAATCCAGGTGGTGGCATCAAACCCTAATCCGCCGCCACCTGCACCTCCTCCATAGCAGGTTGTGTATCGGATCTAGGGTCGCGCTCCGCCAGTTCTGAAAAACGCACCAAAAATCCGGGTAGATGCTCCGCGTTTCAATGGGTCGGATCTGAAAGGCTGGATCTTCAAAGTTCAAGCCTACTTCGATTATTACTATACTGCTGACCATGATCACCTGCGTCTTGTTGGCATGTTATTCGATCATTCGTCATCAGATTGGTTCCGATATCAGCACCACAATAATTGTGGTGAAACATGGGCGGCTTTTCTATTGTCAGTTCAACATCGTTTTGATCCTCATCATTATGAGGATTATGTGGGTCTCCTTGCCAAACTACAACAACGAACATCGGTCCTTGCTTATCAGACTGAATTTGAGGCATTATTGAACAATGTGCATGGGTTGTTTGAGCCTACTCTGATCTCCTTGTTTAAGGCGGGTATAAAGCAACCGATGAAGCGGGAATTGAATCTGCGTACTCCCGCCTCATTATCACAGGCTTTTTGCCTTGGCTCGGGAATTGGAGGCCTCTTTCAATGACACCACGTCGCAGTGGACTTCGAATTCTCGTCGTCCTTGGAACGCGATCGGCTTCAAATCCGGTGGCTAGGTCCAACAGACCCCCGCCCCGCCAGCGGTGCAGCCTACCGCGAATCCCGACCCGCTCCCTAGTACTTCGAACAGTAATTTTTCTAACCTTCCAATTAAGCGTCTTTCTGTTGTTGAACGAGAAGAACGTACTAACAAAGGCTTATGTTGGAATTGTGATGAGAAGTACCACCGGGGCCATCGTTGTAAGCCGCGTTTCTTAGCGCTATTGAGCTGTGATGAGAGTGACGATGAAGAGATTGACGAAGACACTGATGAGTTAGCCATCATGGGAGACATCTCTAGTCTTCACACGATGGCAAGCCTTCCAAATCCACGTTCTCTGTGGCTTGAAGGATCGATTCGTGGGGTGCCGATCCAAGTGCTCATTGATGGCGGAAGCACTCATAATTTTATTCATCCCGGCACCGTCGAAAAGTTACAGCTTTCTCTATCCGCTATTACACCAATTCATGTTTATGTGGGGAATGGTGCTTATTTATTATGCACACATCAAGGCCCGACAACTGCTATTGAACTACATGGACATGTTTTTTCTATTGATCTTTATGTCTTGGAAGTTCATGGTCCGCCTATCGTACTCGGTGTTCAGTGGTTACAGACTTTGGGAACTGTTGCGCATGATTATGCTAAATTGACGATGCAGTTTTCTTGGAATGATAAACACGTCTTTCTGCAGGGTGATCGAAAATCACCAAGGCCGATTTCTATGCATGAATTGCATTCTCTGTGTGCCTCTAACGGGATTGCTGAATGTTTTGAGATCCTCAGTGTTCCGCCTGCTTTAGCTGCCGATGGACACGATTTTCCGTCGAACTTGATTCCGGAAATCCGTGAGACTCTTCACCGCCATCTACATGTGTTTCAAATGCCGACGAGCTTGCCACCACCGAGAGCTTGGGACCACCGCATATATTTACAGCCCGACTCTAAACAAGTAAATGTGCGTCCTTACCGTCGTCCTTATTTTTAGAAATCTGAGATTGAACGTCAAGTACAAGCGATGCTCGATCAGGGAATAATTCAACACAGCACGAGTCCTTTCTCGTCTCCCGCGCTTTTATTTAAGAAGAAAGACAGAAGCTTTCGTTTCTACATTGATTACAGAGAACTCAACAATCTCACGGTTGCAAATAAGTTTCCTATCCCTACAGCTGATGAATTATTTGATGAGCTGGGACAGGGAGTTATTTTTACTAAACTTGACCTTCGTTCAGGGTACCATCAAATCCGTAAGCATTCGTCAGATATTTGTAAAACTGCTTTTCGTACCCATGACGGTCATTTTGAGTTTTTAATCATGCCTTTCGGATTGACTAATGCGCCATCTACGTTTCAGGCTGCAATGAATCATTTATTTGCTCAGTATCTGCGCGAGTTTGTTATTGTATTCTTCGATGATATTTTGATCTATAGTCCGTTAGTCACAACTGTAATATCCACTAAATTCTAAATAAAATAAAATGGGTAATTATCCCAATAATTTTTTTCTCTAAAATAGAGGACTTAATAAACTATATAATTTCATATTATATTATGAAAGGATATAAAAGTTTACTACAATGACAATTAAGAATTTAACTAAGTATATTATGCAAGTTAGATACCTATTAAAATATTTTCTCTTGAAAAGAGAGTTTAATTATTTGTATAATTGTCTCAATAAAAATATAAAAGTGTTATAAATGTAATATCCGCAATATTCCAAGACGTTAAATCCAATATAATATAATTTTATAATTCTTTCTCTTATAAAGGAGAATCTTTAAATATATGTTATATATAACCCTTTTGCTCTTTAAAAAGAGATTCGTACGTAAATTAAAATTAAATAAATTGCAAGAAGGCATTATAAGGGTTATGAATAAATAAAAGCATTTAAAAGTGCATCATAATTTCGGTTTTAGTAAATAAAAAGAGGTACAACAAGCTAGTAAAAATACAATGAAAATTCAATAAAAAGAATGCAAGAGCCGGGACTTGAACCCGAGACCTCTTGCAATTCCGTCTCACACGCCCCTCCCTCTTTCCTCTAGACCAATGTGACTTTCTACTCATCTATGCCACCCTTTTAATTTTATATCAATTTTTGAGTCTTCTTCTCCAAACAAGTGAAAGTGATTTGACATGGGAGCAATGCATGTTCTCCATCTCCTCCTCTTGCTTGCAAGACTTCTCTTCTTGCATCACCTTCCATCATCTTCAAACTAACACAAGCTAGTGTGACCAATGGAGGATCATCCTCCTCCTCTCCATTGGTGCACCACCCATGGCATAGATCACAAGCTTCCTCCCCTTGGCCTATAAAAAGGGCCTTCATCTTCTCCTAACACCCACACATTCATCCTCCTCCTCTCCTTCTTGCAAATTGCTCTCAAGTGTTCAAAAATCAGCCATAGAAAGCCATTGAAAATTCTAATTTTTCTCACCAAATCACCATTGGAGGCCATTCAAACCATCACCAAACCACCACCACCCCTAGGCCGGACCACCGACGGACCCCCAACAGCCCGCCGGAGCCCCGCCCGTGCCCCGCCGTCCCTGCTGGTGCGCCGCCCCTACACCGTCGGCCCACCCCTGCTCTCTTCCACTGTATTCTGTAATACAGGCAACTAAATAAATACATATTCTAAACTCTTTTATTTTATTAAATCAATTAATTTATGTATTTAAAATAAAGTTGTTAGTAGAATGAAATAAAATAAATATGGGTTTATTTGGAAGATCTAATCTAATAAAAATATTTGGAGAAATCTTGCTAGTGGAAAATATTATTAGTTCAAATATTTAAAGTAGTGATAAATTCTTATATCATATTTTAATAGTTGCAAGACATGATTATTTTAAATAGGTATAAGAAGCTCTTATAAAAGTATTGTTATAAAATTAGTAACATATGGATTATAGTTTTATATTGAATATTGCTTTTATAAAGGGATAATATTATTTAGAGTTTGGTTCCCATAAAACACTCCCTAAACATGAAACGAAAGGAGCATTCTGGGCCCTTGGATCAAGGAGATCCAAGGGCTGATCTTCTTTCTCCTTTTATTAAAGACGAGGGCAATTATGTCTTTTCCCTCTCTAATTAATTAATCATTTTTCTCTTTTTTTTGTTTTTGGGGGTAAATTGAACGAGATTTCGGTACGAATTGTGATTGAGGGTGACTCAATCGATTGAACGACTCTCGATTGAGGGCGACTCAATCGATTGAACGAGATTTCGGTACGAATCTTGCGACTCAATCGAAGAATGTGCGATTGCAATCTCGTTGGATTTCGGCGAATCGAAAACTACGAGTCTCGTTCCAACTATGGCAGAAAGTGGTATATTATTCCTCTTTTTGTGATTTGGTTAGGTTATTTGAAATTCTAGGGTTTATAAACTATCTAAGAGGAATTCACAAATCCAACTCTACCTAATACTGTCGTAACTAGTAGAAGAATTCACAAGTAATCCTCTGGCAAGATTACTCGAGTTCTGATCGCCTCGAACTGGTCATGATACTCACAGTCCTGTGAATTTTTCAATCCTGAAATTTTCCTGTAAACTAGGCCAATCTTGCAAAATTCGCTGACTAGATTCCGTCTGAGCAAACGCCTGATGCCAATACTAGCAATTGAGAATACTAGCAAATGAATTCCTCTCCTCGTTGCACTTTTCGGACTTAATACTGCACTTTTCGGACATAAGAATGCACTTTTCAGACTTACTAGTGCACTTTTCATACTTAAATAACGCACTTTGAACAATGAATTCCTCTTCTCGTTGATACTTTAAACTAATCATAAAGAAGTTATACTAGCAAATGAGAATGCACTTTTCGGACTTAATAATGCACTTTTCATACTTACGAGTGCACTTTTCATACTTACTTGCACTTTTCATAAAGGAGTATTACTAGTAAATGACAATGCACTTTTCAGACTTACTAGTGCACTTTTCAGTTTTCATACTTAACAATGCACTTTTCATTTGTGTTTAGAGAACATATATTCGACCGTATATCTAATTTCATTTGTTATAGAGAACATAGTTTATACATTATAATAAGCCTCATAATACAAAAATATGATGGTTAATTACATTGTGATTTTGGTAGTAAGGGTTATTACATTGGACTTCAAGGTGGATATGGACCAAATGATCATGTCTTTGAATTAATGGACTTCAAGGTGGATATGGACCAAATGATCATGTCTTTGAATTAACATATTTTTGCTGCACTTTTCATAGTTAATAATGCACTTTTTACACTTAAGAGTGCACTTTTTCTACTTAATAGCACGTTTTATATCTTTTACTTTTCACTGATTTAGTTAGTAGTTTAGATAATGCACTTTTGCTAGTATATAATGCACTTTATTATACTTTCAATGCACTTTTACTGATTTTCAACTAACACCTTTATATTTTCCTTTATGTTGTAGTGGGGACATCAAACTCTTCTTTAACTACTATTCTAAATGAGGAATCACCTAAAAACAGTGGTGAATATTTCATTGAGCTATCTCAAGGGGGAACGACATACTATTTGCCCACGTGTCCATCCGAGTTGAAACCATATAAAGGTCAAATTTTTGTTTTAGTACAAGTAGCCTATTAGCTCAAATGGTAGAGTGGTGTGCTTTGTGCACAAAGATGTAGGTTCGACTCCTACATGGGCTAATATGATATCTTACACAAATTAATTCTTAACGCATTTATTCTCAACCTAACTAGCTATGTACTAAAAAGAAATTATATTTTATCGTTGTACGACAAATAACTAATTAAACACTATTTTTCAAAGGAAATCATGATCAAATTAGCTTATATGGGATTCGAACCCACATCTATGTGCGTAAACACATTGCTCTTCCATTTGAGCTAATAAGCTTTTCTTCAATTATGCCTTTAAACATGCACCATAAATCCATTAAGTATGGATTTTTATTGTAATACAATGTAGGAAGTAAAACTCAACATAGTCTAAAAATAATTTTTAAAGCTCTTCAATGCACTTTTCAAATTTGAGGATGCATTTTTCTGAACTTAACATAAAGGAAAAATACTAGTAAATGAGAATGCACTTTTCATACTTTACAATGCACTTTTCATAATTAAGAATGCACTTTTCATACTATACAATGCACTTTTGTATCAAACTGTATCTTACACCTAGCTCCTTCAAAATGTTGTAGCAACCACAAAGCAAGGTTGTTCGGGATGTCCTTTATCTCAAAGTGTAGTAGATGGCCAAAACACATAGCCTTCACGCTCTCTTTTTGGACATCATTTAGGGATTCCATAGCTTTTGTAAACACATCTGGCACAGTCCTAGTTACCAAACTAGGATACTTAGCCAAGATCAAATTCCTGCCCTTCTTCTAGTTTTCGGTTTCGGGAGGCAATGTATTATTGCTTGTACCTGTTTTTAAAATCATAGAAAAAAAGAATCTGAATGCAATTAAACAATTTTGGAATGAGACTTTCTATTTCTTAAGAATGCACTTTTGATACTGTTGAGTGCACTTTTTTTACTTCATAATGCACTTTAATACTATCTAAGAGCGTGTGAGTAGAGGAGGAATTCACAAAACTGTTTAATGCAATTTTCTTATGTCACAGTGCACTTTTGAAGCTTTTCACTGCACTTTTGAAACTTTTCAATGCACTTTTTCACTTAGATGATGCACTTTTCTTATGCCATTTATCAATGCAGTTTTCTTATGTCACAATGCACTTTTGAAACTTTTCAATGCACTTTTGTAATCAGATGATGCACTTTTCATATGCCATTTATCAATGCACCTTTCCTATGTCACAATGCACTTTTGAAACTTTTCAATGCAGTTTAGTTTTGAAACTTTTCAATGCACTTTTCTAATGTCATTTATCAATGCACTTTTCCTATGTCACAATGCACTTTTGAAACTTTTCAATGCAGTTTTGAAACTTTTCAATGCACTTTTTCAATCAGATGGTGCACTTTTATTATGACATTTATCAATGCACTTTTTATGATGTCATAATGCACTTTTGAAACTTTTCAATGCACTTTTCACCTCAGCTTTGCTAATCTTATTTGATTGAATAGAAAAAGTCCCCCTATTTTCAGCAAACATTAGAACTCTGGTTACATATGGATCAACAGTAGTGTTGTAGCACATATAAAAATCAACATCAGTACGAAGTAAACAGACAATGAATATAAAATAATGAATGACAGCATACCATATCAAAATATGAAAGCTGAGACGGAAGATGAATAGACAATCAAAAATAAAGTCGAAAAAGTCACTTTGCCGCTACAATACTTTACACATCCATGTAAAATATAATAATTTGAAAACTTTAACTTACAAATCTGCAGGAATTGTGATGGTAGGAGACGAAGAACCACAAATCTGCAGAAAAAGCAATCTATTGATTCTACTCAATTTGCTCGTCGAAACGGAAACTATTGTTCTGCAATGCGCTCCCTGAGCCGACGACTAAAATCGCTGAAAATAATTTGGCAGGATCTCGCTGAAAATCGTTGAAATTATTGATTACAACACTCATGGCGATGAAAATTAGGGTTTATGAATTACCTTTTCGATTTGTTTTTGGAGGCATCTCGTGGGAGAGATTGAAGGTGAGGGCGATGGGCGTTGCTCAAACCGAAGCACGCCAACGTTATGGAAGTTCCTGGATCGAAAAACTGAACGCGAGCGGTAGCCTTGATCGAGAAGGTGAGCGATCGAAGTTGGGAGCCTTTGAAATCGTCCGTCGATTAAAGTTGGGAGCCTTCGATCAAAGTTTGGAATCGTCCGTCGGGAGCTTTGGGCGTTTGGGCGATTGGAATCGTCGCGTGGGAGTGTGGTTAGTACGATTGGGGCTTTTTTTATATTTGAGAGTGAATTTAAGGGTATAGAAGTTGGGTTTATTTACAAAATTGCCACCTTGCTGATTTGTTTTATTTTTTTTTCAAAAACACAGGAGTAATCTGAGCCATTAGATAATGTGATCCGACGACTGACAACTCTCCTTCCGTTTCATGTTAAGGGTTGGTTTCATTTGAACCAAACTCATATTATTTATACAAAACATTATGTTACTTATCTCTAAATGTTGAGAATAACAAGTTATATGAATATAATTATATTAATGATAGTTATATTAATAAAGTTATCATTTAATAAAAATATTATTTGAAGATCTTGATTAGTTGAAAGGAGAAGATAAGTAAATTAAATAAAGTATTGAGAATTTATTATATAATATTAAAGTATATTATGCAAGACATGTTATATTCATAATACTAAAGGATTCTTATAAAAAGTTATTTTATAAAATTACTAGCACATGAAATGTAGTTTTAATATTAAAAATAACACCTTTATAAAGAAATAAGATTTATATAAGGTAATAATATTGCATGTCTCTAATTATAGAGAAGTTGAAGATATATGAAACTATTTCTAATAATAATAATAATAATAAACATATTATTTAAAGTTGTCATGTCTCTAAAAGTGTAGAGAATTGCCATAGATATAGTTTTAATAATAAAATATGATATTAGGTGATAAAGTTCTTATGACATATTATAATAATAATTATTCTAAATAATTTGTAGGGAACTCATATAAAAATATTATTATAAAATTTGTAGCACATGGACTATAGTTTGATAGTAAATATTGCTTTTATAAAGAAGTAATATTAATGATATACAACATTAGAAGACCTAATTTGAAAAGTGTAGAGAATAACAAAGTCATGTGAATATCATTATATTAATGATAGTTATATTACTAGAGTCTTCATTTAATAAAATATTAGTTGAGCTATCTCTAGGTGTAGAGAATTCCTACAAAACCTAAGTTCTAATAAGAATATACCATTTGTGATCTTAAATTGATATTATATAGTTATAAGGATGACTTGCATGAAAAGAAATAATTAAGATATGGGAAGGATATTATTTTATAACCTAAAATATTATAATAATGGACTATAAGTATGAAGTAGATATTTATAAGCCATGATTATATTTATAAGCCATGATCATATATTATAAGCTATGATCATAGATAATTTATAACCCATATAATGTGAAAAGAACTATAGGAATAAAATAAATAAGATTAATTTAATTTTAGGAAGTTACCTTATAAAGAAAATAGGAAGTCCTAATTATGGAAACTTCTAAGAAAATAGATTATAAGTCTATTAGCTTTATTTAATGTGAATTATATAATTAAATAATATTCTATTAAGAGAATATCATTAGTAAAATATTCTTGATGAGGAGATAATACTTTAAGTTCATTAAGGAACTTTTGAAAATTTAAAAGTAATATTTTAATTAAAATAAGGTTGTAAAAAGGTGAAGTAGACTCCTTACAATTTTAATGAGAGTTTGTATATTTAGAAGAAAAATACCTTTTAGGTAAAGTATAATATTTTATGAAATATTAAAACTTGTTTAATTATATTAAGAAACTAGCAAGTGAAAGTAAATAAAATTATTTTAATAATATTGAATAAGGATTTTATTATATGGAATAAAAAGGGATATTACAAAATTAAAATAATAATAAAGGAATATTATTATTTTAAATAACCACCTAAATTATTATCATAATAATTTAGAATTCCATTTCTCTTATATAAAGTACTTAAGAGAGAATCCGAGCTTTAGGAGAATTTCGTAATTAAAGACCGCTCGTAAACTCCGTGTCGATAGGTCGGGATTCTCGCTCAAAGTTGTGAACAACACCTTCCGCTCTTTCGCTAAATCCGTTATCGTCAGAACCAAGGCAAGTGGAATTCCCTCTTGTGACCTTTATATTTCAATTCCGTAAACTTCTCGATGTTGGGAACGACTTGCGTACTAAGTAACGAATGAACCTAGGAAATATCGATTGTTAGATATAATGACCATTGTTAGTATAGTTTGCTATTATTATTTGATAGGACTATTTACGCTAGTATGGTTGTGGCCTTGGTTGTTTATGATCTCGTTCAGAGGTCAACGTCGAACGAACTAGTAAGGGGCGCGGAATAGCCGACGCCTCTATATAATCTTACTAAGTCGTAAGTGCCTACGTGTTTGAAGTACGACTTTCGGGATCATGATCCCATCCGCTCCGATTGCAAGGAGGGATGAGCGCACTCTAGCTAAGTGTCGGGAAACTGAGTTTTTCCCTTGGTGGATCGGGCCATCCGAGTCCCACCTCTTTTTATTAAAAATCATTAATGAAATCGAATACTTTTTCATCACTATATAAGATAAGTGCCCAATGCACATTTAAGATACCAAAACCGGACCGGTCTCAAATGATCGATCCGGCTCTCGGTCCGCTCAGGGCGCGAGAGGTTTTTTTTTACTTGTATGAATTAATAGCGTTCCCAACATACTTTCGATTCTAAAAGAAGACTACAATCTAGTAGCTCTTCTCTCGTTTATCGAGCTATCTCCGCTCTAGATATGCTCTCCGTCGTACCATTAAAGCCCCACATAATAAGCCATCGCAAACACAACCCTAATATTTCCCTCGATACTACTTGAAATTACCAAAATGCCCTCGGGAAGTTCCATTCCCGCTTGCTTAGTCTCTTAGACTAATTCTTCTTTTCCGCATGTTTGCCTGACATTTTAACGCCCCTCGCGAATTATGTCAGAACCCAGGAACCCTAGCAAGGCGTAAGGTGAAGTGATGTGAAGGAAGGTCAAGAACTGTCAAGATGTATTTATCATTTCATTTTGGTTTTAGTTTCGCTTTGTTTCATGAACAAGATGGTTTTGCTATTCGATTTCAAGGAACTGTAAGCTTGAAGACAATGCAAGATGTTTTGTAAGAACCAAGTCTCCTTCGGGAGCACCTTTTCTATGTTATGAATTATGTTTATTTCCGCATTAATAATGTTCTATATCATTCTAAAAGCCTTGAGTGACTTTGGACGGTAAAGTCCGAGATCACTGGCGGTAATACCCAATGTTGTAAAATATGGGTGTTACAACAGCGCACACTTCTCAACTTGATATTGTCTTGCAGATCCTTCATGACAATAGTTTCTTTGTAAAGGGTTCTAAATGTTCCTTTGGCACTACTAAAGTGGAGTATTTAGGACATATTGTGACCGCAGGACAATTGCTGGTAGATCCCGCTAAATTATCGATGATGAAACCCGAAATAAACCGTTCGCTAAAAGACAAGAGATGGGATTTTTATATTCGATTGTGCAAACACTTGCTTCTTTATTTATGATTTTCTTTACAACGAGGTTACAAGGTTACGAAGCTACAAGCCAACGAGACTACAACCTAGACCCCCTATGACTATCCGAGATCTCGACCTAACAATGTTCGAGATCTCCTAGTTGATAGATAGTTCTAAGTGTCACTTGCTTGTCCCCTCGAGCGAGGTTGAGTTGGCGGGATCTTTGATGTGAGGGAGAACGAGGTGTAAGCGGCTTGCGAGATGGTGTAGCGAGGTCTTTGATGTGAGCAGAAACTCTGAGAGACTTGAAGTTTTTTTGTGGACTTCACTTGTCTATAGCGAGGCCTTTTGACGATGTTTCGATCACGTCGATCTTCAACGAGCAAGATAGTTCTTGATTTCAAGATGTTTTTCGACCCCTTTTCCATATGAGGTTCTCCTCTATTTATAGAGGATTGGGGAGTCGAGTTTTGATCACTGTCCGATGTTGGACGCCCGAGATCAAGGGCTCCGATTGGCCTAGAAGCGAGGCAGCTTGTGATTGGCTTGGGAGAGTGGCTCCAGTTGAGTGGCTCTGGTGGTCGGGCGTGTCGGTAGAGTCGGTTACGAGGTGTAGACCCCGTTCCAAGGTATCGGAGGACCTCGCGGGGGGAAGAACTTTGTTAAAATAATAGGTGGGTATGGTGGTGGGCCCTAGGATCATCCTCGGGAGGCCCGTCGGGTCCGCATGCTCTTCGTACCCCGGGCCCACATCTTACTTTACTATTTTGAGCATCATCACAACCCCATGGCCTGGGGATCTCGCCCCGAGGGCCGCAGGGCATAAGTTCTCAAAGGTCACGGGGTACGAGGTTTTGAGAACTGGGTAGGCATTTTGCGAGGTTTCAAGGGTTCCGAGGTTCGTGGCGGGCATCTTGCGAAGTTTCAAGGGTTCCGAGGTTCGTGGCGGGCATCTTGCGAAGCACTCTTTTTGCGAGGCTTTACACTTAGCTTTTTTCTTGTTTTTGCAGGGGTGAAGCTTTTATGGGCTTGCTCTTCGTGTCTTGCTTAATGGGCCGTTCAGGTGCGACTGGCCCAATAAGCCTTTTTGGGCTGGGGAGGACCAAGCCTGCTCTTTATAAGAGCGCATTTCACACGCTTCCCTTCCATCTTCTCTCTCAACATTTTCGCCTTCTCTCTTTGCCTTTTCGGTTTCTCGCTAGCGGTTCTCCAGACGGTTTCCGACAAGCCTTCGCCTTTTGCCAGTTGCGCCACCGCCCTTTCTTCGCCGGCTTTTAACAAGTAAGTTCTCGACCTTCTTCTTCCTGTTTTTCGGTGTTTTTGGCTTTTGATCTTCCCTTTCTGTTCTGCGCCCCTGGAGGGGCGATGGCGTACCGCCTGGCGTTTCGTTTCGGTGACTCGGCAGCGAAACGGCGGTGGTGGTGTCGGCATGAACGTCTGCGCGCTTTCTCCGCCATCTTTCTTTGCTCTTTTCTTGTTTCTTTTTTTTTCTTGCTCGGCCTTGTGCCCTAGCGGGCAAAGGTCATTTCTTGGTGTTTTGCGCCAGCGTCATGGTGGCGGGATGGTGGGGTGAGGGTGGCGACCGCCATGCACTCGAACCCCTCGCCCTCCAACCGACGGCCGGGTCTCTGCGCTTTCTTTCGGCGGTTTTGAATTTTGAGACCCTTGGAAACGCAAACGTCTCGATGGTTGATTGATGGGACGTTAGGGTCTCCGCCGCTGCTTTCCACCGCTGGCCTCCATTTCTCCTTCTCTTTCCTCTTTTTGGCGCTTCGACTTCTCTATCGCCGTCCTATCTTGTCAAAGTAGCCACTAGGGTGCCACGTGGCTCTTCGTCTCTTATGACCTCGAATTCCCTTTCTTCCAGACGTTGTCATGACCTCGTCTCGTTCTTCCTTTTGTTGTCGTAGCCTCGCGCTCTCTTCCCTTCGAGGTCATGACCTCGCGTCGTTTTGCTTTCGAGGTTATAACCTCGCATTGTTTTTCCTTGGTTATTTTGCCCGATGTCTCAACACTTCTTTCTTTTCCAGGTGATAGCCTTCCGCGGCCTGGACGTCGTTCTTTTCATGCCTAGGAGAGCCTCTGTGAGCCCCCACCCGGCTTTGCTTTCAAGGTTCAAGAGGGTTTTTACGAGGTGGTTTCGGAGTCCACGGGAAGCGTAGAACCCACCGATTCTCAGAACGCGAGGTCCCCTTCGCTGGTTTGCAGCGACTCTTCTTCGAGTGACACCGAGGCTTCTATTAATTCGCGCTTCTCCCGACTTCGCGCGTCGTCGGGTGTTGAAATGGCTTCGTCTTCCACCCCAGATGAGGTTGTTACTGATTTGGTGGCGAGGTCAGGTGCGGACACGGCCTCGGCTCCAATCCCCTATGTGCCTCCGAGCTTTCCTGCGACGTATATCACCGAAGCCGTGTCCCGCGTCCCACCTGTCCTTGAAAAATGAATCCCCAAGACCCCGGGTACTCCCAAGGCCCATCTGTCCGGGGGGATGGCCACCGAGCTCAAGCACGAAGACCTCGTAAAGATTGCCAAGGACTTTGCTTGGCCCGAGGGAGTTGAGTTGGCACTTCCCGAGGAGGGGGGCTGCTCCTTGGCGTCCTACGAAAGGTGCGCGGTCGTGCACCTTTTCAGTCTCCAAGCGGGTTTCAGGCTACCTCTGGCCCAGCATATCGTCGATTATCTGTGGGCCATGCAGATCTGTCCCGCGCAGTTGTTCCCGAACGCTTGGCGGCTGGTTGTGTGCCTACACGATCCGCAGTCGTGAACTTGGGGACGGGCCAGATTTTGACATCTTGTCGGCCCTATTCCTAGCGAGGAGGGAACCTCGGTCCTGTCTCATCAACCTCAGCACACCGAACATCAAAATCACCAATGCTCCTTCGAACGTCGGGACTTGGAAGCCGAATTGGTTCTTGGTCCGAGATCCCACAGGGAGATACCTCAATTTTCCCGTGGCGTCGGGCTCCTTTGTTCGGTGCGTGTGCCCGCATACGGTTGACGAGCTAAAAGTACTCAAGGCCCGATACGCTACAGCGAGTATGACACCGTACCAGGTGTATCTCTCTCAGGACCGGCTTGAGCGGGCCGGCCTGAGTCTCAGCCTCCCCCCTAGCGAGGGCAAAGAGGGTACTCAACCCCTTTTTTTTCTTTTATTATACTTTTTACCTGCCTTGTTGGATTTAGTGTTTTGACGTCGTCCTTGGGACGCGAGGTGTGAGATCTCGTCGGTCCGTATTGTTTTCTCTCTTGATCTAAATTGTTACTCTCCCTTGCTTTTTTGACAGTGGACCTGTTTGGCGCTCTCACCACGAAGTCGTAGGGCAAAAGGCCTGTGACTTCTTCCTCCAACGCCCCGAGACCCCAAGGCCAACAGGGGTCGCCATTAAGGAGCCGACCTCGCAAGCGAGGCCGCCCACCCCCAACCGACGTCGATACCTCCGCCACCCAAAACGTCCGGGGGGAAGACCCCCGAGGGGGCCCCGCCGAAGGGGGACGTTTCGAGGACGTCCGGGAGAAAACCTCCGAGTTGCCCCCGGCCAAAAGGGACGTTGCGAAGACGACGTCCCAGACTTCGCGGGGGTCTGGTGACGGAGCCAGGCATAAACGGAAGGGCGCGGAGTCTCCTCGGGGGGAGAAGAAGAAGAAAAACCGGGCAGACGGGCAACGAGGTTTGTCGGTGGGGATGTCATCCCCTACTTTAATTTTGAGGGGCGGGTTGTGGACGCTGCCGGTCCTTCGCCCGCCAAGTTTCATTGCCCTGGCCCGGTTAGGGGCGCTCCGGTGAGGTGGGGCCGGGAGGAGTGGAAGGAGGAGGTCGCATGAGCCAATAACCTCACAGACGCGGCCCTCGATGACGAGGCTGCTAGGTACTCGGCTATGGTAAGTTTTACTCTTCCGAACTTGGCTTTTGTTTTGGGTTCCGCGGCTATATTCATACTTCTTACTCTATTCAATTGTTTTTGCGAATTCGCAGCATACCATCTTTGATAATTACAACCGCAGTCGCATCAACCTCGCCCATTCGCGGATGGAGAAGATGGAGGCGGCACTTAAAGCCCGCGTGGAGGAATGCGAGAAGCAGGCGAGGGAGCATGCTGCGGCAGAGAAGCGAGTTAGAGCCGCGGAGGTTGCGGTGAGGGACGAGGTCAAGGCGACTGCGAAGGCGAAGGAGGGGGAGGCAAAGGCAAGGGAGGGGGAGAGCAGGGCGAAGGAGGAGGCGAGCAAGGCGAAGGAAGTGGCTGAGAACTTGCAGAAAGAGAATGAGGAGCTTCGGGCTAAGCTCTCCGCTGAGCACAAATTTTTCAAGGAGAAGGAAGCGGAGCTCTCGAAGGCCGAGGATGAGATCACCGACCTTCAACATCGTATTGTTGAGCTCAACGAGGAGGTGGATGCTGCGGGTCCCAAGTACGTGGCCTCGGAGGAGTACAAGGCGACGATGGTGGAAAGCGTAAGGAAGATGTTCCACCAGGTCGTTCGCATGGGTGTCAAGCAGGCGGTGGCCAAGTACAAGCACATTGATCCCCGCATTGTCTTCTTCAACCCCAACTACGAGGAGACTATTGGGGAAGAGACCGTGGAGGAGCCCGAGGGGGAATGTGATTTCTTTCTTAATGCGGACGGGACCGCGGCAAGCGAGGTTCCTCCCGTGGTGAACCTCGTCGAGAAAGACCCGAAGGTTGTTGTTACGGGCCCGCTGTCCGCGGCAGACGCACCCAGTTCCCAGCCATCTGCCACGTCAGCCCCTGTCCCGGAGGCTCCCAAAGCGCCCGTCGACTCCGCCGCCGAGGCCTCGAAGAGTGAAAGCTGCCGGTGAATGATAAAAGTTTTTTGTTTTGTTGGGGGCCCTGCGGGGCTTGTAATTCGAACGTCTGGGCCCTTGTGGCCTTTATTTTGGTGGCCCTACGGGGTCTGTAATTAAACATCTGGGCACACGTGCCCCACCTTTTTATATCACTTTCTTTTTCTCATGATTGTTTGTTTGTTCTAGCTTATTTGCATGTGCTCGTCCCTCCATATTCATCCAACACCATGGTCCGAGTGTCACAACTATTATGGTACTCGGGCCACATCGGGTGTTTCTAATTCTGCATCGAGATTTGAGCTCTGCTTGGATCTTCACAGGAATTCGTCGAGGTCCCGAGCCTTGCTCAGACTTCGCATAATAATTACGCCGAGGTCTTGAGCCCTGCTCAAACCTCGCGTATTCTGTTTGAGTTTCTCCAACCCCAAGCGGGAAGCGAGGGGTGGTCTAACTTTCCAAACGAGATTCTCCAACCCCAAGCGGGAAGCGAGGGGTGGATTTAACGAGATTCTCCAACCCCAAGCGAGAAGCGAGGGGTGGACTTAACGAGATTCTCCAACATCAAGCCGGAAGCGAGGTTTGGATTTAACGAGATTCCCCAACCCCAAGCGAGAAGCGAGGGGTGGACTTAACGAGATTCTCCAACACCAAGCGGGAAGCGAGGTTTGGATTTAACGAGATTCTCCAACCCCAAGCGAGAAGCGAGGGGTGGACTTAACGAGATTCTCCAACCCCAAGCGAGAAGCGAGGGGTGGACTTAACGAGATTCTCCAACACCAAGCGGGAAGCGAGGTTTGGACTTAACGAGATTCTCCAACCCCAAGCGGGAACCGAGGGGTGGACTTTAACGAGATTCTCCAACCCCAAGCGGGAAGCAAGGGGTGGACTTAACGAAATTCTCCAACCCCAAGCGGGAAGCGAGGTTTGGACTTAACGAGATTCTTCAACCCCAAGCGAGAAGCGAGGGGTGGACTTTAACGAGATTCTCCAACCCCAAGCGGGAAGCGAGGGGTGGACTTAACGAGATTCTCCAACACCAAGCGGGAAGAGAGGTTTGGACTTAACGAGATTCTCCAACCCCAAGCGAGAAGCGAGGGGTGGACTTAACGAGATTCTCCAACACCAAGCGGGAAGCGAGGTTTGGACTTAACGAGATTCTCCAACCCCAAGCGGGAAGCGAGGGGTGGACTTTAACGAGATTCTCCAACCCCAAGCGGGAAGCGAGGGGTGGACTTAACGAAATTCTCCAACCCCAAGCGGGAAGCGAGGTTTGGACTTAACGAGATTCTCCAACCCCAAGCGAGAAGCGAGGGGTGGACTTTAACGAGATTCTCCAACCCCAAGCGGGAAGCGAGGGGTGGACTTAACGAGATTCTCCAACACCAAGCGGGAAGCGAGGTTTGGACTTAAAACCCGAAGTTTTTATTTTTGAGAGAGATTTTGAATGTTCCACAACCCTTTATTCACAAAAAGAAGTAACGGAGTTCAGAGAGTTTACACGAATTACTTCTTTAATCGGTCAACGTTCCACGTCTTGCTCAAGGTACGCCCCTCGTTGTCTTTGAGCTTAAAAGCTCCGGGAGCGACTTCCTTGCCGAGGATGTAGGGTCCCTCCCAGTTGGGGTCCAGTTTGCCACCTTCGGTTCGCCTCAAGACGAGGTTACATGTGGCCAGGAATCGAGGTCTCACCTTCTTATTGTGGTAGACGGCCACATGGCGCTTGTATTCCCTAGAACGAAGATCTGCCACCTCGCGTAGCTCGTCACGGAAGAGTAACTCGACCCTGAGATTGGCCTCGTTCTCCTTTTCATCGAAATCGAACACCCTTGCCGACGGGACCAGGGTTTCTACCGGGACTAGGGCTTCCGCCCCGTAGGTTAGGTCGAAAGGCGTTTCACCGGTTGCGTGGCGCGCGGTGGTGCGGTACGTCTATAGGACGAGTGGGAGGAGCTCTACCCAGCGACCTTGGGCCATGCCCAGTCGTTTCTTTAGATCGGACAGGATGCGGGCATTGACGTTCTCTACCTGGCCGTTGGACTGAGGATGGGCCACGGAGGAGAACTTGAGGGTTATGCCCAGGTCTGAGCAGAATGTCCGGGTCTCTTCGCAATCAAATTGGGGGCCATGGTCGGTCATGATGGTCATGGGAACGCCGAAACGGCAGACGAGGTTCTTCCATAGAAAGTCGCAGACCTTAGTCCACGTGATCTTCGCCATTGCTTGTGCTTCAACCCACTTTGTGAAGTAGTCGACAATGACCAGGATATACCGCACCTGACCAGCGGCCTTGGGGAAGGGGCCGAGGATGTCCATTCCCCACATCGCGAAGGGGCACGACGCGTGGATGGAGCGACGCTGCGAGGTCGGGGCGTGCAAGAGGTTACCGTGCTTCTGACATCCGTCACATCGCTGGACATAGGCCCTTGCGTCTTGCCGGAGGTTGGGCCAGAAGTACCCCAAGTGGGCGATCTTATGCGAAAGGGTTCGCCACCCTGGGTGGCCGCCACAGACCCTTCGTGGGCCTCATAAAGGATGTGCTCCGTAGATTCGGTCGGGACGCACAAGAGGTTGGGCTCAGCATAGCCCCGACGATAAAGGTAGCCACCTACGACGCAATACCGCGCCGCCTGCATTTTCAGCTTTCTGGCCTGTGCGGGGTCCTCTAGGAGGACACCGCTCTCCACATACCGTGTTATCGGAATCCTCCAATCCCCCGAGGTGACAGATAGAACCTCGCTGTTCACACTCCGCGAGAGTTTTCGTTCCACCATCACGCGGTTCCCCACTTCAAGGGGGAGGGCGGATCCTAACCTCGCGAGGGCGTCTTCTTTGGTGTTCGAGGCTCTCGGGATGGACTCTACGGTGAAGGTTTCCAGGCACGATACCAAGGCTTTGACCTTTTCTCGGTATGCGGGCAGGAACCCCGTTCTGGTGTCGTACTGACCGTTGAGTTGGCGCGCCACCAGCTCGGAGTCGGTGTAGACCCTGATTTTTCGGGCACCGCTGAGGAGCGCCATCTCGATCCCGGCGATCATGGCCTCATACTCGGTCTCGTTATTGGTGGCTTCGAAGGCGAAGTTAAGGGAATATTCCGTCTCGATCGAGGGCCCAGCGAGGAACACGCCAACCCCACCACCGGCGTCACATCGTGAGCCGTCAACAAACACCTTCCACTCTTCCGAGCTCGTTTCTGTCTCAGGGAAGGTGACCTCCACCATGAAGTCAACGAGGGTCTGCCCCTTCATGGCGGTCCTTGGGAGGTAGCTGATGTCGAACTCGGAGAGCTCGACTACCCACTTCGTCATTCGCCCAGAGAAGGCGGGTTGGTGGAGGATTTGTCGAAGTGGGAGGTCAGAGAAGACCTGAATGGGGTGCGCATGGAAGTAAGGGCGTAGGCGCCTTGCGGCGGTCACAACCGCCAGCGCCATCTTCTCTGTTGGGGAATAGCGCTGCTCCGTGGGCTGAAGCACGCGACTCACGAAGTAAACTGGGTGTGTGGCCTTTCTGGTTAGCACCGCGCTGACCGTCTCGGGGCTGACAGCCACATAAAGTTGCAAGTCTTCACCCACCATTGGGGGCGAAAGCGTGGGGAGCTTTGATAGGAAGACCTTTAGCTCAAAGAAGGCGAGCTCAAGCCTCTCATCCCACACGAACTTGTCATTCTGTTTGAGAGCTGCGAAAAAGGGCAGGGACCTCTCCGCCAAGCGGGAGCAAAACCTCCCCAGGTAGTTGACGACACCGTTGAGCCGTTGCACCTCGGTGCGGGACCGTGGTGACCTCATTGAGAGGATCGACTCTACCTTGGCGGGGTTTACGTCGATGTCGTGCTCACTAATCATAAAGCCTAAAAATTTGCCCGACGACACGCCGAAGATGCACTTCTCGGGGTTCAAGCTGAGACGGTTGTGCCTGAGAGTGGCAAAGACCTCAGCGAGGTCGACCAGGTGCTCCTCGGGGGTCTTGCTCCGGACAACAATATCGTCGACATAAGCCGACACGTTCCGCCCGAGATGGTTCTTAAAGACGCGGTCGACGAGGCGCTGAAAGGTGGCCCCCGCGTTCTTCAGCCCAAACGACATGACTTTGTAGCAATAAGTGCCTCGTTGGGTGATGAAGGACGTTTCCTCCTCTTCTCGCGGATTCATCAGGACTTGATTGTACCCTGAGTACGCGTCGAGAAAGCTTAAAACCCCGTGACCCGCGGTTGAGTCAACGAGTTCGTCGATCAAGGGCAAGGGGTAACTGTCTTTGGGACAGGCTTTGTTGAGGTCCTTGAAATCGACGCACATCCTCCACTTTCCGCTGGCTTTTTTGACAAGCACGACGTTGGACAACCACCGGGGGTACTGAACCTCGCGAATGAATCCAGCAGCCAGCAATTTTGCCACTCGTCATTTGCGGCGCTCGCCCTTTCTTCGTTCATTTTTCTTCGTCGCTGCACCACGGGGCGAGTGGTGACATTGACGTTCAAAGAGTGTTGGGCCATGGTCCGCGGGACACCTCGGAGGTCCTTTGCAGTCCAAGCGAACACGTCGCGGGACCGGGTGAGCAAGGCTTCTAGAGATGTCGCTGACGCCCCCGAGAGGCATTCTCCGAGGTAGATCTTCTCAGACTCGCTCTTGAAAGGGGATATCACCCTTCTTTCTAGCTCTGGGGTGGGGACCGTGAAATCCCGGACTTCGAGGTCGGCCTCGCCGGGAGATTCCACCATGAACACCGGACACTTTTGTTTTGAAGAGGTCGCGTAGCAAACACGACCTTCCTCCTGATTGCCCTTCACCTTTCCAACCCCGCCATCGACGGGGAACTTCATCTTCAGGTGATAGATAGAAACTACCGCCTGGAACTTCATCAGGGAGACCCTCCCAATGATTGCATTCCACACCGAAGGCAGGCGTACCACCGTGAACTCCACCATCTCGGTCCTCCTGGTGGAGCCGGTACCCAGCGTCATCCAGAGGTCGATGAGACCTGCCACGTCGACTTCGTCTCCCGAGAAGGAGGTGAGTTTCCCAGCGTAGGGCTTCAAGGATGTCTCGGAGATGCCCAATTGCTCGAACGCGCCGTAGTACATGATATCCACGGAGGATCCCGTGTCTACCAGTACTCGCTTAACCATCTTCGAGCCCATTTGAGCGTGTACCACCAAGGGGTCGGAGTGTGGCATGTGAAGCCCCTCGGCATCTTCGGATGAGAAGGACAAACCTACGTGGGCCCGCGAGGTTTGTGCGACGCTAAATACCGAGGGCTCATGATGGCTTTCCCTCGCATATCTCTTCCTCTCTGCCTGGCTTGACCCAGCTGGCGATGGTCCGCCCGAGATGGTATGGATATACCCATCGGGCGCCGTCGCTTGCCCAGACCGGGCCTGCTTCGCGGATGCCTACTGCTCGACGTTATTGTTGTTGTTGGCCTGAGCGCGACTTGGGCCCTGCGGCTCGGTGTTGGCTCCTGACGCGGGGTTGGCGCGACCCTTTTCATTCGGGTTGTACGCAGGACCTCCCTTGCCTCGATAACCCCGCGGTTTCCCGCCAAAGCAGTTACAACCTCCGCCGCCGCTTCCACGGTTGTTGTTCCGGTTATTATTGTTGTTGCTGTTGTTCCGGTTGTTGTTGTTGTTTCTGTTGTTGTTGGTGTTGTTGTTGTTGGGGTTATGTGCCTGTGTCACATACGCATCGCGCGCAGCCGGCGCGGCCACCTTTGCCTTCCCCTTGGCCTCGGCGACGATCTCTTTGTCAGATCTTGGTCGCGAGCTCTGGTTGGCGGCATCCTCGGTGTACACCTGGGCCGTGATCCGGGCGCACAGGCTTTCGTACGTCTTTGGATTCTTCAAGAAAATGCGGTTCTTGAAATCCCCGATGCGCAGGTTGCCCATGAGGGTGTCGCGCACCGACGACTCGTCGACGTACGCGATCTCCGCCACAACGGTCGTGAACCTTGTGAAGAAGGCGCCCAAAGACTCGCTCTCCCCCTGCTCGATTCCGCGGAGATCCCGCATGTTCTTCTTGCGCTTCCTGGAGCTGCTGAAGTGAGTGACAAAGGAATCACACAGCTGGGCGAACGAGGTCACGGAGCCGACCTTCTTACTTGAGAAGCATGTCAACACGGCCTTTTCCAGGGTGGTTGGGAAAACCCGGCAGAATATCGCGTCATTGTAGGCATTGACGTTCATCTGGACCGCGAAGTGTTTTACGTGCTCCTCGGGGTCCGCTGAGCCGTCATAAAGCCCCATTTGTGGCCTTAAGAAGCCCTTGGGCATGGGCGCGTTCCGGATCGCGTCCATGAATGGAGAGGTGATCTTGGCCTCCTCCTGATTTTGGGGCGGTGGCCTCGAATTGTGCGATCGAGACCTCGGGTAGTGCATCGCGCTCCCCGCTGTTTCGGACAACTCTGGCTCCCGCAGCCTCGATCGTCGCGATCGAGACCGCGAGATCTGCATGGGATCTCGAAGAGGCCTCTCTGTTGACGAGTCGTTGGTGGAGGACTCGGGCTCCGGCGCACGCCTAGGGACGTACGCGGGTACGTACTCGGAGTGAGGCTCACCCTGGGGAGGAAAGGGGACGTACGAAGGGGCGAAGCCCTGTTGGTATTGCCCATAATCCGGGTAGGGATATGGGTTCCGGGGTGCGCTGCCCTGCTTGAAACCTTGGAATGGGAATGGGTTTTGCGGGGCGGCGTACGTCCATCCCGGAGGGACCACGAACGGGCAGCCCGGAGGCCCCGCGGCTGTCCATTGCGCAGTTTCGGGCATGTTGTCGGGGTGTTGAGGGAAGAAATTGTTTGGGCAAGCCATTTTGAGGGAATCGAAGCTAAGGTTTGCACGAATCGAGGAACTACTTAGGATGAAGAAGTTCCCATAGACGGCGTCAGTGATGAAACCCCAAATTAACCGTTCGCTAAAAGACAAGAGACGGGATTTTTATATTCGATTGTGCAAACACTTGCTTCTTTATTTATGATTTTCTTTACAACGAGGTTACAAGGTTACGAAGCAACAAGCCAACGAGACTACAACCTAGACCCCCTATGACTATTCGAGATCTCGACCTAACAATGTTCGAGATCTCCTAGTTGCTAGATAGTTCTAAGTGTCACTTGTTTGTCCCCTCGAGCGAGGTTGAGTTGGCGGGATCTTTGATGTGAGGGAGAACGAGGTGTAAGCGGCTTGCGAGATGGTGTAGCGAGGTCTTTGATGTGAGCAGAAACTCTTAGAGACTTGAAGTCTTTTTGTGGACTTCACTTGTCTATAGCGAGGCCTTTTGACGATGTTTCGATCACGTCGATCTTCAACGAGCAAGATAGTTCTTGAGTTCCAGATGTTTTTCGACCCCTTTTCCATATGAGGTTCTCCTCTATTTATAGAGGATTAGGGAGTCGAGTTTTGATCACTGTCTGATGTGGGACGCCCGAGATCAAGGGCTCCGATTGGCCTAGAAGCGAGGCAACTTGTGATTGGCTTTGGAGAGTGGCGCCAGCTGAGTGGCTCTGGTGGGCGGGCGTGTCGGTAGAGTCGGTTACGAGGTGTAGACCTCGTTCCAAGGTATCGGAGGACCTCGCGGGGGGAAGAACTTTGTTAAAATAATAGGTGGGTATGGTGGTGGGCCCTAGGATCATCCTTGGGAGGCCCGCCGGGTCTGCATGCTCTTCGTACCTCGGGCCCACATCTTACTTTACTATTTTGAGCATCATCAATCGACAATGGCAGACTGGGCGACACCCAAATCGGTTAAGCAGTTGCGCGGCTTTCTCGGTCTCATCGGCTATTACAGAAAATTCATCAGGCATTATGCTTTATTAGCGGCTCCTTTGACTGATCTCTTACAGAAAGACAAATTTTTGTGCTCTGAATCCGCTAATGTGGCGTTCACTCGCTTGAAAGAAATTATGTTACAACCGCCCATTCTTCAACTCCCGGATTTTTCTAAGCAATTCGTGGTTGAGACAGATGCTTCTGACGAAGGCATCGACGCTACAGGAGGATCGACCTCTTTCCTTTTTCAGTATGAAGTTGGGCGTTCATCTCCGCGGTTCTTCGGCCTACCATAGAGAGCTATTTGCTATTGTTTCTGCTGTTCAGAAATGGCATCAATATTTTCTTGGTCGGGAGTTCTTGATTCGCTTTGATCAGAAAAGCCTTAAAGAACTCCTTACTCAGGTAATTCAGACCCCTGATCAGCAGTTTTTCATTAGGAAACTCATGGGCTATAAGTTCCGTATTGAATATAAATCCGGGGCTAGCAACAGAGTGACTGACGCTCTGTCTCGTTGCATGATTGAGGATAAGGCGTCTTTCCACCAATTTCTGTCATTTTCTTTGCCACTCCCAAAATTGCTCCAGCGACTCCGTCATGAGAACACCAGCCTCACCGATTTGAAGGAATGGCAGGCCGTCGCGGCCGTCGGGACGTTACCCGCCCCATTTCAGATTCACGATGGCATTCTTTATTACGGACATCGTCTCGTAGTGGGGGCGGCTTCTCCACTTAAAGCCGAAATCTTGGCTGAGTTTCATGCTACGCCGAGTGCGGGCCATCCCGACATTGATAGGACATTCCGTCGTTTGGCCGATGTTTTTTATTGGAAAGGCATGCGAGCTGATGTTAAATGATTTGTTGAATCTTGTCTCATCTGTCAGTCAACCAAGTATAGCACAAGTAAGCCTGCAGGACTAATTCAGCCATTACCCGTTCCTCAACAAGTTTGGGACGATCTGTCCATGGATTTTATTACATGATTACCACCATCTCGGCATCATACGACAATCTTGGTGATAGTTGACATGTTGTCTAAATATGCGCATTTTGGTGCCCTGGGATCCTCTTTTGATGCACTCAAAGTTGCTGCTGTGTTTGTTGACATTGTCGCTAAATTACACGGTATCCCGACATCTATTATATCCGACAGGGACCCTGTCTTCCGTAGCGCCTTTTGGACCGAATTGTATCGCCTAAGCGGTACAAAGCTCCGTCACAGTACTGCATATCATCCACAGACGGACGGCCAAACGAAGGTCAAGAATCGCAGTTTGGAGAATATCTTCGTGCCTTCACTCAAGGACGACCTCGGCGTTGGTTTGATTTCTTACCTTGGGATGAGCTTGCATTGAACTCTATGTTCCATGAAGGATTGGGGAAGTCGCCATTTAAGGCCTTATATGGTAGAGAGGCACCTCCCATTGCCCGAGTCACGTTGCCCATCGAACCACCATCGCCGACATCGGAAGCTATTCGGGATCACGATCAAGTCCTCACTTTGATTCGGTCTAATTTGAACAAAATGCAACAACGGATGGCTTCTCAGGCTAATAAACATCAGAAAGATGTCGAATTCCAGGTTGGCGATCGTGTTTTACTTAAACTTCAGCCTTATCGTCAACATTCTATAGCATGAACTCTCTCCGCCAAGCTGGCTCGTCGTTTTTACGGCCCGTTCACGATCACCGAATGCATCGGACCTATGGCTTACAGGTTGGAGCTGCCCGAAATGGCCCGCATACATAATTTCTTCCATGTCTCTTTGCTCAGACCATTTATTCCGGACGGTTCAGCCATTGTTCCGTGTACTTTGCCAACCGAATTTTTGTACGATCGCCCCCTTTCTCGGCCCCGTCGCGCTACTGCTGTACTTGAAGTGTTGGAGGCTGGCCAACCCCGTTCGGAATGGCTTGTTGAGTGGGATGACGGTGACCCGGCCTTGTCCACTTGGGAACCGGTGGTTGAGATGCAGCGTTCTTTTTCGGATTTACGGCTTGAGGACAAGCCGAATCTCATCGGGGGAGAGAATGATACGCCTCAACTCGATAGTTCGAGACCGCAAAGGACTCGTCGGAAGCCAAAACGATACGAGGATTAATATTTGGTTATTTTGATATTTAATTTAATTATGTAATTTTTATACACTAGAGTTTTACTCTCTTCTCGGGTTTTCTTTACGGTTCTTTCCCGGGACGCTTTTCTTGAACCGTTAGGGCTAGCTTTAAATACTCCTATCTTGTCTTCCTAATGTTTTATCCAAGAAATTATTTGCCCTAATTTTCCCTTGCCTCTCTCTTTGTTACGTTCTTAGAGTTTGGTGTCCACCTCGGACTCCGCTCACCCCCTTGACCAACAAGGGTTCGATACGAATTTTCAACTCATGATATAGAGAAATAACGCAAGATTGAAATCTGGCAAATTCGATGAAGCTAAAATTCTACAGATTTATTTATGAAATCCTTACAATGTAACCCATGAAGTTTGATGAACTTGTGCACAAGATTGAAATGTGTGGATTTCAAAAAGTACGTTAATTTAGGGGGGAGAATTATACGCATTGTACCCTTTTTCTCTTCGTTTAGGTTTTTTCTAGTGGATTTTACGTGACAAAGTTTTTAATGAGGTAATACTAGACCTGTCAAAAACTGACCTAACCCGCTAACCCGACCCGACTCGCCCGATAATTTTAGGGTTAAGACCCGAAAATTTGAACCCGAAACCCGAAATAAACCGAACCCGATAGAACCCGAACCCGTTGGGTTGAAACCCGAAACCCGTTGGGTTGATCGATTTAACATATTTATAAAAAATTTAAATTTATTTTGAAACTTATAATATATTTTATTATTAAAATAAATGAAAATAATATATTATAATTAAATATTATTATTTAATTAAAAATTGATTTTATTAATCATAAGAAAAAAGAATATTTTAGACCCGCTGGTCAACCCGACCCGATCGAAAACCCGCTACAACCCGACCCGATTGACCCGTGACCCATAACGACCCGGAACCCGATTTAGCCCGAACCCGAAATGACCGAACCCGAACCCGCCCAACCCGTCCCGATTGACAGGTCTAGATAATACTATAAAAGCGTATAATACAAGATGTACTTTTTTTTCTTGTGCTATGGCTTTATCTAACTAGATTTTTCCTCACCGGATTTGAACGAGTCAACCTATATATAAGCTTTAAAAAGGTGAATATATGATCTTTTATGTTTTTGTAATATTACAACCTTTAAAAATTTGAGCTTCATACGGTAAACTTTAAGCCAAGTTTTGACCTACAAATGTCATGTACAATTTAATAAAACGATGGAGAAATTAAATTAGGATTTCATCAACTCATTGCAAAATTTCACAATAGAGGCAAATTTTGATGTGCTCCAGAGTTTGGGGAATATTAAACCGCCATGGAGTATTGATGAGCAGAAACGACGAGTTTTGCAGTGTGAACGCAAAGGAGATTCCTCCCGTTAAAAGTCGTTTGTGGTTGTTTATTTGCAAACCCAGGACACCTGGCCCCACGGATAACGTTTTTAAACTGAATAACTACAAGGCGAATTTGCATAGTAACTTTTTTTAAGCATGGGCTATTATAAACACTGACTACAAATCCAGTCCCCTTAATTCCTTAAACTATATACTATCAATATACTATCAGCTGTTCTTATAAGTAATGATTTTTATTCACCAAGTGGTATCATGTTGTTTACCAAATTAATTTGAAATTCTTAATAGTCCAAATTAAGTCATATTTATATATCTGCAAGTAGAGAAAACAATAACTCGCGTCATCTCGCCCCCAGGCATTGGTATGGTGGTTTGGGTCTTTTCCCAATGCACACCACGTCCTTGGCACAGGCCTTTGAGTTGAGGCGCGTCACTATTACTGAGCCCCGCGATTTACCCCTTCTCTGTGGCCCAAGGCAAGGTGCGGGGAGACACGGGATTAGTCGGCACCGTTTCCTACAAGGCAGGTTCGAGCCCCGGAAACCCGCGGCCCAAAAAAAAAACTCACGTCATCTCAAAACGGAATAATATCAACAATTGTCTATGTAGTTTCGAATTATGGTAGGAAGCTCCAAAGCTATTAACATTAATGAAACAATTTTTTCAGCCTATCTAATGATGTACATTAAGAATTTTATAAAATTCAGTTTAGTACCCTGAATTTTTTACTTTTTCAGTTGGTGTCCTAAAAGATAAACTATTTCGTATGGCACACCGAACTCGTGAATTAGTAAGGTCCGAGCGCTAAATGATGATTTTTTGTTAGAATTATAAGAAAAATTATTATTTTTTTCTAATAAAAAATTAATTCTTGTATTTTATTAAGTTAAAACAATTTGGGTTGCGCGAACTTCATCAGAGAGTTAGGACATCTTCCTCTTAATCGAGAGTTGGCACCAACCCCAAGCCTCGCTTGGATTGCGCACACTTCATTAGAGCTTTAGGACCTCGTCCTCTTAATCGATAGTTGGCGCCAACCCCAAGCCTCATTTGGGTTGCACGCACTTCATTAGAGCATTAAGATCTCATCCTTTTAAGTGAGAGTTGGCGCCAACCCCAAGCCTCGCTTGGGTTGTGCACACTTCATTAGATAGTTAAGACCTCGTCCTCTGAATTGAGAGTTGGCGCCAACCCCAAGCCTCGCTTGGGTTGCACTCACTTCATTAGAGAGTTAGGACCTCGTCCTCTTAATCAAGAGTTGGCGCCAACCCCAAGCCTCATTCGAGTTGCGCGCACTTCATTAGAGAATTAGGACATCGTCCTCGTAATCGAGAGTTGGCGCCAATCCAAGTCTCGCTTGGCTTGTGCGCACTTCATTAGCGACTTAGGACATCGTCCTCTTAATCGAGAGTTGGCGCCAACCAGCGAAAGCCACAAAGTCAAACTCCTCAAATACATTTGCAAAAGACGATTTATTTTTGTGAAGAGCAATGTGCCTATTGTATTAATCTGGAGAAAGACTGGGAATATGAGAAGAACATTCATCTTGGCTTGCAAAAGACTTGGAAGAACTATCTCCATATTTGGAAGAACTATCACTGGACTTGGACGAAGCTCCTCAAAATAAGTTGAGGAAAAAATCCATTCTGAGAGCTCGGTTTCTTGTCTAAGACAACATTGAGATTTAGAGATGAGGAGCTTTCCATGATCTGGGAAGGAGCTTTCTTCAAGCGATGCTTCTCTTCTTGAAGAAGCATCCCATACACGGTATTAAGAGATGGAAGTGGCTTCATCATCAATGTTCCATCACTCGTGAGAAGATATTCCTCATCGAGGCCCATGAGAAAATGGAACAATTTCTGATTTTCATCATAATCCAGAATTTCTCACATAGCACCACATGAGCAGGTGGGGAAACTTCGAGTACTAGCAATTTCATCGAAAATTTGACTTTAATTTGGTGAAATAGGAAGAGATTGAATCAAAACTTTGAGCAAGATTCATGAGATCCTTCTATAGAGTAAATAGTTGTGTGCCATTGCATTGATCGAAGCGAGCATCTAATTCCTCCCAAATATATATCCGTTGCTAGGTCGGTGTAGCTTACAAAATGTTGAATTTCTTGGGAAAGACAATTTATAGTCCAAGAAACCACCATGACATTCGCATGCTCCCAAAACGGAAAATCTTCATAATCGCGAGTTGGGTTCAGAGTTGCGCCGGTGATGAAACTCCCCTTGTTCTTCGCGGAATGTTTTGGACGCCACACTCCAAAATTGGAGCCATTAAATGGCGTGGAAGTGAGTACCAATACAGGATGATCGAATGGATGTAAATACAAAGGATTTATTTAATCCATGGAAGAATCTATGCGGAATTTCTAGGAGAACCTTATGATACCATGTTAGTTTTGGAAGAAAGAATTTAGAAAGAGATTTTTTGTATTGAACATTACAATCTGTTACAAGCTTCAATGTCTATTTATACAAGCCTCTTCTTAATCATGATTTACACGCAGCTTTAGCAACTAACAGAAAGATGGATACAATCCCTTGTTACGCACCTCTGGTTGTAATCATGGACTTGCACTTAGGCTAGCTTGCTCTCCATCAACACCATTGACCACCTCCGACGACCTCCAAAGAAACACCCCGGATCACACAATATCGATCTGATTGAAATCATTTCATACCTTGAAAATTTTTTGTGTGTATTATAATTTGCAATCAGAAATTCAGAATAAATAGAAGAGAATTTTAAAGTGCAATATTTTCATTCGTTTGTAACAAGAGTTGGGCTTCAAAAAAGTTAATGGGCCTGATCCACATGGACTCTAGAATCATATTGGGCTGATTCCAGCCCTTTTTAGCTAGCTGTTAAAAGCATTCGTCCAATTGACTGCTTTCATTAGCTGATTTTGACTGATGCCACATTGGCATTCCTGCCATAGCTGCTCTGCAGCAGTTCCACACACTAACTAATAATGCACACCGATGATCGTCCGGCGCACTTTTACTGGTACCCTCATCGCGCACATTAGCATCACGTAGAGCGTTGTTTCTGTCGTCATCGAAGATTTTCTGTGATCGCCCTCTGGAACGGAAGAGACCTCGCTAGGGTTTACACTTTACAGCCGCCGATTTCAAGGTTCAGAATTTTAAGATTTAAATTGGATTTGAATCCAATTCGTCAGCCTGAAGACGTGGACATTGCAAGATTTTGAAGAAATCCAGTTTTACTGCGGTCATTTGGTGTTTGTTAAATCATAATTGACCGTTCTTTCTACTTTTTTTTTTGGGTATATGATTTTCGAGCAAATTTTGTTTTCTTAATTGGATTCGGATCTAAACCATCTCAAAGAAGAATGAATCTCACCGCTAAAATTCCCAGCTCTTAGTCTTACTTTCTCCGCATTTTCTCTCTTTCTGTGTACTTATTGTGATGGTGGAGGTCACGTTTATACTAATGAGATAAAGAGCTGACCTGCCCGAAAACAATAAGGCTTGCATCCCTTAATGAATATTTTTGTTTTCATTTTTTTTTGCTATTGTAGTTGCTCATACTGGTGTAGCTATATGGCATCATTCCTTATATGTGCCAGGGATATAAGATTAACTACATTGTCAACCTTTTCTACATTATCTAATTTGACTTTCTTCTATGATGTGTTCTTTTCTCCAATCCACTTGAGCTTTGTTTTCCTGGAGTACTCTTGTTTCTTGGCTTGACTTCTCTTCTTAATATGTGTTGGTCAAATACTAGAAGGTATGGTTCATTTAATTGATGATGCCATTCTTTCATCTCACACAGCCTTTTGTTAAGATTGACGAAAGGCGGAATTCAATTGTGAAATTTTTCATATAATGCAGGAGATCAATCTCAGAGTATGTTTGTTGCTAATGCAGTATCCAAAAATTGAACAAGGTGATGACTTATAGTAAATTCAGCTTCAAAAATATGTCTTAGAGTTGTAAGTACTTTAGTGATGATATGCTCGGGAAGTTGGAAGAGCAACAACAGTCCTATCCATTGGAGACTAACAGACTTGACGTCGGACCAGAACGATGATGATCAATCTTCATTGGAGTCTTGGTTTAGTTTTGAATGATCGTTGTTAGATGCTATGCTTTGAATAATTAAATTAAGTTATTGATTTTTTTTCATTCATAATTGGGGCGCATTCTCATGCTCATTGGCTTTTATACAACCCCTATATCAATTTTGGTGCATTTAACTAAATTCAGTTATCATTATCACATAGCTGAATTATGGGTCTTTCGGGCGCATTATCTGGTTTAGTTCTCCTGACACGTTCAGGCTATGGTGCCCCCATCTTGACCCCAGATCTGCTGGAGCGGGACTTTTCTGGGTGTTGATGTTGATTTTTTTTTTTCATTCATACACCAATCAAGTATAAGTATATGCTTTTTTTATGTATTTGTTTCACCGATGTATAGCTTATGCAATGTGTAATGAAAACTCTTCTGATGGAAAAGAAAATGAGATGATGACTTCTAGTCTTGTACATGATGTTTTAGCAAAAGGGGGATGAGTTCAAGTCTGTTGTAAGTATGTAGCACAATCGCATCTAACAATTGGCAAATTCAACAAGTGGATGCCATCGACATATGCTCAATTGACGAATTTAACAATGCTATCGCCATGAGGAGAATGTCGAAAACGGCTAGTATTATAAAATTGTGGATGTCATGATCCTGGATTTAAACGACTAAGCTACTGTTATTCGTAGACTAGTAGTAGGAAAGTTAGCATGTGTACAGGATCTAATTACTGCTTGTAAATCTCAGCAAAACTCTGCAATTATCTTAAAAGAGTTCAGATGAAAAATTAATGAACATCGGATATAACTTAATAAGTATATATGCTTGCTGAATTCTCAGGCGAATTAACACTCATCAGTAACAAACTCAGAACAAAGCTTATCTACTAACATCAAAAATCATATACCTCTTGCTCACTTCCCAGTGACTGAGGCGGTAAAATTATATATTAGTACAGATTATATGTATAATGTATATATCTATGAATAAGATCTATCTATTTATATATAGTACTTGGACGGTCAATTCCCAAAGGAACTTGTGTATCCTTCCAGATCAAAGCAACTCCAATTAATGTCACTCATCACTTGATTCATTGCATCACTCTGGAAAAACTGATCCTCCCCCATGACAGCAGACATGGGTTCAAGAGGCGGCGAATCCAGCTCCCTGAGATCAACCATGGGCTCCCAATTTGCAAACTCGGCCGATGAAGACCAAAGCCCATCTTGTAACATCCCATGGCAGAAAGAGGAATCCTGCAGAGAACCGCCAATCCCAACTAATCCAGCTTGATCAGGAAGATCAACCGGCCTCTGGGTCTTAAGAGACGAGCCCGGTTTCAAGTAGTTGGCGAAAACCGCAGCCAAATCGATCTCGACATTGGCGTTCTTCCTGTTGGACGAGCTCGAATCAGAGGAGGAGGAATTGTCCCCTGAATTGAACGAGTATGGAGAGCCCTGGTCGTGATGATGAAGAGGATGAGTCTTTGACGACGTGGAACGGCGCTTCCTGCGATAGGAGCCGCCAACGGGGACGTTGCGGAGGGAGCCGCCTTTGGTCCAGTACCTTCTGCAGGCCTTGCAGAAGTAGCGGGGCTGAGAAAGGCTGTAGTTGTTGTAGTAGCAGAATTTGGTGTTGGTGGAGGCGCATCGCGGGCAGTTTGGTGCTTGCCCGTGGTCGTGGGGTCCGCGAGGCTGAGGCCTCGGCTGCTGATGTGGCTGCAAAGGTTGATCGTTGGTCGTAAACATGGTTGGGATATGGAGAGGTGGAGCTGGCTTGGTATGCTAGTGGAGTGATGGAGGAGAGGGGATTGGAGGTGTGTGTGGAGGTTTATGGAGGAAAGGAATCAAAGGATGTATATATATAAGAGATCGAGGAGTGAGATGCTAGTAGTTTTTATGGTAAATTACTCAAAAGCCCCGTAACATTAAGATCTCCCACAAAGTTACTCATATAAAAGGTTAATTGCACAAGTTCACCTCACTTTGGGGTCTTTGGTCTTGTCTTATGACTCGCCCGATTTAATAACTAATATGACTCTACGTTCTGATTGGATACTTATGTGAATTTAATCATGAGAAGATTTTACCAATATTAGTCATTCTCCAAGAAGGTTTTTAGTTTCAAAGAAAAATGCAGTTAACTTAGCTAATTAACTAAAGGAATATTTCCTAAATATAAGTTCATTAGCTTAAGGGTGGTGAGATGTATGTAAAATAAAATCTCAAAGTTGGATTGTTTTAAGCAATGACCGTTACATGCATAGAATGTAAAGTTACGGGTAATTTTGTGTAATATAGTATAAATATGTTATCCAAGTGTAGTGTGTGCATTGTGTACGTAGTTGGTGGTATGTGAAGAGAGACGAGACGGAAGGAGAACGTGGGAGGTCGGCGGACGTGAGCGCCAAGGAAGACGCCCGAGCCTTCTTCATTACTTTATTTTTTTCAATTGCTTCTTTATCAATGTTCCTCAAAAAATGTTATCATTCGTTTTTTTAAAGAATTTGCATCATAATGAGGAGTTACATTTTCTGCTTCTCATTTACTCTTTTTCTATGTACGAGAGACACGTGCAATTGATAGCCATTTTTTGATATGAACAAAATCCAAGCCTAGAGAGCTCCATATATGGTATGCCTCATAAGTGTACTTGATGGGTTTTCTTCATGGTTTTTAGTTAGGTGGAATGTCCATGTACAACAATTCATACTATCATTGCCTATGCTTTCATGATTGCCTACTAGTAGTCTAGTACAAATGTCAAACTTTGATTCAGTCCGTTTAATCTTGGAAAGATATAATGTGTATGGTCATTTTTATCCATTATCTCAATCTATCTTATGAGTAAAGGCCCAAATTTGATGATATTCAAGCCTAACATGACATGCCTAGCTCCATAAAAAGTAACATTTGAGTGTATGATTCAGTTTTGATATGGTGAAGTTGTTAAAATATTTGATTCTAGATGTAACTCATCTTATTTTAAGTTGATTTTCATTAATTCAAGTGCTTAACAAAATGTTCTAGTGTATTAATTAGTCAGTTTGGGATTATTAATGTGTTGCATTACGCGCGTTAACCAACAGTTTTCTTAGATTTTGATGATAGTAAACGTACACCATGGATTAATTCTTACGATCTAACATAGCTAGTACCTTAGTTACTCTCCTCCATTTTGATATATTGTAAACACCGAATTTGAATCGGATCAACTAAACAATGGAAAAGTATTTAGATTTCAGTTTGATATTGGTAAGAATCGAAGTGTTTCAATCAGCTTAGATTGGAGATAATTAAACACATGTGCATGTGCTTAAACGACGACGGAATGTTAGGGGGGAGCAAGACTAAGTTGAGGAGACGCATTATTTAGCGTGACCTCGTAAATAATGTGCATCGGGATCGGTTAACAACTACTTGATTTTGACTTTGTGATAACGGCATTACAAGTTTTTAATCTTGGGATTGTGTGATTAGCAACATGGGCATGTTGCCTTGCACGTGCAATGTGCCGTAATTAGCAAGAATTCGTCCGCTGAAATCTTCTAGGATTTTGAAACTAACACTTCCTCTAATAAGATTGTTGAATGCTACAGAAGTGTTAGATTAGTATGTTGTTAAACTATAGCTTAACGGCTTCAGCGTGACCCCTTCTCCTTGCATCTTTCATTGAGATACATGATTATTCCACATAACTATGGATTCTATAATTAATAAATACTTTTCTTTTACCTAAGATCTAGAGACAATTTAATTTGAAAAGAACGATTACTTATTGTGAATATTGCTATCCCACATTGAAACAATGGAAATTATAGATTGAATCTTATGTATTATCTTCACCAGAAGAGGGTATATATACAAATCCTCAAGAGATCTCTCAGGATATTTATCTATCTTAATATATAAGATAAGATAACTATATACATATTATATCCTAAAATACATCAATAATTAATATAGTCTAATACTCCCCCTCAAGTTGGAGCATAGGGATCAATAATGTCCAACTTGGAGAGAAGAAACTGAAATTATTATTTTCCTAAAGCCTTGGTCAAGATATCAACAGGTTGGTGACCGTAGAAATATGATTGGTCTCAATTGTTCGGGCAACAACTAAATCTCGAACAAAATGACAATCATTCTCAATATGCTTCATCAGTTCATGAAAGACGGGATTAGATGCAATATGTAAAGCCGCCTGACTGTCACAATAAAGCCGAACGGAAAAGAATGAACAATGCCAAGAGAGCGTAATAATGATTTGAGCTAAATAATCTCAGAACAAGTAGATGCCATAGCACGGTATTCGGCCTCAGCGGAGGAGCGAGAAACCGTGACCTGCTTCTTGGTCTTCCAAGAGATCGGGGAATGACCAAGAGTAATAAAGTATCCCGAAATGGAACGACGAGTCAACGGACATGGCGCCCAGTCTGAATCACAATAAGCTGTCAGTCGAAGATCACTAGAGAAGGATAAAACAGTCCCTGGCCCGGGTACCTTTTCAAATAACGAACAATCCTCAATGCAACCTGCCAATGTGCCTCCTTAGGCTTCTGCATAAACTGTGACAAAGTATGAATGGAATAGGACAGTTCGGGCTTGGTAATGGTGAGATATATTAAACGCCCAATCAACCGACAAAACTGCTCGGGAGAGTCAAAATCCGGACTAGCAATAGTGGCAAGATGATGATGAGAGTCCATAGGAAAATCACATGGTTTAGAACCAAGCAAGCCAGTCTCAGCAATAATCTCAAGCGCATATTTTTGTTGAGACAAAATAATACCATCATAATTTCGAGCAATCTCAAGGCCAAGAAAATACTTAAGAGATCCCAAATCCTTCATAAAGAAGCAGGCACTCAAATAAGCTTTAAAAGCAGAAATAGCAGAGCTATCATTTCCCGCTATAATTAAATCATCAACATAGACGAGAACATGAATAATTGTGCCATGCCGATCCAAGGAGAACAAAGAATAATCTGCCTTACTTTGACGGAAACCAAACGCCCGTAGAGCCTGAGTAAGCTTAGAAAACCGATTGCGCGGAGCTTGACGAAGCCCATATAACGACTTTTGAAGCTTGCAAACCTGTCCTGGAAAGACACCGTCATAGCCTGGAGGTGGAAGCATATAAACTTCTTCATGCAAATCGCCATGAAGGAAAGCGTTATGGATATCCATCTGATGTAATTCCCAATTTCTAATAACAAGAACTGAAAGAAAGACCCGAACGGTGCCCATCTTAGCAATCGGGGCAAACGTCTCTGTGAAATCAATACCTTCAACTTGTCTATTTCCAAGGACCACCAAACGAGCCTTATGGCGCTCAATCGCACCAGTGGAGGTATACTTAATTCAATAGACCCATTTGCATCCAATCGCCTTCTTACCAGGCATTAATGAAGTCGCGATCCACGTTTTATTCCTCTCAAGAGCATCAAGTTCACTTTTCATAGCCATTCGCCACTGTTCAGATTGAACGGCTTCTTTGAAGCTTGTTGGTTCATGATCGGCGGTAATTGCTGCTAGAAATAGAGAATGCTTGTTCGAAAAAATTTGTCGGTTTCGGGTACAGGTACCCCTTTGTTGAAGGTACCTTAGATCAGTAGATAAAGGAAATTGAATCTGCCAAAAAAAATAACTAATTATGGCGAAGAAATAGTAGCAGATATAGGATAGAGGCGACATGAGGACGACGATGAAAATGGAGTAGCGAGCACTTGGAGTGGGGTGGAGTCGGTCTGGCGCAGCGAGTTGCAAACAAATTCTCGGAGAAGAACCGATGGTTGACGAACTCGTGTGCTACGACGCACTGCTGGTAATGAGGATGGAGAAGTTTCTGGCGAAGACTGATCAGAGGAAGATGCTGAATTTTCTGAATCTAAAGACGTGGGGAATTGCAATTGTGGAGAGGAAATTGTGCCCCCCTTGCTACAGTGGGCCCAAGCGGGAATTGTGGACCAGAATCTGTTACCAAATCATAAGCAGCAACATTTTGTGAATGAGAGACATCAACAGAAACATAGGAAGGCAGATTTTTGGCAATTTCAGAATTCTCAGTAGAGTATGGAAAGAAGTCTTCAAAAAAATATAACGTCCCTAGAGACAAATGTCTGGTGAGTCTCGAGATCAAACAAACGCCAACCTTGTCGGATAGCCAAGAAAGATGCACTTCCTACTTCCAAGAGCGAATTTATCCCGAGCTCGGGGAATCTTGGATGCAAAACACAAGCATCCGAAGACCTTGAAGTGAGAATAAGTAGGCGGTCTATCATATAGAATCTCATAAGGCGTCTTGTTCTGTAATAGAGGAGTTGGAGTCCGATTAATTAAGTAGCAAGCGGTCAAAACGCATTCACCCCAAAATTGAATGGGTAAGGAAGCTTGAAACCGCAATGCTCTAGCGACATTAAGAAGATGTCGGTGTTTCCGCTCAACCCTGCCATTCTGCTAAGGAGTATAAACGCATGTTGTTTCAAACAGAATACCCTTTTCAGCAAAGAAGGACTGAAGACATAGGAATTCGGTCCCGTTATCAGAATGGAACCGCTGGATTTTCCGATGGAATTGTGTCTTAACCATCTCATAGAAATTTTGAACACATTGTTGAACCTCAGATTTTTGAGCCATCATAAATATCCAGGCGGCACGGGAAAAATCATCAATGATCGTAAGAAAATACGAGGCACCGGTACTAGACGAAACACTATATGGGCCCCAAACGTCGCAATGGACCAATTGAAACAAAAATTCAGCTTTATTAATACTTAATGAAAATAGAGAGGCACGAGCTAAGCAGAGAGGCACGGGCTCGGTCCTGGGCCCTATTATCTACCTTGGGTTGGGCTTAGCTAGTCGCTACCCGCCCGTTATCTACTCTTCTGTCTTGGGTTGGGCTTAGCGAGTTGCTACCCACCCGTTATCTACTATACTGTCTTGGATTGGGTTTAGCGAGTTGCTACCCATCCATTATCTACCCTTACTTGTCCAAGTGTCAACTGGCCATCCCAGTTGCACTTGAAGGGGCGTGTTGAGAATAATAACCTAACCCACATCTGAAATCCAAAGAGATCAAACTTAGCATATATACCCATGGGTTACTCCTCCTATTGCTTAGGATGGAATCCAATGGGCTTGTGTTCTAGGCCCATTCGCGCATATGTGCCCGTACCAACTCGTCCCCAATTTATCTATCTGTCGTGCCCACGGACTTTCACATGGTCGAAAAATTGAAAAAATATTTGTCTAGTATATATTGGCTTTAGAATGGAACTCCAAACCCTTATGTTTTGGACCTGTCGCGCATGTGTGATGGGACGGTCACCCCCTCCGTCTATAAAGGCCACCGAACTTTGACACTTAAATTTTAGGGTGTGATACTTTTTAGGAAATTTTTTCCTTGACTTGCGATTCTACTATTTGTGGGTCTAAAAGAGAGTGGAATAGAACAATTTATTCATTTTGAAACCCTCCTCTATATTTAAGGAATGATGGATGTTTGAGCCAAAATTTACCAAAGGTAGGACTTTGGCCTAAATCGGGCCTTGATCAGGTAAACCGAGAAGAACACGAACGAGAATGTGCTTGTATTGATGTAAAAATCACGAGAAGTTATATGAAATAATTCTCCCCCGGCCCTTAAGGATTACATCGACTTATATAGCCCCCTAGGGCATATTCTATCTTAATCAAAGATATGATCTTATCCCTAATAAACAAATCTTTGCTTATTTCTATCTTATAACAGATACAATCTTGAGAGGAATCTATCTTGTAACAAACATATCTCGGATCTTCTTTCCTCCAACCGACTTAGCCAATCCCGAAGATCTTCCGTAGCTCTAGATGCATTAGAGATTTCCTGACTATGGACTGACGCTTCTTTGCCTAAAATCTGGGTCCAACAATACCCCTAAATGCAATTTCAAAATTTAAACTTTAAATTTCGAAAATTGCATTTAAGCTGATAAGACGTTTGGAGACGCCTTGGAAAACGGGATTTGCTTCTGCTGCCTTTTCTTAATGACCTGAGAGACTCCTTTTTTTGCCATCATTTCGCCTTCGTCTTCTTTCCTTCCCAATCTCGCTCTCGGCTTCTCAGGTAACGCTCCCTCCTTCTTCCTCTTTGGTTTTGCTTCGCTCGATTTCCATGGCCAAACCTTCACCCTTCACTTCTTCTTCAGCCCTAGGTTCCCAGGACCTTTATTGTTGCGAAATGACGCCGGAGGAGATCACTGATTGGATCTCTTTTGGCGGCTTTCCTGAGGGGACCCGCTTCCACGCCCTGACCGTCGAGCTCATCGACTGGGTTCGGCCGGGGTGGATTTGTTTCCTTGATTATCCCTTCACCTTGGGTCTGAAATTTCCCTTTTCTCCTTTTATTCGAGACTTCATCAAAACCCTTAAAGTTTCTCCTTGCCAAATCCTCCCGACTACCTGGCGTACGCTCGCTCGAATTGATGAGCTCGCCGCAGAACGGGGGTTAGAGATGACCATGGGGGAACTCCTATTGGCGTATAAGATCGTTCCTCAAAGGGCAGGCCGCATTACCCTGCATGCTAGGGACACCCAAAATCCTCTTATTCCTAAGTTGAAAATGTCTTCCCGGTGCTGGCAAGCCCGCTTCTTCTTTGTCGAGAAAGCATCTTTAGGCGATCTTGATGATGAAGTGAAAGACGTCTTTCGAGATGGATGGAACACATCTCGTAAGGCGATCTGATCTTCCTTGTGTTTTTCGGAATTCTTGTGGCCTTGTTTCCACGTTCTAATTCTTCTTTATTCTCATGTTTCTTGTTTGTGCAGTTCCGGTAGGGATCAACTCCAAGTGTACGGATACAGGTGTGTGTCGCCGCCTATTGAAGATCAAGGCTGAGAAGCGCAAACCCAGAAAGATTCGCCCCGATCCGGAGGGTAGTGGTGAGGTCGAAGAATCTCCAGAATCTGACGAGGACGAGACTGAAACGGAAGTCACTCCCCTTTCCTCAGATATGGCAAGCTCCTCCAAGAAGAAGTCAGGTTGGTAGTTTGCTCTTTTCTCCGCTCCTTACACGATTAACTTTTTTAATTCTGTTTTAAATCTATTTCCTTTTTTCTTGGATTCTTTAGGTGTTGGCGTGGATACCTATGCTGCGGCGATGGTTCGCCGGCTGAGGTCTAGCGGCCCCAAACTTCTCGCATCTCCCACACCTAGTTCCGAGGTGAAGAAGTCTCTCGCGTTGAAGCGAAAAAGGGTTGAAGATTCTCCAGCTTCGCCTGTTGTCAAGAAGAAGGATCCCAAGGATCTTCTCAGCACTTTCGGGGATACGTTGCTTCCAAATGTCAAACTGGACTTCCAGGCCCTAACCCCAGACGCCACATTCAACCATGTTGGCGCGACGCTAAGAATGGTAGGTTCGCCTATCTGAGTCTTTTAGATATTCGTTACCGTTTTTTTTTTGTATTTCTTTGGCGCTCACTCGCCTTTTGTTTGGTTTATGCCGGGATTATCCTCATTCTTCCACTTTCCCTTGTTGTAGGCTTTCCAAGAGCTAATGGCCACCAATGGTCGTTGTCAAGAGGAAATGAGGGCACTGGAAGAGAGGGAGAAGCAAGCGAAGGACTCGGCCGCCTCAGCAGATAGGAAGGCTCGCAACTCCAATCATTGGTGGACTCCTTGAAGGTTCAGGTGGAGGATCTCCAGTCTGAGAAGGCATCGCTCGAGGCGAGGGCGGTTGAGGCGGAGAAGGAGATAAAGGGCTTCTCCCAGGTGGTGGTGAACGTGGCGGCGTACTACACGATGAAGTCTCAAGTGGAGCTGCTGCAAGACTTCGCTGATGGCAAGAACGCCAAGTGGGATCTGAAGACGCAGCAAGAGGTCTTGGAGGAGTATTACCCCGCCTGCAACCCTCCTCCCGGCAGGGAGTATTTGGAAGCCGAGGACCAAGAGGATGATGCCAGCTCCCCGAACAAGGAAGAGGAGAAGAACGGCGATGGTGGGGCCCCAACCAGCAAAGAAGGAGATGGTGAGAAGGCCTCGGATAAGGAGGAGCCTTCGACCCCAGCCGACGATCAATACGCCCCAGCCGCGCTTCCCTTGCTTTCCTTTTAATGAACTTTCAGCAATACTTTCTTTGTTTTTGTTGTGGGATTGTTTGAAGACTTGGTAACTTTTTGGCCTGGTGGCCTAAACTTTGTGGCGTCCTTTTTGGATGGTTTTGACACCCTGTGAATGGCGCAATATAATATTTGCTACTTATCTGTTTGTATTGAAAAACAGTTTTGCATAATATGTTAGCATGGGTAGATTCCCGGAGAATCTCCCGGAATTTGTTGCCCGTGGATGGGGTACGCGTTAGAGTTTAGCGTTTTAAGAGGGAGTTTAGGTGCTCCTCTTTTTAGCGAGTTATTGTGAATCTCGTGTGGATTTACATTTCGCGTTTTGGGTGTTTTAATTTTCTGCAAAGGGCCGTGCATAGTTAGTTATGATTGGACTTCCTTTGGCCATTGCCAAGGGTCACTAGGAATTGACGCGTTTTTGGGCAATGGATCCTTAAGTTTAGGACTTAGGATGTGGGTGTCATCGCGGCGTCCCGCGAATATGGCCATTTTGAGTTATATGCTATAGCTTTCACCTTCCCGTACTAATCGGATGTTTTGTTGATCGGACTTAGATGGGGGTTAACCATCTTATGGGTTACTTCATTGACGTTGTATTCGTGACGACCTCGTCGTTTTTAGACGGTATAACCATGTGTCTCAACAGTGGTATTTTGTGTTCGACGCGTTTCATGTTGTATGCAACTTTGATTAGCGCGTGTTTGCGTTTTTGAGCAATAAGAGAGTGTGCAAAAATGGGAGAATATTTTCTCGCAAATCATTATGTAAAAATGTATGAAATAAACTTTATGAACTAGGAATTTGAAAACTTTGTTCGACAGTGTGGGCAAGTGCCCTGAGTCGTTTATTCGAAAAAGTCGAAACTGACCTAAAGATTTTCTAAGCTAAAGCTAGGAAATGTCTAGAGATGAAACATGATGATGCATAAGTTTAGAAGTAATACTTTTTCAGATGGGTTGCGTTCCAGCTTCGTGGTACCGCCTTTCCATCATTGGATTCTAGCTGGTAAGATCCATTCCCCGCGACATTGGTGATTTTGTATGGCCCTTCCCAATTGGGTGCTAATTTGCCAGCGTTTGCTTCTGCGGTGTTTTGGAAAACCTTTCGCAACACCCAGTCTCCAAGCTGAAAACTCTTTACTCGAACATTTTTATTGTAGCTCCTAGCCACTTGTTGTTGGTACTTCGCGATTCGAGCATGGGCAGCCTCTCTGAGTTCCTGGATAGTATCCAGAATTGCTTCTAGTTCATGCTTGTTGCTATCTGAGGTAGCGAGTCCATACCTTGCGGTTGGGACTAAGACCTCGGCAGGGATAACGGCCTCGCAACCGTGTACCAGTGAGAACGGGGTCTGTCCGGTGGCTCCTTTTGGGGTGGTGTGATCGGCCCAGAGTACGTAGGGTAATTCCTCGGCCCACTTCCCTTTGGATTTTATCAGCCGCTTCTTTAGGTTGTTGATGATGACCTTGTTGCTAGCTTCAACCTGTCTGTTGGCTTGCGGGTACCTGGGAGTGGACATGACTAAGTCAATGTTCCATTCCTTGCAGAAGTCGCGCATCTTCTTGCTTATGAATTGTGACCCATTGTCGCAAGTAATCTCCGCGGGAACCCCAAATCTGCTCAAGATGTTGCGCTTGATGAATGAGATTACTTGCTTGTCTTTGATTTCCCGAAAGGCTTCGGCTTCGATCCACTTAGATAAGTAGTCTGTCATGGCGAGGAAAAACACCTTTTGCCCCGTGGAAGGGGGTAGCTTGCCGACGATGTCCATCCCCCATCGCATGAATGGCCAGGGAGTGACTAAGGGGTGGAGAATCTCTGGTGGATGATGTGGGACTGGTGCGTGCCGTTGGCATGCTTCGCACGACTGCGCATACTCGGTGGTATCCTGGCAAATGGTAGGCCCATACCACCCCTGCCTAAGGATCTTGTTAGCAAGACTTCGTCCCTCAGTATGATTACCGCAATCTCCGCTGTGTACCTCACGCATGATTTTCACAGCCTCTTCCTTTTCTACGCACCGCTGTAGGAAGCCTGCGACAGATTTGTGGAAGAGGATCCCGTCTAAGATGGCAAATCGCGTTGCTTTCGACCTTAAGGCTTTGGCTTCAATTTTGTCCTTGGGCGCTTCGCCGTGTAGGAACCAATCAAGGTATGGCTTGGTCCAGTGGTCGCCCGAACTGACCCCTGGACTGGTGGATGCTTGGATAATATTCGGGGCGAGTTGCTCTGGTGGTGGTTCAACAACCTTGATTTTCTTGATGGACAAGTCCTTAGCCAACTCCAGCCCAAAGATGAGAGCTTCATACTCCGACTCGTTGTTGGTGGCTTCAAAGTTGCATCTGACTGCCTGAGCTATCCTTTCCCCCCTTGCCGACTTTAGCACGACGCCGAGACCTGCTCCCCTTGCGTTTGAGGCTCCATCGGTGTTTAGTATCCATTCCTCCTGAGGTTCGTCGAGGGACGAGACCAAGACCTCCTCTTTAGCGCTTTCTTCAAGAGTTGGGGTGAAGTCGACAACGAAGTCGGCCAATACTTGTGACTTGATTGCTCTTCGAGGTTCGTATCTGACGTCATATCCACTTAGGTGGATTGCCCACTTTGCCATTCTTCCTGAGAATTCTGGCTTTTGCATGACCTGTCGGAGTGGGTAATTCGTTAGGACGATGATGGTGTGTGACTCGAAGTATGGTCGGAGTTTGTTTGAGCACATCACGACCGCCAGGACCAGTTTTTCCGTCGGAACGTAGCGTGTCTCAGCGGACACCATTGTTCTGCTTACGAAGTAAACTGGCACCTGTTGGCCGTCTTCCTCCTTGACAAGGACTCCACTTAGGGCGCTGTCCGATACGGCTAAGTAGAGGTGCAGTACCTCCCCCGGGGTCGGTTTAGCCAATAGCAGGGGATTGGCGAAGTATCCCTTTAGCTCTTGGAAGGCGGCCTCGTGTTTTTCCGTCCACTGAAAGCTCTTGTTCTTCTTTAATACCTCGTAAAATAGTCGGCACTTATCTGAGGACTTGGAGATGAACCGATTAAGTGCAGCTATCTTGCCAGTCAGCTTTTGCACGTCCTTCACGCTTCGAGGGGATTTCAGGGAAGCAATCGCCCGAACTTGGTCTGGGCTAGCCTCAATCCCCCGCTTGGTTACCACGTGCCCCAGAAAAGTCCCAGATTGTACCCCGAAGATGCACTTTTGGGGATTCAGCTTCATGTTGTATTCTTCAAGGATTCTGAACGCTTCTTCCAAGTGCCCCCTATGTAGGGAAGCGCTTGTGCTTTTCACCACCATATTGTCAATATACACCTCCATTGTCTTGCCAATATGATAACGGAACATCCGATTGACTAATCGTTGGTAAGTGGCCCCGGCGTTTCTTAAGCCGAAGGGCATTACACGGTAGCAATACGTGCCCTGCCCGGTGATGAAGGAGGTCTTCTCTTGATCTCCCGGCTCCATCTAGATCTGGTGATAACCGTTGAATGCATCCATGAAGGTAAGGAGTTCGTGACCTGCGGTTACATCCACCATTGTATCAATGTGGGGAAGAGGGAAAGAATCCTTAGGGCAAGCTTTGTAGAGGTCGGTGAAGTCCACGCAAACCCTCCACTTCCCGTTTTTCTTGGGCACCACGACTACGTTAGCTAGCCAATCGGGGTACTTCACCTCTCTGATCTTCCCGGTATCTAGTAACTTTTTACCTCTTCGTCGACCGCTTATATTCGCTCTGGGGCGAATCTTCGTCTCTTTTTCTTAACTGGAGGGTGCTCAGGATCTACGTTGAGTTTGTGTGTGATGATGGAAGGGTCTATTCCAGTCATGTCTTCGTGGCTCCAAGCGAAACAACTCTTGTGACTTTTCAGGAAAATTACCAATTCTTCTCTGATTGAGGGTTCTAGATTTTCTCCGATCTTGACAACCTTCCCCTCCTCTAGGGTCACCTCCTCCGCTTTTTCTCCATCTTCGTTTTGCGCCGGCGGAGGGGTGACGTTCTGTAATTGCTATGCTTCAAGTCTCAGAGTGGTTGGCTTGAGGGATGGCTTGTAACACTCTCTAGCCAACCTCTGATCCCCACGAATTTCGTCTATTCCCCATGGTGTTGGAAATTTCACCGTTTGGTGGTAGGTGGAAGCTACGGCTTTCATGTCGTGTAACCATGGTCGTCCCAAGATTACGTTGTAGCATGAAGGGCAGTCCATCACAAGGAAATTGACTTGCATATTTACGCCCTTGGCGAAGGTTAGGATTGCAATATCGCCCACGGTGTGTTTGACCTCGTCGCTGAACCCCACTAAAGGCACTGGGTGTTTATGGATGTCGTTTTCAGACAAACCCATCTCCTTCAGGGCAGTTAGGGTCATGAGATTTGTGGAGCTTCCTGTATCAATCAATACCCTTTTCATCAGCACGTTCCCAATGTGTAGGGATATCACAAGACCGTCATGATGCGGCTCGGAAGTGTTCTCTGCATCGGTGTCGTCAAACACGATGGCTTGTCCCAGAGATTCTCTGGCGCGGTGCTTTGATGATTGAGGTCGACTAAAACTGTTTTCCCTTGCGTGGCGCTTTGCTACTGAGTACGATAATCCACAGATGCTTGATCCCCCGGATATCACGTTGACCACCCTGTCAGGCGTTGAAGGATTTCGCCTTTCTCGGTGCTCGAACTGAGGATTCTCTAGCAAATCTTTGGGTACTCGAGTATCTGGAGCTACGTCTCTTATTTTTCCTTCCGCGACTAAGCGGGCCAGTATTTTTCGGAGCATTAGGCAATCACGAGTCCAGTGTCCGTGATACTCGTGGTAGTCGCACCACTTGGACGTGTCTCTCCCCGAGCAAGAGGCTTTGTCTCTTCTCGGCCACCTCACGAGTTCTCCTTGTTTTGCCATGTTCCGGAGCAGCTTTTCCGTGGATATGTTGAGTTTGAAGGAGTCGAGTGAGGGTGGCATGGGTTCTCATTCTTTGTCATTCGTCGATCGTGTCTTGGTCACGTTGACCTGCCCTGAGGTAGGCCGTGAGTAAGGATGAGCACGGCGGTCCCTCCTTTGGTCTGCTGAACCTCAACGACTGTCAACGAGACCCCTTCTCTCAGTTCTTTCCATTTCTGAGGACCTCTTCCTTAGGGACCTATCTTCCTCTAGCCGGACGTGCGCCAGAGCCCTAGCTTGCACTTCCTCAAATGTAGCACAAGGGTGTTTAGTTAGTTCCTTGTACAAGCGACCATCGGGGGTGACCCCTTGTCTAAATGCTTCCATCGCGGTCGTCACGTCGCAAGACGGGATGGAGATTTTCTCGCGATTGAAGCGATCCAAGAATTCTCTGGTAGTTTCTTGGTACCGTTGGCGGATCCGGTAGAGGTCGCTAGATTGCTTCTCAAATTTGCGGTTGCTCGCGAATTGAGACCAGAAAGTGTCTGAGAGATCCGCGAAGGACCTAATGCTCCCACGTGGGAGGTTGATGAACCAGGTTAGGGCCGGCCCCGTTAAGGTTGTGTCGAACCCCTTGCACATCACTGCCTCTTTTGAGTGGGACGGGACCGCACTCGTCATCATCTTCTGTTTGTATACAGCCACGTGCTCATTAGGGTCTGTAGTCCCGTTGTACGTGGGCATGCTAGGCACTGAGAACTTTTTTGAAATCTTCACTCGGGCGATTCAACGAGAAAACGGAGATTCATCAAACCCGTCGGGTGCGTCAAGTTCCAAAGGCTGGAAACCTTGGCTGCCCCTCCGGAGTTGGTCAGCGATGACGCTTATTTGTTCAGTCACTTTTCTCCGGATGGCCGCGTCTAAATCGACTGGCTCGCGCCGTTCTCGATCCTCTCCATCGGTGCCATCATCTTCGATCCAGACTTCTTGAGATGGCGCTCGGCGTTGGCTAGCCGCTGACCGGAGATTAATTGGAGGATTATCGTCGTGGGAGACTCCTCCACGGCGGGCTTGGCCAATGGGCTCCGGAGTCGCGTCTCGTCGTGCGGGTGCCTTGTCTCGGGGGTCCGGGTCTGCACCCTTTCCGGAAGTTCCTTCTCCAGCGTTGAAATCTAGCCTCCTTACTATTCCGTCAGTGCGGCGGGTGACGCGGAGGGAGCGACGTCCCGTAGCCAAGACCTCGTATTGTTGTTTGGGTTGGCCGTTTTCAGCAGTGAGGCGTTCTACATGAGCATCATAAAAGCTTTTTTGGTCGCTCAACGCCTTTTGGAGAAATTCCATGCGTTGTCTGAGGTCCGTCATCTCCTCTTACTGAGACCGAATGTCTTGGTTCTCAAGGTTTTGGTCGTCCTCAGTGATTGGAGTTTTAGGGCTTTCTTCCCCGTTTTGAGACATCGTGTTCCTTGATCCGGAAGGAAGTAGAATGGTGATTCTTCTGATGGTTGTATCGATCACGGCCCCACGGTGGGCGCCAAATTGTTTGAGCCAAAATTTACCAAAGGTAGGACTTTGGCCTAAATCGGGCCTTGATCAGGTAAACCGAGAAGAACACGAAAAAGAATGTGCTTGTATTGATGTAAAAATCACGAGAAGTTATATGAAATAATTCTCCCCCCGCCCTTAAGGATTACATCGACTTATATAGCCCCCTAGGGCATATTCTATCTTAATCAAAGATATGATCTTATCCCTAATAAACAAATCTTTGCTTATTTCTATCTTATAACAGATACAATCTTGAGAGGAATCTATCTTGTAACAAACATATCTCACATCTTCTTTCCTCCAACCGACTTAGCCAATCCCGAAGATCTTCCGTAGCTCTAGATGCGTTAGAGATTTCCTGACTATGGGCTGACGCTTCTTTGCCTAAAATTTGGGTCCAACAATAGAGATGACACAAGGTTATTTTTACATGGCAAATAAGGTGCTGCGAGACAAGAGTAAAAAATTTGGGAATTTGATTCTTTGACCCAGAGGATCATGAGTCATGACCCCTCTGACTCTATGAGACATGATTAATTTTTTTTTTGTTAATGGTATATTGGTAACCAATTGCTCGTTTTATTTTTTAAAATGAAATAGGCGGGTCAGGTGAGCTGCAAGCCTGCAAGCCTTTGTTAATGTTATTTTGGTACTGTTATAATTGGGCCTTGGCCCAAAGTAGTTTCGCATAACTGTTTTCGTTTTGTATCGAACTTGATAATTCACAGAGGAAAAAATGTGTCTAGCTCCAAGACGTTTCCGTACAAATAAGCTCATAACTAGGGATCCCACATTGGGACGGTTAAGCCTCAAGGGTAATAAGGGATCCCACATTGGAACGGGGTGGGGCAAGGTGGAGAACTCACATTCCGTGCTCAAGTGCTCCTTGTTATTTCCACATCCCGCCATGTCCTCCTGTCTAATCCCCGTTGAGAAGTGGGACAGGGAAAATCCGCTGGAAAGAGGGAGGGAGAATGCTTATCGGAAATGATCTGACATATTTTTGAATTTTTGGAAAATAGAAACATCAAATTCAAATTTTAAACATCATCAAACTAATATATTATTTTATAGTATGCAGACAAACTTTAAAAAACGTAACGTCAAACTAATGTACTATCTTACATAGCTTTTAATATAAATACATATCAAGGGTGAGTCTCGTGTCTCGACAGATATGTAGTACCTCCCTTGTCTCAGCTCGGGATCTCACTTCTCATTTTGTTTGGGGCGGGATACTCTTGAGTCTTGATAGAGCGGTAGAGTAAGAGCCTAAGAGGTTATGTTTGCAATTATTATATATTATATATTATATGCGTGTAAATTTATTTCGTATTCTATGTAAATTAATACTTACATATATTGTATATCATTTAATTTGTGTATTATTTTTATTGAAAATATATGTACATTATTTTGTATTATATATGAATTTTTTGTACTACATGTATAACATTTCCTGATGCTATCTTTCATGTGTGCATGTATTTCATATAATGTGTACGTACTAACAACGTTCTTACATTTTCGCACGAACGTCCATTTTCACTCGACTTACACATTTTATCATAATTTTCAAGTCTATAAAAGGAAACTTGTTATGAGTTGGCAATATCATCCACGAAAATTTCTGACCACCTATTTATTCCTTTTTTTGCCACGTGAGATTTGAATGTTATGTTAATACTCAACTCAGCAGTAGAAACTTTCAAGGGTAACTTGTTGTGACTGCTGAGTTAACAATGCCATTTATGTAAAATTGTCATCCCCTCTTTCTTTCTATCTTTCGCCCAAAAGAAATCCACGAGAGATTTGAATTATAGAATAGGATAATGCTCGGCTGTAAGAAATCTAAATTAACCAAATGAAAGCAGTTAGCTGATTCTAGGAACGGATCGGTCAATCTAAATTAAGCAAAAAGTGTGGGCAGATAAGAAGATGTTGAAAGTGGAACCTTTTGACTCGACTTTTTCAAGCTCTTTTGAGTTGACTCGGTTTGTGGATGCTGCTGGCTGGCCCGCTACTTTCCTTTAGTTGGTAGCTCCGGCCGGTTCAAACCAACTCACCCACCCAAAATTAAAGGTGTTCAAAAAACCAACGTCTCTATTTTCCTGATATTTAGTTTCAGTAAATTGGATCCAAATTCATATTCACCAAGTTCGATCTATTCATAATATCTTGCAAGAATCGATAAATATGTATGTATCATCTATTATCACCCATTCATCTTTGACGCATATCTTGTATCATCTATTAGAGCATAAACGCCGGGACGTACAGCCTATACTATAACGACGAGGAGAGGGTACGTATTATTTAAACTAACAAGACTTGGTTGTATGTATATTAATTTCAATTCAGTCCGGCTAATGTGTGCTCATTGACACACAATTGAAATTAATGAACTCTTTTAAAAAAATTACAATTAACAAACGATAATCAGATTTAATAAACTTAGTATCTTTATTGTGTTCCCATGAGCATACATTAGAAATTCAATTTTACGATATAGTTTCGTAATATTCTAGCAATTGTAAACAATTTTTATTATTTCTCTTCTTCTCACGCTCATATATAAATTAATTTTTTTTATAATGTGTCTATTAAAATACTAGATTTCAAAATATAAATCATAAACGAGAAATAAAAATAATTAATAAATTGAGAGTTTTCCATTAGATAAATAATCGAGTATATAATTTCATGAATTATTCCGCCCATTATCATATTGTTTTAGTTTGGAATTTTATTGGATTTGTATGTTAGATTTGTTACACGCACGAATCTCAACTTATCAGCCCATTAAACTTTACGGTAGAGACAGTTTGCCCATTAAATGAGCAACTAGTCCTAAAGTAGTGATTCACATGCCTTCAAGTATTATTCGGGTTTGCTGACCTTATGAGCACGTTTAAGTGGTCCGCCTAATAAAGGAGACCGATCCAAATGTGATAATTTGCCAACCTTGAAAGATTGTGTCCAAGCGACAACTGACCTAAGCAGATGCCACTTGAGCTTGTGTATTAATTAAGAGTATCCAACATAAAAAAAAAAAAAAAAAAATTCTAGCATATAACTTCATGAGTATACTCCATCCATTTCTATATAATTTTGGGTTAAAATCACATTGAACTTGTATCTTGAACTTATTACATGCATAAAACTCATGCTTATTGATCTACGGGACTTTATCAACCTTATAAATAAAATCTAAAATAATACTAAAAATTAAACCTATTCAAATTTTTGTAATTAAAAATCTTTATCATATATCTTTGGACACATTACAAAAAAAAATATCGTACCTGCATAAATATCCAAACTTAATTTAAGCTAATTTTTTTTTTTGAAAGCGCACATTATATAATATGCTCCGTATTAACCAAGTCAAGTACAAGTGACGGCTTCCTAATCTAGTAGTAATCTTATACAATTTCTTGACCAAAAAAAAAAGTAATCTTATACAAAAATCTTCAAAAAAATCTACTTGAAATATACTAATATAGCGTTAGAATTATAAATATAGAGCATCAGACTCCCGGCATTAAATGCTCCTTTCTATTTTACAATTATGAAGTTGTTGGATCATTTTCTTCCATAAAAATGTACTTGAAATTTCTGGCCGCATAATCTGGTTCCTTGTTCAGCTTGTCCTTCTAGAGATCCGATTGACCGACTCAGGAAAAATGTCCCCATCGACCACCATGCATGTATTCATGTCCATGAATCTTTGAATGATTCTTTCTTGTTTGCTCTTAACCCTGTTTCTTAATCGATTAACTCCTTAATCTACCTTACTACAATTGTAAAGCAAAATCTATGTTAGTTCAAAAGATTTTGTCATATGTCAATTGTTGAAAAAAATTGTATTAATTATAAAGAAAAATGTAGTTATTAAAAATAGTAATTTAGGCCCTATTTTTAAGCTATGATCCCAAATATTTAAAACAATTCAATACTAAAAAACTTATTCAATTAAAAAAAAAGGGCGTTGAATTTTTTTCCACAATTCCTAATCTATTTATTTGTTGTATTTAAAAAAAATTCAATTAATAAAAAGGAAAAGTTTTTCACACTTCTTAATCTATTATTTGTTATATTATTTGCATAGCCAAATGAAAAAAATAATTATTTTATATTTCTCCACTTATCTCCCCCACTTTTCCCACTCCATGTGAAAATTTTAAATACTTTTTTAAAATTGTATTCAAATTCTCCACTTATCTCCCCACTTTTCCACTACATGTGAAATTGTCACACTTCTCCACCTCCATCAAAATATATAAAAGGAAGAACAAGCAATAAAAACACTTCATCTTTTATTCCTAACTTGCAAATAATGTTAGGGTGGACGGTGGACCAATAGATTTGATCCTCCATCGTGCATCCTTCAAGAGTCTTCTTGAAGTTCAAATGCAAAGGTGTAGATCGCATTAAACTTTAAATGAATATTTTGAAAGTTCACTATTTTGTGGATTTTACTTATAATTTACTTTTTCTTTCGAAAAAAATTATTTTAAATATGTTGGGTTGTATTAAATGTGTATCTTCGAGCAAGTTAAACTATAAAATTAAAATTATTCTATTAGTATTTTAAAAAATAATTATGTATATTTATTTATTTCTAATTAGGCACCTCAAACTATTGTTACAAATTTTTGCGGTCTGAGGACATAATCTCCCTCGCTTGTTGTGTGTGGTTGTTGCTTGCCCAACAATTAGTAACTAAACTTTTTTTATAAAAATACTCCGTACTATTATTTACTTTTACATGGGTAAGAAGTAATTAAATTAAATAAATGAAATTGTTTTCTCTCAAAAAAGTACTTTTTGGCTTCCATTTGTATTACATTGATTAATGAAATTACTTTTTCTTGAGTTAATGTGAAGTTAGGTCTCCAATTAGTTTATAAAAAAATTCTATACATAAAAAATTCATCACCTAAAACGAACAAACCAACAATAACAATACAACTTCAGTCATAAGCTAAGAGAGCACCAAACTCAATCTAAAAATTGTGATTTCATTTCCTAGAAAGTTTTTGATTCATACTATAAATACACATATATTGTGGACTGGCTATTGCAAGTTTCAATATGGAAATATAGTTTGGAGGGAGGTTAATAATTAACTTTATAAATGTAAATTTACATGCAACTTGGATTATGGTCGAAGGACATAAATGAATCTATCTACACTCGGCCCTCATGTTAAACAAGTCAATAAATTCAAATACTTAAAGATTTAGCAAGTATAGACACATTCAAACTCTCAAAACGTCACGAAATCTTCCATTTTCTAGCTAAAGTCCTCAATATATAAAATAATTAAATGCCTAAACCCTTTCTTATTTATTTGAAGAAAAAAACACTTCATGCCCACTTGTGCACTAAAAAAGCTATTTATTTTCTTTGACTTCACACCCTTCAAATTAATACTATATCACACCCTAGCTTTTCCCTCATTTTTGTCCTAATCTTACCCTTTCCCACTTCCAAACACTCAACAATCTTTTTCATCATTATCATATCATTAACCTCTTTCTACTTTCTCCTCGTCCACCACACCGCCGCCGTCAGCCACCACAACCACCACCGTCTTTAATGGATCGGCAAGGTCAATCTTCAAAGAGGGAGCTCCAAGGCCCAAGACCAACTCCCCTCAAGGTAAGAAAAGACTCCCACAAGATCAAGAAACCGCCGGTGGTCCCACCTCAAGCCGTCCCGCCGCCACATAATCCTCCGCCGCCACCTTGCCCTCCGGTCATCATATACGCCGTCTCCCCAAAAGTCATCCACACAAGCCCTAGCGGCTTCATGTCCCTCGTCCAACGGTTAACCGGCCCAGATCCCGCCACCACCTCCCACAACTCCTCCTCCGCCACCAGCATCTTTTCCGGTGGCGGGGAGGGTATGTCGCCCGCAGCCAGGCTGGCCATGTTTGAAAAGACGAAAATGCCCCCGGGAGGAAAGAGTCATCATAATAGTGGTATTCTAATGGAAGGTGGAAATCAAAGCGGGTTTGATGTTTCGGATATCCGGCCCGGTGATGGGCTTACACATAGCATCTTATCGCCCGGGCCCGCCGGGCTGATCCGGCCCGTTCCGCCCACGTTTTTCACGCCTGTTTTGGACCGGAGCCCGCTCATGAACTTATACCATCAACACAATAGTTTTATTCATCAGGATTATTTCAATGCCTTACATCAGCAATTTCAACACGGCGACGGCGGCCTTGGTGGATCCGGCGGTGGTGGGGCTGCCGGTGCGTTTCTTTCTCCGAACCCAATGCTTTCCCCCGCTTCCATTGAATTCCTCACTAGACTCCTCGATCAGTAAACTACGCTAGCTTTAAATAAAATGATCATATTTTTTTTAGCAATGGGACGTGGAAGAGAATTTGGTTGCGTTGGTTTTTATTTATATTTTTTTGTGGGTTTTAGCTAGTCAATTGCTTCATTGATAGAAAGATAAAATCTAGCTAATAGTTTTGTGATTATTGGGTTGTTTTTCATGTTCCGATACCAGCTTCTGGTGTGAAAGAAATAGGATATTGGATTAAATACCATTGAAATGTCACTACATGTTATAAAATTAGGGTTCTAGTGTGGCATGGATGATGGATGAATGATGAATCGATTATACATTCTACCTTCTGTTCCTCGCAATACGAACATACAGAAACTGTTTATTGTAGGATTAATCACTAGCATCAGCATGTGAAGATTTATTCTCAATTAAAAATGATGACCCAAAAAAATTTACTCTTCACTGCCAAATTATATACCACCACCGGTGTAATAATAAATTAATTATAGAAAATTGGAAAATCATTTAAATTTGATTAGAATTAGAAATGAGATTGCAGAAGAGGAAAATGTCGAACTGATAAAGGAAGTAACTAACTCAGAAGTGAGGAATGCGGTATTTAGTCTAGGTAAGAACAATTCTCCGGGTCCAGATGGCATGATTGCTGAATTTTACCAGAAATATTGGAACACGATTGGTGTATCGATTATTAAGGCAGTTAAGGCTTTTTTCACATCAGGTTTTATACTAAAGGAAATTAAACATACTTTCATCTCCTTAATACCAAAATGCGACAACCCGACAACGATTAACCATTATAGACCTATTAGTTTATGTTCCACTATATACAAGATCATTGCAAAGATACTAGCTGAAAGACTGAAGAAGGTTTTACCGCATATAATTCATCCTCTTCAAGGAGCTTTTGTTACGAGTCGTGCTATACAGGATAATGTTCTTATAGCTCATGAGATCTTTCATACGTTTCGACAACGAAAAGGAAAGACAGGATGGGCAACAATCAAATTAGATATGGAAAAGGCCTATGACCGCATAGATTGGGATTTTCTAGAACGGGTAATGCACGCATATGGGTTTCATCCCAAATTTATAACATGGATAATGCAATGTGTAAGTACTGTAATGTTTTCTGTGTTAGTCAAAAATGAACCAACATACATCTTTTACCCAGAACGAGGATTACGCCAAGGAGATCCATTATCCCCATTACTATTATCTTGGGTGCTGAAATTCTAGCACGTCGATTGCATAAGCAAAGCATGACTCATCCCAAAAATGTTGGATTTCAGGTTGTTCGAGGAGGAACCAGGATTCCGTTTTTGTCATTTGCAGACGATATAATAATTTTTAGCCCGCATCAACAGTAGCATTTAGGAATATCAAATGTATTTTAGAAGACTATTGTGATATATCAGGACAAAAGATCAATTTCCATAAATCAACGTTTCAAACGACTAAAGGAGTAATAACATCGACGAATTGAAAAGACTTCTCAAAGAAGAAATACGTATACCTCATACAAGTTCTTTAGAAAAGTACTTAGGGTGCCCTATCATAAACTCAAAAGTAACACGGAGAAAGTTTGAACCTGTTATCAAATCAGTTGAACAACAACTCTCGAAATGGAAAGTTAACTCTTTATCTCAGGCAGGAAGAACAACCTTAATTAAATCAGTATTGGCTACAAAGCCTTTTTATACAATGTAGAACTTCATATTACCAAAAGGAACGTTAAATAAGTTAGATACGATAAATAGAGAGTTTTTCTGGAATAAACCGAATGGACATACTCCTATTATAGGCTGGGATAGAATATGTCGCTCAAAGAAAAAGGGTGGTCTCGGCCTTCGAAAATCGGTTCGCGTTAACAAAGCTCTACAAATGAAATTATTGTGGAAAATTTTAGCAGAACCAACGAATATTTGGGTTCGTATTGTATCGGAAAAATATTTAAAGAACACGAACTTATTAGAATATACACATCCCCGAAATGCTTCATGGCAGTGGAAAAAATTGATCACGCTAAAAACAGAATTCCAAAAAGGACTAATTTGGCAGATAGGTGATGGAAAAACCGTTAGGTTTTGGAAAGATCAGTGGGTGACTAATCAGGCACTATTAGATATTTGCCCTGAAATACCCGACTCGTATATTAATGCCACAGTATCGGTATTTATTGACAAAGATGGACGATGGAAGGACCAAGAGTTATATAAAGTATTACCACGCGAATGGGCGGAACGAATTATGGCGATATTAATTCCGAAAAGCCAAATTAGAGATAGATTATATTGGTTTCCCAGCAAGAATGGATGGTTCTCTACACACTCTGCTACTTCTTTCATATCGCATGAGCAACAAATAACTGACTATGGATTTGAATGGATTTGGAACTTAGGTATAAGCCCAAAATGTAAAATATTTCTTTGGAAAATTTGTTCAGATGGATTACCGACAAAAGATATACTAATTCAACGCCACACGGCAGCAACTTTTTAGTGCCCGTTATGCTCAATTTCAAATGAAACAACAAAACATTTACTGTTGGAGTGCCCATTTACGCTACAGGCATTATATAAAGTGGATCATGATTTTGTTGCATCTTTAACCAACGGATTAGGAAATGACCAATGTATGAAGAAAATTCTAAAGAACCTGAAAGAATCAATGAACTCGCATAAGTTTAATGAATTAATTATAGCTTGGTGGAGTATATGGTATTACAGAAACAGAGCAGTATTTAGTCAACCTTTGGATGGATCTTCAAGAACCATAGAAGACTTCATAAAAACCCAAGTACTGATGTCGAAAAAGGTAAAAGACAACTTTAATGACGATAATGGCGTACCAGTTCGAACTACAACTAAGAGGAAAGACAAGAAATGGCATAAACCAGAACATGGATTTGTAAAACTTAATTTTGATGGATCTAAAAAACTAACTGGATTGGCAACAACAGGCTATATTATTCGGGATCATAATGGACAAATTATTTCGATGAATGCTTTTGCAAGCGACCACTGGAGTATAATCCAAGCGGAAGCTACTGCAATGTATGAGGCTGTATGTGAAGCCAGGAGGAGAAATTTGGCCAAGATCATGATCGAAGGAGATAGCCTCATTGTTATAAAAGCGTTACGAGGAAATAAATCGTGCCCATGTGATAGCTTGCATTTAGGTATAGCTTAGGATGCATATTTATGTTTATATTTCATGGTTTTAGCTTAGTTTTTAGGTTTTTAGGTTTTCTAGGAAATTCGGGTTTTGCGCTTGTTTTGTTCGGTTTTACAGATCTTTAGGTAAACAAGCATGGACGGGATGGATCTTAGATGATTGTGGAGGATCAAGATGAAGCTTAGAGTGATACAAGTGAAGATTGAAAGAGCTAAGACCCAAGAGCTTGTGTGAGAAGAACGCTTAAACCCGGGTCATGCATTGGAGTCTTGTTTTAACACCTCTATCTTGCAATGTTTGGTTTGGGAGCTACAGTGGTCGGATGAAGCTGAATTTGGTATCACTGGAAAGCTAATTCAAAGAGCTACAATTCATATTTTTACTCCGAGTCCAAATTCCAATTCAAAGGGGGTCAAAACAGCCTCTGAAGTGTCACTGAAGTTGCTGCAGCCAAAGCGCGGGCATAACCAATGCGAGCGCGGCCACGCTTTGGGTGACCTTGACCGCGCTCCGGCGCGTTGATGCGATGCCGACTCGGGCCTCCGTGTTATCTTTTGGGCCGACTTTATTAGTATTTTTGGATGTTTTTAGCTACCATATAAATACTTTCCTTAGGTTTTCTTTGGAGGATTATGCTATGCTATCTATTGCTTTGTCTTTTACGTTACTTTTGAATTTGGAGATTTGTGGGAGACCAAACCCTAGTTTTCACAATTGAAGAGAAATTTAACTCTTGTAAGTTTAATTCTTCTTTAATGTCTTATTCTAGCTAAATTTTCCATGTCCAACTAGTTAGTTGAAATTGTATGCATGATTGTTTGTGAGATTTGAATTATTTCTATTTGCCTTGACTAAGTTGAATCTATCCATGCTTGATTGATTAAATTTACTTAGGATTATAATAGCTTGACCACCTATTCTATTTCTAGGTTGAATCACAACTAGAATAATTAAATAGACGGTGGAATTTTATTATTCATGGATGAATCTTTTGATTAAACTTATAGACGGTGGAATAAGGTTAATCAAAGGCGGAGAATTCAATCACAAAACTTCATGAATAGACGGTGGAATTCATGAATTATGTTTTTATTGAATGCTTTGAACTTAATTGCATGATCAATTTGACATAGAAGGTTTTCTAGGTTAATTGATTAAAAGGTTGTTAAAGACGGTGTATATTAATAACCACCTTAAGCTTGAATTTCATAAATTCACAATAGATTAGTCAAGGGAAATCGAAATAAGAATAATCAATGATCAAAACTCATGTATGCAATGGATACGAAACTAGTTGGACGCTTTTCTCTATATTTGAATCTTTAACTGTTTTATTTACTTTGTTTTATTTACTTAGATTGTTAGCTTGAAATCACAAAAATCCCCCTTTTATTTAGTAATATTATTTAAATACAAGTAATCTGAGTCCCTGTGGGTTCGACCCTTGCTTCCACTATACCTAGGTTAGGAAGTTAGGATATTTCTTTGACAGTGCTTTTAGAGCGACATAAAAGTGCTCGTCACCATGTCAAATTGAAATGCTAATATCAGACACACTGGTTTTGTTGCAGTCGTTTGAGGTAGTCAAATTTTCACATGTACCTCATGATTGCAATAAGGTTGCAGATTTGATTACGGGGCTACATCATTCTTGTAGTCCTCATCAAATTCAGACACATTCAGGACTTAAGGTCCTCATCCGCAAGGATGCTATAGGTTGATTTTGTCAGCCTAATTTTTTCCTATTCTAATATATATATAGGTTTTGGTTCAAGTGAGGACCACTCTTGTGGTAAGACCTTTTGCTTAAAATGAGGACTAATCTCAACCATTAGATTTACCTCATCACTATATATTGGATGGTCAACATTTTTTTAATTTTTTTTAATTTTTTTATATTTTGTTCTTTGTTTAATAAAGCTAAATATGGAAGTTCAATTTTTACATACTACAAGTTCATTTTTATACACTAGAAGTTCAATTTTTTATGTTAGGAGTTCAATTTTCTATATTGTATGAGTTCAATTTTTATATTCTACGAGTTCATTTTTCAATCGATGATAAAGTTCAATTTTTATGTGCTTTGAGTTAATTTTTCAAATAATTCGATTTTCACGTAACTAAAAAAATATTTAAAATATAAATGATATTTTTTTTCAATTTTTTTATTTTTTATTTTATTTTTTTCCTTTTTAAAATGATTTTCTTATTTAAAAAAAGCATTAAAAATATTAAATAGGACAATTCAGTTTTTATATACTACGAGTTCATTTTTATACACTAGAAGTTCAATTTTTTATGTTAGGAGTTCAATTTTCTATATTGTATGAGTTCAATTTCTATATTCTACGAGTTCATTTTTTTTATCTATGATAAGTTCAATTTTTATGTGCTTTGAGTTCATTTTTAATATAATTTAATTTTCACAACTAAAAAAATAATTGATTTTTTTTTCAATTTTTTTCTTTATTTTTTTCGATTTTTTTTCCTTTTTTTTAAATTATGTTCTTTTTTTAAAAAAATCTTTTAAAACGGTAAATATGACAGTTCAATTTTTATATACTATGAGTTCATTTTTATATACTAGAAGTTCAATTTTTTATGTTAGAAGTTCAATTTTCTATATTGCATGAGTTCAATTTTCATACTTAGAGCTGTCAAAAGCTGACCCGACCCAAAAAACCGACCCGAACCGCCCGAAAAATTTAGGGTCAAGACCCGAAAATTTGAACCCGAAACCCAAAATAAACCGAACCCGATAGACCCGAAACCCGTTGGGTTCAAACCCGAAAAAACCGTTGGGTTGACCCAATTTGTTATATTTTAAGAATATATAATATATTTTGAAAAAGATAATATATTTTATTATTAAAATATATAAAAATAATAGATTTATTATTAAATATCTTTTTTAAATAAAAAATATTTTAATAATTGTAAAAAATTCAATTTTCTTGACCTGTTAGGTCGACCCGACCCGCCCGACAACCCGCAATGACCCGACCCGATTTGACCGGTGACCTGTTACGACCCGAACCCGACTCAACCCGAACCCGAAATAACCGAACCCGAACCCGACCTGACCGACCCGTTTGACACCTCTATTCATACTCTATGAGTTCATTTTTTATCTATCATAAGTTCAATTTTTATGTGCATTGAGTTCATTTTTTATAAAATTCGATTTTAAAAAATTAAAAAATTAAAAAATTAAAAAATTAAAAAATTAAAAAATTAAAAAATTAAAAAATTAAAAAATTAAAAAATTAAAAAATTAAAAAATTAAAAA